>CM053622.1:784422207-784453170 GCA_028646595.1 Phalanger gymnotis
ATTGCATTGTGTTGTATCTGTTATATTTTGTTATATATCTTATATGTACAGAGTTGTTTGCCTGTAATCTCTCCCACTAGAATGTACACTCCTTAAGGACCAGGGTCTTTTGTTTGTTTTTCCTTGTATCCCTAGCACTTAGCCTAGTGTCTCACCCAGAGTATATGATTAATAAATGCTTGTTAACTGACTGATTACTTAAATCACTTTTATGTTCTTAGGCTCTTGGTGTGACCAACATTTTCCAAGTACCCTTTATCTCTCTATGTCCCTGGATCTCTCTGCTCTTCATTTTTCTGCATATGTGCCTCCAGTTTTCTGTCTCTGGGTATCTCTTTGTCTGTCTGTCTGACTCTGAGCCTCCCCCTCCCCGACTTGCCTGGCAGGAGTCTGTTCCACTCTTCTGTTCTCCTGCACACACCATATTGGCAGTAATCTGGTTGGGATAGGCCTGCTGGCAGGTCTTATGAGGTACCAGGTGAATGGAGGCACATTGGAGTGTATCTGGGTAATGACCTGGGGAAAGTAGGAGGGGGAAAGATAAATGTACCAGGTACTGGGGTAACACCGTAGAGGTCTAAAAGCTGCTAATGCAGTTACTTTGCTCAACCATATCTAGAAAAAGCTCTATTCTCCCACTATTGGTTCTTCCCATCAGATGTCCTTCCAATGAATGCTTATCTTATTGTTCTTCCCTCCTAATTTTGTCCTCTCCTTTCTAGTTCCTTGTAATCACTGGTCCCTTCTAGTCCCAGTCCTCCCCACCATTAGCCTTTCCTATTATCAGCCTCTCTCACCATTGGTCTTTATCATCATGGATCCCTCCCACCATTCAGTCACACTGCCTGTTCATCCTAGTTCACTCCCATTCTCCATCCCTCCTGACCAAGATTGATGACACTCTTCGTGCCCCTCCAAGTGTTTCCCCTATCAATGATGTCTCCCACTATTTATCACCACTTATCAATAGTTCTTCCAGTTGACATTGGCTCTTCCCACCATTTGACCTTCCATTTGGCTGTTTCTGTCCTCATACTCACCCTGGGCATCTGTCTTGCCCCAGCCAGAGATGACACAGGGTGAAGTGGAATTGTGTGTGCAGTCCGATTCCCAAGGAAGAGTCAGAGGCTGGATATAGGGAGACATAGTCATGGGCCGAGGTAGCTTCAACAGCATGATGTCATTATCGTGTCGAACTCTATCATAGGCTGGATGTGGGATAGCCTGGAAGACTGCGCTCAGCTGCTGACTTTGCTCCCACTGCCGAATGTTGCGCTTGCCCAGGAGGACCTGTAGTCTCCTGAAGGAGAAATCCTGGTCTTTTCTTGGGCTCTCTGACCTTGGCTGAGGCCCCATTCCTTCCCTGGGTCACTACAACCGTCCCTTGATTCCATACTACACAAAGTATTTTTCTGGAAGACAATGGGGCTGTATGTGAATGTCCCAGTCTTCCACTCTTCCTTTCATCCCAAATTCATGGTGATAGGGAAGTACCTCCTAGGACCTAACCACAATCTCTCTCATCACTGGGTCAAATGACTTACGGTTTTTGACAGTGAGCAGCAGTAAGAACCCACTGGGGGTGTATGAGGACTCCGCCACACAGCAAGTGGTTGGAATAGAAGAGAGCAACCTGGTAGGGGCGTTGTCCCACACTGCAGCTATAGCCTTTAGATCCCACGACCTTGTCTGTTGCTTCAGCCCAGGCTATGGGAAAAGAAATACCACTATAAGGTAACCCCTAAATGCAGCCTCATTCTTTCTCTGACACCCACCCAAGTGAATCTTCATCCTGGTCTATCCCATAACCTGTCCCCACTCTAACCACATATCCTTCTGTATTTATATCCCCACTAACCTCCCCACTTCCAATCCCATGACCATTCGCATCTCTGTTCCAAATCTCATTCTACCCTTACCTGTCCCCAATATCACTTCTTTCCCCAACCCCATCTTTACATTCATCTTCATCCTTTTCCTCATCTCTGTTGCCAGTCCCACATGCACTCCATCCCCAGCCCTAGCCCTGCCCCATAACCAATCCTATCCCTACCACAAGCCCCATCTCCATCCCTGTCCTTATCTCCAAACCTGTAGTCACCAGTATCAAGGCAAACATCAACAGTTCTGTGACCATTCCTGGAGAAAGGGGAATGAACTTGATTGGTTCCTGAAATAGGCCCCACCCCTTTCTAACCCCAACTCTTCACCTGGAGTTGGGAGACTTACTCATCCCTGATGACCTTTGTCATACTTTCTCTTTGATAAATTATCATATCTTAACTTAGACCTCATCTCTCTCCCTCAGTTTTGACTTGACTCATCAATTCACTTCTCCAACCTTAAGATGTCTCAAGAGCCAAGACTTCTGGTTTCTTGTACAGTCTTAGAATCACAGAACTTTACAGTGAGAAAAGACCTCAGAGCATCTAGTCCAATCCTCACCTGACAGAGAATCCCCACCACATCCTCTCCATATAGTCATCTAGCCTTCTCTTGAATGACACTGAATGGTTCATATGACCCCAGATAAATCCCTTCCTTGCTCTGGACATCACTTTGCTTCTCTATAAAATTATCAAGAGGGAGACAGGAAGAGGACTAAATCACTTGACCATTCTGGGTTTTAGTTTCTTTTTCTATAAAATGAAGAGGTTTTTTTTTCCCAAGAGAATCTCTCAGGTCTCCTCATAGCTTATTAACCAGAGTTTCTCTGTTCTCTTCCTTGTGGTCCTCTCTGTCTCCTTGGCTTTTCAGGACTCAAAAGATGGGAGAGAAAGTTCTAATCTTACCTGCTGAGTGAAATCGAGCTGGAATCCTGGAGAGAGATGTGCAGAGGACAAAGAAAGAGACAGAGACAGAAAGACACAGATTCAGAGACAGAGGCAGAAAGAGGAAGAGGGGAAGAAATTAGAGGGAAAAACGAGAGACAAACATACATAGAGAATCCCAGATACCAAAGACTGAGTCCCCACCAGGGAGGAATGGGTGATCCTGGGACTGTATGTTTCTCTCAGAAGACCATCTTCACATCTGCTGTTCCAGCTCCCTGCCTTTTAACCCTTGCCTGGCCAGGGCCCCAAGCCCTGTTCACTCTCCACCCCGTTCTGCCCCCGCCCACACCTCCCCCAAACATTCTTCCGCACACCAGAAGCCCTGCCCTTCGTTACCCTTTGACCTCAGATACCTAGGTTCTGCTGGGGTGAAATTTGAATATCCATGCACCTAAAAGCCTTGAAGACTCAGAGGAAGGACCCTAGGGTCTCAAAGAGAACATCAGCTGGGTGATGGATGGGGATAGGGAAGATGGTAGATGTCCACATCTTCAGGACAGCTGGAACTAGAAGCCTGAGCTCAGAGGATCCTGGTGCTAGAGATGAAAGGAAGATAAGCAACCATATAATACAACCCCCACATTTTACAGAGACTCAGAGACAGCAACGGCTAGAGGAGAGGTTAAGGTGCGAGTGTATGTGTGTGCGTGTGCATGAGCACATGTGTACGTGTGCTGTAGTAAGGCAGAATTCAGGGTCCTTGATGGAACAGGGCATTGGGAGGCTCTGGATGCGTGGGTCTCTAAGGGGGTGGAGTCAGGGATCCTAACACCTGGGTTCAGTGGGTTCAGGCTGACTCACCCTCCTGCTGGTAAGTCTCTCCGTGGACACCCACAAAGTCAGTAACTGTGTTAGTGTGTGTCACAGGGAGGGGCCCCCTCCCCCAGCCTGGGGATAGGGTGGGAGGACAGGGGAGCAGGAAAGGGAAGGATGGGGAAAGCAGGCAGGGAGGCCAAGAACAATAGCCCTGTGTTCAGACCTGACTGATCAGACACTTCCCTCCCAGTCTGTGACTCTCTAATCTCATTTCCACCTCCAGCAAGCTCTGTGGGAGTCCCTTCCGGGGTCTCTGGCCCTTCACAGCTGTGTCTCTGATCAGGACTCACCAGCTGCCTCCTGAGTTCATTCTCAGTGTTACTTACATTACATGTGTCTGTTATCTCGGCCTCCCTCCAGGATATCTTCTCTCTGTCTCTCTGTCTCTGTCTCTGTCTCTGTCTCTGTCTCTGTCTCTGTCTCTGTCTCTCTCTCTCTCTCTCTCTCTCTCTTTCTCTCTCTCTCTCTATATGTGTGTGTGTGTGTGTGTATACATATATATATTTCTCTCTGTCTCTCTTCTCACTGTCTCTTTCTATCCCTCTTTCTCTTCCTTTCTCTTTCTGTCTTCATTTGTCTCTCTTTCTCTCTCTCTCTCTCTCTGTTTGTCTCTCTGTCTGCCTCCCTCTCTCCCTCCCTCCCTTTTCCTCCTCCCCTCTAGCCTTCTATTTTTGGGAGGAAGGGCAGAGGAGCGGGAGGATTACATATCATATATATATATATGTGTGTGTGTGTATGCGTATACACACACATACACACATCTATATCTATATCTATTTCTATATCTATATCTATAATTATATCTATTTCTCTGTCTCTTTCTCCCTTTCCCTGTAGCTAAGCCATGCCCTTCTGGACAGTTTGAGCCTCCTGTCAAACTGGATCATTTGTATGTTGGAAGATCCAATTGTCAGAGCCTTAAGTTTCTCATCTGAAAATGGGAATAATACTAGCAATGCTTATCTCATTAGAGTGTTTTAAAGAAAGAGCTTTTAGCTAGAGCTGCACCTTTAAAATGTTATAAGATGTGAGCTTTTATTATTCTTGCTATCCCTAAAGACAGGGTAGAGGTCAAGATTGGTAGAATGTCTTCCCCTTACTCTTCCACCATCTAGGTGGTGCATGGATTCATCTTCCTGAGTTCAAATCTGGTCTCAGACACTTAATAGCTGTATGACCCTGGAAAAGTCACTTAACCCTATTTGGCTCAGTTTCCTCATCTGTCAAATGAGCTGTAGAAGGAAATGGCAAGCCATTCCAGTGTCTTAGGCAAGAAAACCCCAAATAGGGTCATGGAGAGTCAGACACGACTGAAACAACTCCACAGCAACACCCTTCACAGCAAAATAGGGAAGGGAAAGGGAGAGAGAGAAAAAAATCAGCAGTTCTCCAAGCATAAGTTTTCCTATTTCTGGATTTCCATTCTGTTTGTCTCCTACCCCGTGTTTTCACTCCAGGTCCCACTCAGCCTGGGGCCACATTTTATGTCTCAGATATCCTGGACAGCCCCATAGAGACTGATCTGTAATTCTTGGTCCAGCCACCAGGGAGACAGAGGTCACTCAGTCTGGCTACAAGTGCAATCATTCTGTCCCAGCCACACAATGGCGAGTTAGTCCTGTTTCTCCCTACACAAATAAAGTCTTCATTAATATACAGCAGAATGACAGAACAATAGGGTATGTGTGGGGGTGTACATTAGAAATGTTCTAGTCTCTCTCTAGTCATCAATGACCTCTTTTTTTCCTCCAATATATTTTTATTTTCTTAAATATTTCTCAACGACATGTAAAAAAATTAACATTGTATTTTTTTAATCTGAGTTCCAAATTCTCTCCCTCCCTTCCTCCTTGATAAGGCAAGTAATTTTACATAGATTACACATGTGAAGGCATTCGTACCAATTTCCGTATTAGTCATGTTGCAAAAGAAAGCATGAGCTATTAGATGGCTCAGTAGATATAGCACTTGGCTTGGAATCAGAAAGACTCATCTTCATGAGGACACATCAAATGCTGGACAAGGCCACTTAACCCTGTTTGCTTCAGTTTCCTCATCTGTAAAAATGAGCTGGAGAAGGAAATGGCAAATCACTCCAATATCTTTGCCAAGAAAATCCCAGATGGAGTCACAAAAAGCTGGACATGACTAAACAACAAAGAATAAAACACAAGCAAAATTACAAGAAAAATAAAGCAAGTAAAGACATAGGCTTTGATCTGCATTCAAACTCCATCAGTTCTTTCTCTGGAAGTATATAGGAGTTTTCATCATAAGCACTCTTAATTACCAAAGCCAACAGCCTTTCCTTAGTCTTCATTTATTCTCAGCTTACAAGCAATATTTGATGTTGTTGACCATCCTCTCCTTCTATATATTGTCTCTTCTGTCTTTTTGTGACATTGTACTCTACTGATTTTCCTCCAACCTATCTAATCACTCCTTGTTAGTGTCCTTTATTGAATCGCCATTCCTACCTTACCCACTAACTGTAGATATGTCTTCGGGCTCTGTCCCAGCACTACCACTGCCACCACCACTTCTTCTGCTCCTTCTCCTTCTTCTCCTTCTCCTTCTCCTTCCCCTTCTTCTTTTTCTCCTTCTCCTTCTTCTCCTTCTTCTTCTTCTTCTTCTTCTTCTTCTTCTTCTTCCTCCTCCTCCTCTTCTGCTTCTGCTTCTCCTTTTCTTCTTCTTTTTCTTCTTCTCCTCCTTCTCTCTCTCTCTCTCTCTCTCCTTTCTCTTGATGACTTCATCAGTTCCCATGAGATAAATTATAATCTGTATCTAGATGACTCATGG
Source organism: Phalanger gymnotis (assembly GCA_028646595.1). Classification (NCBI taxonomy): domain Eukaryota; kingdom Metazoa; phylum Chordata; class Mammalia; order Diprotodontia; family Phalangeridae; genus Phalanger; species Phalanger gymnotis. The sequence continues at coordinate 784,428,657 of CM053622.1, forward strand.
ATCTCTATATTCAGCCCTAGCCTCTCTTCCAAACTCCAATCCCACATCATGAACTGCTTATAGGACATTTCAAAAATGGATGGCCCGTAGGCATCTCCAACTCAACATGTTCATCTTTCCATCTAAGCCTACACCATCTTTCTCCCATGAGGCCCATCATCCCATGCAATTTCTGAGCTTCAAAACCTTGGAGTCATCCTCAATTTCCCACTCACTCTCACCCAATCCACATATCTACTCAAATGACAAGCTCTATGTACTCTGCCTTTACAATATCTTTCAATTGCTTCCCCCTCTCTCTGCTCACGTAGCCACTTTTCTAGTTCAAGATTTCCTTGCTTCTCTCTTGAACTATTTCCATGGTCGCCTGAGTTGCCTCCCTGAAGCTTCTCCCCAGCCAATCCATGCTACGCATGGCTGGCAAAGTGACATTCCTAAAGCCTAAGTCCTATCTTGCTACTCTTCCTATTCAAAAAAACTCCAGTGTCTCCCATCTTCCTGTGGGATCCAACACAAACTTTTCTTTTTAGAATTTAAAGTCCTTCACAACCAGACTCCTCTTTCCTTCCTTTCCTCCTATTCCCCTTCCCACTCTCTATCTGGCCAAATTGTCCTTCTTGGGGCTCCTTACACATAACATACTGTCTCCCAACTCATGCTTTGCACCAATCATTCTCTCTTCTCACCTCTGCCTAACTCTTAGCATCCCTAATTTCCTCAACATTCTGTTCAAATGTTACCTCCTACATGAGACCTTTCTTGATGTCTCCAGGTGATTTCTCCCTCGAAAAAATCTTTATTTATGGATATAGTACATTATGGACATTGTATTGTTTATCAATATTTATTTATGGACGTGTTGTCTCTCTAACAGAACGTAAGCTCCTCTCAATCAGGATCTGTTTCAGTTTTGCCTTTAGATTTCTAGCACCTAGCCCAGTGAACTTGAAATTTGCTCATTAATCGATTGATCGATTCCTTTGTCCTACACCCTCTGGGTAAATCCACCCAACTCCCCCCAGCTCAGGCAGGTTAGGTCTCCAAAGTACAAATTAAATTACTACTTTGGGTAACCCTGAGGAGTTGGGGGTGTATTTTTAAAACTATTGATTATGAGCTCCCATCCAGTCTGCTTGCTCCTCATTGATTATCATTAACCAACCAGAGTTAGTTAACTTTTAGAAACTATCATTTACTAAGATGGTAGAGCAAGAACAGTTGCTAAAAAAACATCCACCCCCCATCCAAAAAACTCAACAACAATAGGTGCACACTTTCCCCTTTCCCACATGGTCCCTGGAGAGCATAGGTTGAAATGTAGATAGTTCACATGGCCAAAAGATCAGTTCACAACTCATGATGATTGGAAGTCCTGAGGGAGGGAGGTCCTGATGAAGCTCCCCTTAGAAGTAGCTCTCTTCTGACTTCCAAGTTGCAACCACTCCAATATCTTTGCCAAGAAAAACCCACGGACAACATTGGCATGCTGTGGTTTTCTTGGCAAGGATACTGAAGTATTTTGCCGTTTCCTCTCCAAAAGTAAACAGAGGTTCATTGATTTTCCCAAAGTCACACAGCTAGTGAGTGTCTGAATCTGCATTTGAACACAGGTGTTCCTGACTCAAGGTTTGACACTATCCTCTAAGTCATCTAGCTGGCTCCTTTCAATGTCTAAGGAGTATCCAGTTAGTGGTGCCCCAAAAGTAGTCGAATATGTCACACTAAAGGTCAAAAGAGAGCTTAACACTGGAGAATCATTTGAATAGTGATGATACATGATCCCATGGAAGTTAATGAGATCACCAAGTGAGATAATATGGAAGGAGAAGAGAAGCACTGAAGAGAAAGCTCATAGGGTACATGGTTAGTGGGCATGATATGGAGGAAGACTGGGCAAATGAAAATGAGAGGGATCAATCAGACAGATGAGAAGAGAACTAGGAGAGAGAAGGGTCATGAAAATGTAGAGAGGAGAGAACATGCAGGAGAAGAGAGTGACAGATTATGGCAAAGGCTTCCCAGGGATCCAGAAGGATCAAGATAGAGAGAAGGCCCTAAGATTGGGCAATTAAGATATCATTGGTAAATTTGGAGAGAGCCCTTTCAGTTGAATGATGAGGTGAGAAGCCTCAAGGCAACAACCATCTGTTTAGACCCTACTACATAGAAGACCTTATGTTCACCAGTGGCCATACAAAGAATTTTGTTTTAAATGACAAAATTCTCATTCTCAAGGAGCTCATGGTTGACTTGAATGTAGGGGGCATGACTGGTACACATATTGCAATGATGCAAGGTACAATGTAAGCAACAGAAAGGAGAACCAAACTGCTAAATGATTACATTTATGGGGCAAGGGAGGGGGGAGTCATCATGAAACTCTTCCTGGGCGAGGTGGCATATGAGTTGGGCCTCAAAGGAAGGGAGGAACTTTAACAAGTGGAGACAGAACAGAGGAATGAAGGAAGGCAGAAATGGGGCATAAGCAAAAGCATAGATCTGTGAGAGGACAATATAAGAAAGAGTAGTTTTGTTTGGGGAAATGTAAGGGAAATATAGTGGCAGCTAGGTGGCACAGTGGATAGAGAGCTGGACCTAGATTCAGGAAGACCTGCGTTCAAATCCAGCCTTAGACGCTTAATAGCTGTGTGACCCTAAGCAAGTCACTTCACTATGTTTGCCTCAGTTTCCTCATCTGTAAAATGAGCTGGAGGAGAAAATGATAAATCGCTCCAGTGTTTTTGCCAAGAAAATCCCAAATGGGGTCATAGAGAGTCAGAAACAAATGAACAACAACAAGGGAAATGAGGGTGGAAATAAAAGGAGTTTGGGAATATCTTGGGGGAATGTGGAGATAGTCATTTCACTGGGGAATGTGGAGATATGTGAGAAATATAAAAGGCATTCCAGGAGATACACACAGAATCCTACTCCCAATGTCTTATTTCGTCATGGAAGTGACCCTCGTGTCTCAAGAGCTATACAAATCCCTGCTTTCCAAAGGCCTGACTACTTAAGTAGAGAGAGACTCATCAACAAGTCCATCTGAAGGGGAATTGTTGAAGCAACAAGACAAAGACAATGTCTCTCAGTTTTGTGTAGCCTTCTTCCCAAGTGACAGCATTAGCATGGCAGAATTAGGTCAGGGAATGCTAAGGAGTTTTTAGAGTATCTATAAACTTTCAATTGATTGTTGGTACTTACTGAAATGTGAGATTTCTATCCAGTAACATATGGCCTCAAAAAAGTTGAATGATGTCAGTTTTGAAATCAAAAGAAACAAGGAAGTTGTACCTAAAGGAAGGATGATTTACGAGGGGGAGGGGGAAAAATGAATTGGAATTGACTTTATTGTACATCCAGGAACAACAAGAAATATTACTTCTTGAGCTATTTGATCATCATACATTGCAATATGCATGGTAAGCATCAGCAACAACAACACACACACACACATACACATACATACACACATACACACACATACACATACACACACACATACACATACACATACACACACATACACATACACACACATACACACACATACACATACATACACATACACACACACATACACATACACATACACACACATACACATACACACACATACACACACATTCACATACATACACATACACACACACATACACACACATACACACACACTCCATGAAAGGAGCTGCTGAAGCAGCCAAGTAGTGCAGTGGGTAGAGCATTAGGACTGGAGACAAGAAGACCTGAGGTCAAATTCAGCTTCAGATATTCACTAACTGTGTGGTCTTGAGCAAGTCATTTCATTTCTGTCTGCCTCAGTTTTTTTTAATCTATAAAATGGTTGTAATAATAATACCTACCTTCCAGGGTTGTTGTGAGGATCAAATAAGATAATAATACTAATATATACATATATTTTAAAAAGACTACGGACTGAAATCAAGGCATGCACAATATGAGATGGCATATATGTATATATGTACATATATACGTGTGTGTGAGTGTGTATGTGGGTATATATACATGTTTATATATGTAGACATAGACACACACATATGTGTACATGTATATGTGTATAATTGGTTGGTTGCTGTCCTTTATTCTTAAAGGGGATCAAAATGACATCACTAGAGACAGAGAGACAGAGACAAAGACAGAGACAGAGCCATACAAACACACACTGATGGTCTAGCTTTATAGGTTCTCCATTCAAATGCATATCACATACAAGAAAGTAGGCAATCATTATCCACTTGATTTTTCCTATGTGGATGGTTACGCCAAATTCTTACAATTGATTATGGATCTCACTTAGGAAACAGCACTATCCTAGGAATTGATGCAACCAATACAATGTTATCTGCAGGCAGGAACAGCCAGAAAATCTCACCATCTGAACTCTCCCAGAAACATTACTTAATATCTACAGGATTGCATCTATCAATGAATTTTATATAATTTTAACATGTACATGGGAGACTCTGCATTCAGAAAGCTCTTAGGGCAACATTTGGTTCTACCGAGTCTCTTAAATCAGATGACAATTTCTTATCTTGTCCTGGGTGCTTGTTGACCCATTGACACACATTCTAGTTGAGGAATGATCGATGATATCCATCTAAATTCATTCACTAATGGGATATGAACATTTTGAAAGCTGGAGACTGGAGAGAATAAGACCTGGCAGGAGACAGGAGAGGAGCCACAGACTAATATCCCTTGGAAGAAGACCTGCACATCCATACGACCCCTCAAAGGGGTTTAGCACAGTGCCTGGCACATACTAGGTGCTTAATAAATGTCTATTGATTGGTTGAAATTGGTTGAAAGAGACAACTGAACACTCAGTCGTTTCTGTACCAAACTCCAGGAATTCTAACCAACTGAAGTGGAGAGACATTGAGAGAAAGACCAAACAAGAACCTTGAGGGCCAGAGCAATGATGTGGATGAATAACCCCTGGCCTCTGGTCCAGAGAATCATGTGGACTCTGGGCATGGAGAGGGGAGCTGACTTTCTAGCAGACCTAAGCACTCTCCATTTATAAGTGAGCTCTGCTAGGGTGGAACTCTAGGTCTGCAGCATTATAGGGTCTATGGAAGGTACAGATCAACACATGCTTGACTCTAACGTATCATGTCCATTCCCCTATCAGGGATGGGGGACGCCCCCTGCTCCAGCAGTATTGTAAGTCTAGAGGATAGTTTAGATTCCCACAAGGAAAGAGAAAGAGGGCTGTTTCCCCTGCTTATTGACTCAGGTATGAGACCTTTACAGGTTGTGTATTTTTTCTTTAATGTTTAAAAATAAATAAAGCCTTCCAATATCCAATGTTTTGTCACAGTGAGTGCTTACGAGGAAAGTGAGGACCCTTTTCTTCTGGTTGTAGAGATCTAGACATGAGCTAAATTTAGATACTCCCTGGGGAAACCCTTGGTGTGGGCAAAATGGACCAAATGCCAATGTTCCCAGTGAGATCCTGGATGGAAGAGGAGGCAGAGAGAGGATGATCAATAAAAAGTCCTAGAGACTGAACCCAGTCCCTAGAAACCTAGCAATTTGATTCTGGACCAGTGGTTATACATTTAAGAAATATCTACAATGCAATGTAGCTGGAAGTAAGTGAGGGAGATTCGAGATTTGGGGGATATAGGAAGGAGATACTGGGAATTGGAAGGGATTTGGGGGTATAGACACATATGAAGGTACATGAGAGATATTAGGGGTGCACAGGAAAAAGAAAGAAAATTATAAAGGAGATATGGGAGAGAGATTTGGATGACATCGGAGGGTAAGGGGGATATGTCTCCAGTAAAATCCTATTCCAGTGCCTCACTGTGGCAAAGGAGGTAATCCACAGAGTGTAAACTGGACCTGCCAACATACCCTAAGGAAGCGTCCCAATTGGGGTGCCAAGGTCCTTGTGTTGTATGGGCAAACTAAATAGATTTGTAATATAGTCCATGCTTATTACATTCATTCTGTTGCTTTTGGCTTGGTGGCATCCAAATATTTAATTTGGACAATAAGGAAATCTCATTCCTGATTACCTCTCCTTCCTTTGCTGCAGGGCCCATCACTGAGAGTTGCTAAGATTGCCTGGCTATCATTATCTTGATAAGACTGTCCTTTAAGCATGGCATGACTTTTGCCAGCCAATGGATAAAAGGCAATGTTTGATGTGACCAATGGAAGGATTCCACACCTTTCTGGAAGACTGCAAGAGATCAGTTCCACAGTAGTCTGTGATTGGAAAGCTGAAAAGCATACTGGGACTCTATCTAAAGACTAAATCTATCCAATGTGAAGGGGGGAGAGGGGGAAGGATTGTAGACACAGTCTCATGAACATGGCAGTTGGGCTTCACTGAAGATGCCACTGGGGGCAACTCTTCAACTTGGTTGACGATGAGACAATTTCATTACATAGTATGAAGACATAGGATTATGGATGGGAAGGGCATTAAAGATCATCAAATATAATCCCCCCATTTTACATATGAGAAATCCGGTTCAGAAAAATTAAGGAAATTTGCTGACAAATAAGTGTCTGAGATACAATTTTAATTCAGATCTTCCTGATTCTAGGTTCATCACTCTAGCTACTACCACCCACTTCCTCTTAAAAATGAAGAAGGCCACCTGGTTCAGTAGAAGGAGCCCTATCTCTGGAGTCAGGACCTGGGTTCAAATCCTACCTCTGAAACTTACTAACTGGGTGCCCTTGGGCAAGTCATTTGTCTGCAGGGACCTCAGCTTCATTGTCAATAAAAGGATCATGTCAGACAAGATGGCATTTGGTGGACTTCTTCCCATATCTGGCTCTGTGACCTACATCTATGACCTATATCTATGACCCATATTAACTGACCACCCTGAAAGCAAAATTAACCCCATATTAAACCGAATGCAAAAAGATAGATCCAGGAAAAAATATGTAAGATCAGGCAAATCTGCAGACCCCGACATGGCAGAAGATGATCTACAATGGACCCCCATGGATAGCATGCCCACCCTCTTCTGTAACTTCCACAAGAAGTTAGGGAGATTTTAGAGCAAAAGATGTCCATGCCCAGTCAGGAGCATCAGCACCAACATCTGACTTCCATTTATAGAAGAGCAATATGACAGCAAATCCAACTCTGCCGACATTCCTGCCATGGGACAACATGGATGATGGTGACGGCTATGGATTCTATTAAAAGAAAAATGAATATTTATGCAAGTGAAGAATGTGGTTGTTAAAAAGTTTTGAGAAACATAGTTTCTAGGTAATTTAATCATTTTATTAATAAGGCCAGCAACCTATTAATAAAAGGATGGTCCTTTGGCTACCTCAGACCAAAGACAGTCATGGTAGGCTCCCACCCATATATTCTTTTGGAAGAGGAGTGACAATCAACTTTGGTTAACACAGTGGGAGGTGAGTTATATTAAAATGAGGTGCCAACAGTGGTGTCATGTCACCCCTGGACAGAAAAACTATCTAGGCCCAGACCACCTCCAGCTTTGGGCCATCTCTTCAAAAACTGTATGCCCCACCCAAGCCTGAGCAGAACACTATGACTGTCAGGGTGGGATCCTAGTCCAGCCTCATTATCAGTAATGTCCTCCAAGAGATTGAACTTTTAAGATCAGAACTTTAGGAAAGGGGGAGAACTCTGGGTTTCCCCAAATCATTGGTTATTAATAATCATTTCTCTCAAAAGGAACGGATGGGGAGGGGCTGTTTGGGTCATCCTCTCTTGTGCTGCTTTTTGTTTGAGGAAGGACCTTTTCATGAGATTTCCCTTTCACCCCTTTTCCTTTTCACTGGTTTTTAGAGGCTCACTCCTGCTTCTCAGAAGAATCTAATTTTTCTTATGGGTGAGGAGATCAGAAGCTCTCCACTTTCACCTCCTTTTAGCCAGGAGCTGCAACATACCATACTGATAGAATAGGACCCTTAAGGAAAAGTGTCCTCCATCCTTCTCTATCTCCCTCCTTCCTCCAATCTCACACCCTACTTCCTTCTCTCTTTCCCTGTCTTTTTGTCTCTGTCTGTCCATGTCTATGTTGGTCTATCTCTCTGTCTTTTATCTGTCTCTCTCAATGTGCATATCTCTCTGCCTCTGTTTCTCTCTGTGTCTCTTTTTCCCCTATCTCTCTCTCTCTCCCCTCCCTCCCTCCCTCCTTCTCTCTCTTTCTCTCTCTCTCTCTCTCTCTCTCTCTCTCTCTCACACACACACACACACACACACACACACACACACACACACACACACACACACACAGAGTTTTCAAGCTGTACTACCTTGGCCAAGCCAAATGCAAGATGAAACTTGGCATATTTCTAAATTTCTTCCATATCTGACCGTGTATATTTTTTTTTGCTTATTTGGGTGGGGGTAGGGTACTGAGGGCAGAAAATTGTCTAAGGCTAGGAAGGAGTTTGGAAAAGAGACTGTTGGAGTGAGCATGAACGTTGGACTCCATGGAATGTCAGGGCTGGATGGATCATCCTATGGATCATCTGCAACCCACTCATTTTACTGATGAGCAATCTGGGTCTCAAAGAGAAGAAATCATTAGCCCAAGGTTCCATTGGTAAGTAGAAGAAGTGGGGTTTGAACTTCAGTACTGACTCTTTATACAATATCTTTCAACTCAGGTCCCCCTACCATCCTTCCTTGGGATCTCCAACCCACTGCCAACTCCCAAGTTTCCCAGACCTTGGAGGAGAAGACTTATCTTCCTTACATGCTGTCCCCAAATTGGACCCCAGCACACAGCATGTATTGAGCCAGGTTTTGAGGGTGACTATAACCACAGAGTTGGTTGGGGAGGATTCCCAAATCTACACACTTCACTATGTTGGGATAGATGACTGAATGGAAAGAGAGAGGTCAGGTCCAGGACCATGCTGGAGGTACCAAATTTCCCCATGTATGCACCCGTTTTTGAAAAATTTTGGGTCTACAAACTGGGTGTGTCTTATACAGTGGTTGTAGATTTTTTTACTTGCATTTCCCATTTTTTTGAACTTGTCTTTGTGCTCATTGTTTCGCATTTGTTACCAGTATATTAGATTATGTTTTGCCACGTTCTGCCCAAAAGGGGCTCAGAAAAGATTTTCGTGCAGTGCTGAATTCAAGTAAAAGTGATCCAGTTTGCAAAAGTGAATGGAAATCTTGCTGCTGAACGTAAGTTTGGTCCACCTCCAACTGAGAAAACAATCCGAGATGGGCTACGGGAAGAAGAAACCCTACTGAAAATGCCACGGCAGAAGAAGGCCACGAAAGGGAAGTCAGCAAAATGGCCTGATTTAGAGAGGGAATTAAAGATATGGTTTGAAGAGCAAAGGGCAATTGGAATTCCTGTGTCCACAAAGATGGTTCAGCATGAGACAAGAAGAATTGCTGATGAAAAAGAAGTTACTGATTTCAAAGGAGGATACAATTGGTGCTTCAGATTCATGAAACAGAATGGACTAAGCATGTGTACATGCACCAGATTTGCCCAAAAGATGCCTGAAAGCTATGAGCAGATGAAAAAAACTTGAGTTCAATAACTTTATGTAATACTTTTCTTTTTTCAAATTTCGGGCCCCAAAATTAAGGTGTGTCTTATACATGGGGAAATACTGTAATCCATTCACTCCACAACTGCTCCAAGATTCAGACAAATGGACCATTAAAAATCCTCCTTTGTATGGGGACTCATGTGTTCAACCTCAGAAGGGCTTAGTACCTCCATACAGCACAGAATTTACAAAGCCTTTATTTACACACTCTTTCCTATGGTTCCTTCTCTCACAGAGGTGATGAGCCCTTGTGATGTTTACAAGGTTGAAAATTCAAACAATGCAAACCTCAAAGCCTCCATTAAAATATTAAAGACAATGTTTAATCAGAAGGGTACTCTGCCTTCCAGATAAAGGTGGTGGTTATTGGTGTTCAGCTGATTTTCCTTCACTTTGGAGACTTTGTGATCCCATTTGGGGTTTTCTTTGCAGAAATACGGGAGTGGTTTGCCATTTCCTTCTACAGCTCATTTTACAGATGAGGAAACTGAGGCAAACAAGGTGAAGTGACTTGCCCAGGGTCCCACAGCTACTAAATGTTTGAGGTCAAATTTCAATTCAGGAAGGTGAGTCTTCCTGACTCTACGTCTGGTACTGTATACACTCTGGCGCCACCTAGCTGCCCCTTCCTGATAAAGGCAGCTAACTAGTAACAGTTCAAAGTTATAATGTCACAACTTTCAGGTCAAAAGAGGACTTACCCTCCAACAAATGCATTTATTCTAAGTATCATATCACAAATTAACAGCATTTCATATACAATGTAATATAGTCTCAAGGGGCAGGTAGGTGGCACAGTAGAGTGCTGGAGCTGAAGTCAGGAAGACCTGATTTCAGATCTGACCTCAGAAACTTCCCAGCTGTGTGACCTTGGTCAAGTCACTTAACCTTGTTTGCCTCAGTTCCCCAAGTCACAATGCAAGAAAGAATAAGCCTAATATTAACATAAAACAATAAAAAAGATTTAAATCATAAACCCCAAACAAAACTTATTGACAGTCAAATGACATTAATCTAGTTAAATGCATTTCTGAATTACCTTGCTAAAAAAAAAAAGTCATTTGTCTATCAGTTAGGCATTTTACGGTAGTTGCATTCAAAGACCAGCACAGAGTAATTATGATCCAGCTAAACTTATTATTATAAAAGTGGCAAAATAGCCACAAATGAATAACATTATGAACAGTAATTTTTCCAATTAATTTCTCAAAATCCCAGAAAAAAATTTTTAAAGTTATAAGATATTATGTTGACCATCTCCACGAAGGACATAGTGATAGAAAAATTGCACTTATAATTCTTAATTTTTAATCTACAAACATTTTTCCATAATGCCAAATTTTAACTGGTCTGTTTTACCTATAGAGGGCCAAATATCATAATCAACGTTATAGGCTATATATAGCATATATATATATATATATATATCATAATCTACATTATCACTCTAAATGAGATGTTGTTCAGTTGTTTCAGTCATGTTTGACTCTTTGTTATCCTATTTGGGGTTTTCTTGGCAGAGATACTGGAGTGGTTTGCCATTTCCTTCTCCAGCTCATTTAACAGATGAGGAAACTGAGGCAAACAAGGTTAAGTGACTTGACCAGGGTCACACAGCTGGGAAGTTTCTGAGGTCAGATCTGAAATCAGGTCTTCCTGACTTCCGCACTCTACTGTGCCACCTACCTGCCCCTATGACACTATATTACAATTTTGTTTAGGATAAATACTCAAATGAAGTCTGGATTTATAATTACAGAGAGTACCATACAAAATCTCATTTCCCAAAAGTCATTTACTACTAGCCCTTCAGACTATATAGACCATACCACCTTCAGTAAATGCACTGCCGAAGATTAACATGGAAATCTTGAATTTCCAGCTCCCACATTTTGGGGTGCATATTCTTCTGAGATTTGGGAATTACAAGCATAACCTCTCATGTTGTAATGAAATCGTGAATCTATATTCCCCACATTATGATTAGAATATGCTCTGCCATTGATTGGTCCTTCCAGGACAGACTTTAGTTTGCCATACTCAAAGAATTCCATGCTGTAAATTTATATCGATATTCTCCACTAGATGAATTTGGCAACTGAATAGAATATTATCACTTTACGATGTGCTTCATGATTGCAACTATTTTTCTGTACCACTAAAAATAAAACTCAGAGATAATGAGAAATCTGAAGACTAATTCTAACAAGCCTCTCTCCTAACAGTGGCAGGCATAGACATCTTCCCGTTCTCTTATCTCAATTAGCTCCACAACCTCCTCAAACTTTATCTGATGTGTGTGTTTGTGTGTGTGTGTGTGTGTTTTGATTAAAGTCCTGTAATTTCTCCTTTCTTTCCGCAATCTCATTTAACACCTCACTTACTTCACTAATTTCTCAATCCCTCCTTTTTACATTTCCCAAACATATCTCAAAGCTCATCCTCAGAACAAGCTTTCTGCATTCCAATCTATCTCTACTTTGCAAATTAGCACAAGTATTCTTATATAATAAAAATTTACTGCAGAACTTTCACTTTTCCCTGTTCAAAATGGAAACTCCTGTGAGTCTGAAGAAATCTCCCGGGCAGGGACGGGGCGGGGAGGGAAAGGGCTCGGGTAAGTGATCTTGTAGGTCAAAAAAAGTTATGGAGACTGTCCTCAATCTGTACTTTCTTCAGCAATAGCACAAGCCCAGTGATCCTATCTTGAAGAGGTTCTTGGCTGCCTTAAGAGCACCCCCTCCCCCCGCAGTTTATTCCAATTCTGGCTAGGTGACTTTGCTTCAGATTTACATAGGCAATTAAGTTCTGTTAAATCATTCACAACAGAAACAAACGTAAGCTAAAATTCTTCTCTTTTCTTACTTTCTTTCCTTCTTTTCGAGGGGGGAAAGGCCTTGCCCAAGATCACACAGGTAGTACGTGTCAAGGATCTGAGGCCAGATTTGACCTCAGGTTCTCCTGACTCCAGGGCCCTAGCTGCCCCAAATTCTTCTCCTAAAATTGAAATTTTGCTTATTCCTGATTTAAATAAGTCTCTTTCTTTCCAAGATGAAGCAGAGAGATAATAAAAGGTGGTTCTTAAGCATCAGATAAGGCTTTAAAATTGAAAAAAACACATTTTTCCCATTTTCTTTCTTTTCTCTGGAGAATCCTCTAGGAGAATCTCTCTTATATTATCTTAGAATTCATTAAAGACTGGCTTCAGTTTTTTTTTTCCCCCAAGAACTGAGCATTTGCTGTCACTCTCCATGGACAAAAGTGATGAAGGGGTCTGTGAGCTGTTTGTGTGGAAAAAGGTCTCTATGTACTCTCCCCCGCCCCCACAAAAAAAATAAACCTTAACAACGCTAGAATAGTTTAGCATTTATTTTTTAAAAAAATATTCAAACTACACTTTCATCAATACTTTGGGGAAATGCATGTTAAAAAGATTTCCTTTCAGCTTAAAAATTTCATCTCTAATTAGTTTGCAATGCTATAAATTTCTGCAAAGGGTAAAGATTTTTTTCCCTCTCTCTTTCTCTCTCTCTGTCTCTGTTTCTCTCTCTGTCTCTGTCTCTCTCTCTGTCTTTCTGTCTCTCTCTCTCTCTCCCTCTCTCTCTCCCCCTTCTCCCTTCAAACCTAGTGTATTAAACTTCCATCCAGAAAATTCCCATTCTTTTCCTACCTGTTCTTAAAATTTACCTCCCAATGAAAGTATAATCAAAGGATCAGTGGAAGTCCCTGGTTTGGTTTGGTTTTTTGGTGGTATGTTTAGCATCAAAATTGCAGATACCCAATAGAGCTCATTTGTGTACAAAGTTTCAACAATTAACTTAAGCATAGGCAATGTTTCAATTCCAGAAAATTCTCCCCAGCATCAAAGTTGTCTAGTTTCAGAAATTAATCTGGTCCAGACATTTTTGCAAAACTGTCAAATCCAGATTTTAAACAGACTGGGTTTTCTGAAGGGAATTTTCTTCTAATTCACCAGGAGACAACCCAAAGGGGTATCTCTACAAGGTGAGTAAATGTGACCAGGAGTAATTTAGCTTCCAAATCTACAGAGAATATGTCACAAAAGTTGCCAGAAGCAAGCCCAAGTCACCAGGAACTGAAGGATCTTCAAATGAACGCCGGCTACTCAAGGTGGAATTGAGACATTACATTTCCGTCATTAGTGATAGTGACCCTTAGTGACCCATTGAGTTTTATGCCAGATGGAGATTATTCTGGAATTTTGACAGGGTGGGTAGCCAAGACAGTATGGTCATTACAAATGATGGAAAATCACATAAGTCTCTTTCTTAAGTATCTGTGGGAAATGGGGTAAAAGGGCATATAATTTAAACAAATCCTCATTTAATCCAGATGGTCACTCATTAAAAGCAGAGGAGATTAAGACACTAACTCCCCAACCAAGCCCGGACTTTTGAGTCTTGAATCATACACACAGAGCAGCATCCTCCTCAGGATATCAGAGCAGCTACTTGACTAATACATCAGAGTCCAATGGTTTATGTCTAATAGATTATTCTTGTGTAAGAGAAAGTCAAGTAGAAACAAATACAGACAAGTACACAAAACTAGAACTTGTCTCTCAAATTTCCTAGGTAGACAGCAATTTTACTGTTCAGTAAATGTTTTCCTGCCCAGAAATCTCCCTGGTATATTTTACCTTCTGTGTGGATTAGAGGTCTTCTGTGCTGCAAAACTGTCCTGGATTCGCTGTTAGATACTGCTGCCAAATGATGCATTGATTTTCTTATCAGTTCAGCTAGCAAATGCCAATATGCCAGCACGAATCAGACAAACAGGCTTTTATTACATTCAGAGTGTGATATACCCCAGTAGAAGTTGACGGGAATTTGTCATTCACAATTGAGCTACTAGTATTTATACCTTCCATGAGACAAAGAAAAAAAGATGGCTGTTTATCATAGTGCAACTGGTTATACAAAAAAAAAATAAGCTTGTTAAGGAGAATGTAAATTATTAACTACAGTGGACAGGTAAAGGATGTATCCTTGTTAATACAGCTAGTTTCAGTAAATCAAAGAGAAATATCTGTCAGGCTGAATATGGGAAGGAGACATTCCAGAGACTGTTGAATGCTCTTTGTTTGGCAATTAAGTCTTGTACCAATTAGAGGGGTAAAGAACACTTTCAAGAGATCCAGATACTATAGCCGAACCACCAGTTCATGCTTGGATCAAACAGGGCTAAATGCCCAAAACAATACAATGGAGTCGGTTATGTTCTCCAAAAAAAAATCACTTTAAACAATTCCCCCTTTGTTCCTAAATAAAACCATTTTTATATTTGGGATGTCTTACAAAGGGTGAGATTAAGTCAGCTACTTGTACAGCAACAGGTGACAGTCCAAAGAGGGCTATGTTTTGAATAAAAATACATGGCTAGTCATATGGCAAATCATACAAATTTTAGAACATTACCCTAAAAACTAATTATTAAACATTAATCAATAAATCAGTCTATTGTACTAAAATAAATATGAGAAAGAATAAAAAATGGTTTGAATAAAACCTCTTAGTAAGACCAGAGAATCATAAACACTTCCAGAAAGAGGATTAGGCCATGCTAAGAAATAATGGACAATAAACATAGCTACCTCATCAGGGAATGCATCTTCGTGTTCATCTAGACAAGATATTTCTTATTCTGTTGGGGAGGGGGGTAGCTTGCTACTTCATGAAGTCTTTTGCTTCTGGGAAACATTTTCCCTTGAAATTCTGTGTCAAAGGTGTCTGTCCTTGACCATGTCCACCAACCGTCCAGCTCAATTGACTTAAACTCGGGAGCATGTATCATTGAATAAACATCACAGTGTCCTTAATGAGGATTTGGTTGTTGACAGTTCCTGGAATGCACCTTTTCATCTTGTTTTCAGGTGGAATACATATCTATCTTGACCACTTTCCAAGGTCCTGCTCCCTTGTGGAAATTCTCTAGGTAATGTTGTCTCTAACCTGTTTGTAATAAGACTATACGATTTAGTCTGGTGGAACAAAATCTAATTACATTGACCTTCCAGGAATTAGTTTGTGTGGTAAAAGCCAATGCAAGTCTTAAGGAGTTAATCTTATGAACACTAGGACTAAAGGAAGACTATCAGATTAGGTCACATGTAACTCATCTAGGTGGCTAGATGGTGCAGTAGATAGAACACTGGACTTAGAATCAGGAAGACTCATCTTCATGAGTTTAAATCCAACTTCAGACTAACTGTGTGACCCTAGGCAAGTCATTTAACTGTTTGCCTCAGTTTCCTTATCTGTAAAATCATCTAGAGAAGGAAATAGCAAGCTGCTCCAGTATCTCTGCCAAGAAAACCCCAAATGGGGTCACAGAGAGTCAGACACAATTGATGACAAGAACAGTACTAAAAATCTCTGAAAGTTTCAGTCTTTGCATACCATTTTTTTCCTTTTATCTTTACCTGAAATTTGTATTAGTATAGGTAACACTACCTATAGGCTAGAAAAAGAAGCTTTAAAAGGATCCTTGTGCACATGACTTTGTAAACATTTTTTTAAAAAAGTACTTCTGTCTCTTGATATTATGAGAGAGAGATCTTAAAAAGAATTTTAAAAAATCAATCTCCTATTCAAGAAAAGCTCACAAAATAATATAAATATATTTCATTTTGAATCTTAGAGTTTTTTTACATTTTTAACATAACTTTTTTAATATTTAAGATTTTAACATTTAACAAGATGAAATCATCTCACCGATATCGAAAAGCCCTGACCAGCCAGTCCATTAAATGGATTTCAACAAGTTGAGATGACCTTTAACTAAAGCTAAGTGCATTAGGACCATATAACTGTAAAGACTCATTATGCTTTATAAACCTATATCCAACTCTTCTGTATAAAATAATAGCCACACAGTGAAGGAAAGAAGCAAAGGGAACTTTGACCATTTGCTTGGGGCAAACAGCAATCTCTATAGACTAAGAGAGAATCCTAAATTTGGTATTTACTGTCCACATATCTCCTTGGAGAGGTAAACTACTGGATTTTTTGTTTTTATTAATAAAACCCTAGAAAGGTATTTCTTTTAGAGAATGGTACTGTTTTCTCATCCTTTCTTTTTCCGTAGTGCCAAGTTAATCCTTTAAAAAGTCTCATTGAGGGGCAGCTAGGTGGTGCAATGAGTAGAGTACTAACCCTGGAGTCAGGAGGACCCGAGTTCAAATGTGGCCTCAGATACTTGACACACTGGCTGTGTGACCTTGGGCAAGTCATTTAACCCCAGTTGCCCTGCCTTCCCCCCTCCAAAAACCAAAAAAAAAATCCTACTGAACCCTTCATGACTTATTCTGTGTGGTTTGACAAAGGATTCTATTTTTGCTCATCCTGAGAACATAAGTATTCCCTTTCTCTTCTTCCAATGTATGAACATATACTGTTCATACTGTACCTCCAGGTACAGTAGTTTAAGTTGTTTTTGTGAAGGAGATGGGTAACATTTATCTCTTTTTTAACCTTTTCATTTTTCTTAAACCATGATTTATGCGTGACACAGTATATAGAGCGCCAAACCTGGAGTCAGGAAGATCTGAGTTCAAATCTGGCTTCAGACACTTACCAGCTGTGTGACCCTGGGCAAGTCACTTAATCCTGATTGTCTCTAATTTTTTTTAAATCATGTTTCAAAAGTTTCATGACAACTATTTGAAACAATTCTATATGTAAAAGCTGCAATCTATCTTGAGACCTTATAAACAATTACTAAAACATATCGAAGCCTATTACTAAAACATGTCTAAGGCTTGTATGCTTATATGGATAGGCATCTGTGAATATTCAAATGGCCCTGAAAGAAATCCAGAAGTTC
Organism: Phalanger gymnotis; assembly: GCA_028646595.1. Taxonomy (NCBI): domain Eukaryota; kingdom Metazoa; phylum Chordata; class Mammalia; order Diprotodontia; family Phalangeridae; genus Phalanger; species Phalanger gymnotis. Next base: position 784,446,066 of record CM053622.1, read on the forward strand.
CTTATTATCTCTAGTATAAAAATGTAAATACATCATTTAGGACCATCACCTTTCTTTGGCCTTTTGTATTGTTTTTCATTGGCATAACAGCTGAAGTTCTAAGACCACTAATATAATTACAGTTATCTGGAGGCCTGTAAGTATATTCTTCTACCCAATGGCAAATATTTGAAAGGCAATTCCATACCTCCTAGTTCTCAAGTGGAAATAGTTTAATCTTGGTGCTTTTTTACAAAGTGGAAGCTACACTTTCATTAAAAATGAAAGTTTTTATATCTTTATCACTTGTCAAATATCCCATAATCCCCCCATGAAGATACACCATCCCCACATCATTCAGAAAGAATGTGATACTTTAAAGACATAATTTTACACATGACTGTAATTATTAACTGAATGAGCAAGAAGATGCTAAGTCTAAGGCTGATTTTTTTTCCTGGTTGCTTAAGTTAAGAAGTTAAAACAGGTAGAGATCATGAATTCAGAACAGTAAAAATCAAAGCAATGGGAACATTTATACCTGCATCCCATTATTGTAGCTCCAAGATGCTGGAGCATTTTGACAGTATGATTCATTATGAAACCTTGACAGTTCATCTGACATGGTGGTAGAAATTGGCTTCAGAAGGAAAAAAAAAAAGGAGGATGTGATTGTAACAAGATTAAGACTATTCCCTCTGGCCTAAGCCTGAAGGCACAGACTAACTTAGCATGGATATACCAGGATAAGGTTTCCTTAACTCTGATTTAGGGTAAAAGTCAGTAGTTAACTTTTAGAAAGTTAACTTTTAGTGCAAGAGTTCCAAATTATTCACAGGGTGTCACAGCCAGGTGCAAAATTAACCAGGCAGGAAATTTTTCTGTTCAGAAAGAAAATAGGACAGTGGGGAAACTGGGTCAAGAGGATCCTCTCATTGCTTTTGCAAGGCTACACAGTGGATAGAGTGGCTTGGAATGAGGAAGACATCTTCATGAGTTAGAATCTGGCCTCAGACACTTCCTAACTGGGTGACCCTGAGCAAGTCACTTAACCCTGTTTACCCCAGTTTCTTCATTTGTAAAATGAGCTGGAGAAGGAAATAGCAAATTACTTCAGCATCTCTGCCAAGAAAACCCCAAATGGCATCATGAAAAGTCAGACATGACTGATGATGATTGAACATCAATTTCTCAACCTTCCCAAGTACTGAGATCTAGCTGTAGCATTTCTTGGTTTACAATCCATTTGAGCAGCTCATGGTATTTCCCTTGAATGGTGGATTACTGGCTTCACAATATTTCAGAGAGTTACTCTTGTATTCAAAACTCAAAACAAGTCAAATTGCAGTCCCTGGAGATTTAACTCCTTTACGTAACACGTTCCACTCTTTATAGCTTAGGGCAGGGTACATTTGTTTTTTTCTCATTTCAATAACATTCAGTAAAAATAAATAATTATTAATAAAAAAAACCTGTATCCTTGGTACTCATCAAGTATCTAAAAGATATTTTGAAAAACCCTTCAACTTACACACACACACATATACATTTCATATGTAAATATTAAATATATTTCATGTATGTTATTGGTTGTTGTTCAGTTGTTTCAGTCATGTCTGATTCTTCATGACCCCATTTGGGGTTTTCTTGGCAAAGATATTGGAGTGGTTTGGCATTTCCTTCTCCAGCTCATTTGACAGATGAGGAAACTTAGACCATCAGGGTTAAGTAAACTGCCCAGGGACGCATAGCTAGTAAGTGTCTGAGGCCAGAATTGAACTCATGCCTTCCAGACTCCAGGTCTGGCACTCTTATCTACTGCACTACCTAGCTGCCCTTTTGTTTCATGTATATATGCAGATATACATATTTCAGATATCCTCAATGAATTAGTAAAGACTTTTAAGACAATCACATTTTAGGGTTTTATATAGAAGGTAAATGTATGATAGTTCATTTAAAATTCAGAAAGACACTGGCTTCAATCAATTTGGACATCTTTGTATATTAACTTCTAAGGAAAAAAGAAAAATATTTTAAACTGGAATTTCCCTGTAAGTTGGCACAAAGATATAACTTCAACGCAGACTATTCCAATTATAATTTTATCCATTTTGGTTTCATAATTAGTCATCTAATTTACATATTAGAATTTCTGAGACTCTCATTAATCACATACATTTTTACAACTTCTTCCACAAGGCGGATGAGATTTTATGATCTTGCCCAAGCCGAAGATTCAAAAGACTTGTCAAGCCCCATAAACAACTTCATAGACCATGAGAATGTGTGTTTTGGACTTCTACCAAACACTAAGTAGTCATTATTACAATTCTTTTTAAAGCAAAATATGCCCAAGTAAATACTTAATACGATTTTTCTCCATAACAACTGGTCTCTAATGTGTGATAAATTCTCATCATCCAGATAAAAGGAGTCAATTTCCTTCTACAAATGCAGCATGTTTGAGGCATTTCTCATGTGATGCAATTTATGGTATAAAAATATCATAATAATAACACATAACAATATTATAGACATATTCAGAACACAGCTAAATCATGAATGAATAACAGACAATAGTTTCTCCTATTTAATGTGAAAACCCAATATAAATCTAAATCTTAAATTGGTCAATTTTTAATTTTGCTGCATGATTCCACCTACTTTTCTACATCAACAAGAATATCAAAATCAGTAAAGCTTGAAGATCATGAGAAATCTCAAAATTAATTTTAACTATCTGAGAAACAAACAAGTACTTCTCCAAATGGAATAATAATTTTACAGCCATGGAGAGCTTCCCATTCTTTTCTAATCTAAATGGGATAGAAGATTTAACTTATACTTCCTTGCAATACTTTATTAAATTCTAAGCATTTCTCTTGACCTATGCTGTCAGCTGGCAATGATGAGGAAATATGCCAACGTGGGTAAGGAAAATCACTATTTGTGTTCCTGTTCTAGGTGAAATTCAAACTCTTGTTCCTTTTGTTTGGTCACGTCTGATGCTTTGTCACCCCCATTTGGGGTTTTCCTGGCAAAAATACTGGAGTGGTTTTCCATTTCCTTCTCCAGATCATTTTATAGATGAGGAAACTGAGGCAAAGAGGGTGAAGTGACTTGCCTAGGTTCACACAACTAGTAAGTGTCTGAGGCCAGATTTGAACTCATGAAGATGAATCTTCCTGATTCCAAGCCGGGTGTTCTATCCACCTCACTCGTAGCTGCCCTTTCTAAATATGTGACAACACCATAAATTTCAGCAAATAGGGAAAGGATTTCCCTCCCTCCCTCCTCCCTCCCCCTTCCCCCCCCATCTGTCTGTCTGTCTGTCTGTCTCTCTCTCTCTCTCTCCATTTCTAACCTGGCCAAAATTAAGAGCATGGAAATTAGATTATGCGTTTTGAAAACTATTAATTTATTAGCAGACAGGTTCTCATTCTTTTCTTATTTTTGCCTGAAAGGTTATTGAAAATGAGATGGTTTAATGAACATCAGCATTGGCTGGGTACCTAAGAAGAAAAGGGCCTCTCTGCTACTTGTGCCAGAGTTGATGGCAGTAATTACAGACACCAAAGAGAGGTCATTCCAATCCTTTGTTCCCTTTCTGTTCTACAAACTCATTGTCTCATCCAGAATCCTACTGCCAAACAGCTAACAGTCGTACCTGGTTATCATCCTGCCTATGTGTTTCTATTGGTCTTTCCTTTTTCTCTTTTTTTACATCTCAGTCTTCAAATATAAAAATTATCAATGAGAAGATTCCATGGAGGGGTTTTTCTTGCCTCTCAACAGCAAGATTGTAAAGACCAATGTTGTAGTTGTGCAGTCATTTCAGTCATCGTATGACTTTTTGTGACCCCACTTAGGGTTTTCTTGGCAAAGATACTGAAGTGGTTTGCCATTTCCTTCTCCAGCTCTTTTTACAAATAAACTGAGGCAAATAGGGTTAAGTGACTTGCCCAGGGTTACACAGCTAGTAGGTGTCCAAGGCTGCATTTGAACTGGGGTCTTCCTAATTCCAGGCCTGGCACTCTATCCACCGTATCACCCAGCCACCCAAAGAGCAATATAATTATCCGTTAAAGAAAAAAGATTCTGCCTCTGGCTTTCCTGCATCCCTGAAGAGGGGGGTGTCTGAGCCAAGTGGTGGGGTACTAGGTGGAAAATGTGACCAACTGCCAGAACCTAGCCTCTGGTGAAACTACACAAGGAGATGATTTAGAAAAATTCATTAATTTTTCAGTTTGGTTAACAAAATTTATGCACTTCAGGGTCTACCCAAATGAATAAAAAGCTCATTTGTTTCAGGAATTGAACTTCTAGAATTTCAAGAGTTTACCTGTTAGAATTTGTAAGGTTTCATGTTTAAATGTAGCAGAGGATGGCCAGAGACATTCAGTAGAACAAGTACAGTATAGCCATTTGGTTGGACAAAATACATGTTCAGAATTTAGACAAAAGTTCCCTTTCTGGAATTATTTTCTAACTCATTCGAATGGATCTGAGGACACTGTTCCAGAACAGAAATATTAACTGGATCTCATTGTAATAATTGACAATTCAAGGCAAAGTTGAGGTTTTTATCGGTTTTATATCATTAGAAATACAGATTCCCCCCCCCCAACCCCTGACATGTTGGGTTTTACATCAGATTAAACACACCTTCCTTTTTCCCTTTATTCAAGTCAGATAACCAGTCTGACCTCCACCAGAGTTACTCTACCCAAGTATAGTTTTCCTGAAGGCTCCCTGGCATCTAAGTGTCAGATACCAGATCAAACTAAATTTTTAACTGAGAATTTAGATGTGAAGATTGGTCAAAGTGCATACACACACACACACGGTGACAATCAGACAACACAATACAAAAATACACAAAACGCTAACCTTTCTCTGTAGATCTCTGAGTTTGGAGCTCAATGATGCCATATGTACAACAAGTTGATCAGCCTCTCAGCTCCCCCTCTCCAGAATTCTAGAACTGCTGAACTTACCAGCACATGCTAGGAAAGTCCTTGAAGACAGGCCCTATGCAGGTAGAGCTGGCCGGTCTCAACTAGGGTTGCCAAAATTGTAACATGAATTTTCTTATTGGTTCACCTAGTTAATTCCAATAAACAGAATAAGTTAGAGAAACAGGCTTTTATTAGACCCAGTGTATGACCCACCCACCAGCAGTTGATGTGAATGTGTGTCATTCAAATTCAGCTTGTAGTATTTATACCTTACAAGAGACAAAGGGGAAAAAAAAAGATGTTTACTTTTTAAAGTTCAGCTAGTTATAAAAAAAAGTGACACTTTTTAAAGAAAATGTATGTTATTATTCACAGGAGATAGAGAAGGGATGTGTCCTTGTCACTATAGATAGTTTCATGTGGATTAGACAATAGGTCTCTGCCCAAGTACCACTTAATTAATGGTTACTTTGTGGGCCCTCCTGTCTCGGAGTGAATTTAAACAGTAACTTTTTTTTTCTCTTTTGGCCAGCAACCCTGAGGGTCTTCCCCTCTCAGTTTGATTATTTCATTTTTATTAAAGTGGCCACCCCTTGACTCACTTCTTAAAGAGGCCTGTTCACTGAATGGGTGTTGCCTCACTCAAAGTGAGAACCTGAAAAACCCTTAGCTTGAAAGGGCCAAGGTCTCCCACTGCATCCTGGGCCATTTCCAGTCATCTTGCTTGAATTCAGGCCACTGGACCCAGATGGCTCTGGAGGAGTAAGTGAGGCTGGTGACCTTGCACAGCCCTCCCTCACTCAAATCAAAGTCAATTGTAAGTCATGTTATCACCTCCCTCATGTCATGGTCCTCTTCGAGAACTAAGGACAAACCACACAAGTTTCATTAAATCAAAAGGAAGTACCTGTCAGACTAGATAATCAAGGAAAGTGAATCCTCCTTTTCTTTTTTTTAAGCAATTAAGTTTTTTTGTACCTATTAGAGAAGGAAATAAGACATTGATGAGAACCAGCTGGTCCTTCAGTTTGTGGCGGGGGTCAAACACAGCTAAATGGACAATATAGAACAAAATGCAATCAGTTATATTCTTCAAAAAAATCATTTTTAACACAATTATACAAGTGATGAATCAGAGAGAGAAAGTGCAGTTTATTACCCTCAGAGCAAAGGCATCACTGAAATTAAAATAATGAGTCCTGAGCAGCAGTTTTTCAAATACATTTTCAAAAGTAAACAAGGAAGAGATAACAGATAACAGAAGTGGAAGATCTACATCAGGTAAAACAGGAAACTAGCCAGGAAACATGAGTGGGATGGGATTTATAGACAAGGCAGGAACTGGTCAGATAATACTGGAGCTATACTTGATGTGTCAATTTGATTTTTCAGACTCTTGCTAGTTATGTGACCTGTTCATCTTAAGTAATTGACAGTAAAAAAAAAAAGGTAAGCCAAGAATATTCTTATGGCATCAGGGAGAGAATAAACAGGACTAAACTGAAGCAAATGAGGTTGATATTGGTAGAGCACAGTGGAATAGAGAGAATGGAGGTAAATTGGGCAATAAGGAAAATCAATTTTAAAATTGATTGTGGAGAGAATGGGAGGTCTGTCCTCAAAAGAGGAACCCCTGAGGTAGGCAGAAAATTGGGAGAAAATCTTTACAACTAGTGCCACTGATAAAGGCCTCATTTCCAAAATATACCGGGAACTAATATATATAGGATAACAAATATATAGGAATACAAGTCATTCCCCAATTGAGAAGTGGTCAAAGGATATGAACAGACAGTTTTCAGAAGAAGAAATTAAAGATATCTATAGACATATGAAAAAATGCTCAAAATCTCTACTGATTAGAGAAATGCAAATCAAAACAACTCTTAGATACCATCTCTCTCCTGTCAGATTGGCTAAAATAACAAAACAGAAAATGATAAATGCTGGAGAGGATGTGGGAAAATTGGAACATTGTTACATTGCTGGTGGGGTTGCGAACTGATCCAGCCATTTTGGAGAGCAATTTGGAACTATGCCCAAAGGGCTATAAAAATGTTCATACCTTTTGACCCAGCAATACCACTCCTAGGGTTATATCCCAAAGAGATCAAGTGGGAAAAGGACCCATATGTACAAAAATATTTATAGCGGCTCTTTTGGTG
>CM053622.1:784453670-784509206 GCA_028646595.1 Phalanger gymnotis
TCTCTCTCTCTCTCTCTCTCTCTCTCTCTCTCTCTCTCTGTCTCTCTGTGTCTCTCTCTGTCTTTCTCTCTCTCCATCTCTCTGTCTCTCTCTCTCTCTCTGTCTGTCTCTCTGTGTCTCTCTCTGTCTCTCTCTCTCTCCATCTCTCTGTCTCTCTGTCTCTCTCTCTCCTTCCTACCCCCCCATCTGTCCTCTTCCTCTTATTACAATGTAAGTGCCTTGGGGGCAGGGATTGTTTTGATAACTTGTATTTGTACTTAGCAACATGCCTGGCACTCACTTAAGTTCACATTTACAGAACATCCTACCTTCACCCCTTGGTGCCTTGTGGCCTTCCTTCTCCCACCTTTCAAGGACTGCCTCATTCAAGAGGCCTTTACTGACTCCCCTAATTATTTTTGCTTCCTACACACACACACACACACACACACACACACACACACACACACACACACACACACACTGAAATCACTTTGGATTTATTTCATATGTAAGTTGTATCCACTAATCTGTGTTTAGTTATGCACAATTCACACCAAGAATGGAAGATTCTCCATGGCAGAAATTGTTTTGGTTTTAGTTTTACATTCTCAGCACTTAGCCAGAACCTAGCAGATAATAAATGCTTATTGGAGTGAGTAGAAATGTGTAAGGGGGAAATTGTGGTGAACGGGAGACCACAGATAAACCAGGGATGGCAATGCATGAGCTCCGAGAGTGAAAGAGGAATAAAGGTGAAAGAGAAAAGGAAGGGAATGGGGGACATGAAGGTTCCCTGGAACTTAGAAAATTGCATGGCATAATAAGTACATAAGGAATGATTGTTTACCAGCTAGTTGACAGGAGGTAAATGGGGTGAATAGAGGGAATGAGGAAAATAAAGATGACTGAAGGAGGATACAGGTTAATGAAGGGAGTAGAGGGTCAACAGTGTCATGGTCTTGGAGTCAGGAGACCTTTATTCAATCCCACTGTAGATATCTGCTAACTTTGTGACCCTGAGAAAGTAGCTTCATCTCCCAGAGTCCCAGCGGGTGGGGAAGCCTTGAGACCACATGTGGCCTTCTAGGTCCTTGGGTGCAGCCTTCTAACTGAGTCCAAGGCCGCAGATCCCAGACTCTCAACTGACTCATCTACACAATGAATTGAATGATCCTTGCACCCCCTATGTTATAACATTGTTTTGTTTGTTTTTTTTGGAGTGGGAAAGGCAGAGCAATTGGGGTTAAGTGACTTACCTAAGGTCACACAGCTAGTAAGTGTGTCAAGTGTCTGAGGCTGAGTTTGAACTCAGGTCCTCCTGACTCCAGGGCCAGTGCTCTACTCACTGAGCCACCTAGCTGCCTCTGTTATAACATTGTTGTAAGGAAAATATAAATCTATACTTTGTTACCACACCTAAAACACAGTGGATGAGAATTGCAGGAATTTAGTGAATAACCCTAAACGAGCAAAGGAAAACATAAGGATGTCTGTGAGGCATGTTGCTTTGCCCATGTAGGTTATATGTGTCCACATACATCTGTCTAGATGTTGCTCATGGGGAAGTAAGAATAGATATCTCTAGGGGATTTTACCACCACCCTTCTTCAAGGAAGATTCGGATTCCTGCCAGGAGGAGAAACAGGAGGTTGGGGCCCAATTCTGGTGATTCTGCTCTCCTCATAAAGGGGATTGTGGCTGTTCAGTCGTGAAAATATTCGTTCACGTCTGACTCTTTCTGACCCCACTTGGGGTTTTCTTGGCAGAGATACCGGAGTGGTTTGCCATTTCCTTCCCCAGGTGAGAAAACTGAGGCAAGCAGCATTAAGTGACTTACCCAGAGTCACACAGCTAGGAAGTGTCTGAGGCCAGATTTGAACTGAGGAAGATGAGTCACATAGCCAGAGGTCTGTGCTAAGATAGAAAGACTAAAGCAAAGCAGTCTCTACCCTCATATATTCTCATGGGAGGAGGCAAAAGGTACATACTTTGATGTATTCAAGATACATACAAAGCGTGTACAGGATAACCTGAGAGGAGAAGGGTCAGGCATCTGGGGTTGGGGAAAGGTGGTGTTTGGAAGACTGGGAAAGCTCTCTTTGCTTCAAGAGGTGGTGCTGGAGCTGAGTCAGAATGGAAGCCAGAGATTATAAGAGGTGTGGGTGAGGAGGTGAGAGGCAGTCAGTGAGAAGGCGAAGAGACTGCAGATGGAGCATCATGTGGGAGGAACATGAGTAGGTCAGCGTGGCTGGACAGCTGAATGAGTGGAAGGTGGAGAGAAATGAATATTTCCTTTATTATTAATAGCTAATTATTGAATTAGGACCAAGGTTTTCCCCCTTTTCTACTTCCTCATTCAGAAATTAGCCACTGTAATTTATTCAGGCAGCCTTTGAAGTGCAGGGCTGATATTGAGCGGGAAAACTCAGATCTGTTCAAAAGGTAAAGAAATTTTAGTTTAGGTGAATTGATGGATTCCCATCTGCTGTGTTTCACTCAGACAGGTCTAGGAAAATGTGAATTCTCCCTTTTTTCAAATGGGTGATAGGGGTATGGATAAGTCTCCTTGACTACAACCAAGAGATCAAAGTCACATCCTCAGCACCACCACCCCCATCAGAATAGGTCCACTTCTCATTATAACATCCATTCTCTTTCATTATTTGTTAACCAATCAGAGTTGATCACCATCCTCACGAACATGCACTCTTCCAAGGACATATTTGTTGAGTGGGTTCCACGAGGGATCTTTGGCATTTGAGAGTATCACTGGTCCCATTTATTAATTGTATGCTAGTACGGTTAATAAAATTGTTAATTACCCAGAAATTATATCTCTCAAACTTTTTATACATCACAGTGTTTTTGTTCAGTTGTTTTCAGTCCTGTCGACTCTTCATGACCCTTTTTTGGGGGGGCGGGGGGTTCCTGGCAAAGATACTAAGTGGTTTGCCATTTTTTTTCTATAGCTTATTTTATAGATGAGGAAACTGAGGCAAACAGGGTTAAGTGACTTGTCCAGAGTCACACAGCTAGGAAGTATCTGAGGCCAGATTTGAACTGAGGAAAATGAGTCTTCCTGACTCCAGACTCTGTGCTCTATGCACTATGACACCACCTAGGTGCCCTGAAAAGTCCTACTAACATTTTCATGGCAATATTTTTTGCAGTAGTTTAAAAAAAACTGGAAAGAAAGTAGATAACCATTAGTGAAGAATGGCTTACCAAAGTGTAGTATATAAATATTGTGGAATATTGTTTTACTAATGAAGAACAAATATGAGGAATTTAGTGAAACATGGAAAAACTGGTATGAACTCTTTTAGAACAAAGAAAGCCCAGTCAGTAGGTTGTAACCATTTATTAAGAGCTTACTCTGTGCCAGGAAGAAGGCTAAGCAAACAGTGCTTATAATGACATTACAAGGCAGTTTAAGTACCAGGACCAATCTTAATCCAGGACGACAAATGATGAAACACACTTCCTTGTTCTTGGCAGAGAGGTGAAGGATCATGGGTGCAGAAGATGATGTCCACTATCAGATGAGGTCTCTCTACCTACCAGTTGGTTTTGCTTGGCTGTTTCCCTTTGTTACAAAAGAAGGAAGGGGCATCAGAAAAGGGAAGTGGGTTGATGGGTCACAGAAGAAAATGACCATGGTGTGTTCCTTGAAAGCAGGGCTTGTCTTTTACCATTCTTTGTATCGCCAGCACTTAGGTTGGTGCCTGGAATATGGGAGAGGCTTTTAAAATGTACTTACTGACTGACTGAAGACAAAAATCCTCAATAAAACTTGCCTTTAAATTTCCAAATTATAGAGAGACACTGATGAGACAAAGAGTCTTAAACTTGAAATTAGAGATCTTGACTTTAATTCTTGGTAAAGGCTTAATAAATGCTTGCTTCTTTCCTTCCTTTCTGGATCACATATTTATCTCATTTCATTAGGCCATTTCATCTCTCTGAGCCTCAGTCTTTTTGTCTGTAAAATGAGGATAATAATACCTGATGAGGTTATTATGAAGAAATTGCTTTATTAAACTGTAAATCACTATTTAAAAAAAAGAGCTAATAACCCATGGCAGATTCATCTAGTTAAATTCAGAAGGACATATTACCAAGTGATGATGGCTAAGTGATATTCATATGTTAATATATAATGTTAAATAAAATGTTAATATCATCTGCTCCATGTATTAATATATTTGTATGTGATGATATATTTATCTATGTATATATGCATATGTGCACAAACATCTATATGTTTGTATTGTGTATAAGTCTACATGAATTAGCTTGTATATATATACACACATGTAGGTACACCCCAATGACTCATAAAAGACCAACTCGTGAGGCTCTGACGGGTCATCATGTGCATTGCTGGATGGGGTGGCCACACTCCTCTTCATCCGCATTCTCATCCTCTGACCACTGATGAGCTCTCAGGATACTCTCCATCCATCACTTCCTTTGTCAGAGGCAGTGTTCATGGTAGAGTGCTTGCTCACGCCACACAGCAGAGCCCAGTGACCTTGGGCATGTCATACAACCCCTTGTGTGTCTTGAGCAACTCTATTCGATCTCTTTGGATCCTCCCAATAGCCCCATGCAGTAGGTAGGTTCTACAGATGCTATCACTCCCATTTTACAGATAAAGAAGCTATAGAGAGAAATGACTTCCATGGTCACAGTTATCAAGTGTTGGAGCCTGCATTTCAGCAACAGATCACGATATCTATGAAAGGAGGGGAGAATAACATGGGGAAATACGGGAAACTTAGGAGAGGATTTTCTTTTCCTGGGTCCAGACTTATGATTTCATCCTAATACAGAACTCTTAGTGTGGAAACTGAGGCAGAGCAGCAGCTCGAGCGTCACTGATAGTTTGAAGTAGTCACCAAAGGCCCTGAGAGTTTAAGTGATTTAGCGAATATCACACATCCAGCATGTATCATCATCAGGACTTGAACCTACGTCCTCCTTACTCTGGTGCCAGTTTCTCCATCCACTACATCAGTGATCTTCATAACATAGTCCGGGCACGCCTGAAGGTCCTTGAGGTCAAAACCATTTTTATTATCATACTAAGACATTTTAATTTCTAATAAAGTAAATGTTCATAACTAGCCCTCATTGGTAGGTCCCCAATAATTTTTAAGAGTGTAAAGGATTTGGAGACCAAAAGCTGCATGATCCACTTCCTCTGAGGGGACATAGAACAGGGTAGGGAGAGTTATATTCCTCCTATAGGTAACATGGGGATAACTTGACAAGGATGTGGTGACATGGTTGTTGCTGCTGCTGTTGTTTTCTTGGTACTGGGCCTGGGCCATCACTGACATAGAGAGCTGAGGAATTCCTTCTTGCAGGTCCTGACTGGCTACCTGCTGTGTCTGAGAGTCATCTAGAGCACAGACATACCAAGTGACCTGCCAACTGTCACATAGGCTGTGTGTCCAACTCTCTAACCTCCATCACAGACTGACTCTTTCTCGGCTAGAAGAGATGTGGATATAAGGGATTCTCTCTTAAGGTCCCCTTTCGATGCCTGATCTGTGGCACAGGGTGGCCTAAAGTCCTCATAGGCTATGTGCTATGCTAGTAGAGAGAGGGTTCCAGCATGTCCTACCAAGATGGCGGGGACCAGAGTTCAAGTTGATGACAGACTGTGGGTCTCTTGCCCCAGGACCAGCTTAGCTGAATTCACAGAGGCCCATCACTGAGTTAGCTGTAGGAATAGAAATATAGGAGCTACAGCAACTCCCAAAGCCATCTGCCAAATCTTGCAAGGATTATAAATGTCATCATAAGGGCGGGGTGTGCCCACATTGATAACATCAGTGAAGCATTGCAATCGGACCAGGCTATGGGCAGGCACATAAGTGGATAATGAGGGAATAGGATATATATGACATTGGGAGAGGTGGGGGCAATGTGGGCTAGAAATATTTAAGTCACAGACCCTGAGATATGAGAAACCACCTCCCTGACACCACTTTGCAGAGGTGGGGGTCCTTGGATGTGGGACACTGTATATGTTGTTAGATTTTTGCATGCATTGTTTGGCTGATGTTTTGTTCTTATTCTGTTTTTTTTTCCTTTAAAAAATTGTTATATAGGATAGCTCTCTGAGAGGGACATGTACAAGAGACAGAGACAAAATCTTAGGTGTTGTAAAACCAAAAGATTTCAAAGTTTTATTTTCCTAAAATGAGAATGAAGAAACAAACATCCAAGGTATAGAAAAATGGAGCATTAGGCTTGTGGCAGGGCCCCAAAAAAGCCTCTGGAAGCATGTGTGAAGTGTGACTTCATGGCTTCTCCTGATAGCACCCTGGCCAGTGTCTGACTCACTCATTCTATCATAGGTCAATAATGCTCTCTGCCTGGAGTCTCAGGGACTGACACCTCTTTCCCAGGATCTTCCTATCCCTCCCCTCCTCTATATTCTTTCCCGCCACCCCAGCCTGCCTGTCCTTAACTTTTACCTCAGCCCCAAACTTCAGGGTGTCTCTCCTTTCTCAAGGCAAGGGCACAAGATGTGTATGTAAATACAGACAAGTTGTGGATATCACATTTATTGGGAGTTCTGCCCCTAGGTACCCTTCCTCCCACCAACACACACACACACACACACACACACACACACACACACACACACACACACAGACACTCAACTCCTCATGGTTCTCCGGATCCAGGGAATAAATTTGCAAACTTCAGTGTAGACACCAGGGTCATTGGGCTGGCCACAAGGGAAGGTTCCCCATGACACCAGGCCTTGCAAGACTCCATCACACACCAAAGGGCCCCCAGAGTCACCCTGGGAAGAGAGAGAGACAGGAAAGTCCACCCTAAGTTTCACAGAAAATGTCTTCTGGTCTTTAGTAGACCCTAGAATCCCAAATCCCAGTTCCAAGAGCCCAGTGCCTGGTCCTGTTCCATCAAGTTCCTCTGTCTTCACCAGCAAGAGAGGCCATTGTTTCAAGGGATCCAGTTGCCAGGCATGGTATGGGGAAATCATCCACGGACAATGACCATCCCCAGACATAGTACACATTATCCCTTAGGGCGCAATCCCTCGGACTAGACAAGGGCTTCCCTTCTCACTGTCCTATCTGGTGAAGAGAATGCTGGCTCCAAAAGACCTTAACAGGGACAGTGACCTGAGAAAGGAGTTTATCTCATTCTCCCATCATAAGATCATCACATATTTTGAGGCCATCTAATCCAACTCTCTTGTTTATAAGTGAGGAAACTGAGGCACAGAATGTTTAAATGACTCACCTAGGGTCACACAGCTAGTAAGTAGCAGAGCTGGGATTTGAACCTGAGTCTTTCTGCCTCCAAACCAGCACCCTACACAGTACATCAGGCTGCCTCACCATCGGTTCTCCTAAAACCCTCTCCTCCTGTCTTGGGCAGAAAGAGGAAGGGGAAACAGTAGGCAGACTCCTAGGTTGTGAAACAGGAGATGTCATCTCTAGCCTGTGTCCTGTCACAGACTTGTTAGTGACATTGGACAAGTCTTTTTGTCTCAGTTAACCTCCCTATAAAATAGAGGACTAGATGTTACCCAAGGGCACTTCCATCTTTGAATAATCACCTTTCTCTAGTACTTCGAGGTTTAGAAAGTTTTTTCTTTGCAATATCCCTGGGAGATTATTAGTGAATATGCTGTTATCCCAACCTTCCCAAGACTCTGGCATCGACTGACTTTTCCAAAATCAGAACATTAATAAGTGCGGGTGCTGGGACTCCTACCCAGGGCCTCTCCACTACAACTAGCTGCTTCTGAACTCTAGATTCAAGAGGGACTCAGGGGAAGAGACATAGAGAGAGAAAAAGAAAAGGGGAGTTAGAGATAGATGAAAAGAAAAAGAGAGATGGAGTTAGAGACAGGGAAGTGGGAGGCGAAGACAGAAAGATAAAGACAAGGCATTAGACATTACATAGAGGCAGAAATAGAGTTGGGCAGAGACAAACGAAGAGACAGATTAAACATACGGGTTTGTAGCCTGGAAGCAATCTCTGACTCCAAACAATCCTGTTGTGGCTACCTCCTCCATACCTCTTCCATCTAGGTCTTCTCTCCATCCTTACTGCCATGACCCTAGTTCAAACCCCAATTCCTTCCTGCCAGGACTATTAGAAATAACCTTTTTAATTGGTTTCTATCTTAATTTTAGTAACCTCCCTTCCCCAATGTGTCCACTAAACCAGTAATGTCCAACTCAAATAGAAATGGGGCAACTAATATAGGACCCCTGTGGAGGCACATATTGACTTAGAGAGCCACACATTAACATTATCTATGTTCTATTTTATTTCAATTTATTCTGTTAAATATTTCCCAAATAAATTTTCATTGGGCTCAGGACCCACTCTGGAGGGTTAAAAGTGCCTGGGACACCTCCATTCTAAATCACTGCCTGTGATTTAGATTCTTCCGACCGTACCATTCTGACCATAGCACTCCTCTCCTCAAGAATCTTCAGTAGCTCCCCACTCTCTAGTGAATGAAGTTTTAAACCCTTAATTGGGGTACTCAAAGCCTTCTATGATCTAGCACCAATCTATCTACTGAGCCTTCTCACATAACCTCCTATCTAGCTGCTATCTAGAGGCAGCTAAATGGCAAAGTGGGTAGAGTGCTGGACCTGGAGTCAGGAAGACCTGAATGCAAATCTGGCCTCAGATGCTTACTGGCTGTGTGACCTTGGACAAGTCACTTAACTTCTTTTTGCCTCAGTTTTCTCAACTGTAAAATGAGGATAATAATATTCCAGGATTGTTGAGAGGAACAAATGTGTTTTGGCAACCTTAAAGTGCCCTGTAAATATGAGGAATTATTATTTTATCTTCCAGTCAAACCTGTTATTTACCTCCCTCAGTCAACCCCAAAGATTCTCTGTGTTCTCCTGACTCCCTGCTTTTTGATCACAATAGCCTCAGGCTAGGCCATGCTCTTCACCAGGATAGATGCTTGGAATCTGTCCCTCATTATATTGTAAGCCCCCAGCGAAGAGAATTTCATCCCTCATTGTGTCCTAACACAACATCATGTACATAATACATCATGGTAAAGGATCTCACAGGTAATCTGCCCCAACCTCCACCCTGGCACATGGTCACTTTTTTATATTATGGCCCAGATAGGGTTATCCAGCCCTTTGTTAGAGACCTCCAATTATGGAAAATTCACTCTCTTATAAGGCAATCCATTCCATTTTGCATAGCTCTAATTTTTAGGCAGTTTCTTTCCAAGGGATGCAGAAGAATTAGGGTTTTTTTTTGCTCGTTTTGATCAGCTCAGGTTGAAGTCAATGCCTTCCTAGCTGAAGTTCCAAAGGAAGAGGTTTTGAATGCCATTAGGCTCCTTTCATGCGGCAAAGTACTGGTTCTATTCCAGCTGAGATTTACAAGGTCTTGCTCTTACAAAAGCTGACTGAAATTTTCCAGGTTATATGGCAAGAGGAGGTTATCCCCCAGGAGTTCAATGATGCCTCCATTGTCCATCTCTATAAATGTAAAGGAAATATATGGTCCTGTGACAATCTCGGTTGGGGAGGGGGGGCAGGGGAGTGTCTCTCTCTTAGTTATTTCTGGCAAGATTCTTGCCAGGGTGAGCATGTACATCTGGGGGAAAAAATCCAGGGGTCCAAGTTGACCACAAATTCAACATGTACCAGTTGTGCGACAAGGCAGCCATGGAAAGCTAGGACTAAATCTTCATCTCTACGACCCTCTCTAGCGTTACTTCTCTGGCTTCTAGTTTTTCCCCCTGAAGCCAAGTAGAACAAATATGATCCTGTTCCATTCTTTCCAATTCTGGAAGGCCAGTCTATTCATTTCAGTGATTAACTTTAACAGATCTTTCAACTGGTCTTCAATGATATATCATCTAATTCTCTTGTCAGTCTCATTACTCTCCCTCAACCCATACGTTGTCTACATCGTTACTGGAATGGGACATTCAGAGGGCTCCAGATGTGTTTTGATTAGAGAAGAGTGTAGTTGAGCAATTACCAGCCTTGCTCTGAACACCATTCATTTCTTCATAAAGCTTAGGGAAGCATTAGCTTGTAGGAATGCCCTGTGCACAATTGGTACATGTTGAGTTTGTGGTCAACAAAGACCCCGGAAATTTTTCCCCAGATGTACATTCTCACTCTTTGTATTTAAAGATGTTTTTTAAAAAAACCAACAATTGTGGTTTTTCTATATCCCTGGTATTAATTAATCTAACTCAATTAAGGCTATTGTTACAACTTGTTGATCCAGTCTGGATCCTGACTCTTTCATGCAATATCTTAGGCACCTCCTCTAATCTTCCTGTAATCTATACTTTTGACAAGCATGCCTTTTTCCAAATAGCTGATTAAAAAAAAAAAAGGTTTAATGGCACTGGGCCTGTGGCTGATGCTTGGGGCAATCCCTTAAAGATCTTCTTCTAAGCTGACCTCATTCCAATAAGATAAACACTTCACCATCATCATTCAACCAATGCTAGATACACCTAACTATACTATCTAGTTCACATCTCCAGCTTCTTACTATCCTTCATATGATGTTCCCAGAACTGAACACAATACTCCATACACCATTTGACCAGGGTAGATTACTAAGACACTAACTGGTCCCTCATTCTTGACCTTTCCCTTTTATTCTTGCAGCCTAAATATTTTGGCCGAACTTGCGGCTCACACTGAGGTCTTCGTCTCCTAACACTCCGATTTGGTTCACAGGAATCACTCTCTAATATTGCTTTCCCATCTTATATTTGAGAAATTGACTTTTTGAACCCAAATTTGTAACTTTACATTTATCCCTTTCAGATGTCATTTAGATAGATCTGGCCCCATGTTCTAGCCTATACAATTTCCTTCCATATTCTGTTATCCATCATGATAGCTACTCCTCTTATCTTATCATCTGAAAATGCAATAAGCCCACCATCTATGGCTTCAACTCAGTCACTGACAATAAAAGCTAGCATTTACAGAAGGCATTAAGGTTTGCAAAACTATTTACATATGTAATCTCCTTAAAGTCTCACAACAACTCTGGGGAGTAGGTATGATTATTATGCCCTTTTTAAAAGGGGAGGAAGCTGAGGCAGGTAAATGTGAAGCAAATTGCCCTTCAGGTCACACAGCTAATCTGGATTTGAACTCAGGTCTTTCTGACTATAGATCTAGCATCGTATCTACTGTGCAACCTAGCTGCCTATAAGTATTAAACAGCAGAAAGCCAAGAATAGATCTCTGGGGCCCTCCAGGGAGAAAGGGTGGGGAAGAGAGAGAGAGAGAGAGAGAGAGAGAGAGAGAGAGAGAGAGAGAGAGAGAGAGAGAAGGAGAGAAGAGGAGGAAGGAGAGAGAGACAGAGAGAATGAGAGAGAGAAGGAAAGAACAGAGAGGAAGAGAGAGAGAAGGAGAGAGAGAAAAGAGAGGGAAGAGAAAGAGGAGAGAGAAGAGAAAGGAGTGAGGGAGAGCAGGGAAGGAGGAGAGAGGGAAGGATGTGGAGACTTACATTGCATGCATTGGTTCTAGAGCCCGGGATTCCAGCGCACAGCATGGATTCTTTCAATAGATCCTTATAAACTTTTCTGCAGTCCGAAGTAGAGATGATGCTCACATTTGCACACTGGAGTTTTCCTGGATATGTCGCTGGGGAGGGGGGGATGGGGAGAGGGGCAAGATCTTCAGTTATCCAGTAGAATAAGGCTGCATTAAGCCTCAAAGCAGGGGGTGAGGTGGGGTGGAGGCATCCATAGCTGCTCCAATTCCATAAGCCTGGTGGTCAGGGACTGGGGATACCTAATACCTAGGTCTCTAATGCAAAAGGGAATGAGGATAGATACTACTATCCCTAAGGGATAGAGACTGGGAATTAGAAAGTATGGGTTCCCAGGACAATGGGAGTTTAGGGAATGAAAGTTTAGAGTTGATCCCTGAGAATCAGAGACAGATGAATATAAAGCTTGGGTGCCTGAGTATCCAGAAAATAGGCTGTCGTGGCCCTGAATGCCTGTGCCCTGCCAGGAGAAAAGATTTAAGGAGCTAAATGCTCAGGTGCCCAAGGGCAGGGAGCAGGTAGATAGGATCTCACAAGTATGGTTCCCTAGGGGGAAGGATTGGGCTGGGGGCAGGAGGCCTAAAAATTCCTGAAAAATGTGGCATCTCAAGGCTGGAAGTCTGGACTCCCAGGGCCTAAGAAGACACGGCAGTTGGATTGTTGGATCTCTGCAAAGTGTTGTGGAAGTGAGATACCTGGGTTCCAGGACACAGGTGCCAATGGGATTTTTTTTCCTAGCTCTTGGCAGAGTGTGATTGAGTGCTGAACAATCGGATGAGACTAGAAGGGCCAGACAACTCAGTCCCCAAGTGACAGGGGATAGAAAACTAGATACCTGGCAATGGCCCATATTCCTGGGCTGCTGGGGGCCATAGCAGGATGAAAGTGAACAACTAAATGCTTGACCTGGACGCTTGGGCCCCAGGAGTCTTGAGACTGAGGTTAAAAATGAAGAGGTTGTAGGTGACCTCTGACCTTCCTTCCAGCTCTAAATCTTTGATCTTGAGACTATAAATGAGACATCTTTCATGTTGAGCTATGTGGACAATTAGGTCCCTGTGCATTCTCAGATCCTTGGATATTTTGATTCTGTGATATGCCTGAAGGTCTCTGATGACTTGTTGGGTTAGATGTTTAGGTCCTTCAGAACTAGAGACCAGGAGTGCTAGATACTTGTGTCCCTGGGAAGCTGGGGTGGGTGAATTCTCAGGTCCCTAAAGGCTGGTAAGAACATTGGATCCTGGAGACTGGGGAAAATGTGGATATCTGGGACCCAGGAGGCTGAAGGATGCCTATGTCTCTAAGGCTAGAGAGGTTAGATGCTTGTATCCCTGGGGGCTGGGATAGGTGGATTCCTGCCTCTCTGAGCATTGGAAAGATAAGATGTCTAGGTCTCTGGGGGCTGGACAGTAGGGTATCCAATGAGGAAGACTTACTGTCTGGACTTGTAGTGGTGCCCCAGCCAGAGACAGTGCAGGAGGTGCCAGGTGAAACACATCTGGAGGGTAGCGGGATAGGTCTAATGTTGGGCCCCAGCCTGGCTGCCCTCTGTAGCTTTATCAGCATGAGGTCATTGACGTGGGTGGTGGTAGAGTATTGAGGATGCCGGTATGACCTGGTGGCCTGGATCACTTGGGACCCCCTCTCACTCGCCTGCAGATTGTGTTTGCCCAGGTGCACATTGTATGAACTAGGGAGTCAAAGAGACTGTTAGAAATGCATTGAGCCTGAAAGCAATCGGCAGATATTCACGGGGATAGAAAGAGAGGAGGGAGATCATTACAGACAGACACAAACAGCAACAGGAGACTTGGGCTAGATTTTCTAACTCTGACAGTTTCTAGTTGGGTGACCTTGGACAGGGGCAGCTAGGTGGTGCATAGAGCACTGGGCTTGGAATCAAGAAGATTCATCTTCCCAAGTTCAAATCTGACCTCAGACACTTCCTAGCTGTGTGACCTTGGACAAGTCACTTCACCCTGTTTGCCTCATTTTCCTCATCTGTAAAATGAGCTGGCAAAGGAAATGGCAAACCACTCCAATATCTTTGCCAAGAAAACCCCAAATGGGATCTCAGAGAATCAGACAGGACTGAACAACAAAAGACTTGGGCAAATAATTTCATTTCTCAGGTGGAGCCCTAACATCTACCTCTATAAAATGAGGGGTTGGCCTGAAGCAGGAGCTCTTAATTTTTAGTGTCATGGACCCCTTCTCAGAATACTTCCAGTTGCCTACATTTATAATTGAAGGAAATGTTAAATTTCAGTTAGAGGTTAGTAAAAATACTTCTTCCCCATCCAAGATCACAACCCCCTGAAATCTATCCGCAGACCCCTTGAACTCAAGGCTAAGACTTTCTGGACTAGAGTATCTTTAAGGTCTCCTCCAGCTCTGAATTCTTATGTTCTTATGCTCCTGGAAAGAGAAAGGGAGAAGAATAGAGAGACGGACAGGAAGACTAGGAGGAAAACAGAGCTGGAGATACAGAAGCAGAGGCACAGAGATAGTCAGAGATGTGGGGAGATGGAGAGACAGACAGGAACAGAAATGGAAACAGACAAAGGAGATAAGCATTTAAAGACCAGAAGAGAAAGACAAAAACACAAAGAGAATTTAGTCCTGACACACAGTGCGTCTTTGAGCAAGAAACTTCCCCTATATGAGCCTCATTTTTCTCATCGATAATACTACTGATAAGAAATAATAACAATACCAGTGATAATAAGCCCTTACATTTTCCCAGCACTTATTCATTATCTTATTTGATCCACCCAATCCAGCTGGGTTGGTAGTAGAAGTATCATTTTGCCCATAGTGGGTAAGGAGAGGAGGCCAAAGCCCAACTGGGCCTGAAGGTTTTAAGCCCAAGATTCTTTTCACTACACAGTGGATTCTACAACTGAAACATAGGAAGACAGACACAGCTACAGACAGATGAGACAGGCACATAAAGAAAGAGAGAGTGGAGCAGAGAAACAAAGAGGGAGAAAGACAGATTCAGACATACACACATAAAGAAAGAGAGAGAAGTCAGGACACAGAGACACAGATCTAGTCAGAGACACAAAGATAGAGACAAAAAGGCAGAAAAACAAAGGGGAGAGAGAGAGAGAGAGAGAGAGAGAGAGAGAGAGAAAGAGAGAGAGAGAGAGAGAGAGAGAGAGAGAGAGAGAAAGTGAAGGACAGAAACAAAGACACAAAAGAGGCAGAGACAAGAAGAGATTGAGCAAAGAAAAGACAGACAACCCTCCCCCATTGCAGCCTCACCCCCTTACTTCATCATGCAGTGGGCAGCTGTGAGCACCCAGTTCCTAGCCACAAGCACTCCACCACAGTGTAGCTGATTTCCATCGAACAGGGCCAATTGCCAGGGGTGAAATGCCGGGTTACACTCCTCTCCATCAATGATCTTCTCTCCATCCCTGTCAGTCTCTGCAAGAAGAAACACCCCCAGATGAGGGCAGGGAGGTGGAAAGAGAGGAAGGGAGAGGGTCTCAAGACCAATGAGATAGGGAAGCCCTGGCTTGGAGAGGCTGAAGAGGATCAGGAGAGATCTACACAGAGAGAGAAGCTGATGTAGGGTCAGGAAGAAAAATGGCGGGGAGGAGGTACAGGAGGCACCTCAAAAATATTGGGATTGGGGGAAGACATCCTGACCTAGGCATATGTAATATCAAGTCAAGAGAATGAAAGCTAAAGAGAAAAAGAGAAATAGAGGGGCATGAAGACAGATATACAGACAGAGCGAAGGAGGGGGACATCTCAAGAACACAGAGGTGGGAGAAGGATGGTTGAGACTCAGAAGTGAAAGATGGTTCACAGAGACACATAGGAATAGAAAGGGAGAAAGGTGGTCTTGGACATAGGGTGAAGGGCTGGTGAAATGGAGGCTAGTTTGGGTTTGTTATAGAGTGTCAGAGGGAAAAACAGACAGACAGAGACAGACTTGGAATTGTAGAGGAAGGAAGCTTCAGGGATAATGAGATGAGGAATCACTAAACTGCGATATTGGGAACGAGGGAAGTGTTGTATGGTCAGGAGACAATACAGAAAAACCAAGACAGAGGCATGAGTGAAGAGAAGGAAAGAAGGATGGAAGGCAGGAAGGCAGGAAGGCAGGAAAGAAGGAAGGAAGGAAGGAAGGAAGGAAGGAAGGAAGGAAGGAAGGAAGGAAGGAAGGAAGGAAGGAAGGAAGGAAGGAAGGAAGGAAGGAAGGGAGACCTCAGAGATACTAATAAAGGGAGATGGCCTCAACCTTAGGGATGACACATGTGAAGATATATTAGAATAAGAAGATATATCAGCTGGGATGGATAGAGGGAAAAGGTCTTGACCTGGAGCAATGGATATGAGAAGGGTTAGAGAGGGTTGAGAGGAAAAACAGAGGCTGAGAGACTGAGGACCCATTAAGATAAAACAGAAAGAGGCATGCACAGAAAGTTGGGAGTCACTCAGAGACCAAATCTAGGTCAAGAAGAGAGTAGGGGAGAGGTTCACATGGAGGGGGAAGGATCAGTTTTAGAGGGCCATGATGGAAGGGTGCATTCTAGAAGATGTCAAAAGAAGTTATGGGGTAGGAGGTGGGAAGACTGTGGCCTTACCCCGTACTGTCCCCTGGGCCCAAGTGACAGCTGCCAGAAGCAGCAGCTGGAGCAGCCAAAGGCAGCACACACGGGCCATGTCAATGTCTTCTTGTCAGATTCTGTCTCCCAGCTGGCTCACTCCTTTTGAGTGATTTCTCTCCCGGAATGCCTAGAAAGAATCAGATACAGGTGGGCCTTAGCCTGCTGACTCTCACCTCGAGGAGACCTAGGAATCTGAGCCTCCTGATCTGTGTCCCTCAGAGACCTAAGTGTCCGACCCGCCCCCCCCACTCCACCCCCCTTTAGGGATACAGATATTCTTATCCCAAAGCCTGCCTCTTCAGGTACTCAGTCGTGCTCTTTTATAGCTCCCTAGATTCAGAGTGAGAACAACCACCTGATCCAATCTCACTTTACAAAGGAGGTTAAGTGACTTGCCTGTGGTCATAGAGTTGCTACAAGGCAAGCCTGAGACTTGAACCCTGGGCGTCTTTCTCTAAACCCAGTCTTATTTCCCACTGTACCTGGCTGTGCCCTCAGCCAGCTCTGGCACAGGAACTAGGTGTAGGGAGCCCCCAGCTCCTTCTCAGCCTCAGAGACTTAGCTACCCAGTGCTCCCTCACCCCTGTGGTAACTTATTCCACCCCAACTTTGGAGGAAAAGAACGATGGTGAATTGGAAATAAGGCTCTGTAGGGCCATTAGTGGTTGAATAGGAGAGGGGGAAGTGAAGAAGAGGCATTTTCTTTAGGGAAAATGAGGAAACAAGTTATCCTAGGATAGATTCAAGTGAGGAACTCTGCTGTCTTCAGCTTGGACGGTAGTAGGTGGATAAGGGTGAGTGGCAGGGAAGGAGAGCGGAGCGGCTGGAGACAGAAGCTCGTTCAAATTCGTGTCGGAGACATAGAAAAGGACCTCGACCAAAGCTCGCAAAAGTGTAGGGGCTGCGGGCCCTCTCGATGGCTGGAGACGCAGGGTAGGTGGGAGGGGAGAAGAAGTGGGGTTGGGAGACTCTGGGGATGCAGAGAAATTAGGGTTTCCGGGCATTTTAGGACTAGCAGCGGGTGGGATATGCCCGGGAGGCAGAGTTAGAAGCTCAAACTACTGGGTCTTTGAGAGTGCAAAGGCTGGTTGGGAGGGAAACCAGGGTCCCTGTGTGGGTGGTACTAGGGGGTGCCTGGGGAGAGTTGAGGGAGAGCCTGGAAGGAGGACAGTTGCGCACCCAAGCAGAGCCAGGCTCCTGAATTCCCAAGGGAAGTGGGGGAAGGGAAGCACTGACGTTTGGGTGCCGGGAGTGAATGCTGGGAGCTTAGGTGCCTTGGGTCTGACTAAGAGCTCCCTTTCTAGGAGAGGTGAGAAAAGGTGACGTGAGGTCGGGGGAGGACGCAGGTCTCACCTCAGAGAGGGTCTCAGAGCAGTGTGTGCGGTGAGGGCGGGCTCCCCTTCAGCCGCGACTGTCAGTCCGATCCACAGTAACCTGCTCTGAAGAAGCTGCCATCTCTTATACTGGCCCCTGCCACACCCGTCTCCCCGCCTTCTCTTCTCGCCCTGACCCAGCGCTCGGCTCCCAGAGGCGCGGGCGGGGCCCAGCTCTCGGACACCCACTCCATTTTTTCCTTGGCAGGTCCCCCCAGGACCCCGGGACTGGCCAAGATAAACAACAAAGGTTCCTTGCGTGAGGTCTGGGTCCTGCTAACCCGTCCCTGCCGCCTCCATCACCTTCTTTATGCCTCCCTCCCGCCCAAATCGAGATGGCTATGGGAGGTTTCCTAGATAAATAACCGAGAGAAAGAGAGAGAAAGAGAGAGAGAGAGAGAGAGAGAGAGAGAGAGAGAGAGAGAGAGAGAGAGAGAGAGAGAGAGAGAGAGAGAGAGAGTGGCTGGACTGAAAGGGACCCGGGAGTCCCCTGACTCTCTCAGGCATCCACCCATCTATATGCCCTGCTTTGTGCCACCCCCCGCCCCCCGCCTCCGCCGTGGGGCCAAGCACCCAACGATCCCCTTCAGCGTCCGGACGCCAGCTTGGCTCTAACCCTAACCTTTGTTTGTCACGGTCCCCTTGGGGAATCAGCCGGCTGAAACTTACGAGTCCGTCTCAGAACCATGTTTTATCAACTCATAAAAAGTTACATAAGATTGCAAGGAAAACTAATAACGTTGAAATACAGTTATGCTTTTTTTAAGAGAGTAGATTTCGAGTTAAGATCCCCTGAGTGAGAGAGTGGTAGATTGTGTGGGACTACTCCCCAGAACTGAGAATATCTCCAGCCTCCCCAGAGAAGTCCAGTCTCCCCACCCTTAACTGGATTATCTCTGTCTCTCTCAATCCCATTCAAGTCTGGTGACATGAAATGAAACCTGGTTCTATGTTCAGATCTCCTCTGTTACTATGTCTGACCTGGATGATTCACCTAACCTCCTTGGGTCTCACTTTCCTCATCTGTAAAATGAGAGGTTTGAACTAGACGGTCTCTGAGGTCTTTTCCAGCTCCAGATCTGATGTAATCGTGGTTGCTAACTTCTTGCATGCTTCCTCTCCACTTTCTCTGTCTAAATTCTCCCAGCGTGAGAAGAAATAGTGCAGAAATATTATAAAGTAAAAAAAGCATTGACTCTGCAGTCTAAGGAACTGACTTCAAATCCTGCTTCTGACTCTTAATGTGTGTAACCTTGGGTAAATCTCTTAACCATC
This sequence comes from Phalanger gymnotis, assembly GCA_028646595.1. Classification (NCBI taxonomy): domain Eukaryota; kingdom Metazoa; phylum Chordata; class Mammalia; order Diprotodontia; family Phalangeridae; genus Phalanger; species Phalanger gymnotis. The sequence goes on from CM053622.1 coordinate 784,472,509, forward strand.
CTGGCCTTAAGTTTCTTCCTCTGTAAAATCAGGGGTTTAGACTCCATGGCCTCTGAAGGTGCTTTCAGCTTATAGAAGGATCAGTCCTTCCAGACTGTGATTCTAAGACCTTGATCTCAGTGGCGACTCTACTACTAACACTGACTTCATGAGAGCAGGGACCATCTAGTTGTTTATCTTGGTATCCCCAGCACTCAACACAGTACTTGACATACCCCAAGTGCTTAATAAAGGCTTGTTTACTGTCTGATCCTAATCCTAACCCTAATTCTGAGTCCAACTTCAACCTTCAATCTATGAGACTGAATTGCCATGGCCCTGATGTTGCTATACTCTTCTTCCCATTCCTCCCACCTTGCCAATCAAGGGTATTCCAACCTAAACCCCCATCTCAGACCTCAGTCCCGGCCTCGACTTCCATAATTCAACTCAATCAAACAAATGTTCATCAATCCTCCTACTATGTGCCAGGCATTATTCTAAATACTGAGGATACAAAGAAGGGGGACGGGGTGGAGACCCATCCCTCTCTTCAAGGAATTTACATTCTAATGGAGGAGACAACATGCAAAGCACTATGAACATACAGAATATATAGGGTGTAACTGGAGAGGAAGGGTGTAATCTGAGGGTCTCTGGTAGCCCAGCGTAAACTTGGAATGGTTCTAACCCCCAAGGAGGCAAGTAGCTTGTCTATCTTGTTTCTATCCACTCAGGATAGCAGCAGGCTCCAATCAGCACGGTTCCAGTTTTGTTTGTTTGTGTGTTTGTTTTTTGTGACCCATTACAGTTCTGCCATCCGGGGGTTTATCCAGACTTTTATTGAACTCACTGATCTTTTCAACTTATTTCAAGATGAGTCAGTGGTGTAACATTGGCAGCCAAGAAGGGAAAAAAAATCTGTGTCAAAAAGAAAGGAGAAATAAGAAAGCAATCATTTTACTTTAATCAGTGCCAGCCAGACAGAACATGGAGTACTGGCTTCAGGTCTGGGCACCATTGATTAGAGAAGACATCGATAAGCCAGAGAATGTTCAAAGGAGGGCCACCAGGAGTCTATGCTTCTGAGGATCAGCTGATGAAACTGGGGGTGTTTGGCCTGGAGAAGAGAAGGCTCCTGGATAGCTGAAGAGCTATCTTTAAATATCTGCAGGGCAGACAGGTGCAAGTAACAGGTTGATTTTGGTCTGCTTAGTCTCAGAGGGCAGAACTAAGTCCCATTACAGGGAAGGCTTAAACCTACAAGATGACTAGAAAAACTTCGAAAGCTATTCTATAGTATAAGAGGGTTACTTCAAAGAGTAGTGAGCTCCCTGTCACAGCTATTGGGGATATCATAAAAAAGACTCCTTCTCAGGTGCCAAATGCCAGATGAGGATCCTTCTGCTTCTCATGTTTTGAGGTTTGGGGACCACGAAAGGACATTTCCTTCAAGCCTCTATCTACAAAGTAAAATCCTGCCCATTTCTAAAACTTGGGTCCAAGGAACAAGGAGCTGGAGCTGGAAGGAACCTCAAGCGTAACTGGTCCAACACTCATTGTACAGATGAGAAAAATGGCAGCCAAGGAGGATAAATGACTTCTATTCATACTGGTAGGAAACTTCAAAAATGAGATTCAAACCCAAGTCCTCTATGCTCTGTCTATATCCCTAAACTCAGTCCCTAATTTATGCTAGATTGAGATGAACATACATGTCATTCATTATGAAGGAGATTCAGGCAAAAGATGGGGTTTGTGGTGGCAGAAATGCACAGGGTGATGGTTTGATGCAAGGAGAGGAGGATTTAGCTTGAAGTCCAGAAGATCTAAAGGGCATCTAGATGGTGCCTTAGTGCATAGAGCACCAGAACTAGAGTCAGGAAGACTCTTTCTCCTAAATTCAAATCTAGCCCAGGTACTTACTAGCTCTGACCCAAGGCAAGTCACTTCACCCTGTTTGCCTCAGTTTCCTCATCTGTGAAATAAGCTGGAGAAGGAAATGGCAAGTCACTCCAGTATCTTTGCCAAGAAAACCCCCAAGAGGGTCATGGAGAGTCATACAAGACTCAACAACAACAAGATCTGGGTTCCATCTTCAGTCCTTCTTTGCTTGGTAACTGCAGGTAATTCTCTTGTTCTCTCTTGACTCCACTTTCCTATCTGTCCAATCTGAGCAGATCAAGGGTTCTTAACCTTTTTTGTGTCATAGACCCCTTGGGCAGTTGGGTGAAACTTATAGACTCCCTCCTCAGAATAATGTTTTTAAATGCATAAGGTAAAAATTTTGTGAGACCATAAAGTAAATAAAGATATATATTACATAATCTATATGATATATAATAGGACATGTACATACATACATATATATAAATTTGCTGTCCAAATTCATGGACCCTTTGAAGTCTATCCAAGGGGTCTTTGGAGTCCAGGTTAAGCACTCCTAGAGTAGATTATCTCTAAAGTCTCTTTCAGTACTAGGATCTGTAAGCTTCTGTCTCCTCCCTCCTAAGAAGGGAGTAATAATGTTTGTGCTACTAACCCCTCAGGATTGTGAGACACCCTCAAGGCAGGGAGAGGCACCCTAGTCTTTTCTTCACAAAGAAACATGAAATGGAAATCTCTCTTCTGATTCTTACTGGGTCAGCTTATTCCACACTGACAGGGTGTGCTTGTGCAAAACATAGAACTCAAAGGCTGGGGCTATTTCCTTTCGTCCTGGAATCGCCAACACCTGGCAGGTGCCTGGCACAGAGCAGGTGCTTAAAGAATCATTGCTTAATTGATCGCTTATAAACCTTCAAGTGCTAGAAAAGTAGAAGCTACAATGTAAGGATTGCTTTGGTTCTCACTATTACCTCCAACCTGACCCGTTTGGGTTTGTTTCAATTCTTAGAGGAGTCTTAGATTCAGAATTGGAAAAAAGAAACATCTCTGGAGTCACGGAGTGCCTCCCTCTAATCATACAGAGGAGGAAACAGAGACCCAGGGAGTATAAGTAACTTGCCCATGGTTACACGGGTCATAAATTGCCAAAGGTGGAATTTGAACCCAGGATCTCTGACTCTTCATTTTCCCCATTCAGGATTCAGACTCAGGTACTTGGTTATTTTTTTGTCTTCTTGGCTCTGGCATCTTATCTTGGTCTCTAGCCTTGCCCTACCCTCCATCCTGTCTCCCACAGACTTGTCCAGATGCCAAGTGGTGCCTGCAGCATCTTTGCAAAGTAAAGTAATGACCTGTTGTCAAACCTTGTCATTTTTTACTTGACAACATCTCTGTTCTATGTCCCTTTCTCTTCAATCATAGCCACCCCCGCCTTTGCAGAGGCCCTCATCACCTTTCTCTCGGACTATTACAATAATTTCACCACCTTGGTGTTAACTTAGACTCCTCACTCTTATTTATCCAACAGATCCAATCTATTGCCAAGTCCTACCATCTCTAGCTTCCTAATGCCTCTCCTATATGTCCCCTTCTTTCCTCTGACCCAGCCACCTTCATCCCCTCACCCCTTCACCAATCTCTCCTCTCACCAATCCATCCTCAGCTTCCAAAGGGATCTTACTAATGAATGGATCTTACCACGTCACCCTCCTATTTGAGAAACTCCAATGCTTCCCTATGACTTTCAGGTCAAAATGACCAAACTTCTGTTTGGTTGTTGAAACCCTTCACAAATTGGCCCCAATCTACCTCCCCAAGTCTTCTTATACCTTCTTCCCATACATATACTCTTCTACCTAATGACACTGCCCTCCTTGCTACCCTGGAGCAAGACACTCCATCTCTCAGCTCTGGGCATTTCTCTGGCTTGTCCCCTGTGCCTAGAATGGCCTTTCTCATTACCTCTCAGTTTCTTTGGCTTCCTTCAAGATTCTATCTAAGGGGAATCTAGGTGGCATAGTAGACAGAACTCCAGGTGAGGAGGATTTGAGTTCAAGTGTGCTAGCTATGAGATGCTGGGCAAGTCACTTAACCCCAATTGTCTAAAAAAAAAAGCAAACAAAAAAACCCCCAAGATTCAATCCAAATCCCACCTTCTGCAGGAGATCTTTCCCCTTTCCCCACCCTCTCCCTTGGCCCCTGCCCAGTAAGATTATACTCAATCTATACTACACATATTTTACATGTACATAGTTATTTGTATGTTGTCTTTCCCATTAGAAAGTAAGCTCCTTGAGGGCAGGGATAGTGGTTTTTTTTCTTTTCTCTGTAACCCCAATTCTTAGTACAGTGGCTGTCATACATTAAGGTCTTAGTAAATGCTCGTTGACTAACTGACCTTTGGCCATCTCATCCCTGGGACACATTCCTACCCCACCCCCCACTCCCTTAAAAATGATGAAATGAGATAACGTGCATAAAGGGCCTTGCAAAGGAAACCTTAAAGCATGATATAAATGCCAGCTATTGTTCTTATTATCCACCCAGCTCTGACTGTTAAAATCCTTTTCTTCCTTCTTGGATTAGCTAAAGAGCTGCCTCCTCCAGGAAGACACCCCTGACCTTCCTTCCTAGATGTCTTGAAGCCCATTGTCTGGGTTCTTAAAGGCTGTTAGAGGCATTTTGCCGTCTTTGAGTCCCTGTGCTCTAGTTCTTGCTGGGAAGGGGGCGTTGAGGCAGGCTGCCCCCAAGACCGAATTGGAGTCCACCTGATCCCAAAGGTATGGTCCCATAAAGGGAAAGCATTTTCTCTTCAACTTCCTAGGTTCTCAGGTCTTTATGCAAAATTGAAAAGCAATATACTCCTTTTCCTCCTGGGCTTCACACTTTAACAGTGAGGTATGACATGTGCATAAATAAATCAAACATAAGGGAAACTTTAGAGTAGTGGGGAAATAGGGCAAAGTGCTCTATCTTTTGAAAGAACAAGAGGGAAATCCTGGGAGGGCTTCATGGAGAAGGCATCTGAGCTGAGCCTTGAAGGAAGAGAAGAACATCCTTTTGTGTATCTTTGTATCATGCCTTTACTAGACTGTAATGGGTGGAGTAGAAAAGTACTAATTCCTGCTTTCTGTTTAAATTGTTTTTAATTATTATTTCTCTTGTAAAGCTAAATTCTTACAAAACCACACCCCTGAGAATCAGGATGTGGCTGGGAGTAGCAAGTGAGCCAGATATAGCAAAATGGAGCAGTGGCAAAGGCATCCAAGGGCTCAAATTCAAATCCCAACTCTGGTATTTGCTTCTAATTATGACCTGGGGAAGCCTTTCCCCTTTTAGGCCTTAGTTAGATGTTCTCTAAGGTATCATTCAGGTGCGAAAGCTATGGTACGGATATGTGAGAACACGGAGGTCAATGAAGGGAAAGTTTGGGGGGATTTGTTGGTGGGGTGGAATCACGTATGGAGAAGATGGGGACAGAGGTTTCTAAACCTGTGGTTTCATCTTTGTCATCATCATAAACAACTCTTGAGATGAAAACTCCTTTGACCAACACAACTCCACTGGGTGTTGCTTCAACACTCCCAACACAAAGGAGGAATAGAGTTATTGAGCCTCCAGTTCTTAACCTGGGATCTGGGAATTAGTGATCACTGATTTTTCCTCCCAGCACTTTGTACAGTGCCTGGCAGTAGTATGTGTTAACAAATGCTTGACTTTTAATATTCTGATCACTATGTTTCAGTATATTTGCTTTTGTTTGTAATCTTGATTATTTTGTGGACTTAAAAACATTATTTTTATAAGGGGTCCATATGCTTCCTCAGACTGTCCAAGGGCTGCATGACACACACAAAAAAAGGACCTTCGCAGTCCACTTGACTCACAGTACCAGTGAAGAGCAAAGTCTCAGTTTATCTCTGCCTTTTCTGTTTCCAGTTTCAACCACATCCCTGGCTTGGTCCACAAATTCTTTGACATTCTACTGCTTGCTCCATTTGATGTTATCCTTAGGCCCACATGGCTCCCTGGAAGGTCTACACAGTTGAACAGGCCCCTTTCCAGGTACCTAAATCAAAGGCTATGTGATGCCTCCCTCTTTTCTCTGGCCAACCTCTGTTCCCCCTAGGCCTCTTAAAGCCTAGGGACAGATCCTTTTAAAAGCCAGCTCCAAGTGTGTGCAAAATACCTGGCAACTAGTGTCAGCACCCAACAAAGACCCTGTTGGTGGGTAATGAGAACTTCTCCCCTTGTCTAGGGCCTTCACTTTGTTTCACAGAGACACAAGAAAGAAGGAGAATCCTCCTGGGTCATACTTGCTTCGCCTGATACCGTAATTCAAAAATGCAATGTGGTGCAATGTAAATAAAAATTAATTTGAAGTTGAAAGACCTGGGGCTGACTCCTAACTATTGTATAGCTATGTCTTTAGCTGGGTATAACCCCAAATTAATCACTTTACTTCTTGGGCCACTGTTTCATCATCTCTAAAATAAGAGAGCTTCTGATCCCCTGATGGACCTGATAACCTCTAAATCCCATGATCCTATACTTATGAGCTTTATGACCATGGACAAGCCATATCACATTTCCAAGCTGCATTTTGATTTCTGTAAAGCAGAGACCATGAGATTTGCACTACTGCCTCCCTAAAAGGGCTGTTCTGAGCCAACTAGTTGGTGAAAATTAAAACAATAGTGATAGTGTATTGCTCTGGTTAGTGGGGTGATCTCAGATTCAAGAAGATCCGGGTACAAGAATTGCCTCTGACATGTTATTTGTGCAATCTTGGGCAAATCACTTAATCTCTCAGTTATTCCTCCATGCCTAGAAAGTTCTCTCTTCTCTTCTCTGCCTCTTGGTTTCTCTGGCTTCCTTCAAGTCCTAACTAAAACCCTATTTTCTACCAGAAGACTTTCCTAATCCCCATTAATTCTAGCTCTTTCCCTTGACTATTTCCAATTTACCTTGTTGTAGATAGTTGTTTACTTGTTTTCTTCCCTATTAGACTGTGAGTTCTTTGAGAGCAGGAAATGTCTTTTGCTTTTCTTTGTATCCCTAGTCCTTAGCAAACTTCTGACACATAGTAATGGGCTATCTCTATCTACATCATTATTTGTATTTATAGCCATCCATATAAATGATAAAGTATATGCATGTCAATCAAAAAGCACTTACTAAACACCTATTAAATGCCAGGTACTAGGCTAAGAGTGAAGGATACAGAGAAAGGAAAAAAAAATACTGCTGTCCAAACAAAACCAATGCAACCAAAATTAGGAGGAAAGCAGAAAACTGGGAAAAAAATTTGTAAAAGTATCTCTAATAAATGCCTCATTTCTCAGATATATAGAGAATTAAGTCAAATTTATAAAAATACAAGTCATTCCCCAACTGATAAATGGTAAAAGGATATGAACAGGAAGTTTTCAGACAAAGAAATCAAATCTTATCTATAGTCATTGGAAAAAATGCTCTAAATCTCTATTGATTAGAGAAATGTAAATTAAAACAACATGGTGGTACCACTTCATGCCTATTAGATTGGCTAGTATGACAGAAAAGGAAAATGATAAATGTTGGAGAAGATGTGGGAAAATTAGAACACTAATGCATTGCTGGTGGAGTTGTGAACTGATCTAACCATTCTGGAGAGCAATTTGGAACTATGGCTAAAAAGCTATAAAATTGTCTATACCCATTGATCCAGCAATAATATTAATAATAACACTAAGTCTGTAAAAAGAGAGGAAAGGACCCATTTGTACAAAGATGTTTCTAGCAACTCTTTTCATGGTGGCTAAGAATTGGATATTGAGGGGATGCTCATCAACTAGGGAATGGCTGAACAAGCTATGGTATATGAATGTAATGGAATATTATTTTGCTATAAGAAATGAGAAGCAGGATGATTTCAGAAAAACCTGGAGACGTTTACAGGCACTCATGCAAAGTGAAGTGATCAGAACCAGGAGAATATTATACACAGCAAGAGCAACATTGTATTACGAAGAATTGTGAATGACTTAGCTATTCTTAGCAACAGAGTGATCCAAGACAATCCCAAAAGACTCATGATGAAACATGCTATTCACCTCTAGAGAAAGAACCGATGTTACCCAAATACTCACTGAAGCATACTGTTTTTTACTTCCTTTTTTGTTCCAGTCTTCTTATGCAAAATGAATAATATGGAAAAGCATTACATGATTGCACATGCATAACCTATATTGGAATATTTACTATTTTACCAGGAGAGGGCAGAGGAGGGAGGGAGGGATAGAATTTGAAAGTCAAAACTTCAAAAAAAAACAAGTCTTAAAAATCATTTTAACTTGTCATTGGGGAATTTTTTTAAAGATAGTGCTCTCAAGGAACTCACAATCTAATGGAGGAGGCAATGTGCAAATAACTACGTATAAGCAAGTTATGTAGAGGATAAATTGGAAATAGTCCATAGAGGAAAGGAACTAGAATTAATAGGGATTGGGAAAGGCTTCTAGTAGAAAGTGCTATTTTATCTGGGACTTGGAGGAAGCTAAGGAAGCCAGGAGGTGGAGATGAAGAGGGAAAGCATTCCAGGCATGGGGGACAGCCAGAGAAAATGCCCAGAGCCAAATGATGGGCTGGTCTTATTGGAGGAAGAGCAAGGAAGCCAGTGTCCTCATGGATCACTACGGGGTGATGTGATGTATAAGAAGATTGGAAAGTTAGGAGGTGGCTCATTATACATAACTTTAAAGGCCAAACAGAAGATTCTGTATTTGATCCTGGAAGCGGTAGGGAGCTAGAAGACATCATTGAGTAGGAGGTGGGGGGAGCACGTGGGGCAGGGAAGAGAGACATAGTCAAACAGGCACTTTGGGAAAATAACTTTGGCAACTAAATGGAGGATGGACTGGAGTAGAGAAAGATTCATGGCAGGTTGACAAACCAACAGGCTATGACAATAGTCCAGGCATGAGGGGATGAGGGTCCATGTCAGAGTTATGGCAGTGTCAGAGGAGAGAAGGGAGGAAAGCGGTGTATTTGGGAGATGTTGCAAAGGTAGAATTCATGGGCATGGGCTACAGATTGGAAATTAGGGGTGAGAGACAGTGAGAAGTCAAGGATGACACCGTCATTACAAGTCCAAAGGACTAAGGCGATGATAGTGTCCTTGGGAGTAGTAGGGATGTTTGGAAATGAGGGCTTTAAGAAGAAAGATAATGAGTGTGTGTGTGTGTGTGTGTGTGTGTGTGTGTGTGTGTGTACACAAGCACATGTGCACATTTGTATACATACATATATATTCATACACATGTGCATATATGTACAAATATGTAGATATGTATTCACATGGGTGTTATAAATGTAGTTCTCGTGAAGCATAATTGGTATCGCTAGAATCTCTAGAATCTAGAATCTTGACCCACTGCTCTCCAAAGGAGACTGTGTGTACTGCCTCGAAAGCATCAGGAGAAAGGCCATGAAACTAGATGCTCTTTTCTGCAGTTTCTGAGTAGACTGCTGAACTAAAATGACAATCTCTTTTCCCCATTTCCCTGAAATATTACTAGTCTACTAGTGCTGCAGGTTTGAAACAAAAGCTACTTCCATGATTGCTGTTAAGAGCAAATATGCACCTGCTGGCTTGTACCCTTCCCACCAAATCATGACTACACAAAAGACCACCACAAATAGTGCATCATCCTCATTAGCATCATCATTAGCATCTATGTAGCACTTCAAGGTTTACAATGGAATTTGAATAAGCCATCTCATTTGATCTTTACAACTTCCCTTGGAGATGATTGCTATTATTATCCTCATTTACTGATGAGGAAACTGAGGCAGAGAGAGCATGATTGACACTCACAGAGTAACCCAGCTAGTAAGCCTCTGAGGATTCAGGATCTTAAGTCATTTTCCTGACTTCAAGGCCAACATTCTATGCACCGTGCCTCCTAGCTAGCTGAATAAACAAGAAAACCCATTTACCCAAGCCAAGAGGAAATAGAAATTGGAGAAGTTATGCAAATTAACATATGCCAGAAACATCCATAAGACTGAATCAGCTGTTCTAATGGGAGTGAGATAAGATCTCATCTCATACCAAGAGAGAGATTCAGATCTTGCCCAAGGAAAAATTTGTTTGCCCACATCTTTAGGGAGGCAATTAGAAACAGAGGATAGGTTGAAGAGCTGGCTTCTCCTTTTACTTGTGCAGCTTCAGAAGTCTTTCTGCCTCTCCTCCCTGGAGGTTTTCCCAGACAAAGTCTGCAAGCATGTTCGTCCCTCTTGGAGAATGCCTGGAACCAATTGTACCCCTCACACAGAAATGATGAATTATAGAAGGAATTAGTTTGTTGCCTGGACAAAACTGGGCCCATTTTGTTTTAGCCTCCATTTTGTGACTGAATAGTTGCTATGTAAGCTGTTTTCTTACAGTAAGATAAAGATTTGAGTGGTATGATTTCACAATAACTTGTGGGTCCCTTAAATTAGGTAATCAGCTACTACTGATGTTCATGTCCCTCAAGTTTTGTAAACAAGTACAAAGGAAGTGTGTCCCCCAAATGTGGCAAACAACTGATAAACACTTGATAATGATGTCAGCTCTGATTATAGTTTCCTTTCATCATTAGCTTAGGTACCCAATCACCCATCAGAATCTGAATGTAATCAGAAACCCATTATTCAACTTTATCTTGGGTCATGACTGAAGCTGGATCCTGCAATTCTGCATTTGAGTTCAAGTATCCCCCATGTTTTCTTTAGGACAATGCTGATTAGCTAATGGAGATTTGCCTACCGGTGCAGCCAACACCTTGGAGGGAGACACATGGGCTGCTATTAGCCAGAGAGGGAACTTTGTCATTGAGTGTGCTGATAGGAGATATCTTAACTTAAGAAGTCCCGGGAAATTGGGTTGTGGTTTGTTCCTATTGGGGTCATATGAATAAAGTTTGAGTGCTGCTATTGAGAAGTATAAGTCTAATTAATATTTTCACTGCATTAATTTTAATACCAATAAATCGGTTTGCACGTGCACCATGCATTGATTTCAGAATTCTCAACACAAATTAATTAGGAGCTCATGTTCACAGCAGCATGCAAAATGCCCTATTTTGCATGGAGTGACAGGAATCACTGTTATTTATGGAAGGACAAAAAAGTGAGAATTCTTATAAAGTCATGCAACAAATTTCCCAGAAAATCTAATGTATATATATGAATACATAGGTGTATATGTATGTGTATGTATGTATGTATGTATATGTATACAAACTTGTTGACCTGACTCCATTGTGTTTTAAGCCTTTCTTTTGAGACTAAGTCATCATTATGGTATGGTTCGGTAATAATTTGTATGTCCTCCTGTATTGCCAACGCGATATGAGCAGCTGCTATGAATATGTATATATATATATTAAATATTTTAAGGATTGAATTACAAGGTATAACAAGCACTCGACTCAAAACTGAACCAGTATAACATTTATTCTTTATAGTAATACCAAACAAAACACCCCTATGGAAATACAGAAAAGCAAAACCCGATAGGGCAACAAAATTATTTACACACATTACCAGCCCAGGGAGCACACCATCTCAGTTCTCAGTCTGGGTTCCTTGATAACAGCTACTTAGAAGGGTCTTAAGCTAAGCATCCTTCCCACAGGGAATTCTCCTCCAGCAAGTTCCCTCTCCTGCCAGTTCCCTCTCCTAGCAAATTCTTGACCCCAATATCAATCTTCCAGGATGTATAAATAGTTTTCGAACAAAGACTTGGCACCTGATTAGCTCAGTGCAGAAAGGCATGAACACGTGTAGCACTGGGAAGTGTGAGAGCCTACATGCCTAGCTGGCTCTATGTGACTTCGACACAGGATGTGTCACAGCTGTGAACTGGGCCAGAGTTCAGAGGAGCAAAACATCCATGATGGGTGAAGTAAAACAGCTGTGTTCCTTTAAACCTGGGAATATGGCCTCTGTTCCAAGGAGAAAAAGAGAACACATATGTTCGCATAGGCCTATTAATGGATGGGGAAGATCTCCATATTCTATTAATACCTCCATGCATGGAATTCTCTCCCTCTTCATCTCCATCTCCTGGACTTCTTGGCTTTGGTCAAGTCCCAGTCAAGGCTTTGGTCAAGTCCAAGTACCTTCTGCAATCAGCCTTTCTGGATCCCCTTAATGTCAATGACTTCCTTCTGATTATTATCTCTAAATTATCCTGTATGTTTCTTGTTGTACAAACTTGTTTACAAGTTCTCTTCCTCTTTAGCTGTGAGCTCCTTGTTTTTTTTTATTTGTTTATTTTTGCCTTTCTTTCTATTACTAGGGCCAATCACAGCATTTGGCACATTAGTGATGGTGGTGGTAGTCTTTTCAGTCATGTCTGACTGCAATGGAAATATTAATTAAATTTATACTTCTCAATAGCAGCAATCAAACTTTGGGGTTTTCTCGGCAAAGACAAAGAGTAATTTGCCATTTCTTTCTCCGGTTCACAATAGGTGCTTAATAAATGCTTCTCGACTGGTCCCTCCCACTTTTAGATCTGAGGAATCTTTAGGGATATAGCCTGGATCTTGTGATGTTACTTCTCTAAGAAACTTTCCTGTAAGGAAACTCCCTCCCCCAGTGCAGGCTGACACCTTCTCTGCAGCTAATAGCCAGAGAGAGTTTAAGTGACCTGCCCAACGTAGGGTGGGGTCAGGCCTAGGGTCTAAGCTGGTTTTGTATCCAAAAGGCCATTTCGTCTAGGATTAGAACAAAGACCAGGCAAATCAGGGCCAAAGACAGGTGAAGAATGTCCTGAGGAGGCAACCAATTCAAGGACTGGTCCCTGGCCCCGGAACGGCCTCCTCTCTCCACCATAGCCTCTTGGAATTCCTGACTTCCTTCCAAGGCTATTTTTAAGTGCCACCACCAACCTTACAGACCCCTCCCATTACTATGGCCCTTCTCCTACCATGGGACTTCTTTGGTTCTGTAGTTATTTGGTATCTGCCTTAATACTACTACTTAATTTGTCTCTCTCAACCTAGACAATGTCAGCTCCTGGAGGGTAGAGATGGCTTTTTGTCTGTAGCCTCAAAATCTCATACATGAAACATGGCACCCAGATTCATCAGGTCATGGATTTAGAGCTGGGAGGGACATCATAAGCCTTTTATTTTACAAGTGAGAAACTGAGGTCCAGGGGGTCTAGCAATTTGTCCCACTTCATACATTGAGTTAATGGCAGATCCAGGATTCGAACCCAGGTCCCCTTGACTTGGAAGGAAGTTCTCTACTGTACCATGCTGCCTCCAGCAGTCCTCTCTTCTTTGGGAAAGAACTTAGCAATGTTAAAGTTATCCTTCCCTTGAGGTCGTGCCCAGTCTGTATGACTCACAGTACTCACCGCAAGGTCTGGTTTTGTCCCTTCACATTGTGGTTTTGTGTTTTCCCACTAACTGGTACATGAAGCCCCAAATATTCCTTTCTCTTTTGGTCCATCTGTTTGTCATGATGCTCATTCTCGATGCTCTGTCAGGGCTATGGAGTACTTTACAGTGCCCCCCCACCTCATACACATATATACATATATATATATTTATATAACATATATATATACATAGAGAGAGAGAGAGGCAGAGACAGAGACAGAGAGACAGAGACACACATACAGAGAGACAGAGACAGGGAGATAGAGACTGAGAGACAGAGACAGACAGAGAGACAGATAGACAGACAGAGAAATACACACACACACAGAGATAGAGACAGAGAGAAATAGAGACATACAGAGAGAGACAGAGATAGACAGAGACAGAGATAGGCTGAGAGATAGAGAGATACAGACAGAGAGACAGAGAGAGATAGAAAGAGACCCAGATCTCCCTCAAGAGGTGAAGGCTGTAGACCAGAAATCAGAGAAAGTGAAGAGCCAGCTTCTCCTTTCTTGTCTGCAGCTTCAAAAGTCTTTGTCTCCTCCCTGGAACTGCCCCAAAGGAAGCCCTCAAGTGTGTGTGTGTCTCATGGGAACCTATTGAACCAGCTTCATTCCTTATACAGGCATACAGCTTTCTAATGAGAATCAGGTTCTCTTAACATGACTTAACTCCATTTTGTCATGAAGTAGTTGCTGTGTTTTTGTTCTTCCCTTTACTTTCCCTCCAGTAACAAGATAAGAGCTGAAATGACAATCTGGCAATAACTTACATGTCCCAAATGTGGTAAACAATTATGAATGATGTCTGTGTCCGCCATGTCTGTTAAACAGCTGCTAAGGACAGGTGTCCCCCAAACCTGATAAACAATTCATAAATACTTGATCACGACATTAACTTTGATTGATGTTTTCTTCTCGTCATCCTCTTAGGGAAGCAATCACCCATAAGAACTTGGGTGTAACCAGATCCCCAGTCATCCGCCTGTTCTTGGGTTGCAAACCCCAAGTCTGAATTCAGTATGACCTTAAGTTATGACTGAGGCCCTCACCCTTGAGATGTGACTATCCCTCATGTTCACTTGAGGGCAGTGAATGAGACACAAAGCTTCCAGCTGGGTGGAGGGAAACTTGTCACTGAGTACTTCTATGGGACTACTTGGACCACCCTAGATTCCCTTACTGGGAAACCCCAGGAAATCAAGTCAGTGATTTGTTCTTTGTGGGGTTAATGTATGTATTGTCAAATAAATGATATATATTCATGTTTTCATGCATTCGGTTGATAAAGTTTGATAGCTAGAATTGACAGGTATAAGTTTGCCTTGTACTAGTTAGCATAAATAAAAATAAACCTATTTTGCATGTGTACCATGAATTATAGGCATCATTTCAGAAATCTCTCTGCTAACTAACCATCATTTCGTGCACATGGCAGGACAAAAAAAAAATATCTGACGCTTTCAAAGAAACTAAGTCCTCTAAGGTCAAACACCCTGCTTCCCAGACAATATAATGGTGCTACAATTTAGTTATGCAAACAGTTTTAATTTTAGAGAGAGAAGGGGATTAGAAATAATACACTCAAAAAATGAAGAGTGGTTTTAATTTGGCCAGTTGCCTAAAAAGAAACAGACAGAGATATACAGAGAGAGAGAAAGACAGAGAGAGAGACACAGAGACAGAAACAGAGAGAAATATAGACAGGCAGAGAGAGACAGAGACAGGAAGAGAGAGATAGAAAGACCACAGACAGAGAGACAAAGAGAAATAGAGAGACCCAGATCTCCCCCAAAGGGTGAAGGCTGTAGGCCAGAAATCAGAGAAAGAGTGAGGAGTCAGCTTCTCCTGGACCTAGTAGAGTGGATCTGGAGACAAAGGACCTGAGTTCAAATTTTGACCCTGTCACTTACTCTCTATGGGAAAGACACTGAAATTCTGTGTCTTAATGACATTGACTATAAAATGAAGATAATATAAAGCATTGTGAGGAAAGTACTTTTTCCACAACAGAACATAATATGCAGGGTGTTCCTAAAGTCTGGACACATAGGCAATTGACGGCAATGTGGAGTTATTGCATCGAGTTCCTGTGAATCTTGCAAAGCGCATCAACCCTTGCATCACAAATGATGGAAATCATATTGAAGATGTTATTTGTTAATATTCCAATTAAATACAAATTTTGTTTCATTTCTTGAAAATATGCATTTTTGCCTATGTGTCCAGACTCAGAAACACCCTGTAATAATTTTTTCATGATTACAGATGGAGAAAGTAAGTGCTTCACCTGACAAATTAAATCAATTACCTAACCTTACAAAGTTAGGTAAAAAAAAAACTGAGCTAGGATTCAAACTCAAGTCTTCTGACTTCAGAGCCAATGCTTGCCCAAAAAAATTTCACCCAGCTCTAAATTCTATGGTTCTTTTTATTGGTTTTTGAAGTCTGGCTTGATCCCCAGATGCTTTATCTCTCTCCACCTCTACTTCCTGGTCAGAATAACCTCAAAGATAAGAAGCCATTTTTCCTTCATTAGGCTATTGGCTCCCCAAAGGTCAAAGGTGGGTCTCAGGTAGGCCTTATGGTTTAGGATGCATAGGGATGGGGGTGGGGTAGGCAGAAGCTGAGAGGGAGGGGGTTCTGAAGCAGTTGGAGAATCCGTTTGGAGTGGCGGGGGGTGGGAGGGCATCTGGCCTTTACTGCTCCTTTATGTCTCATATCTCTTTCAACAAGAATTTGTGCGCGAGCCACCATCAACCTCACAGTTCCATTGGGGGAGAGTTTGGAGGGTGAGAGATGAGGCTGAGGAAGGAGGATTCTCTTCATGGACTACTTAGAAAGTGGGGGCCTTCAGTTTGGTCTGAGGTCAGGTAGGGGATAATGTGGCCCACAGGAGATGGCATCCATTTGGGGTTTGCTTTAAAAAAATTGAAATCACCCCCAGACACTTACTAGCTGTGTGACCCTAGACAAGTCACTTAATCCTGTTTGCCTCAGTTTCCTCTTCTGAAAAATGAGCTGGAGAAGCGAATGGCAAACCACTCCATTATCTCTGCCAAGAAAATCTCAAATACGGTCATGAAGAATGAGACATGACTGAAACAACTCAACAACAACAACAAAATAAATACATGAAAGACCCTGGATGTCAGGGTCAGAGATGGCATCTGGGAAGGAAGCAAGTGGAGGTATTTGGATGTGGAAGTCAGGGTTGAGGATTAAGATTCAGTAATATATCATGTCAGGGAGAGTGATCAGTAAAAAGTTCCAAGATAAGTCAGCTTTAGTACAAGACCAAGCTTCCAGCATTAGAAGCTGAAATACCGGTGTTGCCTTGGTTTGGTATTATACTTTGTGACTAGAAATCAAGAGTAAGTCTGATGAGCATGTCAGGAGGTGGCAGAGGTCACTTCGATTTAGATTGGACTATGTGGTTGCTGAGGTCCCTTCCAGGGTTGCCATTTGGGGGAAGCTCACTTCTGGTCATTTCTACAGATGGAAAGGGATCCAAAGACGTAGGACCTCATTGTTACCACTCAGTCATCGGCTGTTGCACCAAGCACGTCATCTGAACCGGGAGCTTTGTCTGCTGCTGAGCCTGTGTGGTTTAGCCATCACCGGTCTGCTCGCTCTCTCTAAGTCATGGATTCGCTTTCATGTGCCAGTGGGTACTCCTGGCAACTTCACCTTCATCGACATCTACGCCTCCCTCTTTGTTCCCTGCCCAGAGACCGAGTGCACACTGGAGCCTGACCAGCCACCCTGTGAGTCTGTCTGTCCCCCTCACCCAGGACCTCACCCATCCCTGACCAAAAAGTACCCTTTCACTGGGAGACACATCATAGAAAATAGCTCCAAACACCATGGGCTCTCATCTCATCCCATCCCATGTAAAGACTTCCCTTTTTCCTAGGACACCCCTCCAAATTAGAGACTCTCCCCTTAATCAGAAACTTCTCCCTGACTCTGGGATGATCTTCCCTCCCTTCCAGTTTTCCCCAAGCCCCCAAATCCCTGAGAGTCCTAGCCCATTAGACATTCTCTCCTCTACCCCTTTGCCTTCTCTCCTCAGATTACCTGAATTACTCCATTATCTTCATACTCATTGCTAGCCTCATCAGTTTCCTTCTCTGCCTGGCCCTCGTCTACTCCATTATCTTCTTCACAGGCTCGGTGCCCATCTTTGACCTCTCCACCTCCATTGCCAGCTTCTTTACAGGCATGGTCCCTGATTCCTGGCCCTTTTCTAATCTTAATTCCCAATGCAACCTCATCACCAACCCAACCCAAACTCAATTTTATCCCCATCCTTAATTCCCCAAAACCCTTATCCAAGGTCTGGCCTCATTCCCATTCTTGCCTAACCTCATCTCTATCTCCAAGCTTATTCCCAACCCCAATCCAAGCTCATTCCCAGTCTTATCTCTATCCCTCAAAGGTCTTGACCCTCTGATATTTTGTTATGTTTTGTTTTTCTACAAAGAAGAGATATATTCACTAGTGATATCCAGGGCCCCATTACTATTTAAGGGCCAAAGGAACTTATTGGTATACTCATAGGATTTGGAGAGACACAGGTTCTACCCCTATCCTCAGTGGGCAGGAGTAGACAGTGGAAAACCCGTAAGGGAGGTCAGTCAATCAACAAACATTTATTAAACACTTACCATGTTCCAGGCACTTGTTAAGTACTAGAGAAGGAAGCAAGAAAGAAAGAAAGGAAATGAGCATTTATTAAGCATCTACTATGTGCCAGGCTCTGTGCTAAGTGCTTTATAAATATTAACACATTTTCCTTCTTACAGCAACCTCAGAAGGTAGGTACCATTTTACAATTAAGAAAATATAAGCTAGATGGAGGTTAAGTGACTAGCCTAGAGTCACACAGGTAGTAAATCTCAAAAAGAATTAAATTTCAGGTCCCCTTAACTCTAAGCGCAATGTTTTCTCCACTGTCCCACCTAGCTGGGGGTACAAAGAAAGATATAAATGGATGTTCTCCTTGAATTCAGTTTCTAAAGAGTGGGACAACATGCAAATAACTAGATAAAAGAAGATATCTCCAGGGGATATAAAGGGTTATCTGAGAGAAAAAGGCATTAGCAGGTGAGGAATTGGGATGAAAAGGCTGACCCAGATCCTGCAGCCCCGCTTCGGAGTACCGTTATTTCATTTCTTCACATTTGCCCGGCAAACACTTCAGAGGGAGCCCAAATCTCTGCCATCATCACCATCATGCGCAGGCCTATCAGATGCTTCCCATAAGACACACCCAGGAGGTAACTAATATGAGATCTTCATTGGAAAGAAGAGAAAATCGAGGCCCAGAGAGACAAAATAACTTACCCAAGGTCACACAACAAGTCATCGAGATCAGAAGAATTGAGTGCTCTTCCCATTTCCCAGGCTCCCTCCATACAATATCTTTATCTAGCTCAGAGTCCCATTAGAGAAGCACAGGCTCCATGATATAGAACAGGAAGGGACCTGAGAAGGTACTTCTCAGCCAGCCCTGTGATTTTACAGATGGGGAAACTGAGGCCCAAAAAGGCAGCGTGAACTTACGTATAGTCATACAGAAAGAAGTACAGAAGTGGCATTGAACCCTTTTCTCTAGGGCCCCCAGGCACAGAGTTTCCAAGCCTAGGGAATATCTCGGATCCAGCCAGGCCTCCAGAACAGGAGCCAGGGAGAATAGTGAAGGAAATGAGCCTGTGATTGGGTGATTTTCTTTCCTGGTCACTTCGAATTACTTTAAATGTCAAGCATATTTCTTTTTTCTGACTTTGCACACTTATTTTTCTTTCTCAAATACTTCCTATTCTGAGGGCCTGTAACTTCACTGTTATGGATTCTGCACCCACAAATGGGCATCCTACCCCTACCACATACACACACCTCTGTAGCTAAGCCCAAAAGACCATCACCAGAAGGTGTGAACCTGGGATCTGGCAAACATGGTTAGGCCAGTACTCCCATGAGAAGTACCTATTCATATGGGCTGGACCTGCGTTCAAATCCTGCTCACTTTGGCAGGATGAATCAGAGCTCATCTGTTGGCACAAGTGTTGCAAATCCAAGGTCAGCTCCATGCCATGTTGAGCAATAGGGGAAAGTTAGAAGAGGCTTCGTTGTCAGTAAACCAAAAGAACTCAAGCTTATAGGTTGGCATCTGTGGCTGAAAGGCAAGAGGAGACCTTAGTGGCCACTCAGTCCAGGAAACAACAGGCAGGTGACTGAGTCCAGCATCCTGTTACGGTGGCCATGGCTGGTGAAGGAAGTGGTGACTAGGGACAGGGTGTGGTAGATCTGTGAGCCCTGGGCACCAAACAGGCTCAGATCAAGGTACTTGGGTATGGGAGCTGACATTAAAGAAGCTTTAGAAAGTCTGGCAAATGGGAAAACCCAGGGACCAAAGGGAAAGAGGCCCTACTTGCTTCTAAGAGAGCATACTTCTGAGCATGGTAGCATCTGCCTGTCATCTCTGCTCCTCAGGTAGATCTCTTGAGATCAGGGGTTCTGAGCTACAGTGGGCTAAACCTTTTGGTTGTCCACAGCAAGGACTACATTGAGGCAGTAAGCCCCAAGGATGCCCACAGAGGGATGAACTGGCCTTGGTTGGAAACAGGACAGGTTAGAATTGCATTCAGAGCTGAACCATACCTGCAAGTCTCCACTGAATGTCCAACCTTGGCAAGATAGGGAGACTAAAAAAAGCCTAAATTTCTGGGAAATCCAAGAGAGGTAAGACCTACCTCTTGGTAGGGTTGGGTCCTTCTAAGAATGTTTCTCAACACTGAGTGCAGAGCCAGGGGTCCTGCCCTACCCTTTACTCTCTGCGTGACTTTGAGTCAATTGCTTGGCCTCCCAGGGCCTCAGTTTCCCTCTCTGTGAGATGAGAGTGTTGGCCTAGATAGCTTCTGAATAGCAGTCACATAACACTTTAAGGTTTGCAAAGTGCTTCATGTATTATCTCATATGGTCTTAAAGATAGCCCTGTCAGGGAGGGGCTATTATTGAGGGAAATGAGGCTGAGACATTAAGTGACTGGCCCAGGGTCCACAAGCAGTTAGTGTGTGAGGCAGGTAGTTGTCCTGACTCCAGCTCTGCCCACTGAGCCATCTCCCTGTGGCTGGGGAGATCCTAATCTGGCCTCTGAGATCCAGTCCCCTCTCAGACTCTGATCTGTCTCCAGATCTGGTTATAAACGTGGACAGCCCAGCCCAGGACCACAAGCTTGGCCCCAAGGGTGGTGGTTGCCACATTTCAGGAGCCACATATCCCCCTGTTCTTTCTAGCTCGATCCAAACTCTCTACCTTTCTCCATCTTAACTATACTTGCCCAGCTTCAGCCAAACTTCCAAAGAAGCCTCACTGGTCATTGATTTTATGAGAACATGAATCTGAAGCTAGACCAGAACAAAGAGGCCGTCTCCAGCAAACCTTTCATTTTACAATGAGTACCACTGAGGCCCAGGGAGGTTATGTGAATGTGGCTGAGGTGGGACTCAGAGTAGCAAGAGACCCTGGAGCTCATTTAGGCTGCCCACACATGAGAAAACTGAAGCTCGGAGAGGTGAGGGACTTGCCCAGAACCACAAAGCTATCTACTGAATGTTTGAGGCAGGATTTGAATCAGGATCCTTCTGACCTAAAGGCTAGCATTGTACCCACTGTGAGCTCTGCGCTCCTCCATTTCCCCACTCCCAAGCCTGGGTTCCTCCACTGGGCCATGATGTCTCTCATTATACAGGTAGAAGGCCCTCTAGGGATCATCACATCCAGCCCTCTTATTTTATCCATGAGGACATTTTGGGAAATAACTTTGTAGTCATTTGGAAGAAGATTTTTTTACCAGGTGCGTAAGAGATTATCACTGTGGTCCTCCTGGGATTAGTAAAGAGCATTTCCAAGTGCAGCTGAGAACCCAGAGGGATGCTATGCCAGGCATTGTCTTCCTTATGTAGAAACTGCCAATGGAATGGGAGCATGGTGTGGTAACCTGGGCAATTTCTGCCCTTCTGACAATTGCTCATCAAGAACTGGTCACATACATATAAACATTGCCCCTCTTTTATAAGCCCTGTTTCTGTGCTTGACATCATTTTTACTATAACACCTTTGCTCATGAGATTTCTATATGGGAAATGTGAATAGAATACCTTAGCCCAACATAGTGAGGTTGTTGTGATCCTCTTCAAACAGCCTATCCAGGAGGAAGCTGAGCGCTGGAGAGGGAGGAACCCTTATGACAGACCTGGCAGCTAGAGCCATGTGGGAGATGTCACATCATTCTCATGAAAAGAGAGGAGGGGCCACATGTTCACATTGGCCTCTGGGGGCCAGGGATGGTGCACCATGACCCCATCCCTGGACTGTGGGAGTTCTAACCTCCATGGTTTGTATTTCTAGAAAACAGTTATAAAGTGCTTTAAGGTTTGTAAAGTGATAGATAGATAGATCAATGGATGGATGGATAGGGAGAGAGAGAGAGAGAGAGAGAGAGAGAGAGAGAGAGAGAGAGAGATACATACATAGATGATAGATAGATGATACATAGATGGATAACAGACAGATGATTGATAAAAGATAGATGTGGATAGATAGAATAAGACAAGAGATATATAAAATGTATATATATACACACTGGTATGCATACATACATATATAATGTTTTGTATATGTATATATAATGTACAGGGGTGTGTGTTTATATATATATATATATGCATATATGTCCATATATAATCTATCAGTCTGTTTATACCTACCTATCAAACAATCCCTATTTTACAGATGAGGAAAAGTGGGGCTCCATGACACTAAGTGACCAGCAACAGGCCACACAGGTTGCAAGTGTTTCAGGGGGACTTGATCCCAGGACCCCCTGACTCCCAGGCTAGCACTCTCTCTCTACTCCCCACCCCTGCCTCCTGTGACCTGTGTTTCCTGTCCTGTGCCAAGGCCTGTTCCTGTTCCTGTGTGCCCTGTTCTACCTGCTTCAGGCCCAGAATTTCCTGCAGGAGGGCATGAGCTACACCCTGGAAATAAACTACTACCTGACATGGGCGGGCATCTTCCTCTTCATGATGACAGGTGGGGATGAGAGCTGAGGCTTCCTCTGGGGTGAAGCTGGGACTGGGGCAGGGACGGAGCTTGGGATGAAGATGGGCATAGAGCCAGAGTTGGTCTAGGGGGTGGGGGCAGGAAGAGGCTAGGACACTGAGTGGAGACAGACTCTACTGTCAGATTAGGGAAGGGGGAAGACAGGCTAAGAACGGTGGCCTAGGAATGGTGTGGAGGTGGGAGGGCAAAGGAGGCTGGGGAGGAGAGAATAAAGAGAGTCCAGGGATGTGGGTTTGAATCCCACATCTGAAGTTTATTTCCTCTGTGACCCTGGGCAAGTCACAATCTTCCCAGGCCTCAGTTTCCCAAAGTGAAATGACATGATTGGACTAGTCAGACTTTGTAGATCTGTGGTCTTGAGAAATAGTGATGTTTGGGATGGGAAATGGTATAGGGTGAGGATGGTACATGGAAGAAGGAGCATATATGCGATAGGAAAGGGTGCGGGGAGGGATATGGTGTCTCATACTCATTCTCCCATTCTCATAGGCTTCCTTTGCTTCCTCAACTATCTGAATTTCTGGTCTATAATTACACCTGGGGGGTCCTGGCTTTAGGCCATTAAGATTGATTATTATCCTGGACTCTGCCCTCCCAACTTCTTACCACCACCCCAACCCTTATGCCTTCCCAGCTGAGCTCATCACCATTCCTGGGCCATCCTTTTCCTTTCCTTGACTCAATTTAATAAATTCATATGTCTTCCCTCTCTATATCCTGGAGTCTGTCCATTCAATCGGCTTGACTTTACTGAGCCCCCCAAGACCCCTGCCCTATGTGTGCTCCATGCTTCTTCTCATTATATGCTCCAGAGAGTAAGAAACCATGATCCTTTTTCTCAGCATCTCACAGTCTGGTGAGGGAGAAGGGGACCCCACAACTGCAACCCTGAGGGGAACATCAGAGTCTCTGGATTGCTGACGTTGATAGTGTTGTCCAGTACACGCAGAGCTTTACACGGTTTCTTCTTGAACCCTCACACTGGCCATGGTGGTCTCCATTTTATAGAGGAGGAAGTCATGGCTGAGGGTCACCTTGAGGTAGGATTTGAACTCAGCTTTGCACTGACTCTATGGCCAACACTTTATGGCTGCTCTATTACTAAACTGAAATAATCTCTCCCTTTGCTGTGGAAGCAACCTGAATTTGGAGTCACAGGACCTAGATTTGAGTCTGAGCTCTGCTGCTTTCTGGAATCTTGGACAAAACCCAAACTCTCTCAGTTTCTTCCTCTATACATTGAGGGGTTGGATGATCTCCAAGGTCCCTTTCTGCTCTGAATCTGAGGAACCTGGCTCTGGGGTTTCAGAAAAGGGACTGATGGGCATAGGGATGGAGCAAGCAGTTGTGGGCTCAAGGAAGACGGAGTCTACACAAAGGTCAGAATGGGGATGTGAGCCATGTTGTAGACCGAGTCTGGCCAAAGGATGATGGCAGTGATACTCTGAGCAGTGGAAACTATGACCAACATGAGATCTTCAGTGCTTTCTTCCTGTATCAGTACAGCAAAATTCGCGATATTGATGGTGACCATGAATATGCCTGTATAGTTCAGAATTGCGAAGTATAAGAGACTCTCTGTATAGAAGACAGAAGAAGTAAAATGTTTATTCAGACACCAGAGGATCAAATCCCAAAACCAATAACTTCAATTTGATATAGCAACAATTATATCCCCAAACCAGTAAGTCCGTTTCAATGTAACAGCAAGGAATTTAAAACATAGTATCACGGCAAGGAGCCAAGCCATCCTGTAACCTTCCCTTCTGCTAAGGCCTTCCCATAAACACTCACTTACAAACCCTGTCTGCTTTCCTGCATCCTCTCCTCCTGCAGTTCTGAAAGCCCTTAACATTCTCAGAGCCTTTTCAGTTCTTCCTCTTCCTGTCTATGTGTCTCTCTGTCTCTTTGTCTTTCCATCTCTGTGTCTCTGCAGTCCTCCCTCTCAGTCCTTCCAGTTCTCTCTCTGTCTCTTCCAGTCTTCTGTTTCTCTTGCAGTTCTCTCTCCTTCCTCTTGGGCTGAATTCTGAGCTTAATGGCTACCCTCAGGGTATATATACATACACCCTGTTTAAGGTCCAGAGGGCTTCACACCTAATCAACAAAAGGGTGTGGGCCTGGAGTTTAGCACCTAATCAGCAAAAGTGTTTGGGCATGGGGCTTCAGCATCTACTTAGAAAAAAGGGTGTGGGCCTTCCTATAAACAAGGCTCCCCTAATCAAGCTTCTCTTAACTAGCTCCTCCTGAGGCCTATAAAGTGGATGAATGGATGGGGGAAGATCTTTAATCATGATTAGCACCACACTTTCAATTCACCTCATGGGCCTCAGGCATTTGGGGAAAAACCAGGAGGGTACAAGGATCTGTGGCCTTTTCCTCCTTCCAGTGAATACCTCAGGGCCTTCTTGCGTCACCTTTTCTCCAGGGAATCTGCCACAAGAGTTGGCTGGCCTCTTTGTTCTGGCTCCATGGCAAACTTTCCCATGGGGCTTTTCCTCCCCCGGGCACACTAGAGAATAGGCCCCAAGGTCTTAGATTTTCCTGTTCTACCCATGAGTCAAACTGTCATTTCCTTGAAAGCTTTCTTGGGATCCATGACAAGATATACACCACAGAGGTATATACAAGCTATAACACTTTGGGACATCAGTTATATGTATGTATGTACAAATATGTTATATATGTATATATGTGTGTGAATGCACACATGTATAGGCATATATATTGCACTGCATGTTCACGGTGTGTGTACATGGATTGTGCGTGTTCATGTGTACTGAATGTGTGTATATGTATTGGCATATACGCGTATATATACATATGAGTGTGTGTGTATACATACTAAATTCAAACACCCCCAAATCAGCATTTCCATATACACAGCAGAACACAAGAGGACTGGATATGAAAGTATGAATCTCCATTTCATGCTGCTTGAGTGTTTTTCAAAAGTCATATAATAAATTGCATTTTTGTTGCTTTCAAAATTGTTTTCTTGCTTGTTTCCTCCTATACTTCTATCTGTTCTTACATATATATATATATACGTATATATACGCGTGTGTGTGCGTATTTATATGCATGAACACATATGTATTTCAACACCCCTCTTTTTGGGCATCATTATTGCTGCCCCCTCCCCTCAACTCTTGATTTGAAACCAAGAGAAAAAACAGAGAAAAAAATCAATCAATAAACAGTCAAGTGAAATAAAGCATGTGTCTCTTCCTCCACCTTGAGTCCATCCTGTCTCTTTCAGGAGGTGGTCACATGCTTCATCCCTTGCGCCTCTGGAGACATGGGTGGTCATTGCTTTGATCACAGCTCTTAAGGCCTTCAAATTTGTTTTTCTTTACAATGTTGTTGCCCTTGTACAAATTGTTCTTCTGATTCTACTTCAACTCATATTACCAAGGAATTTCTGAGAGGGTGGTGTAATATTTCATTACATTAATACAACCACAATTATTTTATACCTTCCTCAATTGATGGGCACCCCTTTAAATTCCCATTCCAATTCCTTTCTTCTTCCTCTCCTCCTTTCTTTTTTCTTTTTTCTTTCCTCCTCCTCCTCCTCTTCTTCTTCCTCCTCCTCCTCCTCCTTCTTCTTCTTCTTCTTCTTTACTCTCTCTCTCTCTCTCTCTCTCTCTCTCTCTCGTGCATGCAGGCACACATATACACACACATACTCCTCTTTCAATCCTTCTCTTCTTTGAAGCCTCAATTCAGGCAAATCTCTTCTGGAAAGTCCTCTCTGATCCTCCCAGTGGGAGTGCTCCTTCCTACATCAAACAACACTGCCTTTATTTGTCTGGGTACATTATTTGTCTGGGTACATGTCTGGGTACATGACACTAGAATGTCAGCTCCATGAGGGCAGGGACTGTCTTGTTGCTCAGTCTTTGTGGCCCATGGTAGGTAGCTCATGTTTAATAAATTACAAGCTGGAAGCAATCTCCAAAGTCACCTCCCTTCATTTTACAGAGAAAGCCAAAGCTCATACAGCTAAGAAGTAGCTGACACTGCCTTCTTCCTTGCCACCCACTGAAATTCTCTCTGACTGAAACTGAATTCAGGCACCATCTCTTTCCTGAGGCCATTTCTGGACTCCCCAGTTAAAGATAGGCTTTCTTTCTTCAGTGCCAAGAGCTGTTTGACTGAATCCCTCCATTGTCCTTAACACATTATGTTCTAGTTATGTGGGTATACATCATACCTCTCAGTAGACTGTAAGCTTCTTAAGAGCTTGGGTAATTTTGGTCTCTTGGTTTCAAGTCTTTCTCCTTGCAGTCCATTGTCCACGCAGCTGCCAAAGTGACTTTCCTTGAGGGAAATATATCATTCACTCCCCTACTCAATAAACTCCAGTGGCTCCCTATTGCCTCAAGGATTAAAAAGAATTTCTTCTGTTTGGTACATTAATTTCTCAATAACCTGACTCCTCCCTACCACTTCAGTCCATTTGTACAGTAGTCCCCTCTGCAAATTCTATAGCCCAGCCATACTTTGCTACTCACTGTTCATACTTGACATTCTCCCCTCCAGTTCCCATGCCTTTGTGGTGGCTGGATGTTCTCTCTCCTTGCCTCTGCCTCTTGGAAACAACAGCTTCCTTCAAGTCTCAGCTCAAGGTCCACCTTGTGCCAATGCCCGCTCCCTCATCCCCACCTGCCAGAACCTTTCCCTTGAAAGTTGCCTTGTATAATCTCATTGGTTGTTTTGCATATTCCTATACATCCCACATTGCTTTTCATCAAAATGTAATCTCTTCGAGAGTTGGGACATTTTCACATGTGTCTTTGTATCTCTGACTGCTAATTACAGTGCCTGGCACAAAAATAGCATGATAACTTTTTTGTTTACTTTTTCTTTGCATTCTTACCATCAGGCCAAGTACCAGGCACTTATGCACTAGGCATTTAGCAGTGCTAATAAAAAATGAATTGAATTTTACCGAGAGAGAATAAGGCATGTGTAGGGGGATTACAATGTTAGGATTTAGAGTAGGAAGGGGGATTTTAGACGTCATATGCTACAGATGGGGAAACTGAGGTGCAGAGCATCCACGTGGTATGCCCAATATCACTAAAGCATTAAGACACTTAACAATATACTGGAGCATGGCGGCCAATTTTCTACCAAGTATAGATGTCCAAAGTTGCTGTCATCATCCTTTCCCAAAGCATAAAGTGGGTCAAGGGAGGACCCCCAAAAGAGGACTCAGGCTGCTCCAGACCAGATTTGCCCCCTTCTTGACTCTATCCCAGTCCAACTTCTCCCAAGTCCTCCCCCCAAACTCCACAGGACCACAGGGTGGGAGGAACCATCTCTTTGGTAACATTCTGTTCTGGGCGATGGCACGTCCAATGCTCCGCTTTCTGCATACAGTCCCATATTCCCAGAAGAGGTTGGAGGGAGAGTATCCCCAGTCCAAAAAGGGCAGGAGAAGCAATGTGAAACAAAAGAGGGAGAAGTGGAGTAAAAGAGGAAGGTTCAGTATTAAGTGAAAAAGAAGTGGGGTACATTAGTTGGGAAGAAGAGTTTGTGGCAGGGGTAATGGGAAAAAAGGAACACTGCAGTCCCAGGGCTCTAGCTCCCCTTCTCCTGCCCCCTTTTGGGGTCATATCTGACTCACCAATGTCATGCCTTCCAAGGACGCAACCCCTTGACTAATACTATATACCGTCTAGGTGACTCATTCATCTGCCCCAATACATGTACCCTATCTATGATGTAATAGATAGCTTAAAGTCATGAGACCTAGGTTTGAATTCCAACTCTTCTAATTACTACCTGTGTGGCCTTATGTGAGTCATTTCCCCTGCTTCACAGGCTTTGGCTTCCTTATCTGTAAAAATAAGTCTGGATTGGATTATCTCCATTACAATTCTACATCCTATGATCCTGGGATCTCAGGCATTTTACAAACAGAGAGAGAGAGAGAGAGAGAGAGAGAGAGAGAGAGAGAGGATTTGATTATTTGATTCTTTGGGATGCCTTCCTAGCTCCTAACTCCTTTGGGCACTCAGGCATCAAGCATCCTCCTATCCCTAAAAATAAATGATGGTGTCTAGGGAAGGGGAATTCCAGTCTTTTCTCTCCTTAACTACCAGGGTTTCAGAGAACCGGACATCTATCTTGGACTGTCCCTCTCTAGACTGATTCCACACCAGGTGCAATAGATCATTCAGTACCCTAGCATTCAAATAAACAATTCATTTCTTAAAAAAAAAACTATTCATATACCCCAGGTAAAAAGCAGTCTCCAAAGTGTTTAAATGTAGCATAAAATACTAGATAGTTAAAATTAGGGCTAGATAGACCACCATGTTAGAAATAGACTAGGATTAGAGAAGATTAGAGTCATTTAAGAAAATAATTTCTCTGAGTGAAAAGCAAATCAGAAAAAAAAAAGGCAGTAAACAGGTGTAATCTTCCAATGCCTGGTCAGCTTAAATACTGGGATATAAACAGATACCACATTTATATCTTCACTGTCCAGTAGTAGGATGGAGTACTTCAGGTAGACCATGTGCAGGGAGGAGGTAGATAAAAGAAAGTAAGAACCTCAAGGAAAGAAGTTCAAAGCAAAAAGCAAGAGAATTCTATTAGGGTCTCAAGAGCTCACTTCCAGAGTCCTAGACCAAACTTTCCATGTTACTTGCTCCAAAGGGCCCAGAACTGGGTCCCAGATCATTACACTTTGGAGTAAAGTTAATTCAGATTGTCCTAGGCCTGCTCACTAACTTTTTTTTAACAATGTCCCATACAATTTTGTAAGAGTATGCATAGTTAATTCAAGTCTCACCAGTTTCACTAGTATCTTAGCCCACCACACTCCCAAAGGGTCTTTGATACCTAGTTTCTTCCATTTCTACCCCATCCAAGGCTCTGAGTTCCCAGTGCTCACATCTTCATCTATCCATTCTTCCCTTTCCATCCTGCTTCCTCAAGGAACACAGATATGGTCAGGATTTAGGGTCTTGGCATTTGGGGTCTTGATCATTTATTTGGTACTTAGTCTCAGACCTTCCCCACTCCCCCATGAAATTACATATAACACATTGCTTCCTAGATAGAATAATTCCCATCACTACAGACCACCATTGTGAGGCTAGACGCACCTTATCAAGGATACTGTGGAAAAAATTACTGCTACAAGGAAAAGGTAGACTTGGTTTCTTCTAAAATCCATCCTACTTTTGAGAATTTTTGATGCCATGGCTGCAGGAAACATACTTGCCAACTTGGGTATAGATGCCTGCCTTATTAATTAGACCAGGGCTTCTTAAACTTTTTTCCACTCAAGAACCCTTTTTCATGTTCCAGCAGTTTTCATTAGCATTTTGTGGCCTAAGGGCATCCACAGTCCAAAGTGCACATGTTTTGTGTTCAGAACCAAGGCTGCAGTGAAGTTGCTTGATGCAACACGGGCAAGCACTGCCAGAAACATCTTGGATTCATTATGTGTTTGAGTTTGAATTAATTTTTGGTCGTTGTGCCTTCAGAAACTTTTTACAGTTGCCAACTTTTTCATGACTCCATATGGGGTCGCAATCCACAGTTTAAAAAGCACTGGATTAGACCACAGGTAAGAGATGCTCTTAAATGTCCAGAGTCCCCCTGGTGGGGAAAGGAGAGTCCAGTCAGAGTCTAAAACAGACCTCCTCTGCAGTAGTCCAGACACTATCATTTAAAGCTCAAAGACCAACTCTGGACAGCTGAGTCATATACTTGGTAGATTTACTAGCACCCACATCTAGTCAAAAACACTTTCCTTATCCATAAATCTAACGGGTAATTTTTTTCCACATTCCTCCATTTTACTTATGTTATGACCCTTCGTGTCTAAATCATTTACCCATTTTGACCTTATTTAGGCATACAGTGTGAGATGCTGGTCTGTGCCTAGTTTCCGCCAAACTTTTCCAGTTTTCCGAGCAAGTTTTGTCAAATGGTGAGTTATTGCCCCAAAAGCTTGAGCCTTTGGGTTTATGAAACACTAGACTACTAAGGCAATTGATAACTGGGTCTTGAATATCTAATCTATTTCATGGACCCACCACTCTATTTCTTAGCTCCAACTATCCTTGATAAAACCACGTGTCTTTGGGGTCACTGCTTCCCTTTCTAGACTTTCACTGACCAGAGCCTTTAATGATCTCATCCAGAAATTTTTGATGAATTAAAGTCAAGTTTACTAGACTGTAGCTTACAAATGCCATCTTCTTTCTTTTTTATTTTAAGGGGGGAAAAAATGAAAACATTTACTTTTCTCCACTCCTTTGAAAGCTTCCACCTTTCCCAATCTTTCCCAGACCTTTGAGAGTAGCTCAGAAATCTCATGTTTCAGCTCTTTAGTGCCCAAGGATTTAGTTGATCTGGACTCAACTCAAACTCACCAAGTGCAGCTGGACATTTCCTGCCTATCTTCTAGTTTGTCTTAACCTTTAACTTTCTTGAAAGTTGGAGAGTCAAGATTAGAACCCAGATCTAATCAGCATGCCTGTAGTAGAATGAGCCCTAGACTAGGCATCAGAAGACCTGGATTTAAATCTCAGTTCTGCTGCTTACAATCTGTATGACCTTGGGCAAATCACTTAAAGTCACCAGGCTTCAGTTTCCCCATCTGTGAAGGGAGAAGGTTGAGCTAAATGATCTCTACATCTCCTTCTAGTCCTAAATTTTATGATCTTGTGACACCAAGGCTGGATCTCTTTCTACTTTGCCACTCAGGCTCTAGCTGCAAACTATCCATCTGCCTTTCAAGCATTTCCCACCCACATGTGGGACTTTTGATCAGGAACCTGGAGCAGGAGCTGATTCTGATTGCCCGTAATCCTAAAGAATATCAAGAAGGAGTCATCATTGTCCCCTAGCCCCAATATCACCAATTAGCTCTCCTTAACAAGCCAGAAGGAGACTCAAGAACAGGGCAAAATAAGGAGTCGCCTGAATGAAGGCGGGATAAGGTTAGAACAGGAACTCCAAACAAACGATCCTTCATCTTGTTTAACTTTCACTGCCTCATGTTTACTTTGCTTCCTGTTACTCCCCATATTAATTCTTTAGAAAAGCCATCTTTTTTCTGGTTCAAATAAGTTGGGGAGTTCTGGCCCCCCATGGAATGAGATGCTAGCAAATGACCAACTCACCAAAAGGCATAAAAAAGAAAAAAAATTATAGAGAAGGTTTTTGGGGTATATCTGTTAGAGTTTTTGTCCTTTGCTCTGGATGTCTTTACAGGCAGGATGGAGTCCTTCCTTACTCTTGGAGGCCCTGCCCAGGGTGAGAAACCCCAGATTCCTCTAAGATGCTGTGTGGGAGAGCTATTGGACAGCTACCATGAAGTAATGATCGCTTGAAATTCTATCTGCCTGGAGTTATTATGGGGCAGATGGAAAGTCTTAAAGACAGATACGACATTAGAGGTTAGGGATCCAATGCAATTTAGGTTAGGGGATTGGGAGCCATTGGCCTGGCTTTTGGATATGTAGCCATGGAGATCAAGAGCAAGGTTAAATTTAAGATTGGGGTTGAAGCTAGGGCCCTATTTAAGGTTGGGGGTTTAGGAGTGGAGTTGAGCTTCTAATTAGCATTAAAATTAATTAGAATTAAAAATTAAGGTTAAAAGTTTGATTTGCTTTTTAGTTGTTTATATAGAAATTTAGGGTTGGGTTAGAAAAGAAAGATGTGAAAGAAAAATTTATTACTAGCAGAACTACTATCTGATCGCTCATCCATTGACAATTTCATCATTTATTCAGTGCTAGATTAAGCAGTATAGGGGAAAATATATTAACTGCTAACTCCAAGCCTCCTACAGAATTTAAATGGAAATTGTAAAAGTTCAGGAATGTTTTTGGAATTCAAAATGTCTTTAAATCCAACTTCCATTCTCCATAGAGCAATAGCAAGTCATTGTTCAATGGCTTACATAAAACAAATCACATTTTTTCTCCTTCAGTTGATGCTAAAATGTCAGTATCAATTCTCCATCCATGTAAGTTATAGTCATAAAGTTTTTTTACTAAACCTTAATAATAGAATCTGTAACCAAGATGGATGCTGCTAAATATTGTTCCCTTTGCTATGATTCCTCAGTATATATCTCTCTCCCACTCAGATGATTATCTTCAGCATGTGTTTGATTAGGGAGCAATGATTTTAATCTCACAAGCAAGTTCAAGTGAAGACATTAGCCGTGTAATATACGTGTTCTACTTTTAAAAATCTATTTAATTTATGGTATAAAACAAACTCTACTTTTGAAAAACTCTATATCCTGAGTAATCATTCTTGTGTTAACTACTTCACAGTTTCTAAAAGGAGCGATTCTCCAATACTGTAAGATCTTAAGTTTTCTCAGATGAGCATGCGCATGAATAGAAGTAAATAGCCAAAAAATAAATAAATTTTTTAAAAATTGGTCTGATAGGGAGCAGATGGGTGAGATATTTTAAAAGACTGATCTTTAAATTTTATTCCATCAGTAATGCAGGTTATTCTGACTTTAAGGTAGCAACATATGTCATTCTTTGGAGTCCATTCTCAAGGGATCATATTATACTCGTCCCTATCTTATAGATCTCTGGAATCTCTAGAACTAAGGGGTCATATGAGCACTAAACACATGGATAAAAGAAATTTAGAAATAGTTAAAGTGGGAGACTCCTGAGATGTTAGAATATTGAGACAAATGTTGCCATTACTGTTGAATATTAGGATTTCAGCACCCTGGTCTATGCTTCTTTTCATCTGCCTCTGAATTCTGCAATCTCCATGGGCAGAAGAGTCCAGCCAAAAACTCTGATTATCCCAGAGGGTGGTGAAGAGGTTGTTGGGAGGGAATATCTCTTCTCACACCCCCTCCACCACATGTAAGTACAGAGGGACCAGAGCCTCCTCAAGCTGTGGCCTAAGCTTCTATCGGGAACAGCAGCAGATACTTCCCCTCACCCTAAAGGGCTCACACCGTGACACCAGTCAGGTTGGGTTGGAAGCAGAGTTGGGTCTATATCAGAGATGAAGTTGAGGTTAACATTGCTATCACAGTAAGGGCTAGAGTTCGGTGTCAGGGTTAGGGTTGTAGTTAGTTTAATTTTATAAGATCATAAGAATTAAAAGAAGCAGAAAATCATCTAAATCAACTTCTTCATTTTCAAAATGAAGAAACTGAGACTCAGAAAGTTTAAGTGACTTGACCAATGTCACACAGGTGATAAAAAGATTTAGAGTTCCAACTCCAGGCCTCCAGTACAAAAATACCAAAGCATTTTAGGTTTGAGTTTAGATTGAGTTGTGAGTCAGGCTGGTACTGAGATTAGGGTCAGCATTGGAGTAAATAATTGGCTTCACAAGTAGGGTTAGTGTTGCTACTTAGGCTTGCACTTTATGGCCACAGCTAGGGTCTAAGATATATGTGGTCATGTCATCCCCTCCTTCCAAACAGCAATGTGAGAGAGTTGGCTTGGAAAGATCATTGATGATTCAATGGGGTGGGTGAAATTGGGGAAGATGTGCCCACTGTGAAACTCATGAAGGGAGGGGCCTTCCTTGGTGAGTGTCTCTTTGTAACTCAAGCTTTGACTCCTCCAGCCAACAACCATCTAGTACAAATTCCAGGGGATCCCTCATGCTTCAGTCACTCCTCATGATGAGAAGTGGTTGCCCTTTGTCTCTTCTAAAGGTAAGCATCCAAAGACTTTGGCTCCTGGAGACAATGGGAGATAAGCTATAGATAAAATTTCAACTCTTTTTTTCCTTTTCTTGATCTTCATCCTTCTTGACTTCTCTTCAGCCTTTAACAACATCAGTCACTTTTTTTCTCCTTGATATTCTCTTTTTTCTAGGTTTTCATGACACTATTTTCTCCTGGGTCTCCTCCTACATGTCTGACTCCTTCTTTAGAGGCTCCATTAGTGGATCATCATCCAAGTCGCACTTGTTGACTTTGAGTGTCCCACTAAAGCTCTGGCCTAGGTCCTCTTCTCTTCTTTTTCTGTATTATCGCACCTGGTGATCTCATCAGCTTGAATGTTTCCGATGCTCATCCCTATGAAGATGATTCTTAGATTTCTATGTCCAGCCCTAAAATCTAGCCTCATATCTCCAGCTGCCTATTGGACATCCTGAACTAGATGTCCTGTAGACATTTTCAACTCAACATGTCCAAAATTGAACTCATCTTCCTTTGCCTTCCTCCGCAAAACAAAAAAACAAACAAACAAGCAAAAACAACCTTCTCACATCTTCCTAACTCCCCTCTTGCTGTAGAGGACACCAGTATCCTCCCAGACACCTGGACTAGCAACCTTGCTGCCACCTCGACTCCACATTTCTCTCATCCTCCTCTAGAAGCAATCAGTAGCTAAATCATGTCTTTTCTCCTTTTTCCAACCTCTTGAATACACTCACCTTCTTTTCTTTCACACAGCTGCCACCTGGGGCAGGCTTTATCATCTCAGACTTGGACTATTGCAATATCCTGCTCGTTGATCTCCTTGCCTCAAGTCTCTCCCTATCCCAACCCATTCTCTAGTCTGTTGTCAAACTGATCTTCCCAAAGCATGTTTCATCATGTCACACATCTGTCTATTACCTCCAGGACCAAATATAAAATTTTCTATTTTCAATCCTCCCATAAGTTCACACATACACAAACACACACACACACACACACACACACACACACACACACACACACACACACACACACACACACACCCTTTTCCAATCTTCTTAATTGTATACTCCTCTACCGCCATGTATTCTGGCTTTCTTGTTGTTCCTCAATAGCCCTTACTGCTACTCCAGTGACATTGTCTTCTTTGCTGTTCCTCAAACTGTACACTCCATTTCCCAGCTCTGGGCATTTTTGGTGACTGTCCCCCATCCCTGGAACTCTCTCCTCATCTCTGTCTCCTGGTTCCTCTGACTTCCTTCAAGTCTCAGCTAAGGTTTCATATTCTTCAGGAAGCTTTTGCAATCCCCCTTGTTTTTTTTTCCTCTCTGAATATGTCTAATTTATGCTGTATGAATCTTGTTTTTCATAGTTATCTGTATTGCTGTCTACCTGATTAGACAGGGAGCTCCTTGAGACTAGGAACCGTTTAGTCCTTTCTTGGTATCCCCAGTGATTAGTGCAGAGGAGGTGCTAAATAAATAGTTAAGTGACTCAGGTTGTTCCCTTTGCCAGAAATACCTTCTTTACCCATCTTCACCTGTTCAACACCTACACATCCTTCAAAGCCCAAGTTAAATACTGTCTGTTGTAAAAAGATTTCCCTGATATCTTCACTTGATAATAACATTATTCCCCTTCAATTAATACAAATAGGTAAGACCCAGAGCCATTCTCTAAAAGAAAAACAAAGTATACTAAAAATAAGAAAGAACGAGCATTTTTGAAAAGAAAAAACTACAAATTATTAACATCCAGGTGAAGGATCACTTCAAGTAATTATTAAAAAGAGAATTGCAACTCAAGTCAACTCCAGCACCTTATATCACACCCAGGAAATTGGCAAAGACAACTCTAGAAGGAAATAAACAGTGGGGGAATGTCACAGATGCACTATCCACACTCTATTAACATGTCGATTGGTTTAATTGATCTTTTCTTCCTCTTTTTTAAATTTATTGTTACAAAGATAGTTTACCACAAAGTAAAAAAAGAACTAATATACAAAAATAGACCAACTCTTTTCATTACAGCAAAGAACTGGAAACTAAGGGGGTGCCCATTGATTTGAATGCTTGCATACATTCTGGTATATACGTTATGATGAATGATGGTTGCGAAGACACCCAGCAAGATTGTATCAACTGATTCAGAGTGAAATAAGCAGAACCAAAAGAAAAATGTACATAGTAACATTTCAAAGAAATGTTAACATTATAAAGAAAAAACAAAACCTTGAGAAAGTTAAGAACTGATCAATGCAGTTACCAACTCTGACTTCCACTGATGATGTAGCATGTGTTATCCACCACACAAAAGAGAGTAGATGGACTAGAAGCGAAAATCAACAGACTTTGGGAAATGGCCAATGTGATAATTTTTTTGCTTGACTATGAATATTTTTTACAAGGGCTTTGTTTTGTTCTATTTTGTTATTGTAGTTGATGGCAAAGGTGAAGAGAGGGAAGTTATCGTTAAGGAAAGAAAGAGAGAGAGAGAGAGAGAGAGAGAGAGAGAGAGAGAGAGAGAAAGAAAGAAAGAAAGAAAGAAAGAAAGAAAGAAAGAAAGAAAGAAAGAGAAAGAAAGAGGAAGGAA
>CM053622.1:784509706-784635434 GCA_028646595.1 Phalanger gymnotis
AAAACTGAGTATCATGCTCCAAGGCAAAATATGGATTTTCAATAAAATAGAAGACTTTCAAGCTTTCTCAGTGAAAAGACCAGAGCTGAATAGAAAATTTGACTTTCAAACACAAGAATCAAGAGAAGCATGAAAAGGTAATCAAGAAAAAGAACAAGAAAAAGAAATTGCAAGGGACTTACTAAAGTTGAACTGTTTTATTTACATTCCTACATGGAAAAATGATGTGTATGATTCATGCGACCTCAATATTTGGGTAGTTGAAGGGAATATGCATGTGTGTATATGTATGAGTATATATGTTTATGTATGTGTATGTGTATGTATATATGTTTATATGTATGTATATATACATGTATACATATATATATACATACAGAGAGAGAGAGAGAGAGTGGGCATAGGATGAGCTGAAGATGAATAAGGGATGAGAGAGGAATATATTGAGAGCAGGAGATAGGAAGAGATAGAATGGGGCACATTATCTCGCATAAAAGTGGCAAGAAAAAGCAGTTCTGTAGGAAGAGAAGAGAAGGCAGGTGAGGGGGAATGATTGAATCTTGCCCTCATCAGATTTGACCTGAAGAGGGATTACCATGCATACTTAGGTGTGTAGCTTCTCCACAGGAAAGAAGGAGGAAGAAGATAAAAAAGGGGGGATGATGGAAGGGAGGGCAGATGGGGATGAAGATAATCAAAAACAACGCTTTCGAAAAAGGACAGGGTCAAGGGAGAAAATTCAATAAAGGGGGATAGGTTAGGAAGAAGCAAAACATAGTTAGTCTTTCACAACATGAGTATTGTGGAAGGGTTATACATAATGATACGCATGTGGCCCATGTTGAATTGCTTGACTTCTTAGGGAGGGTGGATGGGAAGGGAAGAGGGGAGAGAATTTGGAACTCAAGGTTTTAAAAAAATAGATATTCAAAAGTAAAAAAAAGAGTCTTCAGCACTAAAACTTGTTTAGTTTGACTTATAATCAATATATGCTTGTGCGATTCTTTTATACTTTAGCATTGTGTATGTGTTTAGGCAATAAATAGCTGTCCCATATCTGATTCATATTATATGCTGAATACCTTTCTACTCTCCTTTTTTGGGAAAAACATAGATATATGCCTAAACTTAAGTCTAAATAATTTGTCCCTGGCACATTACAGTGGAGGTTCAATGAGCTGAAGGGTGTAAGAAAGGGAAGCACAGACCTCCTTTCATATATAAACCAGGTTCCTCCAGAATTGAACCTGGTCTAAACCATGTTCCTAAATCCAGAGTTGAAGAACCCTTTAGGGAGATAGAGTATGTGCAATACTCCAGCCCCTTGAACCTGACACGGTTTCCTTAATGATAGACTTTCACCTGTGTGAGTTAGAGAAAGACACAACCCCCTGCCCTGAGCCTCAGTTTCCTCATCTATAAAATAAGGGAGTTGAGCTGGATGGCTTCTGAGGTCCCTTTCAGCTCCTATCAACTTTCTCCCCAAAACTGGGCTAACAGACATTGTGGAGGACTGCATGGTGTGAAAAGAAGGTAGACTGGTCGTGAATTATAAATGAGATGCAACAGACAAGTAGACCCAGGGCTATGTTCATTGCATTTTTATGTTTTGTTCCAAGATCTAATTCCTTTGATATGGAGAACTCTAGTGGATAGAACTCCTTCACCAACAAAGATCATCAATTGTTCAGTAACTTGTAGTGTTTGAGAATTGACTGGGATGCTGAAAAGTTAGTGATTCACCCACAGTCAGCCCACTGCTAGGTGTCAGAACTCAAACCCAAGACTTCCTGCCTCTGAAGTGAGTTGTCTCTTCCTTATACCACTCACCCTCTTTTTTTTTCAATCAACAAGCATTTGTTAGCATTTCATATTTTATTTTTCCCAATTACATGTAAAAACAATTTTTAACTTTATTTTTAATTTGAGTTACAGATTTTCTCACATCCTCTATCTCCTCCCCTCTCTCTGAGATGGCAAGCAATTTGATATAAATTATACATGTGCAGTCATGCAAAATAAGATTCCATATTAGTCATGTTGTGAAAGAAATCACTGGCAAAAAAAAAAAAACAAGAAAAAGAAAAAGTTTTAAAAAGTATGCTTCAATCCGGATTTAGACTAGGTCAGTTTTTTGTCTCCCCCTGCCCCCAGCCTGGAGGTTGATAGCATTTTTCATCTGTCTTGGATTATTGTATTGCTGAGAATAGCTAAGTCATTCACAGTTGATCATTAATACAATATTGCTGTTACTGTGTACAATGTTCACCTGGTTCTGTTCATTTCACTTTGTATCTGTTCATTTAAGTCTTTCCACACTTTTCTAAGAGCATCCTGCTCATCATTGCATAAAACACAATAGTATTCCACTACATTCATATACCACAACTTGTTCAGCCATTCCCCAATTAATGGGCATCCCCCCTGTTTTGCTCCTTTTCCTTGCTTTTTAAAATCTCTTTGTGATACAGACCTAGTGGTAGTATTGCTGGGTCAAAGTGTATGCATAATTTTTTTGACAATTTTTTTATTTTATTTTACCAGAACACAAATGCAAAATAGAAAAAAAAAGAGACAAAAACATATCATAAACTTAAATATTGAAACTTGAATATAAAGAAAGAAAAAAGCAGGTCATGTGCATAGCAGAACACAAGAGAGGTTTCAAAATATGTAACAATAAATTTTCATTTCAAGAAAGCCTGTATGATAAATAATACACGTTGAGTTGAAAATTGTCCATCTTTTCTTTGCTTCCTTG
This sequence comes from Phalanger gymnotis, assembly GCA_028646595.1. NCBI lineage: Eukaryota > Metazoa > Chordata > Mammalia > Diprotodontia > Phalangeridae > Phalanger > Phalanger gymnotis. Next base: position 784,512,468 of record CM053622.1, read on the forward strand.
TGTTTTCTTTTGTTCTCTCCTGTGCACTTTTTAACTTTGTTCTTTTTTCCCCTCCCCCCCGAAGGCTACAATATAATTTAGATATGTTTCTTGATATATACATATACATACAGATATATACATACACTTATACATACATACATACGTATGGTTTTTTATATTTGCACATATCTTTTGTTTCCTATCCCTTCTTCTTCCTCTACTTTATTTCTACCCACTACATCACTTTCCTATTACTTGCCTACCCCCACTCCTCCACCAACCACCCTGCCCTTCTATTACTTGCCTTCCCTCCTCTAAGGATCCCTCCACTATCCTCCCATTCCCATCCTCCACCAACTACCCTGCCTTCCTAATACTTGCCTTCCCCCCTCCAAGGATCCCTTCCCTATCCTCCCATTCCCATTAATCTGAACTTCCTTTACCTATTCCCTCATTCTCCCCTCTAAAAATTTCTCTCTTGTCCTAATCCCTCCCTTGTCCTCTCCCCCCTCACTATACCCCTACCATTTTATTTCTTCTAAATTTAGAAGACTTTTATACTCTTCTAAATATATATGTATCATTACCTCTTAAACCCATTCCTGATGAAAGTAGGTTACCAGAACTACCAGCCCTCCTCCCCCATCTAAATCCAACCACTCACCCTCATGCTAGATTTGGACCATTAGGATATCCTGGAAGAGGAGGCCTGGAGTACCTAAAGGACATTGACAGAGGAGCATCTTGCTCCTTTCTCTGTCTGTGTCTCTCTGTCTCTCTGTCTCTCTGTCTTTGTCTCTCTCTCTCTCTCTCTCTCTCTCTCTCTCTCTCTCTCTCTCTCTCTCTCTCTCTCCCTCTGCCTCTAGCTGGCTTCTTTTCTCTATGTTACTTTTTCCCATATAGGATTGGAGGTTTTCTATATCCACACAACAACCCCTCCAACCTTCCTAGATATCGATCCACAGCCACTATCACTCACACACCCACAAACACACACACACAACCACTATCACACACACACACACACACACACACACATGCATCATGCTTTTTTATTTTTTGTATTTATTAATTTTGAATTTAAATACAAAAAGACCCCAAAAAGAACATTTCCATGTACACAGCACAACATAAAAGGAGGATTCAATATAAAACTATGAATTTCCATTTCATCCTGTTTACTTTTTTAAATTTATGTAATTTTCAAAGCTGCACTGCTTTTCTGTGCTTGCTTCTAAGTTTTCTATTACTTCTTTCTAAAAAAATTATCTCATTAAATGTTTCCTAATTACATGTAAAATATATATATACATATACATACATACATATATACACATACATATATGTGTATGTATATATATATATTCCAAATTCTCTCCCTCCCTCCTTGGGAAGGCAATCAATTTGATTTTGATTATACAGGTGAGGTCAAGCAAAACATATTTCCATACTAAGCTGTCCAATCATTTCTTCCCAAAGTCATTTCTGTCCTTCCACCAGACAGTTCCAACACTTGGCTCTCTAGCGCCCCCTGCTGCTTTTACCACCACCACTACCACCATCTTCCTGTCTCTGGTCCCTGAAATTCCACTTTAATTTTCATGGGGGGCAGATGTTTTTCTTCTTCTCTTCCTCTGATCTTTGTAAATAGTGCATGATTCTTTAACATATTAAGAATTTGCTACCACACTAAAGGAGGTTTTCATAGTCCTTTCCTCACAACCAAACTAGATGCATTTGGAGGAAGAAATGGAAAGTTTTCAAACGTTTCCCTGTCCTGGTGTTTGGGGTGGGACTATGGAGACCAGACGAGTTCTGGCCAGTGTGGAATGACCATCAGAACTTACAACGGGATGGAAAGCAGCAGGAAGGACAATAAGCCATCCCAGCGATTCACAAGAGGTAAGTGAGTGAAGACAGATGAAGACCACCGATGTCAGCTTCTTATCCAAGAAGGTATATGGGAAGGCCTGGGAGGGGTTGATCTTTGGAAAGAGAAGGCACGATGACTATCATGCTAGATCTGGGGTCAGGAAAATCCAGGTTTAATACAACCTGTAACACAATAGCTGTATCACTATGGTCCAGTCAGTTTTACTTCTCTGGGCCTCAGTTTCCCCATCTATTAAAAGGGGAGGGGGAGTAATAGCATGCATAATATCTATATCAATGGCTTGGAGTGGGACTTAAATGAGAATTGTTTGCAAGGTCTTTTGAACATTTTAAAACATTGTATAATTATCAGTTACACCATATCATTATAATATGGGGCATAGTGGATAGAGCACAGGATTTGGAGGCAAGAAGACCTGAGTTCAAATGATGCTTCAGACTTTCCCTAGCCGTGTGATCCTGGGTAAGTCACTTAACCCTGTTTGCCTCAGTTTTCTCATCTGTAAAATGATCTAGAGAAGGAAATATCGAGCCTGCCCAGTTTCTTTGCTGAGAAAACCCCAAATAAGGGGTGGTATAGTGAGTGGAGCCCTGACTCTGGAGACAAGAGGACCTGAGTTCAGATCTGCCCTCAGACACTTGACACACTTACTAGTTGTGTGACCCTGGGCAAGTCACAACCCCAATTGCCTTCCCTTCTCCCCTCCAAAAAAAAAAAAGAAGAAAACCCCAAATGGGGTCATGAGGAATCAGATATGACTGAAATGACTGAGGAACAACTCCTGCTAGCTATTATTTTAAGGGCATACATAGATTAGGTAGGGAGCATAAAATGAGAATCTAGTAGTAACAACTGAGAGAAATTCAATCTCAAGAACAGAAAGATTTAGGACAGACACAATGAGGCAGAATGATGGAACAAAAAGGACACGCTGGATTTGGAGCCTGGTTTAATCCCAGCTTATTGGTGGTGAGGACAAATCCTGCCTCAAATACTTACTAATGCTATGACCCTTGGAAATCACTTAACCCAGGGGTGGGGAACCTGTGGCCTTAAGGCCACATGTGTCCTTCTAGGTCCTTAAGGGCAGCCCTTTGACTGAATCCAATTGTTTTGTAAAATTTGGATTCAGTCAAAAGGCCACACTTAAGGACCTACAAGTCCACATATGGCCTTAAGGCTACAGGTTCCCCACATCTGACTTAACCTCTCTGTGATTCACTCTTATTAAGCATACTACTACAAGGCAGCTAGGTAGAGCAGTGGATAGAGCACTAAGCATGGAATCAAGAAGATTCATTTTCCTGAGTTCAAATCCAGCCTCAGACACTTACTAGCCATGTGCCCCTGGGCAAGTCATTTTACCCTGTTTGCCTCAGTTCTCTCATCTGTAAAATAAGCCAGAGAAGGAAACGGTAAAACACTCCTGTATTTTTGCCAAGAAAACCTCAAATGGGGTCATGAAGAGTCAGAGACAACTGAACAAGTATATTATTTTTTAAATTTCTTTTATTTGTAATTCTTTTGGGAATAAAATGGAAGGGATGTATTAAGTACTTATTACATGCCAAATATCATACTAAGAACTGAGAATGCAAAAGTGGAGACATTGACAACAAGCATATTATTAAGGGATCTAGCATGCTGTGTGGCGCATAGGAAGAGCTATGCAAATGCTTGTTCATTTCTTTGAACCACTGTAGTCTCCAAACTACTTCTTTTGCGGTCATGTTGAATACATCTTTGATTACCCAAGCCTGACACCCGCCCCCATCCTTGTCCTCCTAAAAGTCAAAGAAACACATAGGAATCATTGATACTTCTCTAGCATGTTAAAATGTGAAAAGCACATTACACATATAACCTCATTTGCTATTTATGAAAGCCCTGGGATCTAGGTGCTATATGTTTCATTAATGCTATTTCAAAGCTGAGGAAAAGGATCACCCAGGAAGTGTCTTGCCCAGTCACACAGCTAGTCAGTGTCCTTTCAGACCTGGGTCTTGCTTACACAGGGTTTAGAGCTCTATCCATCGTGGCACAGTCTCTTAGAGTTTCCTGCCAGACCAATCATCCTCATTGATTTCTCTCTTATGTGTTAGCATTTGTTCTGGGACCATCTCTTGCCTGAATATTACAACCCACTTCACATCTAAGCCATAAACAATATACTTCCCAGAGGCCCCAGGATGATTTGAGACTTAATAGAATCATAATATCATGAATTTACAAGCAGAAACAGTATTAGGGGCTGTCTAGTCAACACCCTTATTTTAGAGATGAAGGAAGTAGGGCCAAAGAGGATAAGGGACTTTCCCAAGGCTAACAATGCTTAAATGGAAGCATTTGAACTCAGGCCCAGACCCTATGGCATCAAACCCACTGTTCTTTTCTGCTTTTCCATACTGGCTTCTAGTATCCAATCTGCCCTGACCCCAAGAAAATATTCCTTTCATCAAATAATGGGAAGAGTTTGATTCCTAGCCCTAGAATTCTTTTCCTATTTGAAAGCCTCCTAACTGAACTCCCAGCTTTCAGTCTCTCCCCTCTTCAGTTTTTATCTAAATCACTATCAAAATAATCATCCTAAAGTGCATGCTCCCACTCAAAAATCTTCAGTGCCTCCCTACTGCCCCTACAATAAAATATCAGCTCCTCTTCCCAACATAAAAGCTTTGCATAATGAGGTCCCAACCTCCCTCTTTAGACTTATTTCACATTGTGCCTATCACAGATGCAAATCTTTGGGCAAACTAGTCTGCCTGCTCTTCTGCAAAATCAGAATTACATTGCCTGCATCCATGTCTACTCATAGACTCTAGCCTCGTGACTAAAACTACTTTCCTCTTCCCCTCCACATCAGATTCAGAGAATCCCTGGATTCCTTCAAAGTTCATCTCAGTTGCTATTTCCTTACAGAAGTCCTTTCCTGATCTCTCTAGTTTTTAGTTCTTTCTGTCTCTGTCTTTGTCTGTCTATCCATATCTCTCTCTCTCTCTCTCTCTCTCTCTCTCTCTCTCTCTCTCTCTCTCTCTCTTTCTCTCTCTCTCTCTCACACACACACACACACACACACATCTTTCTACTTATTGTATTATTGTATCCTCTAATACAATGTAAGCTCTTTAAGCCTAGGAACTATTTTTCATTATTGCCTTTGAGTCACCAATATTTTGTACATAGTAGGCACTTAATAAAAGTGAACTGAACGTTGAGGTACACTTCCCATACCCTAAAGTTTTACATGCTTTTAAAGCACCAAAAAGGCACAAAAATGGGTCGACTTAACTTAATGTTCTGGCTCCCTAGATACTTTCCTACTTTTTAAATATTTCTGTTTAAAAAACATAAGGAATGTAGCTGGAAACTGCTTAGTGCTATCCACCATCCCAGTGCTGAACTCAGCTTTTCTTCAATTTCCTGTAAAGGTTGGCCATGGTGCTAACATAAATCCCCACCTCCACCCCACCCCAGCTCTTGGCTTCATAATTAAAACTTGAAATGAAGGTTGGAAGGAACCTATGAAGTCATATAGTGCCACTTAGGTTTGGGCAGGAAACCCATCTTGAAAGCCACGCTTCAAGGAAAATGCTCCCTCATTAGGTTACCCATTTTGTGGCAACTTTGATTGTTGAGGTTCTTTCCTCTTAGTCTCCAGTTATTCTGCCTCTTACAATGTCTGCCCATTGCTCCTAGTTCTTCTCTCTAGAACCAAAGAAAAGAAATAGTAAGCTATCTTTCACAAACTCTTAAAGATGGCAATTATATCCCTCCTTGAAAGTCATGTTTTTTTTTCCAATATTAAACACTCCTATTTCCTTCAAATGATCTTTGAATGACATTGTTCAGAGTCACTTCACCAATCTGATTGCTTTGTTTTTGTCCATTTCCTTCCTAAAAGATGGCACTCTACACTAAAAGCAACAAGCCAAATAGAACATAACCCAAATAAAGAATTTGATCTTCCTTCAGGCTGAACACTGGGTTTTTGCTAATTCAGTGTAAGATTTCAATGGATTTTCTTGGCTGCCATGTAACACTATTGAATAATGTTGACCTTGCAATCAGCTAAAACTTTGAAATCATTTTCATCTTAACTATGAAGTTGATTTATTTAATCCAAGCATTTTACTGTACAATTTTCCTTACTCAATTTCATTTTGTTATATTAAGTTCATGACTCCTGCCTCTTTTAGAGCCTGATTCCACCACCCAATGGGTTATCAATGGCTCAATTTGATGTAAATTTCACATTTGATAAGTATCATCTTTTCTTTCATCAAAATTAATGAGGGATATTTTCATCAAAATGAAGCTGAAGATAGAACTTAGCCCAGTGCTTAGCACAGTACCTGGCATATAGTAGGCACTCAATAAATGTTTGTTGACTGATCGACTGACCACTAACCATGAAAAAAAACCCAGGTTGACTTTGATGTATTAATCATTACTCTCTGTGTACAGTTGATCCACTGTCATAGAATCCATTCAGCTGTAATCTCATCCCTCTCCCATTCTGTCATCTTTTAAGCAAAGATAGGTAGTATGGACATGGATAGACATACTGGAAACAACGATGGACTTGGACTTAGGATCTGAGTTTGAATTCAACCTTTGATGTTTACTAGTTGTGTATGACCTTGAGCAAAAGTTATTAATTCTATGTTGGCTTCTTTTTTCCTCACCTGAATGTAACATGTGTAAAACTGGTCCACAGACTGACCACACTAACTAAACTCAGCCTTCCACTTGACTAAATAATTAATTTATAAATCCCAAACTCTACTTCAGTCTATGAAATATGCTAGAGTATACTTCTTATTAGTAAAATTTCAATCACCTCTCATTACTTAAAAAATTAGTTTGAGCCCACACTCCAATTTGTCAAACAATAATTATTTGATGAACTAGGAAAATCTAATTTGCCATCAGAAATTATTTGTGTTTATCTACATTTAAATTAATATGAAAATTACTTAATATACATATAATTTATCAGGAAATAAATTTGATTATAAACATAAAGACATATTTATACATTTGCCATATTTGGACTATGAACAATGTCACTGCTGAGTCACTTCAAACCCTCAAAATATTAGTATCTGGAAGCTCAGCTTTGAATCATTCGGCTGACTCCAGGTCATAATTAGTCTCTTAAACACTTTCTTAGTATTTCTCTTCAGGGTTTGTACTTTCTCTCTGTACTTCTTCAGTGAACACAGGATATTATCTTTCCAGAATACACTATGCTGCAGGCTTCTTAGTAAAGCTCTTTATAAAGTTGCTTTTTAAAATCATAAAATATTTCCAACCAAAAGAGGTTTCACACCAACTCCTTCCCATTTTCTCTATGGATTCTTCCTAAACCCTTATGGACCACAGAAAAAATATGCTTTCCCCTTAACTCCACAAGGAAAGGTATTTCACCTTATATCATTTTCTCATTTTTTTTAGTTTCCCAGGAATTTGAAATAAGCACATATACCTTTTCCTTGAATCAATAGAAATACATGTTTTATACTCAACTATTTTTTCAGTTGTCAACAGTATTGGTCTTTTTCCCCCAGGGTTCCATCTCAGTTGTTAAAGTTACAGTGGGGCAGCTAGGTATCAAAGTGGACAGAGCACCAGCACTTGAGTCAGGGGGACTTGAGTTCAAATTTGACCTCAGACACTTGATACCAGCTGTGTGACCCTGAACAAGTCACTTAACTCTAATTGCCTTGCAAAAAAAAAAAGTTACAATGTGAGCTTTTTTTCTGGACCTTACAAAGTTAGTAACAGTCTTCATATTCTCTGTAAAATAGACTTTCTAAGTAAAGTTACTTATACAATTAAGATAGTAATACCTTTAGCACCTATCCTTCAGGATTATTATGAAGTTCAAAAAAGACAATATGGGTTTATTTAAAGTCCCATGTAAATGCAAAATGTAAATAATTATTGCCATAGGCTTGGAAGACAGAAAACAAAAATCATTCAGGGGGCAAGTGAGAAGGGCGTGGTGTGTCTGAGCAGGACAAAGCACTTAATACATAAGAAATTTTAAAAGAAATGGGGAGTTCAGGATATCATAGGAGAATTGATCCTAAAAGAAGATAGGCCAATTGCATGAGGACACAGACAGTGGGCAGGGGATAGAGCACACAACTAGTAAGCCTTTTAGTAAGTCTGGAGAGATCAGAGAAACTTCAGAGCATATTTGGTGGATCTTCTGGGGTAAAGAGTTACACAGGCTGGGTAGACATACATAGATTTCCATCAGTGTTGTTAGAGAAGATGATGAATCTATTCATGTATTGGGATACTATGGAGATTTTTTTAAATGTCTTGCTGAAATCCAGATATTCCCATCTATTACATTCCCTTATTCTGCCAACATGATAACCCTGTGGGGTGAAGGAGTGGGACACAGAATAGTATATGGAAAATTGAAAGGCATAGAAATGAAGCCATTTTGGTGAAACTTTTTTTAATCCCTTTTCTAAGTGCCCATATATGATTCCCTCAATATTATCGTAGACTTTTGCCTGGAGTCACAGATCCCAGATTGGTAGTTTAAAGTTCTACATTTTGTAAATGAAGACATTGGCTTGTCTCTATTGTGATGGCACCTCTCTCATTCTCTGGGACTTTTTGAAGATGACCAGTGACTAACAAATCACATTTGGAACAGTTTTCATACTTATCCAGGCCTGGGGACTTGAACCCATGAAAAGTAACTAGCTGTTTCCCGTTATCTCTTCATTTATCTTAGGATCACAAGCCTTTATCCAATATTCAGGGATCTTTTTATTGGTCCAAAATTTGCCTTTCTTGAGTTTTTTTCTTTGGGGAGGGGGGCAGAGTAGGGGAGACCTAGGTCCTAGTGTAATAACATTTGAAGATTTCATGTTCATTTATAATTGTCTATTGGAATAGCCTCCTGGTTAAGTGCCCCTACCTCAATTCAGTCTGTTCTCTACTTAAGAGGGAGGCTGCAAAAATGGCTTTCCTAAAGCAGAGGTCTGACTCTATTATCTTTAGAATCAAATATAAACTCTTCTGTCATTTAAAACCCTTTGTAACTTGATCTCTACCTTTCCACTATTTTACCTACTCCTGTCACTGAACTCTGGGACACTAGGTGGTGCTGCAGTGGATAAAGCACCAACCCTGGAGTCAGGAAGACCTGAATTCAAATCTAGCCTAAGAAACTTGCTAGCCATGTGACACTGGGCAAGTCATTTAATCCTGTATGCCTCAGTTTCCCCATCTGTAAAGGGAGTTGGAGAAGGAAATGGCAAACCATCCCAGCATCTCTGACAAGAAAACTCCATATGGATTCACGAAGAGTCCAACACAATTGAAACAACTGAACTACAACATCTCACCAAACTCTACACTGTACCATTTACTGCTCTTCCCATGTGACACTCCACCTTCTAATTTTTTTGCATTTTTACTGGCTGTCTCCCATAACTAAAATAACTAGAATGTCCCCCATAACTCCCTCCTCACTTCTGACTCCTAACTCCCTTGGTTTCTTTCAAGACTCATCATATGTTATGCAAGAGACCTCTCCCAGTTCCTGCTTCCTGCTCTTAGCCCTGCCCTCTAAGATGACATTCCAGTTACACTGAATGTATCTCACATAGTATTTGCAGATTGTCTCTCCCAATAGAATATGAGCGTCTTGTGGACAAAGGCCGTGTTTTTGCCTCTTTTTGTACGTCCAGGCTTTAGCACAGTGCTTGATACTTAATATATTCTTGTTAATATATACTTGTTGCCTGACTGACCAACTCTTGTTTTTCTTATCTATGATTTTAATAATAAGCATGAAGTATTTCAATAGCCCTTTCCAGTTTGCAAAATGCTTTATATACGTTGTGTTACTTGGGCCTCACAATAAGCCTGTGAAGTAGGAACAGCAATCATTATAATTCCCATTTCACAGATGTAGCAATTTAAGCTCATTAAAGGTTAGACAACTAGACGGATGTCACACATCATCAGAGGACACAGGCAAACCTGGGTCTTCTACTATAAATCCAAGGCTCGGTTCATCACCCCAAACCTTTTCCTTCCTCCCAGCCTAAATTGGCCCAGGCAAAAGATTTCTTTTTCATTTTATCTAGCCTGTTCTATATGGAGAACTAGGTAGGTGGCTGAGGAACTCCTACTGGGAGCCTTATATACACTTATATACACTACTAAACAAATACAAAATGTGGGTATTAAAACGATGAGGGGGAGAACAGGCAGAGAGCAAGCCCATGGGGGGAAAGTACTTTGCAAGCCTTAAAATGTTATATAAATGCTTTTTAATAATAATGCCAACAATAATAACAATTTTCAAAATGCTGGAGGAGAAAAAAGAGAGCCTATAGAATAAACCTCAAAGTGTGTGTGTGTGTGTGTGTGTGTGTGTGTGTGTGAGCGAGAGAGAGAAAGATAGAGAGAAAGAAAGAGAGAGAGAGAGAGAGGAAGGAGAGGGAAGGAGGGAAAGAAAGAGAGAGGCGAAGAAAGAAAGAGAGAGAGAAAGGGACGGAGGGAGGGAGAGAGAGAAGGGGAGAGAGAGAGAGAGAGGGAAGGAGAGGGGGGTGGATAGAGAGAATTACTACAAGGCACTCCATAGCCTTGAAAGACAGAGCATCGAGAATGAGCATCGGGACAAGCAGATGGACTAAAAAAAAAATGAATATTTGAGGCTTCATGTACCAGTTAGTGGGAAAGCACAAAACCACGATGTGAAGGGACAAAGCCAGACCTTGCTGTGAGTACTATGAGTCATGTGGACTGGGCATGTCCTGAAGGAAAGGACAACTCTAGTATTTCTAAGTTCTTTCCCCATGAAGAACATGGCGTTCACAAAGAAGAGAGCCTGGTAGCCCTGAAGCATATAAAATGCTACTGAAAGTCAGATAAGTACATGATTCAATATTCTCCTTAAAACTGTTGGGGGGAAGATTAAATAACACAACCAATGATAAACACATGTGGATATTATCATGATCCATCTTTCAAGTTGACATTGAACCATCAGTGATTACTTTTTGTTCTCAATCATCCAACCAGTTCAGAATTCATCTAATTGTCCCTTCATCTAACCTGCATTTCTACAGCTTGTCTGTAAGGACAGGATGAGAACCAAACTCCAGGTAAATGCTGCCTACAGCACTTTCCTAATCTACCGGATGAGTTGCCCAATCGAAAAAGGAAATCAGATTAATATTGCATAACTCTTCTTGATAAAATCATATTTGGTTATTTGTCCAAACTACTTCCTTTTCAATTTATTCACTATCCTATTAAAATTATTGTTATTAATAACATTAATATAGCACTTTAAGATTTGCAAATGACTTTACAAATATCTTTTTATTTTATCCTCATAATATCCCTAAGAGATAGATGCTATTATTATCCTTATTTTATAGATGGGGAAACCAAGTCAAGCAGAGATCAAGTGATTTGCCCAAGTCATCCAGCTGGTAAATGTCTGTGACTGGATTTGAACTCAGGACCTCCTGACTCCAGGTCCAGCATTCTATCCACAGAGCCACCTAGCTACTAAATTTAATGGTATAATAACATATTGTTGAGAAGACAATTTGGAATATTTTTAAGTGACAAAAATATCCATACCCCTTGACTCATAGATCCTCCTGCTATATAAATACCCCAAGAAGGTCAAAGAGAGAAAGAAAGGCCCACATATAGCAAAATTTCATAGCAACAATTCAGGGAATAACAAAGTCAGGAAGAAAAAAACAGATGCTTCCTAATTAGCAAATGGATAAACAAATTGTGGTGTATAAATGTGATGTAATATTCTTGCAGTATAAGAAATAGCAACTAGAAAGGATTTAGAAAAAGATGTGGAAATATATGTGAATTGATATTATGAAGCAAGAAAAACCAGGAAAACAAGATATACTATGAACACAACAATGAAAAAGGAAAAAAAAAAAGAAGACAAAAGTAAATGCTGATCAAGCTTAACCCAGAGAAGAGATGAGTAAATTTCCTAATTTCCTTGTAAAAATAGGGAATTATAGATGTGGGAAATGACTCTCACCCAGCTGATGCTCTGGTTGATTTTGCTGATTTTCCATTTATATAATTGTTTCAAAAAAAGATTTGTTATAGATGAGAAAGAAGATGCACATATTCTCAAAAAAATGAGGTAAATAAAAGAAATTGATAAAATAATGAATACTATATTTATATAATTCCTAGAATTTTTACCCTTTTCTTTAAAAGAAATCCAAGTCACAATACAATTCTTCCCTTATACTCAGTCTTTTAAAAATCACAGACAATGAGGACATCAAAAATCATATCTGCCAATTCTTCCCAATCAATCCATTTGGCTTGACCTTTGCATTAAGGGTAGGTAATTATTTTATCTCTTTGCTTATCTTTGATTTTAACTGTTTTTTCCCCTTTTTTCCAGTCCAAAGATTATTTTTCCTGGCATAGAAAAAAGAACCAAAGTACAAGCTGAGTAGTTCTGCTATGTCTCCAGGATCTATTATCAATTGTCCTTCCAAGTGGAAGCAGTAGCCCTACCCCATTGGTGGGGAACTTTTGGCCTTGAGGCCACATGTGGCCTCAAGGCCACAGGTTCCCCCATCACATTCTGCAATCCTTGTCTTTTCTCTAATGTAGCCTTTAAAAAAAAATCACTCTTAGGGATTATCCTAGCATCCCTTTGTCAGCGTCTACTCATCCTGCAATATATCTCTCCTGACACTAATTTTAAAAGATTGCAATGCAAAATTATAGTCATCATTTATTACTTAATCTTATTCCAGCTTTCAAATATATCTGTTTTTAAATCTAAGTTGCCTGGTGAGCTTCCTATGTATTTATCTCTATCAGTTTCTTTAGACAACTCCCCTTTTCCTACTTATCAAAATTGTTTCTTTATCTGCCTTCAGAATCTCATTCTTGAGGTTCCTTATCTTTATTGGACTGACTTGCTCTGTAGAATTTTAGTCTATAGAATCTTTAAAATCCTTTTCCTGAACTTTTCGAAATCTAAACCATATCTCAGATTATTCATGTCTCTCTCATTCTCCATTGTATTCTGCTTGATTCTAGAATTAAATTCAATATGGCACTAGAAAAAGCCCTTGACTTAGCATCCACCTGAGGCAGCATCTCAGCTATTTCCGATTTATGTGACCTTGGATAATTCACTTAACCTCTTAGGCCCTGGCCTGGCACTGGAGCCAGGACTAATATTTCTAATGTGTAATATGGAAGCGATATTCCCATTACGTGACTCACCATGCAGTTTGAGGAAAGTGCTTGGTTATTATTAAAAAATGTATATTAATATTGTTAAGATAGAGTTATCAGACTCCTTTCAATAAAGTTCCAATAATTCTTCCTTCAGTAACCAGTTAAATCCTTATTAGTCAGAATAAGGTCCAGAACAGCAGATCCCCTCAACCTAGATTTTAGATGTGAAATTGTCATTATTATAAGCCAAGAAATTATTGAATGCTCTGCTTTTGGTAGATAGAAAGTTCCAGAAAATGTCTGGATACTTGCAGTACTTCATCATGCCCCTATATTAGACTTATAATTTTCCCTAATCCATCTGTTTCCTCCTTCTGTCTAGGTGGTCTATAGAATAATCTCATGCCAAAATAACTATTTTTTCTGCCTCTTTGGATCTTCACTCAATGCTCTACACCATGCCTCTCCCTTCTGTTTTCTATATTTCTTTGAATGAATATATCTTCTTAATAGAGAATGGTGCTCCCCCTCCCAATTTGACCTATGAAATTCTATTGATTAAGACATGCTCTTCCAAAACCATATTTCAGTCATCGTTCCTATCCTCCAAGGTAGTAATGACACCTGTGAGATGAAATGTTCCTTTTTGCAAATAGGATCACTAATTCACTTTATTTGTTCCCCATAATTTGTAAATTTTTAAAGAGACTTCTAAGAATATGAGCTTTATTTCTGTCTCCTTTCTTGGATTTTGTATCCTGAGTTTCTGGTCATCTCTAAAAAGATTTTTCTTGCTATATTGTCAGTATTTTCTCGATTATCTAGCTTAATATATACATTTAAAGAGTTCTCTCTCCCCTTTCCTTTCCAGTTTAAAAAATATGGACCTTTGCCCATTTGTAAGTCATCTTTGTACAATCATATTGCTCTGCCAAAAAAAAAAAAGAGGTCTTATCTTGCTCATGATTCCTCCCAGTTTCCAAAATAAACAGTCCTTGGGCAGCAATTCAATTAGTACCAGTCTGGAAATTCTACTTCTTCTTGCTTCTATTTGCTATTATAAGGCAACATCGGCTTGGAGCAGAGGTTGGTACAGACCACAGGTCTATTGTTAACAACTTCTGACAACCTGCCATGATGGCTCAGGTGCCTTAATCCCTAAGCGTAATAGGAAAAAGGGACTCGGGAAGTACAACATTGGGAAAGAGACTGGAAAGGCCCTCAGGAGACAGCACAGAACCACTCCTACCACCCTCCCTCTTCTGTTCTTCTGCCAGCATCCTAAAATTCCTGAGGCTCTCTCCTGGTTTCTGTGTCTCTGTTTATCTCTCTTCCTGCAGATGCATAGAAAAGGAAGATTATTCTGTACATAGAGTACTCCTGAGGTTCCTAGGGGAGAAGAGTCATTACAGCTGCCTCCTACAGAATGACAGATGGGAGCCTGGGGTTAAAGTCATAGGACTTCTTTGTATTATTTCCTTTTTCTCAACATGTTTCTTTACTTTCACGTCTCTCACCTGTGTATATCGTGGTCTCTGAGTTCTCATGGCCTGGCTTTTTTTTTAGCTCTTGGTCTCTCTCTCTCTTCTCTTGAGGGCAGAAATTTGCTTGTTTGCATTTGTATCTCCAGCACTTAGTAGAGTGCCTGGCAAACAGGAGACACTTAACAAATTCTTTTTTAAAAAATTTCATTTATTTGATAGAGAAAAGGGGGGGGGTTGGGGTTTGAGTTGTTGCATACACAATCATATATGGTCACGGTTGCTTTGTCAATTGATTCTACTTAATTTTTTGTTTTTTGAAGGAGTCTTTGTTCAGGGGCTACTTAGGGATGAGAAGGATAGAGGTTCTGAAACTGTGACTTTGTTTTGTCTTTTAAACCTTCCTCTGCAAATGAATATCTTAGAGAGTGGCTTGGTTCTCTGAGAGGTTAAATAATCTCCCATGATCACACAAACAGGAAGTGTCAAAATCAGGACTTAGATTCCTGATTCCAAGACCTACCCTCTATTCACTACCACCTGCTGCCTCTCACTGGGAAATTACTGTGGGGTGAAAAAATATGTATGTGTGGGGATCTACTGAGTCAATCACTCCACCCACACTTAGAGCAACAGCCCAAATACTCCAGCCCTGATACTTTTATCAGTTGAGATCATCTCTACTGAATCAATTAACCAAAAGTTTTTTGTATAATATTCCCCAATCATACCCTTTGGGTCTTCTATAAGTAGCAGCCCCATTCCAAACCCAGTGTCTTGAGTTTCTAGAAGCTTAGAGGAGAGAGCATTTCCAGCCAAGGCACTGAGAGGGAATCACCCCCAGAAGGGATCAGAGTAAAGCCTCTGTCTCCTCCCCTTCCTCAGCCAGAGAATGACCTTGTGATCTCAGAGGATCCAAGTATTTGGATTTCTCTTGGGGATCCTAATACTACCCCAAAAGCAGCTGTGACTAGCAGCAGTGTAAACCAGAGACAAACCAGACACACTGCAGAAAGCCACCTTTAAAACTCTACAAGGAGCCCAGAAGAAGACTGCAATATACTGAAGAGGAACACCATGATACCTCTAACAAAGAGACTTCCAGAACTTGTGAGATATACCCCTTTGCCACATGTATCATTAGCTTATAATGACTCCATATGTACTTATGGAAGGTTATGCCACAGAGTTTAGAGAAGATGCTTTGTACCAGCTACTCTCATCACATTACTTTAATAATACCTGTCTGATTATGTAGTTAACAACAACTGATAAACTTGGGAAGAGTCACACAAATAGGGGCTCATCGGTTATATTCAGCCTCAGTTCGTGTGATACATATACATAGACAAAGAAAAATATATCATAGGAAGAGATCTCAGAGGTAATTAAGTTCCACTAGATAAAGAAACTGAAGACCAGAGTGGTTAAGTAACTTGCCCAAGAGCAAACTACTATTAAGCATTAAAATTGGGATTTAAACCCAGGTGTAAATTCAGTACTTAACACCTGAGACTTTCCTCTCAGTAAACTTTTTTTTTTTAAGCACTGGATTTGAAATCAGAACTCAGCACAAATCCTAATTTTTCTACTTTTTATCACTGCAACTTCTGGAAAGTGAGCCTTGGTTTAATCATCCCCAAAATGAGGGAGTTGAATTAAAAAAATAGCTCAAATCCCTTACAGGTCTAAATATGTAGTGCTTAGTAGAAGGCACTTAAAAACATCTGGGCTTTGAAAAGGGAAAAAAAAGGGAGAGAGGAAGACATAATAAAGATCCAAAAGTCCAAGGCTCCAACAAGGCAATTGGCCTTCAACAGATTTGGAATCACCACACCTGGCTTCCTGTCTTAAGAGCTAAATTTATAAGTCACCTTGCCTGCATTTTTCAGTTTTAAAATGGGAGTGATGGTGGTTGTTGGATCACTTCAGTCACATAGGACTCTTTGTGATCTCATTTGGGGTTTGTGATCCCATTTGGGGTCACAGCTAGCAGTGTGATTCTGGGCAAGTCACTTAACCCTGTCAAAAATATGGATAATAACCTCTATACGGGAGGCAACTATTAGGCCCAGTGGGTAGAGTGCTGGTCCCAGAGTCAGGCAGGCCTGAGTTCAAATCCAGCCTCAGACACTTACTAGCAGTTTGACCCTGGGCAAGTCACCTAACTCTGCCTTAATCCACCAGCAAAGAAAATTGCAAACTTCCCCAGCATCTTTGCTAAGAAAATCCCATCAACAGTCTGGTCCACGGAGTCACAAAGAGCCCAAAACGACTGAATAGCAACAACAAGCCCTATATAACCTACTGCATAGGTATGTTGGGAAGATCAGATGAATATGAATATTTAAAGAGATCCCTCCCCACCCTTTCCCTGGGGTGCCCAGACCATTCTCCTTTGAAAACCATTAGCTCCCAGACTCACTGAGGATCTAGGCAATGGTTCCTCAGGGTCCAGAACTCTCCGAGATTCAGGTGTCCAACTCCGTCAGCATCGTCCCCCAGCCTAAGCTGCTCAAGATGTCAAGATACCAAAATACCAGTCCGCTAGTCCAGGATCTTTAATCACAGATAAACTAAAAGGCGGGGGGGAGGGGAGGACGGACTAGGATTGGCGGGATAGGGAGGACCACGTGCTCTACGCGTGAGTTAGGTCAAGTGGGCAGAGTGGGGGCGGCAGGGTGTCCAGAAGTAGGGGACTTTTGAGGAAGAGATGGAAAACTGGGGTGGTAGCAAGACTGTCTAGGAGTTCAGGGAAGGGGAATGGGGAGAAGTGGGGAAAGGAGAAGGGCTGGGAGCCAGAGCAAAGTGTCAGTGGGATTGGGGGATAAGGGCCAGCCTGGAGAGGAGAATCTGGCAGGGAGGGCATGACTTAATGTATTGGGAACCTGGGGCAAAAGTTGTGGAGGAAAGGCGCAGAGGGTGGAACTAAAGAGATATGGGGGGACTGGTAAGGTAAGAAAGCGTGTATAGGTTAGGGCGGGGGGAAACAGAACGCCCGAGTGGGCAGGGATAGGCCGTTGGCATGGGCAGGGCACCGCTTGGGAGAGGGTAGAGAACGCCAGGTTGGGGGGACAGGGTAGCAGGGAGTGGTTTAGGGGCGGGCCCAGAACGCCTAGGTTGCTCCTAGGAGGGCCGGGAGGGCTGGGAGCTGCGGGCTGGGGCAGGCCTAAGACCAGGCGGAAACAGGCTCCAGGAGGCCGTGGCTAGGGTGCAACGGGGCTAGCGAGCCGTGTCCTGAGACTCCAGATTGGAGTGAAGCCAGGGCGAAGCTCGGACGGACTGGAGGACTGGACTCATTTCCCTGGCTGGCCGTCTGGGCATCCGTCTGTCTGTCTGGAGGGTTTGAGAGCATCTTGTGTCTCCTGTCCTTCCTCTCCTCCCTGGGACCCCACCCTCCTCTGGGGCTCTACCCAGCTCTGGAGTCCCGCCCGAGAGGCCGTGCCTCCCTCCGCCCTGGCCCCAAGAGGGATTGGGAAAGAGGTGCCGCCAGGAGGGGAACCGAGGGCCACTAAGGAGGAGCACAGCTCCCATAGCCACAGAGGCCAGCCTCGGGAGGCCGGTGGCCTGAGGACGGCGGAAAAAGGAGAAAAATGTCTCAGACTGGAAGGAGTGCCCGGAGAACAGGGGCGGGGAAGGGAGATTCAGGAGAATAGCAAAGGGGCGCTGGGGGAGAGAAAACCCAGAGATAGAGAGGCGGGGCGGGGGCGGGGGGACGGCGCAGAGAATGACAAGATAGAATGGGAGACAGAAGGATAGCACCATCGGGAAAGAACAGAGACCGTCAGAGATGCAGACTAGAGAAGAGCCCAGAGAGCAAAGAGGTGCTGGGGGAGACAGCGCCGAGACCGGGAGAAGAAAAGAACAGAGCGAGAGGCGAACGAGATAAAGCCCGGGAGGGAGACCGAACGGAGGAACCGGGAAGAGAGATTCACAGACACACGCCAACTACTGGACCCATCCTCTTCCCCCCGCCCCCCCCGGCCCCGCCAAGTCTGAAGGAAGGATGAGGGAGAAAGAGGTAGCCCCCAAATTGAGAGCGATGCACGCACACCTTGGAGAGCCCCAGGGCTCTGCCTCGGCCCGGTGCTCCGCCTCTCCAGGGACCAAGAGCTTAGCAGCCAAGCGTAGGCAGGTCTAAGGGAAGCGCATCCCGGACTACTGATTTATTTAGGGAGAAGGGCCGCCCCCTCCTCCTCCGCGATCCACCACCGGCACAGCCTCAGTTAGCATTGACGATCTTCTTTATCCACTCCGTATAGCGGCAGACCTTGGTGTACACGCCTGGTTTATCCGGTCTCCCGCATGGGTCTGCGCCCCAAGACGTGATGCCCTGGAGAACTCCCTCGCACACCAAAGGGCCCCCTGAGTCACCCTGAATGAGAGAGCGAGGAGAGGAAACAGCCTGAGTCTGGATGAGCGGAGGGTCATCTTTGGGAGGGGGGTTGAGGGAGGCGGTGAGAAGGATGGCTTCCTGCCAGAATCCAGACTTGGCCTTGACAAGGAAACGGGTGATTAAAGGGACCTCTTTACACTAGCTGAGATCCCTCATTCTTCCCAGGAAGCCAGACAACTGCGCTCCATTCTTGTGGTTCAGTCGTGTCTGACCCTCTGTGACCCCCATCTTGGGGTTTTCTTAACAAAAATACTGGTGTATTGCGATTTCCTTCTCCGGCTCTTTTTACAGATGAGGAAACTGAGGCAAACAGGATTAAGTGAGTTGCCCAGGGTCACACAGTTAGTCTGAGGCTGGATTTAAACTCATGAAGATGAGTCTTCCTGATTCCAAGCCCAGTGCTTTATCCACTTTGCATGTAGCTGCCTCAGCCAGTGGGGAAAGGGCATTGTCCCCCAGTTCACACCCTGGGTTTTAGGTTTTAACTTCACCTGGAAAACCGAGCCCCAGCCAATTGGGAAGAGGCCATTGCCTCTCTGAGGAGGGGAATGACCTCAACCAAGGGACTTTAGTTCTAGTTAGAAGAAATAATGGCTCCCCAGTACACATGCAGGCACACTTACTGCAAAGGGCTTCCTAAGCCACTTCTGTCCCCAGAAGATGTGGCCTTTAAATAAAACAGTGGGGGCAGACTCCCTGGACTTCTCTTGTCCTGGGCTATTTAAAACACTTCTCTTTCTTCAAATCATATGATTGTGACTGGAAGGGTTCTTAGAGACCATCCAGCCCTACCCTTCCATTTTACAGATGAGAAAACTGAGGCCCTGACAAAGCCTGACTAAAACAACACAAATGGTAAGGACCAGATGCTGGCATTTGAGCCCAGGTCTTTTGGAAGAGGTGTGGTTTAGTAGGAAGAGGTAGATATTTGTAGTCAGAAGCCTTGGGTTCAAATCTAGATCCCGCCACTAACTTACAGTGATCAGCGGCCCTCTTTGTCTCCCCCCCCCCCGACCCCCCTTTTGCAGGCTCTGTCTTTTCACATGTGTCAAATAGCCAGGTGGTGCAGTGAATAGAGCTCTGGATCTGGAGTCAGGAAGACTCATCTTCCTAAGTTCAAATCTGGCTTCAGGCACTTAGTAGTTGTGTGACCCTGAGCAAGTCACTTAAGCCTGTTTGCCTCAGTTTCCTCATTTGCAAAATGAGCCAGAAAAAGAAATGGCAAACCACTCCAATAGCTCTGCCAAGAAAACACCGAATATGGTTATGAAGAGTCAGCAGACAGAACTGAAAAAAAACTAAACAAACAAGCAAAAAAAAAAAAAAAAGATGATGTGATCTCTAAAGTCCTTTCCAGTAGCAAGGTCCTCTAGTTGTGTGGCAGTGGAAATAGCACTGCTCTGGAGTCAGAGGGTCTGAGTTCCAATCCTGTGGTTGTTCACTTACCATCTATGTGACCTGGGGGGAATCCCTGGGACTCAGTCTCTTCATCTGTAAAATGAAGAGGCTGACCAAAGGGTTGTAAGGGCTTATGAATCCAAGCAAGGACTAAGGAGTCCACCTCACCATGGTGCTATGTTTCTATGCTCCCCAAAGTCCCTTCATCCAACGTCAGTGTCACCACCCCCACCGCCGACTTCTTCCCCGTGAGCCCTGACCTGACAGGTGTCCACACCAGTGTCGTCCCCTGCACACACCATGCCCTCTGAAATCTTGTCTGGGTAGGCCTGCTCACAGAGATCCTGGGACCAGATGTGCAGTTCTGCACATTGCAGGGTGTCCGGAAAGTTCTCTAGGGTGGGATTGGGGAGAGAATGTTAATTAGTGATGGGAAAAGTCACAGATTTATAGCTGCAAAATTTGAAAGATTTGCAACTGGAGACTTTACTGCTCTTGTAAAAGTGCAAGTCTTTAGCCATTTAGCTTGATGGTGAAGACATGACCAACTCCCACCCTTTCCAGTCCTTAGCTTTCTTCATCTATATAGGGGGAAAAAGAATGATTGAAGAAATGAGTAAGTGTAATTTTTAAAAGGCTCCAACTTGTGAATGTATGGTACAGGATAAAAAGACTCAAAAGGAAAGAAAATAACAAAATCGAGATCCCTAAAAGCAACTTGGATTTGCTTCAAAAATTTTCAATGCATTTTCATAAGTTCAGTAAGAGAAAGGAGTTTGCTAGCTCAATAAAGATGACATTAAAATAAATTCAGGAAGATGGAAAAAATAATAAACCTAAAACTCAACATTTTAAAACATTTGGTGGAAAATCTTAATAAAATGGTTGATTCTCTCATGAAAAGTACAGTTCAGATGGAGGGTCAAAATGCAGAAGGGAAAGAAGAAATAACTAAAGCAGGTATTTTAAAAACACAATTTGAAGAAGATTTGAGATCTCTCTAAATAAAGATAATAGGGCTGAAGAGCAGAGCCGGGTGATGGAACATGAACATTCTTGTTCCCCCTCCAAAATATGGCAAATAAATAGGAGGAAAGTCTGCTAATGGGGACCATCTCCTGAAGAGGAGCTTCTTCCACTCTGTGGTAGAAGAGCATCTGGGCCAGATATTTTACCCAGCTGCTTCTCTTTTATAATCATGGAAAACAAAATTGTTCTTTCACCCCCCCACCCCACCCCCAATCTTGATTTCTCAATCTAAAAAAGTGACTGCTGAGCCTTACCTGGAAAAGTCTAGAATCAAATCATTGGAAGAGTTCTCCGCCCTCCAGGCTCTCTGTCTCTCCTTGTGTCTTTCTCTGTTACTACTTCCGTCTACACCTTCTGTATATTATCTTTCTCTAAAGCCCAGAGCAGTTCTCCCCTGCTGTCCTCTCCTCTCCTCCTCTCCGCCTCCTTTACCCTTCCCTTGCCTTTCCCTTCCCCTCATCTCTCCTTCTCCCCTCCTCTCTCCTCTTCCTTCCTCTTATCTTCCCTCCTGTCCTCTCCTTCCTTTCCTCTCTTCTCCCCTTCTCTCCTTTTCTCACTCCTCCTCTCTTTCTCTCCTCTCTTCCTCTCCTCTCCTCTCCCCTCCTCTATTCCTCTCTCCTCCCCTTCTCTTCTCTCCCTTCCTCTCCATCTCCTCTCCTCCCCTCCTTTCTTCTCTTCCATCCTCTTACCCTCTCTCCCTCTCTTCTCTCCTTCTCTCCTCTTCTTCCCTCTCTTCCCCTCTCCTCTCCCCTCTTCTTTCCTCTCTTCTCCTTTTCTCTCCTCTCCTATCCCCTCACTTATCTTCTCTTTTCCTACCCCTACTCCACTTCTTCCCACACCCTCCTCTTCTCTCCCTCACTATGACTCTTACACACGCTTCATGTCTCTCCAGCCTCTCCATGAAAATGTTCAGGATGAAAAGCTCCCTCCCTGATAAGGCCATTACATTGTTCATTGTTACGTTGTTCTAATAGTTCACACGCATTTATTAGGTGCCTGTTCTGGTCCAGGCACTACGCTCAGCACTCTCCCTTCACTCGAGCTGAAATCTGCCCCCCTTTGAAATTCCCTGCTCTTTCTAGTTCTGCCTGTGAGGCCAAAAAGAATGAATCGAATTTCCCTTCCATGTAGTAACCCTTCAGAGGCTCAAGGACAGATAGCGTGTCCCCTCCCCCCACCCCTTACAGCTAAAGTTCATGTTGGTGTTGGTGTTATCGTCTCCAGGCTAAACATCCCTGTTTCTTCAGTCATTCCCCTTATGCCCTATTTCCCAGTGCCTTCCCTATCCTGGTTACCCTCCTCTGGATCTGCTCCAGAATTTCCATAACCTTCCTAAAATATGTCTCCCCAGAACAGCACATACGAGAAGTGGCGTGAACAGAGAAGAGTGGGGTGGGCATGCAAGGCCTCCCCCAGCCTTCTGGACACTTGGCTACTCTCCAGACATCCTAAGACCCAATGAGTCTTTTGGACTAGGTCACACTGTCGATTCTCATTGGACTTAGAGACTTAATTAGACACTAGCTCCTCTTCACATAAAATGTGGTCTCCTTCTGCCTTCCTTAGTGTGTGCTCACCAAATCTGCAGATAACAGAAAGTGGGAGGGATGTCTGAAACACTGGACGATAGCATCGGGATGTCAAAATGCTTTATAAGCCAGGACATGGGGCTGAATATTGCTGTAGCTGCTGCTGCTGCTGCGACCATTACCACCTCTGCTACTAATAACAGCAAACCGCTACTACTAACTGCCACCTATTATTTACTACCACTACTTCTACTGCAGTTATTAGTACCACCACTACCACCATTACCTCCACTACTAACTGCTACCCATTACTTACACTAGTACTGTCACCACCATCCCTAATTCTATCAACAACTACTCCTTCTACTTAAACAATTGTTACCAATTCCTTACTATTGCTATTAATACTGTCAATGTTACTGCTGCTGCTGCTGCTGCTACTACTACTACTACAACTACTGAGGCAGGTAGGAGGCACAGAGTACTGTACCTGGACTCAGGAACACCTGAATTTAAATCTGGTCTCAGACACTAACTGTGTGGCCCTAAGCAAGGCACTTAAGCTCTCTTTGCCTCAATTTCCTCAACTGTAAAATGAAGATAATAATAGCCCTACCTCACAGGGTTGTTTTGAGGATCAAATGAGGTGATAATTGTAACGCACTTAGTACATTACCCTGGCACATAGGTGCTATGTAAATCTTAGCTGTTATTATTAAAATTATTAATTGTCATCATCATCGTCATAAATATAGAAGGTTTGCGAAGCACTTTATTAATATTATCTAATTTTATTGTCACAACAACCCTGGGAAGTGCATGCTATTATTATCCATCCCCATTTTATGGGTCAGGAAACTGAGGCAAACAGTTGGACTTACCCAGGGTCACACTCCTAGTAAGTGTCTAAATCCAGATTTGAACTCAGTTCTTCCCGAGTCCACATCTAATGCCCTGCCCACTGTACCGCCTATAAAAAAGTATAAAGAAGATGAAGGTAATTACAATTAAACATAAAGTCTTGGGGTTCAAAAAAGTCAGTGTTTCCTATATAAGGTAAGGACGTCATGGCTAGACAACTATTTGGATAAAAATAAAAAGATCTAGGCAAGGGGGAAGGAGAGGTTAGTTAATTACAGGTTCGGTTTGGTGGCTGAAAAGGCTAACATGATTTCTGACCCCATCAAGAGAGACTCTTCCAGGAACAGGAAGTGATGGTACCATTGAACTCTGCCCAAGCCAGAACAGCTTTAACGTTCAGTTCTGAGCACCACCTTTTAAGAAAGGCATTGATATGGCAGAGGGCATTCATATGTGAAAAGCCAGAACAGGGAGGAGGAGTGTGGCTCATTCTGCAGGGGAAACAAAAAGACAGATTTAGGCTCGATGTCTGGAGAGGTTCCCTAACAATTAGAACTGCCCTAGAATGGGATGAGAAGCCTCATAAGGCCTTGAGGTCTTCCAGGAGAGGCTGAACAACCCACCACTTGTCCAGTGGGTACTAAGAGGTATTCCTTTAGGTTAGTATTGGACCATGTGGCTGCTGAGGTCTCTTCTGACTTTCAAAACCTATGATTACCTCAGTGACTATTTTGTGTGGTTGTTGTCTGTGCTCACACATATGTGCATATGTGTGTTTAACCAAATCCAAGACTGGATTGTTGTTGTTGTTGGGTCGATTAGTTGTGTCTGGCTCTCTTTTACCCCATTTGGGTTTTTCTTGGCATAGATACCAGAAGTGATTTGCCATTTCCTTCTCCAGCTCATTCTACAGATGTGGAAACTGGGGCAAACGAGATTAAGTGACTTGCCTAGGGTCACACAGCCAGTAAATGTCTGAGGCTGGATTAAGACTTGACAGTCTGAATACACATCAAAGCATACTTTTTTTACTTTCTTTATTTTCCTTGAGGGTTGTTTTTTTTTCCTCTATGTCTTCTTTCACAACATGACTGTTATGGAAATGTTTTGCATGACTGCACATGTATCACCTATATTGAATTGCTTGCCTTCTCAATGGGGAGGGTTGGGGAGGGAGCAAGGGAGAGAATTTGGAGCTCAAAGTTTTAAAAACAAATTTTAAAAATTGTTTTTACATGTAACTGGGGAAAAACAAAATATTAATTAATTTTTTAAAAAGAGGAAAAAAATGAATGGAAAGGATCATGAAAAAAGACTTAATACTTATCCCTATAAAATTTCACCTTATGAGCTTCAGCCCATCATTTCAGCTTAGAGATTTTTGAGTCTTAAACTATGACGCATTTTTAACAAAGCTATAAAGAATCTTCAATTCTACCCACTATTCGGGGCTTCTCCTCTTTACCCTATCAAAGGGTTATATAAATGTTATCATTTTCCTGGACTACTTCATATATTATTTGAATGAACTCCTAGTGCCATGAGGAGTCTGCATGATCTCATTTCTCATTTAATTATATACCACTAGGATTTCTCAAGGCAGATAGGTGGCGAAATGAATAGAGTTCTGGGCTTAGAGTCAGGAAGATCTGAGTTCAAATGTGGCCTCAGACACTCACTAGCTGTGTGACCCTGGGCAAGTTACTTAACCCCTATTTGCCTCAGTTTCTCATCTGTAAAATGGGGACACATTGGAGAAGGAAACAGTGAATAACTCCAGTATCTTTGCCAAGAAAACTCCATGGACCGCATCCTTGGGGTCACGTAGAGGTGGATAAGACTCCACAATAACAGCAACAACAACAATAACAACATGGGTTTCTCATTCTTGTAAAGAAATACTAGTGTAGAAACTCTCTCCAGAAATGCAGAGCAACAGCTCATGTGTAACTGAGCCTCTCAGAGGACCTGGGGCATGAGATGTTACGTGATTTGTCAATGGCTTCAAGGTATTTGTCAGACATAGGATTTGACCCCAAGAGGTTCTGCCCAACATCAAGGTTGGACATCCCCTGACTACAGCACTCTTCCAGATTGATTAGCCTTGCTTGCCCCTTTGAAAGTGTGAGGACTTTTTCTCTTCTCCCCAAAGTGCCCAAGGCAAGGAAAGATGGAAGGGAGAGAGAGACAAAAGAAGAGAAAGAGGGAGGACAGAAAGAAGGAAGGAAGAAAGAAGAAAGAAGGAAGAAAGGAGGGAAAAAAGACAAAAGGAAACACAGAAGGAAGGAAGAGAAGAAAGGGGGAGGGAGGAAAGAAGGGAAAAAGAGAGGAAAGAAAGAAGGAAGGAGGGAAGAAGAAAGAAGGGAGAAAGGAGGGAAGAAAGACAAAAGGAAACACAAAAGGAAGGAAGAGAAGAAAGGGGGAGGGAGGAAAGAAGGGAAAGAGGGAGGAAAGAAAGGATGAAGAAAAGGAAGGAAGGAGAAGAAGGAGAATCTCTGGTTTATTTATCTTTTCTTTCATGATCTTTAGGGAAGCCATTTCCTCTCTAAGTTTCCTAATATTTAAAATAAAGGTGTTAGACTAAACAGGGGTGGGAAACCTGCAGCCTTGAGGTCACATATGGCCCTCTAGGTCCTTGAATGTGGCTCTTTGACTGAATCCAAACTTCACAGAACAAATTCCCGTAATAAAAGGATTTGTTCTGCAAAACTTGGACTCAGTCAAAAGGCCATACCCAAGGACCTAGAAGGCCACATGTGGCCTCTAGGCCAAAGGTTCCTCACCCTGGACTAGATTGACAATTCTCAAACTTTTCCATGTCAGGATCCCTGTACACTCTTAAAAAGTATTAAAGACCACCTCCCCCCAAAACTTTTGCTTATGTGGGTTATATCTATAGTAACCCCATTAGAAATTAAACTATTTTAGTATTATCATGAAAACAGTTTTGATGAGAGCACACTTAGAACTGTCCCTTCATATACTGCCATCCTCTTTCTGAGGGTTTGCCTGGTTCCACCTGTCTATATTCTCAGGGCTCTATGAGCTCTGACATTCTAAGTTTTATGTTCTAAGGTGCATATTCTAGCTCTGATGTACTATAGAGCACCTTCCATTTTCAATGTTCTGTTTACCAAGGGCCCTCTAAGGTAGAACACTCTATGATCTTCAGACTAAAATCTGGGAGAATCTGGAACCTTCACACATGGGTAGACTTGCTTGATCTTTTGGCCAAAGTGTTTCCCTTGTTTCCCTGAGGGTCTACATAAGATCTCCCTGCTCTGTCTCAGCAGCACCACACATCAGCACCACGCATCAGCACCACACAGCCGACAGAGCTCTGTATTTAGAGTGGGATGATTTGGGTTTGACTTCTGGTTCCTCTACTTCTCAGAGGTTTGACTTTGGACAAGGCATTTCTCTCTTGGATGCCTCAGTTTTCTTATTTGTCAAATGAGGAGATTGGAGGATCTAACTTTGGAGGGCCTCTTTTCAGCTCTAACTCTTATCCTATCATCCCTCCTCCTGGAGAAGTACCTCGGGGGCTGGTGGTGGTACCCCAACCCGATACAATGCATTTCTGGGCAGGCTGAGGGCAGTGGGAGGGAAGTCCAATGGGCTTCACTTGGCTGTTCACATTGGCTGGTTTCTGAAGTCTGAGCAGCATCAGGTCATGGCTGTTGCCATTGGATTCGTTGTAGCAAGGATGTGGGACTGATCGAGCTACCTTGATCTCTTGCTCAGAACCATCTGGGTTCTGCAGGCTCTGCTCTCCAAGGTGGACTGTGTACTGCCTGGTGGGGGAGGGAAGAGATCGTGTGACTAAGGGGTCAATGCTCCCAGCACCCACCCTTCAGGGACTTTCAGGGACTCTGGCATCCTATCCTTTCCCATTTGGGAACCTGGTGCCCCTATTCTGGCCCCATCAGAAATCCAGGGGTCCAGCCCTCCAGCCTCAAGCCCTCTCAGGAATCGAGATAACTGAGCTTCTCTCCCTCAAAGACCCAGGCATGTAGGTCCTCAGGCCCCACCCCCTAGGAATGAAGGCATTTAGTTGCTCAGTCTTCACCCCGTTGAGAAACACATGCACCTGTACTCCTACTCCATTGGTTCCTCTTGCCTCCCCAGCTTCTGCCTCCCACCTAGCCCCTGCCATCTCAGAGACCCATCTAATTATAACTCCAGCCCATGACCCTGAGGACCCACAAAGCTTGGATTCCAGCTGCTGGCCCCCAGAGACTCAGCCTCCAAATCCCAGGCCACCCCCTTTGGCACGTCATTCCCACAGCAGCATGAAGGAACAAAGATGTGCCCAGGTACAGAGACACTCAGGGCAGATAAGCCTGTTCTTCAGAAAGCCAGTGGCTCTTTCCACCTTCTTCAGGGAAGGAGCCATTCACAATAGGACAGAGCCCCCACTGGGGGCCACAGGCTCTTCCTCACCCATTACCTCAGTGAAGCATTTAATCTAGGAAGATGAGCAGAGGGTCAGAGGGTCTTTTTATGAGAGGTGCATCCATCCCCATGCCTTGAGGCACCTATGCAGACACTTGGTCCCTGGCTTCAGCCTTCTCAATGATCAGGGCATCCAACCCCCAAGTCCCAAGGCCTTGGGAGGCTATTCTTCCCCTACCCTTCAGTAAAGTGATCTGTCACTGAGAGACAATGAGATAGAGACCAGCCTATGGATGAGTTTTGCCCAGTCTCTACCCCTTCCTTAGGGACCCAGGTGTTCTCCCCCAGGCCCTGCTCCCTTAGAGACCCAAGCATCAGGCTCACGGTTTTTGACAGTGGGCTGCTGTGAGTACCCACTGAGGGGCCACCAGGACTGCCCCACAGAGGAGCTGTGCACCCTGGAACAAGGCAGCTTGCCAGGGCTGAGAATTAGGTTGACAGGGCTCTGCTCCCAGTATCCTGGAGTCGTCTGCCATGAGAGACCCTGAAATAGCAAGTGGGGGGGGGTGGTTATTAAGCTGCCCTGCAGGAAGAGGGAGTGGGGTAAGAATACAGGCAGAACATTCTTCCTGTGATACCCCAAGAGTCAACACTTATACTCTTCCTTCACCCCATGCCTCTGATCCACTCTGTATGTTCTCACCCACTTTTATAGCTTCTTAGAAATATTCCCAGCCCTCTATGTCTCCACAGGCATTCACACACTCCAATGGGCTCTCAGAAAGAGTCCCATAAGCTCTCTCACAGTCCCTCAAATCCTCCCAAACTAGCCCCCCCTTCCCACATGCTCCCACATTTTATTTTTCCCAGTGTTCAAATATATTCCTCCCCCACCCCATTGCCTCAGAAGTATAAAGAAAACATACTCTGGTTATGTTTCCCACATGATGGAATGCCCTTTCCCTGTCTCACCTGCACAGGTTGTCAGGACAAGTAGGAGGAGGGCCCAATGTTTCCAGGTGTGGGAACAGGAGCCTGAAGAGGGTCCCATGGCAGGGCCTGCTAGGCTGGGCAGTGGGGGGAAGGTCAGATGGGGACTAACCCTGGAGGGAAGGGGTGGGGGAGCAGGGAAGGGGCAGGGACCAAGTTCCCAGACATCTAGCCCTGAAGTGAAGGACCTGGACATGGGGGAGGGGGGAGAGATTGGCAGACAGAAGGGCCATGGACTGGTGACTAGATCCCTGAGTGGAGTAGAAGAAAGGATGCCCGGATCACTGTGGGGACGGTGGTTTGGGAATGGATGGCCTAGATATCTGGTGCCTGACATGGAGGGGAGGGAAGGATGCCTAGGTCCCTATTGGACGGCCTACTCCCCTGAGCCCCTGAAGGGAGAGCCGAGGGCTGGTCAGTCTTGGTTTCCTCACCTTAGGGACTCCTCCGGGGAGGAGGTCTGCGCTCAGGCTCCTGGCTGGTTCCCCCCTTAGGGATCCTATGATGCTTCACGTCCCTTGGTCCCCAGATATCACCAACTCCTTGGGCCAGAGCCTTTAAAGGAGGCGAACCCGGCCCCGCCCTCACCCTCCTCACTCCGCCTCGCCTCTTCTTGCAAGAAAGTCGCTTCATAGGTAGCTGGGGACCCAGAAGCCTGCCTGTATCAGAGGCACTGGCGATCAGGAAGCTGGATCCCTAAGAGAGTTGGGGCTAGGGTTGATATCTCCATCCCTGAAGAAGGCTGGAGCTGCGAGATCGGACCCCCGGGTCCGGAGGAAAGGACGGCTGGCTGCAGTCAGACCTTCGAGCAGTGAGATTAAGGAGCGGGGGCGGGTGAGAAGTCCCGGGGACCTGTGTCCCAGGAGTGGCGGGTGGAGCGATCCGGGACATCTGGTTTGGGAGGCGCCATGACCCGTTTTCCCCTTCCTCTACTGCCGATGCAGCGACTGGGCGGGGTAGGTTCTGGCCATCTCGCGACGGGACTAACAAGATTTAAGGAATCATAGAACCAGAAGATATCAGCTCCGACAAAGCGCTTAGAGATCCTCGATCTACTCGATCGCTATATACTGCCACCCTCCCTTCACCCAGTGTTTGTGTTTAACAGAGAAGCTGAGCGATGTTCGCCTAGGTGAAGTGACTCCCCAGGTCACACAGTCTGTTTGGGACAAAGCCAGGCTTCTTGGCTCCCAGTTCAGGGGTTTTCCCCACCACACCCGCTGCCTCTGAGCCAAATTCAGTAATATGCAGAGAGGGGGCGGGAATCTATTGATTGGCAGTCATATAGGGTGAATGCAAAGAGCTCTTAGCTATCATCTGGTCCTCCGATCCTTAACCTGGGCTCTAGTGGTAGGTGAATAGATTTCAGGGGATGCGTGGACTTGGATAAGGGAAAAACACATCTTTATTTTCACCATCCTCTAACTAAAATGTAGCATTTTCTTTAATTATTTTTTTTTTTCCTGAGAAAGGGCTTCGCCAGAGTCGGGAAAGGATCTATGATAGACAAACAAAGGTGAAGAATTCCCTATCTAGTCAAAGTGCCTTCCATTTTACAGAGGAAACTGAAGTCCAGAGATATCTAGTTATTTACCCAAGCACACACAGCAAGTGGCAGAGCCAATGTCTCTTGTCTCCCCTGACTGCTGTTTAACTAAACCAGGCTGCCTCCAAGCAGAAAGAGAAGGGATAGGGCTTCTTTGTTTAATGCTCTTCCTTCTCTCTCTCTGTTCCCCTCTATCTCCCCTGGGAAGAAGGGACACAAGACAGGCGCTGACTAGATGCTCATTGCCAGGAGGCATCGTTTCACTTTTTGGATGTATTCTCAGTCCTGGAACATAGATAGACGATTGGTTGGTTAAAAGGATGTTTGCCAGATAAAAATCCCTCTCCTCTTCATTTCTCACCATCCTGTTCTCAAGGGGATACTGAACAGGATACAGTGAACTTGAGGGTGTGTGTAGAGGGGGAGGGGGCAACAGTCACAGACTGTTGAGAGCCTGGTAAGTTGAGAGTTGGGAAGCTAGGTGGCATAGTGGATAGAGTGTCAGACCTAGAGTCAAGAAGATCTGAGTTCAAATTCAGCCTCAGACACTCAGTAGCAGTGTGACCCTGAGTAAGTCACTTAATCTTCTAGTTTTCTCATCTGTTAAATAAGCTGGAGAAGGAAATGTCAAACTTAGCCAGTATGTCTGCCAAGAAAACCTGACTTGAGGTCATGGGAGAGTCAGACATGAGTGAAATGACTGAAATTTGGGAGTCAGCAGAAATAGAGCTAGAGATTTGGGGGTGGGGAACAAAGAGCAGAGATCCACAAAGGAGTGGAATCTCTTGGAAATTTGTTTGATTGATTTTGTGTGTCTATGTGTGTGTGTGCACGTGCTCAAGTGTGTGAGTGGGGAGTTGGGGAGTTGACAAGTAGTAGAGACTGTATCCCGTGAGGGATAAATTCACACTGATGCAAAGTCTGACACTTTCAG
This sequence comes from Phalanger gymnotis, assembly GCA_028646595.1. Classification (NCBI taxonomy): domain Eukaryota; kingdom Metazoa; phylum Chordata; class Mammalia; order Diprotodontia; family Phalangeridae; genus Phalanger; species Phalanger gymnotis. The sequence goes on from CM053622.1 coordinate 784,544,141, forward strand.
TTGAAGAAATCCACTTCACTGAGCAGAACCAGGAAAACATTGTACACAGTAACAGCGACATTGTGTGATGACCAACCTTGACAGACTTAGCTTTTCTTAGAAATACAATAATCTACAATTCCAGAAGACTCATGATGGAAAATGCTATGCACCTCAAGAGAAAGAACTATGCAGTCCGAATGCAGATCAAAGCAGACTATTTTCTCTTTGTTGTTTTTTTTTCTTTCTCATGTTTTCCCCGTTTTGATGTGATTCTCCTTTTGCAACATGACTAATGTGGAAATATGTTTAATATGCTTTTGCACGTATAGCCTATCTCAGATTGCATGCTATCTTGGGGAGAAGAAAGAAAAAAAATTGGAACTCAAAATCTTATAAAAGTGAATGTTAAAAACTATCTTTACATATAATTGGAGAAAATAAAATACTATTAAGTGGGAAAAGATAAATGACAATAACAAAAGAAATCATAAGTGCAAGACAGGGTGAGGCGTGACCAGGTAATCAACAGTTTTTGAAAGACTTACAAGTTTTATGAACCACAAACTCACTATGAGTCAACAGAATGATGAGGCAGCCAAAAGCAGCTAATGCAATCTTAGGCCACATTCAATTTAACTCAGCAAGTATTTATTTAAATGTCAACTATGTGCGGGGCACCCCCTGTACTAGGTGCTGGGTGGAGATTTAAAGAATGTCTTCACTATACATTGAGAAATGTAGTGCCCAGGAGTAGGGAAGTGAAGGTCCAGGTCATTTGGAGAGCTATGCTCTCTTCTGGGGTTCACATTTTAGGAAGAACATTGATGAATTGGAAGGAATCCAGAGGAGGGTGTCCAAGATGGAAGAGGGCTTTGAGCTCATGCCACATCAGGAGGGATGGGAGACTGGGAATGTTCAATCTTCGGAAGGGAAGACTCATGGAAGTGGTAGGGAGATGCTAGCTGTCTTCAAGACTTGGAGAGGCTGTCATACAGAAGGAGGAATTTATTTTTTCTCATTAGCGGAGAGGAGAGGACCAGGAGCACCCTGTAGAAGGTGCAAAGAGGTTCCTTTAGGCTTGCTATCAGGAAAATGAGAGCTGCCTCAAAGTGGACTGTACCACCCCAAAGGTTTGGAGTTTCTCCTTCCTGGAGGTCCTCAGCAGACAGTTTGGATGACCTCCTGATCTCAAGACTCCTCTTCAGGTCAGGGTTGGATGACAGAGCCACTAAGGGGCCTTGTAACTGTGAGATTGGGACCTCTTTTCTTCTTCCCCTTCCCCCCAAGATTCATATAAGAATGAAGAAACGGATGGATGAGTCTATTGGGGTTAGTTTCCTATGGAGTCCCCAAGATCCCCCTTGGAGTCCCAAGGGAATAGTTCCAGAGGATGCCATTTGTCAGTAGGTAGGGCCCTCAAAGGGGAGGGGCCACTTGAAGGGAATGGGCTCCGAGGGTTGAGGGGATGGAGGTGGGGTCAAAGACTGAAGGCGGAACCACGGTTAATGACGTCATGGAGAGGCATTTCCGCGATGGGTGGTATCACGAGAGGGGAGTCCCCCGGGAAGGCAATACCTTGGGCAGGGTGGGGATAGTGCAAGTGGGCGGGGCCTAGAGGAATCCAATCACGTGGAGTTCTCCTTGATGGTCTTGTAGATCCAGTCCCGGTAGCGGCAGACGCTGGTGTAGACTGTTGGTCGCTTGGGTTTAGAGCAAGGCTCGGCTCCCCCGGATACCACGCCCGCCAGGGCACCGTTACAGACCAGAGGGCCCCCGGAGTCTCCCTGTATCCAGGGGATGAGGGAAAGGAGACAAAGAGAGAAAAAGCGTAGGGCACGAAAGAAGCGCAAGAAGAAGGGAGAGATGACCACATGGGGTTAGCAGGGCGGAGACAGAAGGAAAGGAGTAAACCGAGAGAAATACAAAGGATGAGGCTGGTGTGCTTTGCAGAGTTCACCACCCACCCATCCCGGGCCCCGAAACCCAACCTAAGTGCCCATTGCCCCAACCCCAACCGTCTCTCAGCCCTGGGAACCAGGTCCTCCGCCTCCTCTCAAGGATGCGAGCTCCTCCCTAGCTTTTAAAGCTCGCAGAAACTCAGGAGTTCTGATCCCACAGGTCTGCCCCCTCAGGGACACAGCCCTTCTAATACTCCAGCTCTTACCCCGCTCAGGGACACGGGCATCCTGATGCCCCATCTCTTGCCTCTTTCAGGAACTCAAGTCCTGCCCTCATAGCTCCTATTCCCCTCTGGCGACCCGGGTTCTGATCCCGATCCCACTCTCCTTCGGATCACCCGCTCTCTATCCCTTTAGAGATCAAAGCTCCAGCTCTCACCTGGCAGGAACCTCGGCCACCCTCCCAGAGACCTGCACAAATCATGTTTGAAGATATTCGACCAGGGTAGGCTCTACTGCACAGGCGGGGCTCCAGAACGCTGATGTTCGCGCACTGAAGAGTGAGCGGGTATTCAACTGTGGGAGAACAGTGAAGTACCGTCAACAAAGAGGCGAGCAGAACACAAGAGGGCGCCACCAGCCCCATGCTGCCATGTAGGACTTCGTTGGCCCTCAGACATTCGCAGAATCTCCTCCATTAGCAGCTCCAGACCCATCCTGCTCCCAAACCCATTTCCATCCCCATCCTTAACTTCAAGCAAATTGCCATATCTAAGTCTAGTCTCAGCTTCATTTCCATCTTATCTTTACCTCTAAATACTCCCCACCCCCATCCCCATCATTATCTCTGTCCTTAATCTTTACTCTCAATTCCAGTCCCATCCACAAAACCATTCCCATCCCTTTTCTCCATCTTTTATATTTATCTCCAATTCAATCTCCATCCTCATCTCCATTTCCATCTCCAGCCCTATCCCTGTCTTCACCCTCTATCATTATCCCAATCTCCATCTTATCTCTTATCACCAATCCCATTTCCAAATGCAGCCCCATCCCTTTCTTCCTCCTTTATCTTTGAGCCCCAGTTCCATCCCCATCCTCATGCCTACACTTTATCTTCACCAATCTCTTATATTTACTCCCATTCTTTACCTTCAATCCCATATTCATCTTCATCCTCATTCTCATTCCCATACCTCTTTCTTTCCCATACATCTCTCTTTCTCTGTCCCTGTCCTCATCCTGATCTAGATCTGTCCCTCTGATCCTAATCTCATCTGCCTATCTTCATCTTCTATCTTTTCCATATTCATCTCCATCCTCCTCTGCATCTCAATGCCACCCCAGACCAAGACCCACCATCAGGACTGGAGATGGCCCCCCAGCCAGAGATCAGACAAGTGGTGCCAGGTTTGACACAGCTCTTGCTGATGTTGAGGGGCTGCACAGCTGAATCCAACCTGGCTGGTCTCTTCAGGCGGATCAGCATGAGATCATGGTTGTGATCGTGGGCTGTTAGATCACTGTTGAAGTCTGGGTGGGGGAAGAAATCAGTGACACGAAACAGCTGCTCTGGACCTTCCCATTGCCACAAGTGATGTTCTCCAAGCCGCACCCACAGGTACCTACGGGAAAAAGGGAGTGTGGTGGGAGGGGGCCACCGGATAAACATCTAGCCCTCTCTGGGCCTCTGCATTCTACTTCTGTCTATCACCAGTCATGTATGATCTTAAACAAGCCACACCCTGTCACAGCCTCCAGGCTTTTCAAAGACTGTGTGTGACCTTGATGCCTTCTGTGGGTCCCCCATTTCTTTCTCTCATGCCATGGGATGAATCACTGATGTTGTGTGACTTGGAACACCCATCCTCTCTGGGCTTCCACTCATGACCTTAGATGAATCAGAGATTTGTAATGTCAAAGCTGAAAGGATGCTCAGAGATCACTAAGCACATCTCCATCGTTGGATAGATGAGGAAACCAGAGCCCAGAGAGAATAGGATTTTCTAAATCCCCCATTGAGGTGGGAGCCAGTGGTTGGGGCTAGAGAAACAAACTGACATCTGGGTTTCTCTCTGTTTTTCTGATTGGTCTCTTCGCGGGGCAGATTGGGAGAGAAATGTCAGCAGAGTTGGAGCCCCTGACTCCCGGTTCCAGAATTTTCTATTGCATCCCGTCACATCTTCACAGGAAACCAAATAAGAAAGGAGCCTCCCTGAGCTTCTTTCCTCTTCTTGTACAATGGGATGAGTTCTGCATGGCCATCAATATATTACTTGCCTTCTCTGGGCTTCTACTGTGTTATTTGGCACCATGAGTAGAGTTCCAGGTGCCATGTGGCCATGGATAAGTCATTTATCCCCTCTGGGCTTCTATTTCCCTATAGAAACAAAGCATGAGTCTTGTAGTTTTAGACCAGTATCATACTTCCTCTGAACAGCTAGGTGGCGCAGTGGATAAAGTGCTGGGTCTGGTCTTCATGAGTTCAAATCTGGTCTCAGATATTTACTAACTGACCCTGGGCAAGTCACTTAGCCCTGTTTGCCTCAGTTCCTTCATCCACAAAATGAGGTGGAGAAGAAATGGGCATAACTGCTCTAGCATCTTGGCCAAGAAAAGCATCAGAATAGGGTTCTGAGACAAACGGGGTTAAGTGACTTGCCCAGGGTCACACAGCTAGTAAGTGTCTGAGACCAGATTTGAACTCAGGTATTCCTGACTCCACTACTCACACTCTATCCACAATATGTGAAGAGAAATAAAATATAAGAATACTTTAGGGTAAGATGGAGGCAGAATTTTTTTGTGTCAATAAGGACTTTTATGTTTGATCTTGGAGGTAATAGGAAGCTACTGGAGTTTATTAAATGGGTAGAGGGGTGGAGGTGGTGAGATCTGTAATTTAGGAAGATTAATTTGACAGCTGAATGAAGGATGGACTGGAATTGGAAGAGATTTGAAGAAGGGAGACTAAACAACAGGCTGTTGCAAGTCCAGTCATGAAGTGATGGGGCCTGCACCAAGGTGGTGGTATGTCAGAGGGAAGGAGGCATATTAGAGATGTTATAAAGATAAAATCAACAGGATTTGTCAACGGATTAGATCTAGGGGGTTGGGCGAGAGAAAGGAATTGAGATGAAACCAAGGTTGCAAACCTGGGTGACTGGAAGGATAGTTTTGCCCTCAACCTGAGGGTAGGATGGTCAAGAAGGTATCTCCAGCCTTGATAGAGGATCCTGGTCTGGAATAGCATCAAGATGGAAAGGAAGGTGGGGATGTGGATGGACAAATAGAGGATGAAGATTGAGATGGGAATGGTGTCAGAGGGAAAAATCAGGGGGTGAAGACAGGAGTGGGGCAGATATAAAGACAGAAGACAGAAATAGGGATGACATTAGGGATGGTGGGTGATAGAGAAGCTAGAAAGAAGGAGAATTTGGGGGGAAAGATAAGTTCAGACCATGTTGAGTTTAAGCTATCTCTGGGACATCCAATCCGAAATGTCTGATAGATAGTTGGAAATAAGAGCCTGGAGGTTAGGAAAAAATTTAGGCTGAATGAGAAGATTGGGGAGTCACCAATATAGACATAATAATTGAAATCATAGTAGCTGATGAACTCACCAAATGAAACACTATAGAGGGAGAGGAGAAGAGGGCCCAAGAAAGAGCCATGGGGGATGTCCACCTTCATCAAATGTGCCCTGGACAAAGGGTTGGCAAAGGAGATGTAGGAGGGAGGAGGAGTGATAGGGGAAGAGCTAGCATAAGGTAGCATCATAGCAATCTAGAGAAAAAAGGGTTATCTAGGAGAAAAGGGGAGAATCAACAGTGTCAAAGGCTGTACAGAGGTCAGGAAAGGTGAAGACTAAAAAACAGCCATCAGATTTTGCAGTAAAGAGATCACTGGTAACTTTGGATAGAATTGTTTCAATTAAATGATGAATTTGAAAACCAAGCAATAGGAAATTAAAAAGAGAAGCAAGGAAGTAAAGGTATTAATTATAGACAATGAGAGGTTTTTTTTTTTAATATGGGGGTTGGGGTGAGCATATTTGCAGGTAATAGGGAAGCAGCCAGGAGATAGGGAGAAATTGAAGATAAATGAAAAGGTAGGGATAATTCAGGGGGCAACCGGTTGGTAAAGTTAAGATAGAATGAGTTTACTTGTGCAGGTAGACAGAGAGGTTTGCCTTGGTAGAGGAGGTAACCCCAGGAATCCGACTCTGAACCTCAGCTCCCAGATTTCTCAGCAGACTGGTCTTCTCAGTGACCTTGCCCTCCTAGCCCTCAAACCTTTTGGGCCCCTTCTCATCCTATTCCCTGTCATCCCCAGACTTTCAGTCAGTTCCTGCTCTGTATTTTTACCATTCAATCCATTGGAATGATAGCTTGAGGGTGCTTAATACCATCTGACCTTATATAAAGAACTCTGTTTCCCCTTTTGTGCAATGGTTGGTGGAGGTGAGGTGGAGTGGAGTGTGCTATGTGGGTGTTGACAAATGTTCCTAACTCATTGAGCTGCCAACTCATTGAGCTTCCAATTTAATAGTGAACAGTAAAGGAAGTCAAAGGCCAGAACTCATGGAATCACTGAATTATGGAGTATCACAGACAGAATGGACCTTAGCAGAGCAAAGCCAAGATGGTGGAGAGAAGGCTAGGACTTGCCTGAGCGCTCCCCCAAACCCCTCCAAAGGCCTTTAAATAATGCCCTAAAACAAATCCTGGAGTGGCAGAACCCACAAAATGATGGGGTGAAACAATTTTCCAGCCCAAGACAACTTAAAAGTTTGGCAGGAAAGGTCTCTCAGTGGAGCATAGTCCAGTGCAGGCCACGCCAGCTCAGACCTAGCCCAGAAAACCAGGAGGAGGTATTGGGAGCCACAGAATCAGCAGTGGCAGCAGCTGCTTCCAGAGCTCTCAGTCCATGGACCGTAAGGAGGTCAAACAACTGATCAGAAAGAGATTACGGGGATCTCTTTGCTAAAACCGGTGGTTGCTTTGCCCATACTGAGATCTAAGTGGCAGTCCTGGGTGGCATTCCCAGGGCAAGGAGGAGCACTAGCACACTAGAGCTTGTGGCAGCAGGGGATCAGGGACCCACATCACAGTTCCAGTGCAGAAAAGAGTGCTTGTGGTCACTCACAGACCAGAGCACAGGTCAAGAGAGAAGTAAATACTTCTCCTTAGTTCAAACCATCTTGGAAGAACTGAAAACTTATAGGTCCCTAGAAATATGTCTGAAAACAGCTTCACGAAAGAACCTGAATCTTGGGACAGTGTGCCTTCCACCTTGGAAGCAGAGCTCCACTTTAGCAAAGAGTTAAAAGTCAAGAAATAGACTGGGAAAATAAGTAAGCAACAGAAAAAAATCCTGACCACACAAAGTTACTATGGTGACAAGGAGGATCAACACAAACTCAGAAGAAGACAGCAAAGTAAAAATTCCTGTATCCAAAGCCTCCAAGGAAAATCTGAATTGGTCTCAGGCCATGGAAGAACTCAAAAAGATTTTAAAAATCAAGTAAGAGAAATAAAGGAAAAATTGGGAAGATTTAAAATGAGAGCAAGAACATCATGACAAAAGAGGCAACAGCTTGGTAAAGGACACACACACACACACACACACACACACACACACACACACCCTGAAGAAAATAACACCTTAAAAAAAAAGACTAAGCCTAATGGTAAAAGAGACACCAAAGTTTAATGAGGAGAAAAATACCTTGAAAAGCAAAACTGGCCAACTGGAAAAGGAGGCACAAAGATTCACTGAGGAAAAAGAATTCCTTAAAAAATAGACTAGACCAAATGAAAAAGGAGGTATAAAACCTTACCAAAGAAAATAATTCCTTAAAAATTAAAATTGAGCAAGCGGAAGCTAATGACTCTATGAGACATCAAGAAATAATAAAACAAAACCAAAAGAATGAAAAAAGAAGACAATGTGAAATAGCTTATTAGAAAAATAACTCACCTGGAAAACAGATCCAGAAAGATAATTAAAAAATTATTGGACTTCCTAAAAGCCATGATCAGAAAAAGACCCCAGATATCATTTTTGAAGAAATTATAGAAGAAAACCACCCTGATATTCTAGAATCAGAGGGCAAAATAGAAATTGGAAGAATCCATCGATCACCTCCTGAAAGACATCCCAAAATGAAATTCCCAGGAATATTATAGCCAAATTCTAGAGCTGCTAGGTTAAGGAGAAAATGTCACAAGCAACCAGAAAGAAACAATTCAAGTATCGTGGAGCCATGGTCACAATAACACAAGATTTAGTAGCTTCTACATTAAGGGATCAGATGGCTTGGAATATGATATTCCAGAGGACAAAGGATCTAGGATTACAACCAAGAATCACTTACCCAGCAAAACTGAGTATAATTCTTCATATTATATATGAATATACTATAATTCTAATGTAATAGAGGACTCTCAAGCATTCCTGATGAAAAGACCAGAACTGAATAGAAAATTTGACTTCCAAATATAAGACTCAAGAGAAGCATAAAAGGTAAACAGGTAAAGGGAATCATAAGGGACTTAATAAGGTTAAACTGTTTATATGCCTACATGGGAAGATGATACTTGTAACTCACAAGAACTTTCTCGCTATTAGGGCAGTTAGAAGGAGTTAGACAAAGGGAACAGGTGTGAGTTGAATATGATGGGGTAATATCTTTAAAAACAAAATTAAGGGGTGAGAAAGAGGAGTACACTGGGCAAAAGGGAAAGGGAGAGGTAGAATGGGGTAAATCTCACATAGAAGAGGCAAGAAAGAGCTATTACAGTAGGGGGAAGATGGAGGAATTGGTGGGGAACTCTTGAACCTTACTCTTATTGGAATTGGCTCAAAAAGAGAATAAATACACACTCAATTGGATATAGATCTTACTCTACAGGAAAGTAGGAGGAGAAGGGGATAAGAGAGGGGGTGGGGTGTACTAATAGAAGGGAAGGGTGGATTGGGGGAAGTAATAGAAGCAAAACATTTTAAGGGACAGAGTGGAAGGAGAGAAAGAATAGAATAAACAGGGGGGAAATAGGATGATGGGAAATACAGTTAGCAATCAAAATACGAAAAAAATCTTGGAGGGCAGCTAGTGAGTAGAGCATTGGCCCTGAAGTCAGGACCTGAGTTCAAATCCAGCCTCAGACATTTGACACACTAGCTGTGTGACCTTGAACAAGTCACTTAACCCCAATTGCCCTGCCTTCCCCCTGCAAAACAAAACAAAACAAAAAAACATTTGAAGCACGTTTCTCTGATAAAAGCCTCATCTCTCAAATATAGAGAGAAATGAACCAAATTTATAGAAATAAGCTATTCCCCAATTGACAAATGATCAAACACTATGAAGTCAGTTTTCAAATGAAGTAATCGAAGCTATATAGATAGCTTGTAGTCATATGAAAAGATGCTCTAAATTGCTATTGATTGGAGAAATGCAAATTAAAACCATACTGAAGTACTACCTCACATCTATTAGATTGACTAATAGGACAGAAAAAGAGATTGATAAATGTCAGAGGGGATGTGGGAAAATCGAGACCCTTGAGACCATTGGTGGAGTTGTGAACCGATTCAACTATCTTATAGAACAATTTGAATTATGCCCAGATATTTCTAGCAGCTCTTTTCTGGTGGCAAAGAATTGGAAATTGAGGGGCTATTCATCAATTGGGGAATGACTGAACAACTCATGGTATATGATTGTGATGGAATACTATTGAGATATAAAAAACGATGAGCTAGATGCTCCCAGAAAAACCTGGAGAGACTTACATGAACTGATACAAAGTGAAATGAGCAGGACCAGGAGAACTTTGTACATAGTAGCAGCAATATTGTACAATGATAATCTGTAAATGACTTAGCTATTCTAAGCAATACCATGAGCCAAGACAACTCTGAAGGACTTATGGAAAATGCTATCCACACCAAGAGAGAGAACTGATAGAATCTGAATACAGATTGAAGCATCATTATTTTTACTTCCTTTATTTTTCTTTGGTTTTTATTTTGGTCTATGTTTTCTTTTATAATGTGACTCATATGGAAATATGTTTTGCATGATTATACATGTATAACCTTTATCAAATTGCTTGCCTTCTCAATGAGGGGAGTGGAGAGGGAGGGAGAGAATTTGGAACTCATTTTTTTAAAGTGAACATCATAAATCGTTTTTACATGTAATTGGGTGGAAATAAAATATTAAATTATAATAAAGAAATTCTAAAAAAGAAAAATAATAAATTCAGAAGGGAACTTTGGGGTCATCTTCACTTCACAGAGGCCCAGAGGTGAGAAAAAACTGACCTAATACCACCTAAGGTCACTTAAGCTCCCCTGAAGTCAATCATTAAGTGGCTATGCTAGGATTAGAAACCCAGTCCCAATTCCAAATCTAAGGTTCTTTTCATTTCACTTTTCTTCTCTCAGTAGCATCTCAGAAGGGTTATGTTCAAATCTGAGAGCCATGCTTCAAGAAGGCTACTGATATACTGGAGAGTGTTCAGAGAAGGCCATCCAGGTTTGGGAAGGGCCTCAAGTACATGACATATGAAGAGAGATTGAAAGAACTGGGAGCATTTACCCTGGAGAAGAAAAGACAGGGCATATTGGAGTTTTCTTCAGGTGTTTAAAGGGCTGTTGTATAGAAAGGAGCTCAGCCTTCTTCTGCCTGGCCCCAGTGGAGTAGTAGGGATGAGGTGAATGGGAGGTGGAGATGCAAAGGCAGATTTAGGCTTGATATAACCAAATATCTCCCTATGATTTGGGTTATCTCAAAGACAAAACGGCTCCTGCAGGAGGCTCATCTCCCTGGCATCCCTCAAGTAAAGACTGTATAACTACTTATCAGCAATTTTATAACTGGGCTCTCTATTCAGGGATGGGTTGGACCAGATGACCTCTGAGGTCCTTTCCAATTCTGAGTTTCTGTGAGTTTGATGGTAATAAAAATAACAGTAATAATAGAGAATGTTAGAATGAGTTCAATAACCATTAACAGCTATTAATCATACTAGATGTTATATGTTATTATAATTATATGTTAATAATGTATATGGCTCTTCAACATTTACATACATTGCCTTATCTGACGCAACAACCCTGAGAAGTAGACTAGAGATATATTATCTTATTTTGAGAATAAAGAAATGGAGGCTTTGAGAGGCTGTCACACAGCTAATAAGTGAGCAAGGTAGGATTTGAACTCAGATCTTTCTCAAGCCCATACTGTCTCTTAAACAAGGATATCATAGAGTCAGAATCTTATTTAGAACCAGAGGAGGCCTTAGAAAGCATCCTTCCTTTCAGTTTACAGATGAGGAAGCCAAGGCTTCAAGATGAGAAGTGACTTGAGCATGGGGTCATACAGGTAGTAAATTGTGAAGGCATGACTTGAACTCAGGTCCTCAGGCTCAAATCCAGTGTTCTTTTCTGGGATCACAATCTTATGGGGCATTATGGCCAGTCTCTACAGTGCCTTTGCTGACCAATCACGTGGCCCCTGTTGAGCCCTCAAATGGAAAGGATTATTGCCTATTCCATTTGCGCCTATGTGACCTCAGCAAGTCACTTTTCCACAGGGAATCCTAGTTCCTTCATCTCTAAAATAAGAGATTTAGGGGACCCTAAACCCACTCTGACATTCTCTGGCTTTCTGAATCCCTGGTCTGTCCTCCCATATGTGGAAGCTGTAACGAAGCGTCTTCCATCTACACAGCTGACATCTCCTTTTCCACCATTTCTCTCCCAGAGTTAGGGGAGAAGGAAGCCCAAAACATTCTTCTATCTCCCCTCTGGAAGCGAGAAAAGCAAAAGGAGGAAGTGTAGGTAGAGTTTCTGGGACCAAGCAGGGAAAATAAAAAAAATCAATGCAGAGAAGGTGCATCTCAGACCTCTGGAAACTGGCAGAAAAAAATCAATCACTCTTCCTGTGACAATGATTCAGTTGGCTCCCCTTAATGTTTTTCCTTAATCTTCTCTTCTCTCAACTATCTCCAGTTTTGTCTCTCTGTGTCTCTCTCCATACCTCTCCTTTTTCTGTCTCCTCTGCTTCAGTGTCTGGTTCATACCTCTTCTTGTCTGTCTCCTCTGCTTCAGTGTCTGGTGCATATCCCTTCTTGTCTATCTCCTCTGCCTCAGTGTCTGGTCCATACCCCTTCTCTTCTGTCTCCTCTGCCTCTGTGTCTGGTCCATTCCCCTTCTTGTCTGTCTCAGTGTCTGGTTCATGCCCTTTCTCTTCTATCTCCTCTGCCTCAGTATCTGGTTCATACCCCTTCTCTTCTGTCTCCTCTGCCTCCATGTCTGGTCCATACCTCTTCTTGTCTGTCTCAGTGTCTGGTTCATACCCTTTGTCTTCTGTCTCCTCTGCCTCCGTGTCTGGTCCATACCCCTTCTCTTTTGTCTCCTCTGCCTCAGTGTCTGGTCCATACCCCTTATCTTCTGTCTCCTCTGTCTCAGTGTCTGGTTCATACCCTTTCTCTTCTGTCTCCTCTGCCTCAATGTCTGGTCCACACTCCTCTTCTGTCCCCTCTGCCTCACTGTCTGGTTCATACCCCTTCTCTTCTGTCTCCTCTGCCTCCGTGTCTGGTCCATACCTCTTCTTGTCTGTCTCAGTGTCTGGTCCATACTCCTTCTTGTCTATCTCCTCTGCCTCAGTGTCTGGTTCATACCCTTTCTCTTCTATCTCCTCTGCCTCCGTGTCTGGTCCACACTCCTTCTCTTCTGTCTCTTCTGCCTCAGTGTCTGGTGCATACTCCTTCTTGTCTATCTCCTCTGCCTCAGTGTCTGGTTCATACCCCTTCTCTTCTGTCTCCTCTGCCTCACTGTCTGGTTCATACCCCTTCTCTTCTGTCTCCTCTGCCTCCATGTCTGGTCCATACCTCTTCTTGTCTGTCTCAGTGTCTGGTTCATACCCTTTGTCTTCTGTCTCCTCTGCCTCAATATCTGGTCCACATTCTTCTTCTGTCTCCTCTGCCTCACTGTCTGGTTCATACCCCTTCTCTTCTGTTTCCTCTGCCTCTGTGTCTAGCCCATACCCTTTATTGTCTGTCTCCTCTACCTCAGTGTCCTGTCCATAGCCCCTCTTGTCTGTCTCCTCTGTCCCCATCTCTGAGCATCTGTCCTCTTTTTTGTCTCTATACTTCTATTTCTGCCCTTATCTCAATCTCTTTATCTTTTTATCTCTATCTTCTGTTTCTGTGTTTCTGCCTTATTTCTCTGGCTCATACTCACTTTATCTCTACTTTTTTTTTTCCTCTGTCTGTCTATCTCCCTGTCTACATCTCTATTTGCCTTGGGCTGTCCATCTCTCCATCTCTCTTACTCTAGCTCTGCCCCCATTTCTTCTTGCATCTATCTTTCTTGATCTCTATTTTCCCAGATCCTCCAGCCCACTTTCCTTTTTGTGGTCTTTTGTTCAACCTTTCCTCCTCTCTACACTATGTAACCTGGGCCCTCCCCAAATCATTTTGGACCCAGGGAATGTGTGGGTGGGAAGGCACCCCACCCACCAGAAATAATCACCCTATCTCCAACAGGTCTGGTGACTTGGGAGGGGAGTGGCCCCATGGAGGGGAGTGTGGAAAGTCCCCAGCTCTGGTGGTGCAGCTCACCCCCTCCGCTAACCCTTGACATCCAAGACTTCCTAGAGTCTAACCTCAAACTCTAGCTTCAATAGTAATTTCTGAGCCTAAAGGGACATCAGGAATGGTCTATCTCAAGACACTAAGATACAGAAATCACCTCTACCACAGACCTGATAAATGGTCATCCAGGCTCCACATAAAGATTTCCAATAACAGGGAACTCAGTACTTCCTCAGGCAGCCAATTCCACTTTGGGAAACCCTAATTGGTTGAGGAATTTTTCCTTCCGCCCATAAGAAATCTTCCTCACCAGTTACCTCTCCTTATGACCACCATGCTCCTTATTATACCCCCTGTAGCCAAGCAAAAACACTAATCCTTGTTCCCTTGGCCAGATCCTCAAAAACTTGGAGACTGTTATCACCCTAGTCCTTCCCCTCTGCCTACCTCAGTCTTCTCTTCTCTGAAGACCAATTAATCCTCAATTTCTTCACTTGATTCCACCAGCCTACTTTTTGTCCTTCCTAAATAATCCTCAGTGGCTGGGGACCGCCAGCTGTCTTGCTGTCCACCAGTCCCACCTAACTCTGGTACTCAAAGCTCTAGCAAATGCAATGAGCTAAAGGCCCCAATGAGGACTGGGGCAGTGGAGGGAGGGAATCATCCCTTTTATCCACTGGGGCTCTGGTTCGTCTCTGCTTCTTTGTGCACATCTCTCTGTCTCTTCTCTTGTGTATCTTTGTCTCTGTCTCTGTCCATCATTCTGTTATCTCTCTCTCTCTCTCTCTCTCTCTCTCTCTCTCTCTCTCTCCCCCTTCTCTCTCCCCTCTCTTTCTCTTTCTTTCTCTGTCTCTCTTGACTTATCTGTCTCTCTTTACCTCTATCCTCCCTATCTCTCTCTATCCATCCTTCTGGGTTTCCCTTAGGAAAGAGGCTCAGCCCTTTGGAACTGGGCCTGGAACCAGAGCATGTGGAATGTCATTCTAGATAAAACTTTGAAAGACCCTGGTTGCTTTGTCCAATAACTATTCCCCTCCCCACGGCCCCTTCCTCCTCACTGGGTCTTCCAAGTGTATCCTCTCCTTCTGCCCTCCCTGTCTTTTTCACCTCTTCAGTCTGCTCAGCCTCCCCTCCCACCACACCTGGATCTCTGCATTTTCTCGGCCTCTTGCCTTTACCAGCTTCTTATACCTCCTAGATCTCCCCATAGCCCCCAGTTCCCTGGCTCAGCGTCTCTGTTTCTTCCAGCCTCTCTTCCCTGTTTACAATGAGGCTTCTAATCTGTCCCTGACCCTCAGCCTCCTCAAGACATCAGATGGTGTTCAGTCTCCCCAATCTCCTTGCTCCACCTGAGTTCCTGGATTCTCGGGTTCCTAAAAACTCCAGGCCTTCTTTACCTGGTTTCCCTAACCTTCCCCACCTCCCTAGTCTCCTTAACCTTCCTGACTTCTCCAGTGCCCCTCCCTCCTCGAAAGTCTGAAATTCCATCTTAGACTCCCTTATCACCCCAGCCTCTTTGGTCTCTCAGTCTCCCTAACCTCTCCCAGAGTCTTGATTCCCCTGCAACTTCATACTCCCCACCTCCTCAGCATCCATGCCTTCCCACTTTCCTCAAATTCATCAGACCCTATAGCCTTCCCCTCACCCTCAGTCAGCCTTTTTGACCTCTCCATCTCCCTGGGCTTCCTGGCTTTCGAGGGCCCTTAAGTCCTTGGTCCTAACCTCTCTTGTCTCTTCTGCTTTCAGCCTCTGCAGATTCAACCCCCTCACTTTTCCATCCACCTTGGCCTCTCCTTATCTCTGGCCTCCTGAGACCCATCCAACCCCTCTTGCCTCCTGGTATCTGAACCTCCTTACATCCTAAGCCTGTCTGGCCTCCTTAGCTTTCAAACTCCTTCAGGCTATAAGCCCTCCTTAACCTTCTTAAGCTTCATGGTTGTCTCACTCTCTCCCAGCCTCCCTCCATTCTTTGTCTCCCTAAACTCTCCGGATCAGAACGAAGGACTCTTAGAAGTTGTCTGGTCCACTTTTCTCATTTGATAGTTGAAAAAAATGAGGCTCACACAGTGTAAACAGACTTGGCCAAGGTCACGAGGTAGGAAGTAGGCTTGAACAGCCCGTCAGCCTTCCAATCCACAATTTCTATTGCATCATTCTGTCAGCCTCCTAGGTCACAAGTCTTCAAACTTCCAAGCCTCCAAAGTTTCCTAACCATTTCAAACTCTATGGACTCTCTACCCCAGGTTCTTGATTGTTCTTGTGTGTCACAGACCCCTCAGGAAGTCTGGGAAAGCCTAGGGACCCCTTCCTAGAGTGCCACTTTTATATACATAAAATGAAATACTTAGAATTCCATGGGTAGCCAGTTGTATTGAAATACAGAGGTATTGTTTTTACCCAAATACACAGATTCTCTGAAACCTATCCATGGGACCCTTGGGCATTGGTGGACCACAAGTTCTGACTCCCTGTATCTTTGGCCACCAAGCACCTTAGCTTCTTTGGTCCCAGATTCTCTGGCCTCAGTCCTCTCAAAATCCAAGACCTTTAACAATTACCCAGGCACCCTTTCCTCCCTCCCAGCTGGACAGGATCCTGGGTCCACTCACGGTTTGCGGCAGTGGGCAGCTGTGAGTAGCCATCGGTCATTGAGCAGAGTGGCCCCACAAAGGAGATGGGTGAGGAAAAAGAGACCAGCCTGCCAGGGCTGCGAGTTGGGAATGCATTCTTCTGCCCCAATGGTCCTTGTGTCTGTCCAACCCTGCCCTAGGGAGAAAGAAGATAGGTCAAGGGTCAGTGGAAGCCTGATAGGTTAGACAAGTACCCATAAGACAGACAGGTAGTCCCATAGACTTGGGGGAAAGTAGGCAAACAACATACAAACTGACAGATGGACAGTCACATAGAGTGCGAGGCAGGAAAGAAGAGAGATAAAAAATTTCCAGGCAAACAGACAGTAGCATAGACCAAACAAACACAAAACACATATACAAAGAAGCAGGAGCAGGCAAAAGAAACCTCACCTGCCCAAAGGAGCATCAACAGTGACACCCAGATGCCATAGTTCATGGTTCAAGGCTCCAGGAAGAAGAACCCACTAGAGTTGGTGTGAGTGAGATGGATGAAGGCGACCAGGTGCGAGGCCCCAGATGCCTGGGACCTTAGTCCTGCCCTCTCTCTGGATGCTTTATGAACTGACTGGGGGCCATCCCCTCCCTTCTTCCTCCTCCTTCAATGATTAATCAGGGAGGGAGTCCCAGGGCCTGAGGGGAGGGGGTAAGCATACCTCTGGGCTGAAGGGCAGCAGCCTCCTAGCCTCAACCCCAGACTGGGGCTACAATATTCAGGATTAGCTGGCTGTTCACTGAAAGACTGGCCTAGTTGTACACATTTTGGGGTGGGACCTGGGTGTGTGTGTATGTGAAGGGGCCAGGGCCACACCCCTAAGCTCCCCAAAGATAAGTTCTGATCCCCCACCCCTGCCACCTTGGGGGGGGGTGGAGGAATGAGAGTGGATTTTCCTTCCTTTTGAGAAAGAGAAGGAAGAGGAAGAATAGGGAGAAGCCAGTGGTTCCCTCCAAGCTGAGTCAGGAACAGCAAGTTTATCCTGTATGGGATGTGAATGACCTGTGACCTCACAAGGACAAGGGGATGGTCTGGTGATAGCATGCACAAAATTAGGGCCAGAGAAATTCCCTGAAGACACAGAAACTGGGAAAGAGAGCAGGAAAGACAAGGAAGTAGTAAGATGCATCAAGACTAGGGAAACAGAGACAGAAAGATAGACTTGAGGACTTAGAGGGAGAGGGAAGGCACATATTCAAACTGAGACTCCCTCCCAGCCCCTGAGGCCCTGGGAGCAGCACTTAGAGGCAAAAGCATGTTGGCTTCCAACCAGGATTAGGAAACTTTTAAGCCACTCCCTCAGCAGAGGTAACCATCTCCTTACCCAGGATAGATGAGTGTACAGCAAGTGGGACAGGGAGAGCCAAGAGTCTCTCACATCTCCTCTTCTCTCCCTATCTCTCTTCATCTCTCTCTGTCTTCATTTTTCCCCCATTTTCCTTTATTCCCCCCCCATATCTTCACCTCTTCTCATCCCCCTCATATGCTTAGTTCAGCATCCTGAGTTTTACTCTAGCAGTACAGATAAAAAATGGTCCAGCCCTTAATTGAGGTACAGGGCAGGTCTGGTGTGGACACAAAAAAGTATTATGATACAAAATAGAAGAGTATCCCAAATTAGAACTGAAAAGAACTTCTGGGTCAGTCTGAGGGTCTGTCCATACCAAACTGGTAACTTCAGCATATCTAGTAGATGGCCATGGCCATTACAGAAATGATAGCTAGGTTAAGATTTAAAATAACCTGAGTCAGTGGAGGCATCTCCTTCTATGCTGATTTTATCAAGAGCTTTTTAACAAACCTCTGGCATAAAGGAGTCCCTTCTGAGAGGACAGAGGCTCCGTTTTTGACTCTTGCTTTCTAGAACTGGGTTCAGAGTGCCCAAGGCCCCACCAGGGATGTGACTGTCAGAAGGAAAAAAATCCCTGTTTGAGGATCAAATTTATGTCTAAAGAAAGGCCCATGCCAACTGCTGCTCAAAGGGAGTGAGGTCTAAGAACTGCTACAGGTGGATGTCTGTACCTGGGAAGGTTGAAGATGACCTTGCAAATGCAATGGTAGGATCCTCTTGACTCAATTTCCCCATCGTATTATTTCCTTCTGAATGGAAAATTTTTCCCACCTGCTTAATTCTGAGCCTGGCTATAATACCCTATGAATAATGTGGAACTTTGTTATATGATTGGCTATTCCAAAATAAAGGTTAACTATGACTCTTACCTGGAATCAGAGTTAAGGATACTTATGTCAGGTCAATCTGTGCTCTTGAAGGGACAGTTTTGATATTATCGTAACCATGCCCCTCCCTCTTCTCTTCATAGCAAATTTCTATAACCAGCACAGATAAACTGGAAAAATTTACATGCATAATAAATTCTGTTGCAATACTAAACACCTCTGAGTTACTATAATAGGATGCAAGTATGAAATATCTTACTGTTTTTAATTTTTCTATTCTGAATTTGTAGTCACTAAGAGTTATATATTCATGGATAAGATTAGGCCCTTAAAGTTTTTTGTTCTGTCTAGATGATTTGAGGATAACACACCCTCGAAAGTGAGATAGGGCAATTAGGAGAAAAAAAATGTGATGTGACAAACATGTAAAAGTTTTACATTTTAATGAAGTAGTAAACTTTACTCTGACCAAATGACAAGATTAGATTGTTTTCTTTAAGATATATATGTGTGTATGTGATTGACTTTCACATGTTTCCTTTAAGAACGCTGACAAAAGGATCCATATAGGGCATTTAAGGTTTGAGCTGGTTTTCACTGCATGACGTAGTATGTTGGAAAGCCAAATTTAAGAGGAACAGCCCTCCACAAATGCTTTGGGACTGAGGTCTATTCCAGAATTTCCAAGGAAAAATGTTTCCTAATATCAACTGGCTAGATGGGACAGCTAAGAATGGAGATGAAATAAGTTGATTAAATGTAATTTAATCTGTGACTTGACTTAGTTTGCCTACAAACATGGTTTAACTAAATTTGTTTTCTTAGGGGATGTATGAGATAATGACTGTTCAACTAAGGTTGTTCAACTTTTATGACATTGAAAGAAGCCTGGGATTGTTAATTTGTCTTTTTTTTTTTAAACTTTGTGTGTGTATGTGAGAGAGAGAGAGAGAGACTTCTGGCCGTATGTGTTCTATCAATGTCTGGAACATCTCTCTATATTGTGTAGTATATTTGTTTCCCTGTATAAGTCTAAGTCCCCTGACTTACAACCCTCAATGTTTACTCAGTTTGATCTCTCTATGAGTTGCCACCAATCTGGTTCCTATCATTCTTTAAAGAAATCCTGTCAAGCTCTTCATAAAATCAGCAGAGAAGGAGATACCTCCACTGTCCCAGGGTAGTATTTTAAACCCTAATATACTTATCATTTCCATAAATGTCCTTCTGCAAATATTTGAATGTTGGACTTTAAGCCCCAAAGGTGGGAATTGTGGGAAAACTTTATGACATTATTTGAACCTAGACCTATGTGGCTGAGAAACCAGACCTAATGCTTAGAGCCCAGATATGTTTCATGCTTAACTCAGGACTTAGGTGGCACTAAGCAGAAACTCAGAGCCAAAGGTTGATACGACAAATGTGAGGAATTCTTTCCTTATATATATCTCAAGGGGCAGCTAGGTGGCACAGTAGATAGAGCACCAGGCCTGGAGTCGGGAGACCTAAGTTCAAATCTGGCCTCAGACACTAGCTGTATGGCCCTGGACTAGTCACTTAACACTGTTTGCCTCAGTTTCCTCATCAGTAACATGAAAAAGAAATGGCAAACCATTCCAGTATCTTTGCCAACAAAATCCCAAATGAAGTCATGAAGAATAGGGCATGACTGCATAACAAGTGCATCTCAAACAATCCACATGTCTTATCCTTTGTTTGAATCCTATATAATGTGTAACTTCCAGATACCAGAGTGGGCAAATGATTTGTCATCTCTTTCCTCTTCTGGATGACTTAAGAAACTTCTTTCTAAATTATTTCACTTTTAGCTTTTGTTCTCAGCTAACAATATACCTAGAAGAAGTCATTCCCCAGTAGATAGCTGGTCAGAGGAAGTAAGCAAGTGGTTCATGAGGGAAGAAATCGAAGCTATTAACAATCATATTAAAAGGCTCCAAATCGCTAATAATAAGAGGAATTCAATTAAAACAACTCTGAAGTTCTACTTCATATCTAACAGATTGGTAAATAGGACAGAAAAAGGCAATTGTCCAGCAACTGTTGGAGGGTCTTATTTGTGGAGGACAAATATCCCAATGCAATGCTGGTGGAACTGTGACTCAGTCCAGCCATTCAAGAAAATAATTTGAATCTATGCCTTTAAAAGTCACTAAGCTGTGTCCGTCCTTTGTCTCAGTATGTCACAATTAGGCCTATGCCCTCAGGGAGATCAAAGAAAAAAGGAAAATGGCCCATATGTGCAAAAAATATATATTATAACAGTACTTTTGTTGTGGAAAGAACTGGAAAATATGGGGTTACCTATCAATTGGGGGATGGCTGAACAAATTATGACATATGAATGTAGTGGAATATTATTGTGCCAGAAAAAAATGACAAAAGGAATGGATGCAGAGAAACTTGAAAGGATTTATGCACTGATGCGGAATGAAATGATCAGAACTAGGAGAATGATCTATATTTGACTATAACACTGTAGAGAAAATAACTTTGAAAAACAACGATCCATGCAATGACCACCTATGATTTGGGGGGGGGGGGAGAAAGGGGAATGATGGGAAGTGTGTTATCCACCTTCTAATGGAGAGGGAAGGGATTCAAAGTGCAGAAAGAGACCTATGTCTATGTCTTTGTTGTGTTTGTGTCTTTAGCATGACCAGTATGTGGACTGGTTTGGTTTAACAAAGAATGCTGATATCACAGTGATCAGCCTCGATTCCAACCTTATCCTCCTGACAAACAGATGAATTCAAGAATGAGACATATATTTTTGGACTTAGACAACATGTGAATTTGATTTGCTGGAGTATTTTTATCTGTTGTGCAAAGATTTGGCTTTTTCTCTCTTTTAAATTAGAGAGGGTTGGAGGGAGAAAAAAATAAATGCTTGCTGATTGAAAAATAAAATACAATGAAAAAAAGAAAAATTAAAGAGAGACAAAAAAAGTTTGTTTTCTTTTTCGCTAGATTGGGGAAAATAAGGATCAAAAAAGGGATAGAACTACAATTTTGAAAATGGACAATAGAGAAGAACAGAAGATGCTCAAAAAATTTTTTTTCTTCTGTTTTATCTTCCAAGGAGAATGATTGCTCCAATAGAACAGAACAACTACTAGTAGGCAGTTGCTACCCAATGTAACTATCCTTGATGAGTTCAAGTCAGAAGACCCAGATGAATTACGTCCCAGGATATTGACCGAATTGGCAGAGATGATTAGCAAGCCACTGTCAATAATCTTTCAAAGGTCATGGAGAACTGGAGAGGCAACTTGAGAAGGACAGATATTGTCCTTATTTTCAAGAAATTAAATAGAATGGATTCTGCAGAGGACAGGCTAGAGAGTTTAATTTCTACACAATTTTAGAGTATATTACTAAAGGGTCACCTAGTAAGCAACTAGAAAAGGAAACAGCAATCACAAAGAGGAAGTATGGCTTTACAAAAAAAAAAAAACAGATCATATGAGACTAACTCCTAATTTCCCTTTTAGACAGGGTTACTATACAGGTAGATATAGTTTGTCTAGATTTTAGCAAAATATTTGATAAAGTATCTGACACTATTCCTGGGCATATGATTTGTGGGCTCTATGATAAAATAATATAGATTCAGAATTAGTTGGATGGCCTCATCTAAAGACTAGCTACCGGTTTGATTTTGACTTTTCTTGGTTGTGTTTCTTTAAAATCATTTTTATGTAGTTGCTTTTTGATATCAACTTCATTTCCCAATACAGTTTTCTCTCGTGTCCTCCAGAGTGAGTTATAAAAAAGAAAGAGAAAAAAAAGCAGTTCAGCAAATGTTAACAGCATGGGTCCTATAGCATATACAGTATTTAAGATCCATAGTACTTCAACTCTGAACAAAAAAAAAGGGAAAGGGCATATTTGTTTAATGTCTTCTTTAGAGCCAAACTTGAGCATTATAATTACACAGAATTTGGCCCTAATTGTTCTTTCCATTTATATTGTGGTAGCCCTTTGGAGAGGAGAAGGAGGAGAGGGAGAGAGAGAGGACAAGCTGAGTTACCCAACTGGCTGGGTCCCCTTTCAGGCAGCTCAGTCTACTCACAGGTTGTGTTTGTCCTTCATTTTCGAAGAAGACCATGAAATCAGGAAATTGATGACATGACTTACAGTTGACTTTGATTTGAGGGAGGGAGGGAGGGCTGTGCAAGGTCACCAGTCTCACTTTCCCCTCTAGAGCCATCTGGATCCACTGACCTGATATTCATCAGATGTCTGGAGATGAACCAGGATGCAATGGGAGACTCTGGCCCTTTTAGGCTCGGGCCTTTTGAAGCACTCAGTTAGAGTGAAGTAAGGACTATTCAGTGAATAGGCCTCTTTAAGAAGTGAGTCAAGAGATGGCCCCTTTAGTTAGAAAAAAAGAAGAAAAAACATCAAGCCGGGAGGGGAAGACCTTCAGGGTCGCTATTCCAAAGAGAAACAGTTACCATTGACATTGACTGTAAGCCGGGAGGGCCCAAAATACAGCCATTAAGTGGAGCTTGAGCATTGTGGTCCAATCTATGAGCTTCAGAGTGAACTGAATTTAAGGGAAAAAAAAAAAGAATGTGAGAGAGAGAGAGAGAGAGAGGAAGGAAGGAAGGAAGGAAGGAAGGAAGGAAGGAAGGAAGGAAGGAAGGAAGGAAGGAAGGAAGGAAGGAAGGAAGGAAGAAAAAAGAAAGAAAGAAAGAAAGAAAGAAAGAAAGAAAGAAAGAAAGAAAGAAAGAAAGAAAGAAAGAAGGAAAGAAAGAAAGAAAGAAAGAAGGAAATCTAGCCAGTAAACCTCAACTCCAGTCATCCTGATGTATCCAGATGGCTCTGAAGGAGAAAGTGAGGCTGGTGACTTTATACAGCCCTCCCTCACTCAAATCAGGGTCAACTGTAAGTCATGTCATCATTTCCCTGATGTCATGGTCCTCTTTGAAAACAAAGGACAAACACAACCTGGTAGTCACTGTATATATCACTTTCTTAGTTGTTTACCTCACTGTCCATCAGTTCATGTAAGTCTTCCTATATTTCTCAGAATTTTTCATATCCATTCTTTCTTATGATACAATAATGTCCCAATCATGTACAACAATTTGTTTAACTATTCCCCAATGAGTAGGCATTTTTGTTGTTTCCAGTTCTTTGCTACCACATAGCGTGCTACTATAAAGATTTGGAGGGGATATGACACCTTTTTCTAATCAATGACCTCCTTGAGGGATGCACCTAGCAGTAATCTCTAGTTCAAAAGGCCATTTTGGCCTTTTTGTTTTAGCATAATTTTGAATTTTGTTCCAGAATAATATTCACCAACCACAAAGTATCAGGTACCTATCCTGCCATCTTTATTCTTTTAATTTTTTGCCATATTAGCCAATTTGCTGAATATGACATGAAATCTCAAAACATTTTGATTTGCATTTCTATTATTATTAATGGTTTAGAGCAACATTTGGCATCAACTTGCAAGGAGGAGTGTGCCAGTCATGTTTGTGAAGCCCTGTTCTCTTTAACATTTTTATCAATGGTTTAGATGAAGGCATAGATGGTGTGCCTTCAGTATATTGTCAGAGGATTTAAAGATGGCAGATATAGGTAACATGTCACTGGATGATTTTCATATCTGTTCGAAAAAAGCAGCTTCCCATGTATAAGGTGCTGAAGTCATCATCAGGCAACATTACATTACGAAAGCTTTGGAAAGTTCAGTGAATGGGAAATTCAATGTGAGTTAATAGTACAATATCTTAGCCAAAAGCAAACGGGTCAGATCTGTCCAAATATTGTCTGATATATAGGGTTAAGGTCTGAGATCCACAGTTAGGAAAAAAACGTGTTAAGCTGAAGAGTATCCAGCAGAAGGTGATAAGGATGACCCTGAGATCTCACCACTTGAGAATTAGTCAAAGGGAAAAGGGGTGTTTAGTCTAAAAAAGAGAAGACATAGGAAGAACTTGAGTAGAAGGCAAAAGATATAGACTTACAACCAACAATAATTTGCCCAGTAAACCTATCTTCATCTATCCGGCTTTCATTTTGGCAGAGGGCAGAGCTGTTTGATCCCAGGTGTCAGAACTAGAAACAATTAGTGAAATTTGAGAAAGGCAGATTGAAGCTTGACTTGAGGAAAGCTTTTAGGTAGAAACTATCCAAAAATGGAAAGACTGGTAGTAGTGATGATGGTGGTGGTGGTAGTAGCAGTAGTAGTGGTAGTGGTAGTGGTGTTAGTAGTAGTAGTAGTTGTGGTGATGGTGGTGTAGTTCAAGTAGAAGTTGAGGTAGGAAGAACTGACATTTATATAATGCTTTGAAGTTTGTAAAACACCTTACATACATTGCGGCCTTTGAGACAATGCCGAAAGCATTCACAACTTGACAAGGTGTTCCAGGTATGATCTGAACAGGACGGAGTACGTACAGCAGGAATGCTCTTCAGCTCTCTATGCTTTTCTTAATGGAGCAAAAGAATGAATGTGATTTTCTGGTTGTCGTAGAATAATTTTAATTTATATTGAGCTTGTAGTCCATTGAAACCTCCAGTTCTTTTTCAAACAAACTGCCTCCTTGACATAACTCACTTGTAAGTGAATTTAATTTTAAAGCCCTGAAAAGGACATTTTTAATTAAATTTCATCCCTTAGGATTTAGCCCAATGTTCTAGCCTCTCCCTGCATTTCTCCCCATCTCCTCTAATCTAGCCGTCTCTCCTACTCTCCCCCATGCCCCTCCATCTCCATTCTTTCCACTTCTCCTCATGTCTACCCTCCCATTTCTCTTTATCTTTTAGATTAGGGCTGTCCAACCTTAGGTTTTTATTGAAACAATAGACAACATATTTCTATTTGCCATTTTAGTGAGAGCTCTGGTAACTCAGCTTCCTTTACTAAAGCATTTATGTAAATTTCTATGCTTGTAGGCAGGTCGCATAAATCTCACTGTGGGCTGCATGCCCTGCTTTAGATATTCACTTTACTTCCTGATCTGCTCACAATTCTTCCCACTTCTCCACTCTCTCACCAGCAGCCTTCCCAACCTTGATGCCTCTGCCCTCAGGTTCATTCCCTTTGTAGGTGAGACTCTATTCTGCTTTATTATTTTGTGAAAGGCCTAGCACAAGCTCACTTCATTCTTGGTTCCACTATTGGCTCTCCATACTTCTCCACCTATGATCCAACAGCAGCCTCACTCTCTCCTTCACTTATCCTTTATCATCCCTCCCTTTGCCCCCCCACACCCCTTTAGAATGTAAGTTCTAACTCTGATGGGCTGGCCACATTGTTCGAATGCCAAACATTCACTTGCCTAAAAGACTATTTTACAGAGAACTCCCACAAGGCAAGTGTTCACATGGTGGTCAGAAAAAGCAATATTAATTCACTTTCAAGGTCTCTCTGAATAACTTTGGAATTGATTGTGGAACATGGGATACACTGGCAGAGAACTCCCAGCATGGCATGCCCACATCAAAGAAGGTGCTGTTCCAGCTCTTTTTGTGGTGGCCGAGAATTGGAAATTAAGAGAATGCCCATCAATTGGAGAATGGCTGAACAAGTTGTGGTATATGAATGGAATGGAATACTATCATTCCATAAGAAATGATGATCAGGTGGACTTCAGAAAAACCTGGAAAGATTTACATGAACCGATGCTGAGTGAAGTGAGCAGAATCAGGAGAACATTGTACACAGTAAGGGCAACATTGTGTGATGACTAACGTTGATAGACTTAGCTCTTCTCAGCAAAGCAAGGATCTAAGACAACTCCAAAAGACACATGATGGAAAATGCTGTCTACATTCAGAAGAAGAACTATGGAGTCTGAATGCAAATCAAAGCATACTATTTTCTCTCTTTCTCTCTCTTTGTTTCTTTGTTTCTTCTTTCTCGTGGTTTCTTTCATTGATTCTATGACATGACTAATGTGAAAATATGTTTAATATGAAAGCATATGTAGAGCCTATATCAGATTTCATGCCATCTCAGAGAAGGGGAAAAGGGAGAGGGGGAGAAAATTTAGAACTCGAAATCTTATGGAAATGAATGTTGAAAACTAATAATTAGTTAATTTTTTAAAAAGGTGCTATTCTCTACGAGCAAAGCAGAGTTGAGGTAGCTCAAAAGAAATGTGAGATGCACAAATTTAGAGAATGCACCCCAAATGTTCACATGGATTATTTGTGCCCAACTTATGGTAGAGTGTTCTGAGCTCAAGCTTGTATTGGTCTGATCAGCCACAGTTGAACACATCAGTCTCAGTCTATCTACTCCTTCTTTTAACTCTTCCATTTCTTCTTTCATTATCATTTCCCACCTTCTCCAATTTTACCATCTCTTCCCATAGTCCCATTTTCACTATATATTTTCCCCTTCCCCAAAATGAGAGGAGATATTCTGTAAGTCAGTTATACATTTAGAAATGACTGTGCTGTTTTTAAAAAAAAGCTTTTAAAAATCAATGTTTTGGAATTTTTTTCTATATCCCTGTCTCTTCCCATCTTTCTCCATCTCCTATATCTCACCATTTTCCTCCATCTTTTCTCAATCCTATCTCACCCATATTACTCTGTTTTCTCTGTATTTATCCTCCATCTCTCCCAATTCACCTCCAACTCTGGGAGGGAAATGTCAGCTTTTACTTAGAGCAAAGAAATAATTTACCTCTGTAAATTCTGCACTTGGTTCTTGTTGTGTACTCTAGAGCTAAGAAGGATAAGCCAAATACATTTTTGATAGGATCCAATCAAATCCTTGAAGACTGCTTCCAATCCCTCCTGAGTCTTCTCTATTCCAAGCTAAACATTCCCAGTTTCTTCAAAGAATCCTTGTACATATGACCCTTCAGCATTCTAGTCACCCTTCTCTGGTAATTCTATAGCATTTTAACCAACATCCTAAAATGTAGAATCCATATTTGAACCTAATATTCTGGATGTGTTCTGACCAAGGCATTATAAGGTAAGTAGGAATATAGTAAGAGAGCCCCTAAATGCCTTGAAGACTTAAAGCCATTAGATCCAAGATAGTAAAAAAAAAAAAAATGGCAGATGAAACTGTTGAGCCACTGTAAGTGATTTTTAAAAGATTCTGAAGAATGAAAAAGATCCTTCAGGATTAGAGGGAAAAAAAAACATGTCAAGAAAGATGCTGCTATGTGTATCTGGAGAAAGAACTGATAAACAGAAGTATGTATAGAATGGGAATGGTTTTACATATACATATGCATATATGTATATATACATACACCTATTTGTGTCTAATGGTAGCCACCTCTAGGGAGGGGCAGAGAGAAGAAAAAAAATGGGAGGAAAAAAAACTTTATTATATATTTAAAAGAAATAGCAAGTTGTACATAATATAGTTGCAGTTTCGTCTGCAATCTTTTTTTAAAATTATACTGTTATAGAAAGGCTTATTTTATCCCAGAAATTAAAAAATAAATAAAAAACATGTCCCAAATTTCAAAACAAGGAAGAGAACACAGTCCGCAGATTTTAATCTAGTGAAGCTGGCTTAAATCCTGTGATGTTTAGGCATCATCTAGAAAAGGATGTGTTCACAAGCAGCTTGTCTGGCTTCTTTGAGAACAGGTGAGAGATAGTGTGGGGCAGTTCAATAGTTGTCATTTAGTGGTTCTCAAACCCCTTGGAATTTGAGACAATGATCCAAGGGTTCATGCTAAAAATTCTTTACTAGTACCTTAAGCAGTAAATAATTGCCTATTTTTGTTACAAATATTTTTTTCCTTTTTGACAATAAGCATGTCAGTGTTTGAAGTATTAGAGGTTTGTTTTTGCAGTAATTCAAAACCATCATGTTCGTGCAGAAATGACATTAGACTCTGACCACTTCTGACTAAATACAACCTGTTCTTGAAGTTTCTCAACCGGTCACAAATTGTTTCCAAACCTCCACAAGGGTTTGATATTTGAGTGCAAACCAATTCCAAAAGGCAGTCAGATGTATGTATGTACTCTCATTTCTATTGTGTGCACAGCACCTGAGTGGCTCTTGTTCCTTTCTGTTGCCCTGTATTTCCTACATGAGCAGCAGTATAATCACATGATCAAGATGGTATATTCACATTCTTTCATTGAAAATGTCAGGTTGCTGTGGGGAAAAAAACAGTGATAGCTGGTTATGTATATTATAAACCACCTTAAAGAATATATATTATCTCTTCTTAGAGTATGAAGGGTATTTTCCAATTTAAATTAGCATCTGCTCGAGGTACTAATCTTTTTATTGGCAGAATTTCAAATGAATTGTTTGGCAACGTTGGTTAGTCATTGAGCAGAGGGGTTTTTTTTTTTTTTGTTTGTTTGTTTGTTTTGTTTTGTTTTTTTAATGAGAGTATAGCCAGTATGTCTGTGGTAGAAAAGAAGAAAATCATGTCTGAAGAGATTCTTTCCCTACAAAGATTAGGTCGTATATAAACATTGTTTAAAGTGAAGCAATCTATGGAATTTAAATTAATTTCTCCTTTAATGCAGAGCATGCCAGGCCTGGAGTCAGGAAGACTCAGCTTCCTGAGTTCAAATCTAGCCTCAAATGTTTACTAGCCATGTGATCCTGGGCAAGTCACTTAACCCTGTTTGCCTCAGTTCCTCATTTGTAAAATGAGCTGGAGAAGGAAATGGCAAACCACACCAATATCTTTGCCAAGGAAAACCCAAAATGAGGTCATGAAAAATCACATATGACTCAACAACAAGAACAAAAATCCTTTAATGCAATGCTTGTCATTAGCCAGTAGAAATGTTGATATCTTAACTAGGTATGTATCTGCATTGACCATAGCTAGATAAATGGATTTTTTAAATGGATTTCCAGCTTTCAGCAAGAGGGCTTTTAAAATTCTCCTGCCTTATTCTACCACACACTTCAGTATGAGCATTTTCACTTTATTCTTGTTTTAAATCAAAATACAGAAATAAACACGTTGCAAAACAAAAATTTTAGATTGTGTTTGTCTGGTGTTCAGTCAGATATTGCAAACCTTTTGTTCAAATAAAAAAAGTACAATATCAAAACTAAGTTTATATATGATTATTATATCAAGCATTATGCAAATTGTATTTTTTTCTTTTAAAGTGTAATATTTATTTTCAACAAAATTTATAAAATAAAAAAATTAATATAAAGTCATGCAAATGATAGTAAGCATGTGTGGTCTTGCCAGATTACTTCTTTTGATTCTTACAGAAGGTCCCTCATAAAATATTCTAAATTATTTTTATAATTAGATTTGCATAATGTTATATTTAGAGTTTTCATAATTATATGCAACCCAGGCTTCTCTGGGCATATTTCAAGCATGCCCACCTGCCATAGAGCTCATTGCATCCCCTACCATGTGTGTTCCATTGATTGCCCTTTAAAATACAGAGAAGCTCAGTCCTTCACTCTCTTTGCCACCATCTTTTCAGCTCTGCTCTTTTCCAAATCTCCTATCTATGGCGCGCACCATGGATGTCTTGAACAGAACTGGTGAGAGGGGAGGGACTCTCCTTCTCCTGCTCCCTCTCTTTGAGTCTTCCAACTCTGAGGAACTGACTTGGGAGTGTTTATATCTCTTCTGTGTTGTTTGTCCTGTTTCTGGTGCCAGAGGTAGTCCTCACACACACTGGAGTTTGAGCCCTAGCAACCCTTGGGGCCAAAATAGCAGGTGAGATGGTGCATCAGCCAGCCCAGCATGAAGTCCTGAGAAAGCAGGGTGCCTGGGACTCAAGCCTGAGGCAACTTTTGGATCTGGAACTGGGACTCTCCTCTATGGAAACCAAGCTAAAATATGTGCTTAATCCCCTTCCCCTCCACAGAGACTGAGGTGATATAAGAGGGGATAAGAATTATTCCTCCCACTTATTGGGAGAGTAAGACTGTGTATTTTTATTATTATTTTTGAAGTATATTCTCCTTTGTAAAAGCTCCAGTGTTACATATAGGTAGGATTTTTTTAAAAAATATTTTATAAGAATAATTAAATTATATATATTTAATTTAGAGCTTTGGGGGCAACAGTTATCAATGTAGTTATTGTAAGCACCTAATGTAAGCACCTATTTTTTTTTTTAGATACTGTGAATAGTATCTTAAATTACCCTGAAAGTTCACACAACATTTTTGTTGTTATTGAAAGGAGTTCAAGAAACAAATAAGGTTGGGAGCCATTGGTGTAGTGGAAGAAACGCAGGACATAAAATTTAAAATTAAAAAAAAAACAAACAAACCCTGGGTTCAAATTATCATCAAACACTTAATAACCTTGTGACTCTAGGCAAGTCATTAAACCTCTGTACCTGTTTCCTCAAATCAAATCAAGGGTTGGATTGATGGTCCCTAAGATCCTTGTCAACTCTAACTCTATGAGCATAGGCTAGAATTGCAGATTGGCAGCTATAAAGTGTGTAAGCAATTATCCAGTCCTATACCCAGACCGGGATGAGGAATTTGAGGTCCTTCGATGACTCACTGAAGATCCCATAGCTTATACTCAGCAGAGCCTGGATCCAAGTCCAGGAATTATGACTCAATTCAGCACTCATTCCAACCATGCTGCATTGTCTCCCTCATGAGGTCATGCCAGACCAAACCCATTTCCCTTCTGGCAAAATGAGTCAACAAGTAGGGCCGGTGATGTTTCCTCAAATTCAAGCACTTGTAATCTGAACAAGTTGGAGAGATGTGGGCAGCATGATGGCAGTTAGGTGGAGTCAGACCTGGTTGGGTAACCAGACCCACTAAGGAGCCACTAATGGTTTGACCTCAGTGCGGAAGAAACTTTCTAAGGGATCATCCCAGGAATCTCTGCTTGGCTCCTGGAAGCTCGGTGATTTTTACTATTTTTATCAACTCAGCAAACATTCATTCACCATCTACTATGAACAATGCTTTGGGCAAGGCTTTAGGGATACCAAGATGGCAAGTATTCCCTGCCCTTAAGAGCTTAATCACATTCTATTGGCACATACCATGCCATTAAAAGATGAGAGGATATAAGATAAAAGATATCATTTATATGGTACTTTAAGGTTTGCAAAGTGCTTTACAAATGTTACCTCATTTGGCCTTCACTGCAACTCAGATAGTCCTATTATTGTCCTCTTTTTACAGATGAGAATACTGAGGTAGATAGAGGTAAAATGTCTTGTCCAGGGTCACACAGCTAGTATAGTGTATTAGGTAGCTAGGTGGTTAAGTGAGTAGAGCTAGGAGACTGTAGCCTGGAAGACCTGAGCTCAACGGCAAGCTCTGTGTGTGTGTGTGTGTGTGTGTGTGTGTATTATATATGTATATCTATACATATATATAATACACACATATATACAAATACATACACACATGTAAAATTTTCCACCCAGTTATATGTTAAAACAACTTTTCAACATTTGTCTTTTTTTAAGTTTTGAGTTCTGAATTCTGTCTTTCCCTCATTTTTTCTCTCTCCCTGCTTCTCTGAGATGGTAAACAATCAGATATAGTTTATACATGTGCAATCATGTAAAACATTTCCATATTAGTCACTTTGTATGAGAAGACAATAAAAGAAAAAGAATGAATGAAAGAAAGCAAAAAGTTACACTCTTCAGTCTCTATCCAAACAATTATCTGTTCTTTCTCTGGAGGTGGATAGTATGCATCATCGTTAGTTTTTTGGGATCGTTTTGGATCATTGTATTGCTGAGAATAGCTAATCATTCACAACTCTTCATCAAACAATATTGATTTTACTGTGTACAATGTTCTCCTGGTTCTATTTACATTACTATGCATCAGTTCATGTAAGTCTTTTCAGGTCTTTTCTGAAATCATTGTGCTTCTCATTTCTTATGGCACAATAATATCCCATCACAACCAAATACCACAGCTTGCTTAGCCATTCCCCGATTAACGGGCATCCCTTCAATTTCCAATTCTTAGACACCAGAAAAAGAACTGCTAGACATATTTTTGTACAAATAGGTCCTTTATCCTCCCCACCCCCCAGCTTTTTTGATGTCTTTGGGATACAGACCTAGTTGGATCAGAGAGTATGCACAGTTCTATAGCCTTTCATGCATAGTTCTAAATTGTTCTCCAGAATGATTTGGAATGATAATTTTTTTTTAAAAAACTATCTATTGTTTCCTGTTACCTGTTTGTGTAATATTGACGTCTTTGTCTCATCTGAAGTTGCTTACACCCAGAGGGACTTGGAAAGGTATTTAGTCCACACACACCCCTCCCCACTCTACATTTGAAGGAACTGAAACTGGAAGGTCCGATTTATCCAAGCAGCAAAGTTTATCTGTGATTGTATAATCTACAGTTTTTTAGATTATAACAACAATAATGACTGGCATTTATAGAGGAGGTATAGTTTGTGAAGTGCTTTACATACATTGGCTCATTTGATTATCTGTTGTTTTCAGGAGGTACCACAGTACAGTAAGTGAATCGTGGCTCAAGAGCTGGATTTGGAGTTGGGAAGACCACAGTCCAGATCCAACCTGGGACACATAGCATTCTGTTACTACAACCTCTCAATGCCCCAGCAGCAATCTAACTCGAAGAATTGCAAAGCAGGTTCAGACCTGCGTGAGTAGAGGGAGTTACCTTCTACCAAAGAAAAATGGATCTATCCAGAAGGGGGAAAACATACTTAGAAGTATCTGGGGCATCATTTGTTCTTTCTGGGTTATCTATGGGTTTGTATTCCTGGGAACTCTCTTCGCTCTTCTTGATCATCTGTGTCCTAAGCAATTTTGTGTTTCTGTCATTTGGGGATTTGTCATAGTTCCATATTATGCTGAGTTTAAAAAAAAGTTCACTAATTGGGAATAATCATAATAAAGCAATAATAGTAGCAACAGCTATCATACATGTAGAGCTTTAAGGTTCACAAAAAGTTTTAATGTTATTTCATTTGAGCTTCCCAACAACCCTGAGAGGTATTGTGATTGTTAAATTGATTTTCAGTTATGTCCAATTCTCCCCCATTTGGGATTTTTTTGGATTGGTTTGCCATTTCCTTCTCCAGCTCATTTTACAGATGAGGAAACTGAGGTAAACAAAGTAAAATGACACAGCTAGTAAGTGTCTGAGACCAGATTTGAACTCACAAAAGTGAGTGTCCTGACTGTAAGCCCAGCACTCTGCCCACTGTGGCACTTAGCTGATACCCTGAGAGACGGGTGCTGCCATTAACCCCATTTTGTTGTTATTGTTGTTTGTCCTTGGTTCTAGAAGAGGACCATGGTATCAAGAAGATGATGGCGTGACTTGAAAGTGAATTTGGACTTAAGTGAGGGAGGGCTGTGCAAGGTCATGAGCCTCACTTTCTCCTCCACAGCCATCTGGGTCCAGTGGCCAGATAGAGATCAGGATGACTGGAGATGGCCTTCGAACCCCATTTTATAGGAGGGGAAACAGAGGCTGAGAGTGTTTAAGTGACCTCTCCAGAGTCACATGGCTAGTAAGTATCTGAGGCTAGATTCCAGCTCGGGTCTTCCTGACTGTCAGCTTTCTGTGCTCTGGGCCTCCTAGCTAACCTAAATGATAGCTGTAAATGGTCATTTGAACAACCACTAAAGGGATAGGGAAGGCTTCTGAAGGAGAAAATAACTTGAATAAGGCCCTAGATGCCACAGCTTGTGTAAATATATATTTATAAATATAATCAATAAACAATAATATAGTAATACAATAAATCAATATTTGTTAAGTGCCTACTATGTGATATAAAGAGGCAAAAGACAGTCCCTGCCCTCAGGAAGCTTACAATCTAATGGGAGAGAAAACATGCAAACAAATACATGCAAAGCAAGTTATAGTGCAGGATAAATGGGAAATTATTAATGGAGAGAACACTGGGATTAAGAGGGGTGGGAGAAGGCTTCCTATAGGAGGTGGGATTTTAGCTGGGAGTTTAAGAAAGTCCATGAGCTCATAGTCTGAGCAGACAGTTACAGGCATGCAGGATGGCTCTCAGCAAATACTCGGAGCTAGTGATGGAGCACCAGCCAGGAAGCTAGTGTCATAGCATTCAAGAGTGTAGGCAGAGGAAGGTGTAAAAAGACTGGAAAGGGAAGAAGGGGCTAGATTGTAAAGGGCTTCCATTTCCAAGTAGAGCATTTTGTGTTGGATCCTAGAGGCAATAGGATTATCAAATTTGCAGGTGGCACAAAGTCAGCCACAACGTTATGGAATAAAGGAAATGTTCTAAAGAGACCAATGTTGATTCATTGAATTAAGATTTTACAAAGAAGGGAAAGGTAAGAAACAGAGGGTGTAGTATGATAAGGTAAGGAAAAGATAAGAGGAAATAAAGTTCAGAATGAACGAAGACTGGAGAACAAAGCTGAGGCCAAGAAAATAGAGTTCCTTAACTGTATAAAGGAAAAAGAGGAAGATCAGAAAAGGAATAGGACCTTTACTTACAGTAGATGGAACAGTGATGACTAAGAGTAGAGAAAGGCCAAAGCTGCTCATCTCCTATTTTGTTTCAATTTTTCCTGATAAAAAGAATAATTTTTTAATGAGAGAGAGCAAAATGGGCTTATTAAGGAATCGATAACCCAGATGGAATTAAAAAGATAAGAAGTAAAAAGAAATCCTCAAGCTACCTTTGATGCCTTCAAGTTACTTGGCCTAGTAAACTCTAAATTTTGCCAAGTCCTTAACATATATTGTTTCATTTGATCCTGAGTAACAACACTGCTAGCTAGACACTATCTTTATCCTCAAAGTACAGATAAGGAAATTGGGCCTCCTAGGGGTTGTGACTTGCCCAGGTAGGAATTGAGAGAGGATTGAAATGGAAATCTTTCAAACTCAAGTCCAGAATTCTATCCAATGGTACCAAGCTGCTTCCGAGGGTAATGGAAGAATTAGCAGATGTGATTTCTGGAGCCACTATGAATGATCTTGAAAAAAGGTAGAGGCTTGGAAAATGGCCACAGAATTGGAAAAGAGCAAGAGTCCCAATTTTTAAGAAAGGCGAGAAATTAGAGTCTGCAAGCTATGAGCCATTGACTTCAATTCCTAGAAAAATTCTATTTTCAAATGTCATTGATTCATTTTTTTGTTTTTTGTTTCTGCTTTTACATCACACTCCTTTCTCAGTATTTACCTGCCCTTTGGAGTCTTCCCTTGACAAAAAGAAAAGCAATGAAACAAAAAAATGAGCTGGTACTGTAACCACATCTGACACATCATGTAACATTTCATGCCCTTAATTCCCCCACATCCCATCTCCACCAAGAGGAGGGAAAAGTATGTTTCATCAATCGTCCTCTGGGACCAAGAATTGTCATTATATTTAGAAACAGCACACAGTGATGACAAGTGATCTGTTTCCAGTCGGATTGGTATTATTTCCTTTTTTGAGGGTACTTCAGTCATGTCCAATCCTTTATGATCCCATTTGGGGTTTTCTTGACAAAGATATTAGAGTAGTTTGCCATTTTCTTCTCCAGCTCACTTTCCAGATGAAGAAATTGAGGCACACAGGGTTAAATGACTTGCCCAGGGTCACACAGCTAGTGTCTGGGGCCAGATTTGAACTCAGGTCCTCCTCTCTCCAGGCTGAGCACTCTATCTACTATGCCACCTAACTTCCATAAGGAGATTACAGGACTAATGAGTCAGGGGAATGTTGCAGATAAGAATTATTAAAAATAAGATTTTAAGAGAGCATTTAGCAAAGTCTCATACTGCTCTTGGGGTAAATATGGGATATGGGCTAGATGAAGGTTTCCAAGAAAAGATTGGATAGCATCTATGTTAGGGTCAAAGATTTTGAAGAGAGATTCAATAACACCCACCAACTAACTACAGAGTTCATTGAATAATAATTGAATATTTTGAATATTGAATAACTGAATAAGCCAGCCAAGTGAACATTCACTCCAACAAGAGTCTACTCACATATACATTTGTGTCCCTGCCTCAAAGTCAACTCAGGACTCCCCCTTGGATGAACTGAGGAAGCTGAATCCTCGATCGCTAGCCTAACCCATTGTTTCAGAATGACTTGAAGATGTTAGGGGTTATTGAGTTTTGTAATAAATTGGACAAGAAGCACTAGAGACTCCAATCAAGGGTGAACTCCATTCATTAGGTCAGATCAGAAATGTAACCAGCTCAGGGTGTTCCAGAGTTTTCCAAGGGTGCAAACATGGGTGTGGGCACTTCCTCCCCTTGGTGACTACTGTTGCTGAACTGTAACTTTCAGTCTCTTCCATTGCAAAGGCTTCTCTTATAGTGACTGTCTTTCCCCCTCACCCTAGGGGATAAGAGTTGAACTCACTGGGATGAGCAACCCTCTCCTGCCATGACCTTACTGGAGGCTGGACTATCCTCTAAAGTACCCTACCCTACATTTTGTTTAGTTTTTTGGGAGGCGATCGGGGTTAAGGGACTTGCTTAGGGTCACCCAGCTAGTGTCTAGGGTAAGATTTGACCTCAGGTAGTCCTTTCTCCAGGGCCAGGGTTCTATGCACTATGGTACCATCTAGCTGCACCCCCCCACACACACATTTCTTTTGTAATCACCAAACTGAATTTATCCCACATGAGAGTTTTTTGTTATGACTCTGAGTCCCATACCACATAAGGAGCATCTTTCCTTTGGAGTCAAGACCTATACTTAAGAGATAGGCATCCCCTGATCTTCATGTCCCCCTATTTCTTTCCCCAAGTGGGGCTGCCCTAACCTGCCTACATCCATGTATTAGCTCTTTTTTTCATTAGCTCTCTTAAAGGTGTTGACCTTGGTGGCATAGAGATGGAAGAAACCTCCGAGGTCATTGAGTACAACACCCCCCCCCATTTTACAGATGAGGAAACTGAGACACAGAGGTCGTGTCCAGGGTCCTAGAGCTCCTAAGTTCCTGAAGCAGGATTAGAACCCAGGCCTTCCTAAATTCTTTCTACTGTGGCATTCTGCTTCTCACAGAGGTCTCTTCCACCTGTTCAGATTCTGAGGTTTCATTCCTCCATCTCATCTCTTTTCCCCATCTCCCTCTAACACTCCCTTTCCACGTCCATCTTTGCCCTGTAAACTTTGTATCCTGCATCTCTACATGTCTGCCACCAAGGATCTCTCAATCTGCTGTGTGGTACAATGGAAGGGTTCTACTTGAACCCAAAACTCTGATTAGATTCAGTTCTGCTACTTGTGTTGAATGATCTTGGGGAAGTCACTTAACCCAGGGACTGGAACAGATAACCCCTGAGGTGACTTCCACGTCCACATCTAAGATCTCTCCCTGTTTCCTCACTAGGAAACACCACCAGAGCCTATGGGGGCAGCATTTATTGTTGTCAATAAATACAGCTTGTGCCTTCTGTGCCAGTAAGGCAAAATGGGCTTAGTTTAACGGGTGCCCTTGAGGAGTTTGGCTTTTGTTTACCGTGAAAGTACTTTCACCTGTTAAATGCTAAGCCCCAGGCCCAAAGCCCTATCAGGTGTGAAACCCGTGTAGATTAATCACTTAAGAGGGGCCAACTCGGGAACCAATGGGTCTCCGGACTCCGGTCTCTGGTCGTTGAGGCGGGGCTTGAGAACGCCAGAGGCTTGGCTGCGAGGAGAGGCAAGAAACTACAGCTGAAAAAAATCCGAAGCAGAGCCAACCCCTGTGTGGACCCAGGAGTTCGAGTGAGGTGTCGAGGCCAGTGAATATGATTTATGCCATCTTATTTTTCTGTGGCCTCCTGGCTACTCTTGTGAGGCGGGCCTACTGGGCCTGTTGTGTTCCCAATACAGGAATGGGGAGGTTGGTTCGCTAATTTGTTGCTCTGTGCCCTGAATAAATTTTTTGATGCCTTCTGCTTGGAGAATTCTATATACCCAACGATTTCGAACCATTCAGATATATATATGATCCTTTTTGAAATCATAAATTCTGCCTTCCTACTACACCTTCTCATCCTCAAGTTACTTCTTATATTACTTTGAATGTAATGTGCATATGCCAACATATGTGCATGCTCTCTCCCCCATTCAGATGTGCTCCTTCAGGGGTTTTGTTCACTTTTTTCCCTTCCCCAATGCTTAGCACAGTAATTGGCAAAGATTTTTGCTGTTCAGTCATTTCATGTCTAACTCTTTGTGACCCCTTGTGGGTTTTCCTAGCAAAGATACTGGTTTGTCATTTCGTTCTCCAGCTCGTTTTATAGATGGGCAAACAAGATTAGGTGACTTGCCCAGGATCACACAGCTAGTAAGTGTCTGAGACTGGATTTGAACTCAGGTCTTCTTGACTCCAGGTATGGCACTCTATCCACTGCGCCACTTAGCTGCTCTCAAATCAGATTACTTAAATCTTGTACCCTAGTTTACATCCTGTTGTTTGCTTAATGCACAAAAATGTCTCCTCTGTATTTGGGGTCCAGTGCCAAGCTGAGGAGGCTTGGTCTCTATTTGTTCTGCACTGCTTAATAAATTGCTGTATGCTTAGTAACTCAAACCTTTGTTTCATCAATTATTCCAGATTTTACCCATCATATCCCAAAGTTTAGTGAAGCAAAAAACAACTCAGTTTTCAAGGATTAGGTACTCTCACCAGAGCACCTCAAGAATGTATTAGGAGACTCCAAAATATGAGGAATTTGTAGGAAAATTTGACTTTTCTGGCTCTCTCCCCCTAATTTCTAAGAATCCCCAAAATGTCTTTGAGGATGTTTGTTTCAAAAATGTCTCCCAGGGCCCACAGGCAGTGTTCCAAGTGACCCTAAGAGTTCAGGAGGTAAGGGGTATGTAGTGATTAAAGAGCAGAGGACAGGAAAATTTAGGCCACCAAGTGATTCAGAGCTCTGCCCTGACAGGTGGATGGTGGATTGAGCAGGACGAGGAAAAAGGAAATGGGAGGAGAAAGGCAGTGGTTGGAGTTAAGGGGCCTGCCCCAAAGCTCCAAAAAGGGGTGGAGTTGCCTCTGAAGACAGGTAGATAGACGCTCAGTATAGTTCTCTTAAACAGACTAGTCTTTCTGACCATTTCACTGAAGTGAGATAGCTGCTGCAATCCTTCAAGGGATGGGATCTAGGCGATCAGACCCTTGGGTCCCAGGGAGGAGGGTCATGGCTTGGGGCCCACATGCCTAGTTCTTTGAGGGGGTGGAATCTGTGAGCCTGGAGAGCTGATAAAAGCCTGCATCCTCAAGCAGGCAGGAGCTAGGTCCTAGAGTGGGTAAAAAACTATAGGGCCAAACATTCAGGGTCTGGGTAGGAAGAACAGAAGACATGAGGGTCACAAGATTATTGGGAAGATTGTAGGGGGTTCAGTGGTATCAGTGGCTCCAAATGGTCCTCTCAATCCAGGAGCTGTATTTACAGATCCAAGTGTAGACTGCTGGGCGATGGGCTGAACCACAGGGGTAATCACCCCAGGACAGGATGCCCTGGAGCCTCCCATTGCAGACCAGGGGGCCTCCAGAATCACTCTAGGAAAAGACAGAGAAAGAGTCTGCTTTGAGTCTCATCATCTCTTAACTAATGCCCTGGAGTCCCTCCCCACTGGCATAACTTTCTTGGTAAAACTGGCCCACTAGCTGTCCCCTCCATCACCCATCCCTGAGTCTCTGCAGAAGGGGATATGATCCCCCTTGTCTGACAGGTTTAAGTTTCAGCTTCTCCATGGCTTTCTTCCAAATACACTCAAGTGGTGTTCTTGTTGTTAACTCATTTTCAGTAGTGTCCAACTTTCCCTGACCCCATTTGGCAGAGATACTGGAGTGAGATGGGTTCTGTGTTTCCTTCTCCAGCTTACTTTACAGATGAGGAAACTAAGGCAAACAGGGTTAAGTAAATTGCCCAGGGTCACCCAGCTAAGTGTCTGGGACCACATCTGAACTCAGATTTTCCTGACTCCAGGTCCAGTGCTCATCCATTGCAGCGCCCCCTAGCTGCTCCCACACTCATATACTCAGATCTTTCCTATAAAATGTGAATTCTTTCAGGGCTAGGACTAGCTCATTTATGTCTTTGTATGAACACTTTCAGATGTACCTTAATGAATGCTTCTGGATTGACTTCCTGACCCTTCAGGTGTTAGCGCTGGTGGGCTATCACTCTCTTGCTGTCTCTGTCTCTCTCCCCCTCCCTCCCTTAAAATTACTTTATGTGCTCCCACCCACTCATTCCACCCCCAATAAGATATGAGCTCTTGTATCACAAAAGCTGTTTCTGTTTGGTTTTTGGATCTGCAACACCTGGCCCAATGCCTGGCTTACAGCAGTCCCTTCATTAGTGTTAGATTAGGTTGACATACTCACCTGACAGGCATCCTGGCCATTGTCCAAGCCAGCGCATATCATATTGTTCGTAAGCACCCCAGGGTAGGAAGCTTCACACTCTTTGGGAGACAGGAGAGTGACCTCCGAGCAGGACAAGCTGTTGCTGTATTTCACTAGTGGGGGAAAGGCAAAGCTGGGGACCAAGGGGTCTTGGCTGCCAGCCCTAATCCTCTTGGTCATGAGACAGGCCGTTGATCAGGCAGCCACCGCCCATCAAGGACCCAGGTTTCTGATCACTCCAATGTGGGCCTTCTAAGCACCCTTTACCTCGGGGTTGGCTGGTAGTCCCCCAGCCTGCAGCCTGGCATCGAGTCCCTGGTGCAGCGCAGGTCCTGGCCAGAGGTAAGACCTGGACCCGGGGTCCCAGGACGGCTGGACGTCGAAGCTTCATCAGAAGGAGGTCATGCTCATCAGTTCGGCCAGGCAGGGAAGGGCCAGAACCGGCCTTGTACTTGGGGTGGGGGATCATAACGGAGCTGATCTTGAGTTGTTCACCTCCATCAGGTAGTAGCAGATGGTAGTCACCAAGTTTGGCCCAAAGCCAACTGTCCAGGCCAGAAGACAGAAGGGAAGGCGTAAGCACAACCACTTTCCAAGAAGCCTTCATGCCTTGAAGGCCACTCCATTCTCTTCCCTTTCCCAGACCTTCTGAACCGGTTCATCAGCCTTTCCTCATTCCTCCTCCCTTCCCACGGTCCTCTGAGAATGTAGTAGTAGGAGAGGCCCTGGTTTGAGTCAGGGTCTGCAGATACTATCAGCAAAATGAGAGGTCTGAAGTAATGGGACATTCTGTATGTCCCTCCCAGCCTTAAAGCCTGTGATTCTGAAGCCTATGCCTGGCCCTTCAACTTGTTACTGTGACACTCTGGGCCTCAGTTTCCCTGTCTGCAGTGGGACTTCATGATCTTGGAGGTCTCTCCTTTCTGCCCTCACCACCTTTCGTCTTCCCCATTCCCAGCCAATCTAGGTCCCCGGACCTAGATTTATCCTGAAAAAGGTAAAACGGTCAGAACTAGCCAGCTTCTTTTTTTGTGGACTATACCTTTCGGCGCAATGGGCTGCGGTTAATACCCATTGGCGGTCCACCAAGACCCCAGCACAACGGAAGGAGAGGTCTTTGAAGAGAGAGACGTGCCAAGGCTGAGAGCCACGGGAGCACTGGGTAATCCTGGACCCAGGGGCCTCCGACGCCTCCGGGACTGGGGACACTGAGGTTCCAGGTGCAGCTACAAAAAGAGAGAGAGAGGTGAGAAGCCCTGAGGGTGGAGAGCTGGGCTAAGGAGAGAAGAAGATGGAGAGGGAGGAAGGGAACCAAAGAAGGCGGGGAAATAGGAGGGCAGGTCTCGGAAAGGATGGGGGGAGATTGCTGGGGGAGGGACAAGAAAGGGGATGGAACTAGACAGTAGGAAAGCAACTACGGCGACCACGATGATAATAGCTCTCAGGTCAATAGGGCTTTACATCCATTAGCTCTGGATTCTATCAGGCTTGTGAAGTATTAACTTATATTTTTATAAAGCTCCGAGGTTTGCCTAGCCCATTCGTGCCTCCCAACAATACGTTGGGATGAGTATTCAGGTATTACTCCTCCGTTTTAGTACTGGGTAAACTGAGGCAGCGAGATTGAAGGACTTGAACAACTATGCTCAGCCATTACCCGTGGACGTAGCTGACTACAAAAGCCAAGATTTTGTCTCTGCTTCGCTAGGATGCAGAGTTTAAATGGTGGAGCTGGGGGGAGGGGTCGGCTTACAGCTGGGAGGGGCTGCTTGAAGCAGTTTGGGAGAGGGAGTAAAAGACTTGGGAAAGGAATTATGGCAGGGCTGGATTTGCGGGTAAGGAAGATGGGAAAAGTGTGAGATGCGTGAGAGGTGGAGAGGAGATGAAGGTGGGAATGTGGTTAAGTGAAGTATTGAGGGGAGGCTGAATTCAAGGATGAGGTTCCGGGTGGAGGTTGAGGCTGGACTCAGTATAGTGGCAGGATAGTGGTAATGGAAAACCAAGGATGAAGATTCCCTGGGGAACCCTGTCTCGCCTCCCACCCACTCCGAAGATATCTTCCCTTACCCCTGCAGGAAGCAAGTATCAAGAACCACAGGGCGGTGTGGATGGAGCTTCGAATCCTCATGCTTGGAAGCTGGGGGTGGAGAGGGGGAAAGAGGTCCCTTCAGGGCTGTGGAGTCCCCCAGCTCTGCGCAGGCCAGCTCACCTCCAGAAACTGGAGAGCTTCCCAGTCCCCGGCCCCACCCCACCCCCAACCGCTGATTAAACGGCCTTCCCATCTGATAACTCGTTAAGAAGGGCCCCCAGGCAAGATTGGAGAATACGCTAATTGTAGCAATAATAGCAATAATTACAATAATAACAGCCCCTTTTAGCATCTCCACAAACGTCCTAAAACCCAGCTTGGCAGATCTCTTCCCAAGTTCCACAGAGGGATACTGGAGCCCAGAGAGGTGAAGCCAATTCTGGAAAGTTGGCAACAAGTAACCATTTCCCCCAACATTCCCAGGGTCGGTTACGGTGGGCAGCTCTTCCCAGATGTCAGCCCAAGTGGTTCCCAAAACAAAGATCACAGAGAGTGACTTTCCCAAAGTCTCAAAAATCCAGCTACCCCCACCTCCAAACCCACTTGCTCGTTTGACCTAGAGGGACCCTGAGCCTCCCCCTATCCCAACCCTGAGGAGGGAGAGCCCCCAGTCTTACCAGGGGGTCATGGACAGTGTGTCAGGGAGTGACTCTGGGTAGCTGGATCGCTGCCTAGTCCTGTGCGGGCTATCAGGTCGTCTGCTCCTGGTCCCTAGTCCAAGCCTCCCCTTTTAACCCCCAGCCTCCGGAAGCTGTCCTACCCAGCCCCTAGGGGATCAAGCCCCCACTACCCCACCCTTCCTAATTAGACTTTCTGGGTGAGGCTGGCACCAAGCCCTGTTACCAGATTCCTGCCCAGGGAGAGGCCCTGATTTAAAAAAAAAATAAAATAAAAAGACTTCTTGTGCTCCAAGTTCACTTTGTATCCTCCGTCTTCTAACAAAGCACATTCCTCTCCCACATCTGGGAGAGTTCAAAATGGCCTCTTCTTTCAAGAAGTCCTCCAAGACAGGTTCAAGTCTACCAATTGTGAGAGGATGAGAGGCAACCCTTTCACCACAAAGCAAACCACAGAGCCATGCCTGGGGAAAAGGTCATATGAATCCTGCCCCTTCCTCCTTCTCACCCCACCCGGGGGCTGTTAGTGCACTGAATATTTGTATGTCTGTTTGATTAAGAATTAGAGAATGTTAAACCATGAAGAGAACTACCAGGTGCTTTTCTCCAGAGGGAGGAGGGAATACCCGTAGGAAAACAAAACAAAAAAACCAGTGACTGATGAACTCATGAATGGGGCCCCTGACACTGAAGGAATCCTAACAATCCCAAGCTTATGCTTTGTTGCTGTTCAGTCCTCAGTCCTGCCCCATTCTTGGTGACCTCATTTGGGGTTTTCTTAGCAAAGATACTGGAGAGGTTTGCTATTTCCTTCTCCAGCTCATTTTACAGATGAAGAAATTGAGGCAAACAGGGTCAGGTGACTTGCCTAGGGTCACCCAGCTGGTAAGTATCTGAGGGCAGATCTGAACTGAAGTCTTCCAGACTTCAAGCCCAGCACTCGAATCACGGCACCACACCTTATATGACCTCATCAGGATTTGTGTGCTCAAAAGTCGCAATGGTTTGCTCATATTGGTCCATGTTCAAAAGGTTCCACTCTGGAATCAATTTGAATAGGAAAAAAACAAAGAACAGTCCAATCCCTAACAACTGAGAGCCGTCTAGAGACCATTTCTAATCTGGATAGAGTCAATTCTCTGGGACAAGTTGCTTATTCAGAGGTAGATCAAGACTGGAGCATCTAGGTGGTACAATGAGTGACTGGGTAGATCTCTGGGCCTGGAGTCAGAAAGACCTGAGTTCGAATTTTACCTCAGACGCTCAGACCCTGGACAAGTCATCTAACCCTGTTTGCTTCAGTTTCTTCATCTGTAAAAAATGAGCTGGAGGAGGAAATGGCAAACCATTGCAGTATCTTTGCCAAGACAATTCCAAATGGGGTCTCAAAGAGTCCAACACGACTGGACAATGACAACAGGACCCGGGATGGAAAGGAGACATACAGATGTCCTTGTATTCTTGGAGGAGTTATTTTACCATCACAGGGGTTGTATACCATTAATAATCCCAGTAGTCAGCTGAGTGTGATTGTGGCTACTGTCCCTGTTCCCTGAGATCCCAGACCTGATGTCATGGCAGAGAAGTATCACACATAAATTGCCAGAGACTGTTGAACAGACAACACTAAAGGTTAAAACG
Source organism: Phalanger gymnotis (assembly GCA_028646595.1). NCBI lineage: Eukaryota > Metazoa > Chordata > Mammalia > Diprotodontia > Phalangeridae > Phalanger > Phalanger gymnotis. Next base: position 784,589,073 of record CM053622.1, read on the forward strand.
AGAAACGACCTTAGAATACAAAATCCAGGCCATTAGAGTTAGAAGGAACTTTCCAATGCAAAATATAGAAAATCCGAGATAATCTAGTCAGTTGCTTTCATTTTTCAGGGAAGGAAATTGAAGTTGAGAGACATCGAATGACTCACTGAGGTTTATGCAGTAACAAAGTGAGGCCTCGGGGTGAAGACTCAGAAACAAAGTCCAGTGGTCTGCCCCAAACTGCTTCCCTGAGTTCCAAGGATGAGCCCTTCTGGGATGGTCTTTGTTCAAAGGCCCCCACTTCTCAGCTTGAGGTTCTAAAGGCCTTTCCAGCTCCAACAGTCTGTATTCTAAGGGCCATCGCACCTCTACCATCTTCTCTCCCCCTTCTCAGCTTCCTTTTGGCTATTAGGTCATAACATTATATTATAAGCTCCTCAAGGGCAGGAACTGAAATTCTTTTTTGTGTTTGGATCTCCAGCCCTGACAGATAATAGAAGCTTAATAAATTTTTTTGGCTGGTTATTCTTTCTTTGGAAGAACCTTCCAGTTCTGACAATTCCTGTTCTAAGGGCCCTCCCACCTCTGACCTTCCCTGTTCTAAGGGCCCTCCCAGCTCTGACATTCCCTGTTCTATATTTTGTGCTTTTAGAATTGTAAGAGGGAAGAAGTTGCCATAACAGCTGCCCCTATAAATAAGGGAACTTGAGAGCCACCTGGCCCATGGTCTGACAGCTGTTTTCATCCGTATCTCCTAGGCTCTAAGGTCTGTTTTAGCTTGACAGGACTCCCTTCCCAGGCTGCCTTGCATTCCAGGTTTTCCTATGCTCTGTGCCTAATCAGCCTTTCAGCACCTGACTGGTAGTTATGCACACTTACTAACTGCCCCTAGGATCTGACCCAGCTGCCCATCTTCCTGGCGGTGGGCCAGAGCTGTGGGCATCCAGACTGGCAGCTTTGGCTCCTTTTCAATCTGAATCATGTGCCCAGCTGGCTGCCCTAATCCCCCTAGGCAGACTTGCTTCCTTCAGCCTTTGTCCGTGTTGCCCTCTACTGGACTCAGGATCTCAGATCTAGGGCCCCAAGGGATGTCAAAGGCTCTGAGTCCAATGGGTTTATTTTACAGATGAAAAACCTGAGACCACAGAATAAAAGGGGACTTACCCAAGAGTGCCCAGGGAGTACAAGGCAGAGATGGCCTCCAATCTAGCATTCTTTCCACTATCCCACACTTCCTCTCCACCTTCCAGCTCACTCCTCCAGTCTGATCCCTCCAAGGGCACAAGTGAACAAAGGATTACAAAGGCACAAAATGTCTGAGTCAGAAAGGACTTTAGGGGCTAACTAGCCTGGCCCACCCTTGAACAATGGTCCCCTCTACACATCCCCAACAAGCAGTCATGATAAAGGCCAGCTTGTACACAAAACTGCAGATTCTGCGTCATTTGATTGTCACAACAATCCTGTGAGGTAGAGGTCATCATTATCCCCATTTTACAGAAGGGGGAACTGAGGCAGACAGCAGAAAAGTGACTTATCCAAGGTCACACAGCTAAGGAAGCAATTGAGGAAAGATTTTCACTCAGATCTCCCTGATTCTGGGTCATCCATTTATCCACTGTTTCCTTAGTTGCTTATTTCATCACAAAGACCACCAGAGCCCACCACCCTCAAGGTAGCCCACTCCGCCTCCAAATGGCTCCAAGTGTTAGCAAACTTTTCCACCATCCACCGAACTGTGTTTTTTTACAACTTGCACTTACTGCTCTAGAGTCTGCCTTCTTGGGCCGAATAGAACCCCAATCCCCTTTCCATGAAAGACTGGAATCTTAAAACACTTGAAGATGGCTCCCGTGTCTTCCTTAATACTTTTTTTTCTCTAGGCTAAACATGCCACTTTCCTTCAGTGGACACCCACCCCTAGAAGTACCCCAGGACAAGTTGTCAAAGGCAGGCCTTCCTGACCCATGGGACTGTAAGCTTCTTGAGGGCAAAGAGTGTCCTTTGCCTTTGTTTGCATCTCCAGCATTTAGCACAGTGCCTGGCACACAATCATAATAATTATACATACATATATACATATATACATATATATACATGTATGTATATGTGTGTCTGTCTGTATACTTGACTGACCAATTGACATGATGAGGAGAGCTGTACTAGTTGTGATTTGGTCAAGGCCAAGTAAAGTGGAAATAGAACTTCCCTTATTTTGCTTATTATTCCTCCATTTAGATTTCCCTTAGTTCTGACTTTCCCTGTTCTAATGCCCCTCCCAACTCTGACATTCCCTCTTCTAAGGCCCCTCCCTGTTCTAAGGGCCCTCCCAGCCCTGACATCCCTTGTTCTTAGGCCTTTCGCAGCCCTGACATTCCCTGTTCTAAGGCTCTGACATTTTGTGTCCTAAGAGCACCCTTCCATCTGCCCCTTCCTTCTTCTAAAGGCCCTTTATTTTATGAAGAAAGCAGCTGAAATCCAGAGAGAAGAGTGAATTGCTCCAGGCCACACAGATGCTAGCAGAGGTTGTTGGATGAGAAGCCTTCTACCCCACAACTGGCTTTCCAGTGCAGCCCTGTTTCCTCTGGGCCACACCACTGTCTTCCTTATTCTTTGGTGAGGGGGGCAGGGGGTATATCTGACTTCCCTCCAGGCAGAACGTCAGAGATGGGAGGCAGTGCCTGGGCCTGGGAGACTCCTTCCTCAAGACTGAGACAGAGGCCCAAGTTATCTTTCCCTAGTAGGTAAATAAAATCATCGACTGCTAGAATCCCAGAGTTAGAACTGAAAAGACTTCAGAGACATCAGGTCTTACCCTGACCCACCCCCCATTTTTATAGAGGCGTAGATATGTCAGGTGCTCAAGAATCTGAAGGTGGCAAAAGTCCACAACAGAATTTGAACACAGGTCCTCCTGCCTTCAGGTTAAGCTTTATCCACTAAGCCAGGCTGCCTCTCAGGTCACTGAGTTACAGTTACCTTCCTGTGAAAGGTAGGGGAGCCACAGATTTGCTTTAAAAAACAAAAATGACCAAGGACTTTCCAGGGCTATTTATTGTGAATGAAATAGACAAGAAGGGGAGGCATGCGAGGAGGTGGATGGAAATGTTCTTCAGTCAGGGTTAATTGTCCTTGATGGTTTCCCGGATCCAATCCACATATTTGCAGACCTTAGTGTAGACACCTGGCTTCCGGCTGACAGCACAGGGGTCTTGGCCCCAGGAAATGATGCCCTGAAGTGTTCCATTGCACACCAAAGGACCTCCTGAATCACCCTGTTGGAAGAGACCAAGAAAGTTGGCTTCTGGGAAAATGATCTGAGGATGGCCATAGGGATAGAGATAGGAATGGGAATGAAGGGGGTGGGATGGCCATGGAGATCATGGGGAGAATGGGAATGAATGGGGTGGGATATGAAGAATGGGATAAGAATGAATGGGATGAGAATAAAGGAGATAGGGATGGGAATGCAGGGGGTGGGATGGCCATGAGGATGGAGATAGGGATGGGGATGCAGGGGGTGGGATGGCCATGGGGATGGAAATAAGGACAGGAATGAGAGGGGAGGGATGGCCATAGGGATGGAGATAGGAATGGGAATGAAGAGGGTGGGATGGGTATAGGAATGGGGATAGGAAGGAGCAGTGGAATGGAGTGGGGAAAGAATGTTAGAGATTGGGCTTATGTTTCTAGCAGACCTGGCAGGAGTCCTTGCCCGCCTCCTTGACACTGGCGCACACCATGGTATCTGTGATATTCCCAGGATAGGCCCCTTCACACTCCCTATGATCGATGATCGTTATGTCGGCACATCGAAGGGTATGGGGTAGAGTCACTGTGGAAGCAGAGAGGCTGGGCATGAGTCAAGCAGCCCTCTCTTATTAGGGCCCTTCCACACTACGCTGAACCCTCAGCAGGATGCTTCTATTTCCCAAAGGAAATGCATTTGTCTGGAGGATGGCTCCCTCCTTTTTCACAATGGGCATCTCCAGCTTGAGATATTTGTCAATCTTCCATCCTCTTCTCTTTACTACCTTCTTTCTCCATCAGCCCTCCCCGTAGTACTACCCTTACTGAATGACTCAGGGTCCCCATGAGTCTTCCCATATCTGTCCCCTTATATCTCCCCTATGCCTCATGTCTCCCTAGGTTTCTTTCTGTGTGTTCCCTTGTCAACATTCCCATGTTGCTCATCCCTCTGTCTTTCTCTGCTTCCCCATGTAGCCTTTTGTCTCCCTTAGTGACTTCTTGTCTCCACATACATCCTAAAGTCTCTACATATATGTCCCTAATATCTCTCACTGTCTCCCCATGTGTCCCTGTTTCTCTGTATCTCCCTAATATCTCTCACTGTCTCCCCATGTGTCTCTGTGTCTCTACATGTCTACTTGCAGCACCAGATATCTCCCCAAGTATTTTCTGTCCACCCATTTCCTCTTATAGAGTATCCCCATCCCTCCAAGGGACCCCTACACTGGGGGCTAGTGGTGGTCCCCCAGCCGGAGATGAGGCATCGGGTGCCAGGAGTGACGCAGTGCTCAGGCAGGGGTAAGGGCTGCACCGCCCTAGTCAGCATCACAGGGGCTTTCAGCTTCACCAGCATGATGTCATTTCGATGGTCCTTGTTGGGGAGGCTGCCGTTGAAGCCTGGGTGGGGGATGGAGATGGTTGCCATCCTTCTCTGCTCACAGCTATCTGGCTGCTGAAGGTTATGCACCCCCAGGTATGCCCAGTACTGGCTACGGGTGGAGAGGAGAAAGGAAAAATGGAGAAAGCAAGATTAGAGCTGGAGAGTCAAAATCAAGGGACATGGGGGTGGAGAAGTGGGGGCAAAATGGGAGAAAATGGTTAGAGCTGAGAGAAGGAAACAGAGAAGAAAGGAAAGCAAGAGAGAGAAGTTATAGAAGACCTGAGAATGATAGGAGAAAGGAAAGAACATCAGAGGTGAGGAGAGAGACAAAGAAATAGCGGGAGGATGGAGTAAAAAAAGGAAGGCCATAGTAAGACTGGAGAAAAGATATCGTCCCAAGGCAAGTGGACAGACTTGGAAAACTATAGGTCTATGATTCCTGGAAAATATCAAAAATGAGTTTTACAGGGATGATTAGTAAGCATGTAGAAAAAGATAAGTCATCATCTCAAAAAGCCAACATGGTTTTATCCCAAACCAGATCATGCCATCCTAATCTTTCTGTGCAATATACCAGCAGTATAGATATGGTTTACCTAGAGCTTGGCAAAGCACTTGATGAAGCATTTGACAAAGAGAGGAGAAAAATGGACCCTAGACAGTAGCACAGTTGGGTGACCTCAGAGCTAGTCAAATGGATGGACCCAAAAAGTAATCCTTACTTGCTCCATGTCACTTTGCAATGAGGACTCAAGTGGGACACCTGAGTGCTCTGTGCTAGACCCTATGCCACTTCTCCTTTTGATCAATGACTTAGATGTATGTCAAGATTACCAGTCTTGCAGATGATTCAAAGCTAGGAAGGATGACCAGTACATTGGATGGCAATATCAGGATCCAAATATATATATATCTTGACAGTCTAGAATCTTGGACTAAATCTAATCAGGTGAAATTTAAGTGAGATGAGGAAAGTCTTATACCTATTCATACAATCAACCTCACAAGTACAAGATGGAGGAGGCACAGATGGAGAGTGATTCATCTGGAAATGATCTGAGGGTCTTAGTGGGCCACAAGCTCAGGATGAGTCAGCATGGGGATGGGGCAGCCGAAAAAGCTTAAGGTGCTACCTTAAGAGAGACAGGGCTTTTAGCAATAGGAAGGTGATAGTTCCACTGTTTTCTGCCCTAGTCAGACTTCATCATTTTTGGTTCTGGGTGTCACAGTTTAAGGATACTCATAAGGTATAATGTTTAGAGGAGAGAAACTAGAATGATAAAGGCTCTTGAGTCCCCACCATATAAAGATCAGTTGGAAGAAATGGGAAGGAGAAGACAGTGAGGAGAGGAAGGAGACATGATAGCTGTCTACACCTATTTGAAGACTGCAATGTAGAAAGAGAAGACGTATTTTGTTTGCCAACAGAAGGCCCAACTAGGACCAATGGGTAGAAGTCACAAAGAGCCAAATTTAAGTTCAAAGTCAGGGAAAACTTGCTCACACTAGAGCTAGCCCAAAGGGCGATGGGCAGCCTTGGGAGTATTGGGAGGGGAAGCTGTCAGGCAGAGAGGGCCTGGATGACCACTTGTTGATAGGTTGGAGCAGAGACCCTTTTTCAGGTATGGGTTGGACTGGATGACCTCTGAGGTTCCTTCCAACTCTGAAATTCTGTGATTCTGGTGAGGAAGAACTATGAGAGACTGAGTTACAGATGGTGGCAAGATAGAGAGAGGGGATAGAGAAACAAAAGAAACAGGAGAGATGAGGGGGAGAGAGAAATGATAGAGGAAGAGATGAGAAGATATAGGGATGGAAATGAAGCAATCAGAGGTAGACATGGAGGAGAGATACTAGGAAGAAAATGGGCGACTTTGAGTGAGAGATGGAAAGATGGGGAAGAAAGCCAAGGGAGACAAAGGAGGGAAAGGAAGAGATGGTGGGATGAAAGATGGAAGATAGAGAGATGAAGAAACACAGGGTTGGAGATGGTGGACAAGGACTGGCAGTTATGCAGGGGAAAGAATTGGGAAGAGGAAGAGAGGGAGAGATGATGGGATGTGAGAGGGAGGGCGATCAGAGTTGAAATACAGAGATAGAAAGAGGAAAGATAGGGAAACCTTCAAGGAAGAAAAATAGGGGACATATGAGAAAAAGAGACACATATATACACATATGTGTGTATGTGTGTGTATCTATATCTATATGTCTTTATATATATCAATATCTATATATCTATAGCTACGTGTGTGTGAACATCCATCCATCCATCTATCTATCTATCTATCTATCTATCTATCTATCTATCTATCTATCTATCTGTCTGTCTGTCTGTCTGTCTGTCTGTCTGTCTGTCTATCTATCTATTTATCTGTCAGTTGAATCATGAGAAGGAAGAAAACAGCCCTTCTCTATCCTCATTTCTGATCCCCATTCCCAACTCCATCTCTAGCTCTGCCTCCTTCCCCCTTCCTATCTCTGAACTGCCCCTTTCTTCCAACCCATCCTTAACACCATCCCTGATCCGAGTGTGACCCCCCCATCCCTGAGCCCCAGCCTTCTCCTCCCACCCCCCGCACCCACGGCTTCTTGCAGTGAGCTGCTGTGAGTAGCCATTGTTGGTCGATGAGGGTAGCCCCACAGTGTAGACGAGACTTCTGAAAAAGTGCGGCCTGCCAAGGCTGGGAGTGGGCTGGACACTCGTACCCCTTTATAATTCTCGTCTCTGCTTGGCCACGACCTGGGAAGAAGATGGGGGTCAGCCATCTGGAGAAAAGACTGGAAGGGAGAGAGGGAGGGAGGGAGGGAATGTGGGCATTGGGGAATAAAGTGAAAGGAAGTGGAAAAGAGGGAGTTAAGCATGGTCCTGGGAAGGGACAAATGGATACAAGCCTTGTTGGGGGTTGGGAATGGGAATGAAAATGAGAAGAAATACAGGGCTATGTAAGGACTGGAAAGAGGGTAGGGATGAAGTTGTGGAGAGTCCTACCCCTCACCGTGCTGCTCACTTCATTTCTCACCTGTCACCAGAGCAAGCATCATTAGGGTCAGGAGAGGCATGATCTGAGGTGTCAGAGGAGAGGGCCAGACCCCAAATCCTGTCTGGAGAAATACAGGCAGCGATGCTGTAGAGGCAGTGAGGGAAGTGAGGTTCCTGTCCCCTCCCACACAACCTTTGCTATCTTATACTCTCTTCAAAATACCTGCCCCTGCCCCACCCTCCAGCACATATGCCAGGGAGGTAGCCCAGAAATCACAACCTATCCCCACTCCAGGAAGACTGTCATTGTGAAGACATATTGAAGCCTTGGAGAGGGAAACCATTCTCTTTGCTCTGGGTAAGAGCTGGAAGAGTACAGCTGAATGTGGGAGGGGTCACTGACTCTTCCCTTTCATTAAATATTTCAGAGTGGGAAGGGTCCTCAGACATTGAGATATTGAGACACTGACATTCAAGTCCATTCCATAAGTGAGGAAGAACCCCATTAAAACATACCAGACCAGTTGGTAACCCAACCTTTGTCTCTGGACAAGAGGAAGTAAGAGAGGATATGTGCTATTTCCTAGGGAAGCCCACTACCACACTGGCTGACTCCAAGGGTGAAGGGATTCTTCTTCAGGAAACCTCTGTCTGCCCCTCTGAAACTTCTTCCCACTGCTCCCGTCTCTGGCCTTTGGGGTCAAGTTGAACATATCCAATCCCTCTCTCAGGTGATAACCCTTCAGATATTTAAAGACAGCTGTCATGCCATTAAAGCTTAAATTTCAGAATAATTAAAGAATCTTAAATCTTAAATTTCAGAAGAAATAAAGAATCTTAAATTCTCAAAGAAAATTAAATCTTAAATTTTTAAAGATATTAAATCCTTAAATCTTAAATTTCAGGAGAATTAAAGAATCCTAAATTCTTAAAGAATCTTAAATCCTTAGATCTTAAATTCTTAAAGAATCTTAAATTCTTCAATCTTCTACTCCCTTAAATTGTCTCTTCTCAAGGCTAAACATCTCAGGTTCCTTCAATTGATCCTTGTACTTCAGAATCTCTACAGATTTCTACAATCTGGTCCTCTTTTTCTTTAGAAGTGTTCCAGCTTGGGTTCAATGTTTTCTGTTTGTTTGTTTTTTGTCCTAAAAGGTGGTACCCAGAGCTGGATAAAATATTCCTATTGTCTAACCAGAGCCCAAGACAGAGGGATAATCACCTAGCCTTTGATTTTCTCATAGTAGCCTACCATGAAGTAATGTTAACCTTCTAGCCTGTAAAAAATTAATCAACAAATATTTATTAAGCCCTTCTTATAGGTCAGGCACTGTGCTAAACCCAGGAGATATAGAAAAAAGAGGAAAAAACCGCCCCTGACTTCAAGAAACTTAAGTTCTAAAAATTCCAATTTTTTTTTCAAATCAACTTTAATCTAATTATGCTTTCTCCACATTATACTGGTGAAATTGATTCAGGAACTAGGAAATACAGTTTTACCTTTGTCCCTAGTAGGTTAGACTTCATTCAACATTTGAGCATGCAAGGAATTTCTTAGTTCGTGTTTCTGACATTCATAACATTGCTGTCTTACCTATAGTGGCGGTTGTATGCAAAGCTCACGTGTGGACCATCTCTGTCTCTGCCTATGTTTCTAATAAATGTTAAACAGAACAAAACTAAGCCCAGACCTCTGCAGTCTCCACTGGAGACCTCTTGTCTTGTTGACATTGAATTACAGACAACTCTTCTAGGTGGTGCAGTAGATGGAGCACCAGCTCTAGAGTCAGGAAGACCTGAGTTCAAATCCAGCCTCAGATACTCACCAGCTACGTGACCCTAGGCAAGTCACTTAACCATTTGCCGCATTTTCCTCATCTGTAAAATGAGCTGGAGTGTCTCTGCCAAGAAAACCCCAAATGGGATCACAGAGAGTGTGACCCAATTGAACAACAACAAACTCTGTGAACCTGGCCATCCAACTAGTTCTGAATCTACTCAGTCGTATGATTATCCTGCCCACATCTCCATGTCCTTTGCAAGAAAAAGTGTGAGATGCATTATAAAAGGTTTTACTATGGCATCTCACTCTTCGATGAATTTAGAAATCCTGTCAAAGAAAGGAAGTGAATTGAATTTGGTATAACCTGTTCTTGAGGAAGCCATGAAAGACTGACCACTGATTCCTTCTCTAGATGCTCATTCCCATCCTTTTAATAATATTTGAACTAGCTAACAGTTTTCAGACTTCATTATCCCTTCTTTTTTTGAAAATCAGGACAATGTCTGATCTTCTTCGGGATACGTTACTTCTTCCATGTTCTACCTCTTTCAAAGGTCACTGACCATGGCTTGGCAATCCATTCTGCCAGGCCTTTCAGGCCTCAAAAATGCAGTTTATTGATTCCTAATAAGGTTAATTCATCCGGGGCCATCCAGGAATCTCCTCCCACTTTCCTACTTATATTGAATATTAATTCCATTTGCCATTTTTGTTCTCTTTCTGGCCCAAAGTTCATTGTCTTTGGCAGAGAAAACGAAAGCCAGGTAGGCATCTCCTATAATCTGAGCAATCTTATTCCTTCTATTTTCCCTAATAAAGCTTTTAAAAGAATTTTTTTAAAAATCTTTTTTTTTTCTCCTAAGCATTATTTGGCAGCCTCAACTCCTTCTAAGTTGGAGCACTCCTGAGTCTATTCACATAGGACCATACCTGGCTTCTGTGTTCATCCTGTTACTTGTCCTTGCTTTGTCTTCCAAAGACATCTTCTAAAAATTAAATTGGGATGAGCTTCCTGTGCATCCTCATCCTTCCCTTTAGATAACTTCCTTTTTTCACTTTGATGACTTTCACACTTGCAAGTTTCCTAGTCTTCTTGGCATGTCTTTCCTCACAGAACTTAAACAATTAAATTCTATATGTCCTTTCTCCAAGCTTTTCGAAATCTGCTTTACCTAAATCTAGGACCTATGTCAGATTGAGTCTGTATTTCTTCCCTTTTTCTATCATTCTCTAAGATGCAGCAGGCACTTCCCTTCAAGGTTTCTATCTTTTCCACCCCACCAACTAGCTTTACCCTGGAGGGGTGGGCGGGGGTGGGGGAGGGGGATCTGATATACAAGAAAAGTTCCCCTTCTCACTTCTTTTATTCATCTTTAGAATTTATTACTAAGAATTTTCTTAGTTCTGCTTTTGTCAGAGGGAGTACCAGTAGATACACAGGTAATCTGTCTGGCATCTCTTATGTCTCCAATTCCTGCATGATACCAAGCTTGTGATCTGTTTCCTGAAATCCTCATTCTACTTTCTCTTTTTACCCAGGGTGTCTCTATTCTCCTCCAAGGATGACATAGAATATATGGACAGTGTGGACTCCATTGATCTTTATCCAGATTCTCTCCAGCATGCTGCTTCCCTCCGATTCCTGGATTTTTCTACAATATGTTGCTGTATGTTTAAGCAGAATTTGGCCTCGGGGACATTCTGTCCCTCCCTCTGTTTTCAACCGTTCCTTTTTCTATACCCTCCATCGAAATAACCCCTTTTCCCAACTCTTGCCTCTCTCTACCTCCTGCCAAACTGCTTGCACCATTCAGTTCTATTCAATTATGGTAGAACTATAATTGGTCCTATATATAATCCCTGCTCTATCTCCTGGTTTCTCCCAAATCTCTATTCCCCTTTATTCCCTCTGTATCAAGTACACCTTCATCATCTCCTTTCTATCTCCTACTAATTTTCCGTATTGAATAAGGAACTCATGCCATACTACTTCCCTTTCTCTCCTCCCTTCTTTTTCCAGTTTTCCCTTATCCTCCTCTATCCTCTCTTCTTTTGTCCTTCTATCTACTTTTGCTCCTCCTCCCTCTACAAACCTCATCCTCTCTCCCTTCCTCTCTCACTATGGCTATCTCCCTTCCTCCTCTTCCTCTCTTCTCCCTGTTCCTCCTCTCCGCTTCTTCTTCCTCCTCCTCTTCCTCCTCCTTCTTTCTTCTTCTTCTTCTTCTTCTTCTTCTTCTTCTTCTTCTTCTTCTTCTTCTTCTTCTCTCTCTCTCTCTCTCTCTCTCTCTCTCTCTCTCTCTCTCTCCCCATCATTTTCCCTTAATTCTAGTCAAGAAATAGACCTTCAAAGATGTGTTTTTGCGGTATTCATTTCCCATAGAAGCATCTGGAACTCTGCTTCTAATCATTATTCCATGAAATTACTCTTTAAAAGTGGGCCCAGATACTTAACTTCGGAGATGTACCCATTCCATTGACTAACAGGATGATGTGGAGTGACATATATTGGACAGATCTCACTGGATCAGGACATTTGGAAATTATAATTGTACTGGTCTTTGGTAACCAGTCATTCAGCTAAAGCCTGTATTCTGTTACTGATTCTTTTTCTTAACTAGAGATGCTACATTTTCCCCCGAACCCTCTCTCTTTTCTACTGCATTAGGAAAAAATCAGAGCAAGACAATTCCAAGTACGAGAGGAAATTGGTGGCAGTAATCCCTCTTCCAAGATTGTGAATAGGCTGAGAGCCCATAAATCAAACAATGCCTTGGGAAAGGTCCTAGGGTTCACCTGGTTAAGAGGTCTTCTTAACATTCCATGATTCTTACAATTCTTTTTTGTCCCCCACCTTGATGTCCATTGCTTTCCTTATCATCTCCCAATATGTATCCCTCTAAATCCATCATGGTCCCCTGTTCCCTTCTATCACCTTCTCTCCTTTGTCTTCTCCTCTTTTCCCCCTTACCTCCCTCAACACCACCTCTCTTCTCAACCTTTCTCCCTCTCTCAAATGAAATAACATACACAAAGTACTTCACAGACTAAAATGCTATATAAATGCTTTGCCGTTGTTCAGTCAAGTCCAATTCTCTATTCTTTGCGATCCCATTTCAGGTTTTTCTTGGCAAAGATACCATAGTGGTTTGCCATTTCCTTCTCCAGATCATTTTACAGATGAGGAAACTGAGGCAAACAGAGTTAAGTGTCTTGCTCAGGGTCACATAGCTAGTATCCGAGGCCAGATTTGAACTCAGGGAAATGACTCCAGGCCCGGTGCTCTATCCACTTCACCACCTAGCATATAAATGCTAGCTTTTATAGAAGCCTCCTGCTTTCCCTCCCTACCTCTCACTTGTCAGAATCTCAGTTACAAGGCACCTCAAAAACCATCTAGTCCACCTTGGGTATCAGCAGTCATTTCTCTACAATATAATTGACAATTAATCACCCCAACCTCCCCCCGAAGACTTCTGGCAATAGAAGACTCCCTACACATAGAGACAGTCAGTCTAGAAAGTTCCATTCTCGGACAGTTGGAATTCTTAGGAAGCTTCTCCATTCATTGAGCCAACACCTCTGAGGATCCGACCATTGCTCCTCTGGACCTCTGGTCTGGGGCCAAGCATAACAAATCAAATGTTCTTTATCCTTCCCGAGCCCATCCCCGCGCCTCTTCAGATCCCATCCCCGCATCTTTTCCTGATCACATCCCGCATCTCTTCCCGATCCTATCCCCCACCGAAGGTTACTTTGTATCTACTCAGGACTCTGTCAGGGCTCCGCTTAGAAACGAAAACTGGAGGGCAGGTACTATCCCTCTGGTATTTTTCATTAATTTTAAAATTAATTTAATTTTATTAATTTTCATTAATAATTAATTAATTAATAATTAATTTTTTATCCTGCTTCTGGCTCCTTCTTTCCCCCTTTCCCTTCCCCCCGTGCCTCTCTTCAAAAGCTCTCCCCGCACTCCTTCCCCACCCCCACACATTCACACGAGCCCTCTATCTGCTCTATCCGAACCCCTCTCCCGACTCCCCTGCCCGGCCCAGGCCCGGGCCCCGGCCCCTCTCCCTCCTAGGACCCTTGGTCTTGCCCCACATCCTCCGGTCTAGGCACGTTCTCTCTTGGGCTCTCCCGGTCTCCCGGCCCCAGGGTGGGCGGGGTCTCGGTGCTGGCAGTACCGCCTGGAGAGGGCGAGACCGTGTCCCAATTTGCACTTTCGGGGGCGGGCAGGGCCAGGCACTCCGGGGTCAGGGGGTCAGGGAGGTTGGGGGCAGCTGGACCCTGGGCACCTGAGGAGGAAGAAACATAGCAATAGGGAGCCCCACGCAGAAAGTGACAGTAGACACAGGGCAAAGTCCGAGGGGACCGTCCCAGAGTATAAGAAAAGGAGAGGCTGCTAGACCTATGAAGAGACACAGAGACCGCGAGAGACGGAGGCAGAGACCACTGAGATTCAAAGAGAGAGAAAGCCTGGGAGAGGCACGGTTGACCAAGAGCTCAGAGACAGAGACGAAACTGGGCGCTCGGACGCAGGGGTCTAGGAGGCGGAATTCGAGGCGCAGAATGGGGCGATCCCTCACCCCCTTCGGCTGAGCTCACCTCGGGGTGGGAGCGGGCCTGCGGACAGCCTGGGGAGGGGCCTGGGGCGGGGGGCGGGCGGGCTCCCAAGGCGGCGGCGGCTGCAGCTGGGGCGGCTGGGGCTGGGACGAGTTCGGGAGCGAGTGCACTTTGCAGGTGGAGGGGAGGCCGGGCCGGGCCGGGCCGGCGGGCGGGCCCGGAGATGACTGAGCCCGCCCGGGCCGGCCTTATCTGCGGGGGGGAGCCTCAGGGGGCGGAGTGTGCAGGGGCCCGCCTCCCCCCTGCCCCGCCCGCCCACCCTTGCGCCTCTCTCTGCAAGCGCAGCCCCGGCAGCCCCAGCAGCCCCGGCTTAGTTCCCTCAGGGAACCATCTCTCCTCTTCCAACTCTCGGGGCTGGCTCGTATCTCCGGCTACTTCTCTCCGGTTTGTATTGTATCTCCTCTTCTTTCTGTCTTCTCTCCGAGAATCTGCCTCTGTCGATCCTCCCGCCACCCCCGCCCCCGCTCCCTCTCCCTGTATTCTCTCTCTCTCTCTCTCTCTCTCTCTCTCTCTCTCTCTCTCTCTCTCTCTCTCTCTCTCTCTCCTTTCCCTCTCTCTCTCTTCTGTCTGTGTGTGTCTGTCTGTCTCTGTCTCTCTCTATCTCTGTCTCTCTGTGTCTCTCTCTGCTTCTTTGTAGCTTTATTTCTCTGTCTTTTAGCTCTTCTCTCTCTCTTTTAACTCTCTTTGGCTTTCTGTCCATCTCTCGAAGTCTCTCTTCTTTGTCTCTGTCTGAGTCTGCACTTTTGTCTCCGACTCTTCTTTCTATCCCTCCCTCCCTTCCTTCGGTCTCAGTCTCTGCATTTGTCTCTGTCTCTGTCTCAGTGTCCGTCTTTGTCTTCGTCTCGGTCTGCTCTTCACTTTTGTCTCTGTCTCCTCACTTGTCTCTCTTTAATCTTTAAAAAATCAAATTTCCTTTTTTGAGAGGAACTTAACAATAATCGACAAATAAAAACATTTCAGTACACAAAGAACCGGAAAGGTCCTCGGATAAGAAACTGCTGCTAAGTGCTGTCTATTTTAGAAGAATCACAGATATAAATACAGAAGACAATATGAATATATTATTACATCATGCTAAACTATCCATATAAAATCCATATAATTTAATGAGGTAGTAGCAAACCTGCTGTATCTACCTTCCCCTGGTTTTTTGTCTTCTCTATCCCTTTAGTTCCGTGTCAATCTCTTTTCTCTTTCTGGCCTTATGACTCCTCTGTTCAGGCCCCTCTGTAGGGGAGCACGCATCCAGAAGGTTAGTGGTGGGTGAGGATTAGGAGTTCAAATTGGCACCTCCCCAGAGGCCTGGAATCTTTGACTTGACTGGGCTTGTGAAGCAGTTTGTGTGTGTGTGTGTGTGTGTGTAGACAGGGCACAAGGGATCTCTCTGAGCCAGGCTGCTGTCTATAGTGTTCCCAGGGTTAGGGAAAAGATAACCCTACTGCTTTGGGGGCTGGGGTTGGACTCTTCCGTCAATTCTCCTCTCCCTAGCCCAGGTACTGTCCTCAAGCCTGCTCCTCCACCTCTTCTCTTCTACTTTTCTCTTCTTTCCATCCCCTCTGTCCTCTCCTCTCTCTTCCTATCCACCCATCTTCCCCCCTTCCTTGTTTCCTTCTCTTTTTTCTTCCTATTCTTTTTTCCTCCCTTTCTTTTTCTTTTTCACTCATCCTTTCTCTTTTGTACATTTGCTTTCTTTCCATTCTTTTCTTTCTCCCTTCTCCTTTCTCATGCTTTTACTCTCTCATACTATTTTCCTTCTCTCCTTTCATTTTGTATCTCTACTACTTCAGAATAATGTCTGGCACATAGTAGGTGCTTAATAAATGCTTGGTGATGGAGTCTTTCTTATTTCCACTCTCCCTTTCCTCCTCTCTCCTCTCTCCTTTTTCCTCTCTTCATTTCCCCCTTCTCTCCTCTCCTGTCTACACCCTCCTATCCCCTTTCCTATCCTCCCTCTCTGATTTCTTTTCTCCTTCCCATCACCCCCTTCCTTACTCTCCTCTCCTCCCCTCCTTCTTCCCACCCTTCTCCCTCCCTTTTTTTTCCATCTGTACTGTCCCCTTCCCCTTCCTGAATTAGAGATGTTATAAAGCTTAGTGCACAAGAAATTTTGAAGTCCTCATTCTTGTTTCTTTGCTATGTGCCCTTGGGGGAATTGCTCAACTACTTTCTGGGTTCAGAGTCCTAATGCTTAGAATGAGGATTCAGTGATCCATTCTCCTCCAAACTAAGAATCCAGGACTGTGTAGATTACTGGCAAATCCCCCCTTTCTGGCTTCGCCTCCCCGCTTCTTTCAACAAAAACAGACAGAGCCCTTCCTCTAGTCACAAATGGGTTTATTTGGTGGGGGGAGGGCAGGTTGGGGTGGAGAATAAAAGATGAGATGAAGGCCAGGAAAAAACTGGCTCATTTCTTCTTCATTGTTTCCTTTAACCAGTCTGTATACTTGCATATCTTGGTGTAAACTCCAGGGATGCCTGCTTGGTTACAGGGAGCTACAGCACCCCATGACACCAGGCCTTGCAAGACGTTGTCACACACCAATGGTCCTCCTGAGTCCCCCTGTAACAAGAAAGACAAAAACACAGACCTAAGCCTAGGACACAATGCAAGGCTCTCCTCCCCCACTATTCTGTCTCTCCCTTAGCTCCTCCTCCATTGCTGTCTCCCTGTCTCTCTGTTTCTCTCCCACTCTTTATCTTTGTTTCTCTCCGTCTTTGTTTCTCTACCTCTGTCTCTATTTTTCTCTGCGTATCTCTGTCTCTCTGTATACCTCTTTGTGTCTGTCTCTCCTCTCTCATTTTTGATCTGTCTCTCTGTGCACATCTGTCTGTCTCTGTGTCTTTATTTCTCTGTCTCTTTTTCTCTGTGTATCGCTGTCTCTATTTCTCTGTGTCTGTTTCACCTCTCTCATTTTTTATCTCTCTACATAGCTCCATTTTGCTGTCTTTGTCTCTTTGTTTCTCTATCTCTGTCTCTTTATTTCTGTCTCTGTTTTTCTCTGTCTCTGTATATCTCTTCATGTCTCCCTCCTCTCATTCTCTCTCTCCCTCCTCTCTCTCTCTCTCTATTGCTTTTCGTTTTTCTGTCTTTGATACTCTGCCTCTGTCACTCTTTTTCTCTGTTTCTTATGGATTTCATAAGCTCATAGATTTTGAGAGGGGAGGAATCAGTGTCAGTCTAATCCAATAGCCTCATTTTACAGAGCAGCAAACCAAGGACAACAAAGAGAAATGACTTGCCCAAAGTTATATGGATTATTAGTAGCAAAGGCAGGATTTGAACCCAAGGTCTTTGGCTTTCTTTATATCTGTTTCTTTTTCCCTCTTGATCTCTGCCCTGTCTCCGTCTCTTCCTCTTTTTCCCCCTTCATCATCTCAGACTCTGTCTCGGTTTCTCTGTCTCTCTCTTAGTCTCCCTTGGTCCAGTCACTCACCTGACAAGCATCTTTCCCATTATCACCTCCAGCACACAGCATGTTCTCTGTAATCATCCCAGGGAACACAGTCTGGCACTTGTTATCTGGAGTGGTCCTCAAGGATAGGCACTGGAGTTTGTCTGAGTCTAGGTAAGAAAGAAAGGAATGGGGGTACATGTTCCAGGTGATATTGACTCCTTTCTCCCTATCCTCTACCCTTCCACCTCTGGCCTTTCACCTCCAGCCTTTAGCCCAGATCCCTAAGTCCCCAGACAATGAGCCTATGATGATCCTCTGGTCCCAAGCTCCCTAGCCCCTTAATTTCTGCCCCTGCATTGCCAAAGGCCTCAAGGCTAGATTTCTGGAGCCTCAACCCCTGATCTTAACATCCTTCAACCCCTATCAATACTATTTATACTTCATTATTCAACTCAAACTGCCTTTTTAAAAGTTACCAATGAGATTAGATAGAGAGATAGACATGTAGATATATAGATAGACACATGTGAATTGGAGAGTTAATTTAAGAATACATAATGTATGCAGGGCAGCTAGGTTGCACAGTGGGTAGAGCACTGGGCCTGGAGTCAACTTTTATCATTTTCACCTTCTCAACATCAATACATCCTCCTCTCTCCACTCACACAGCCTGTCAGATCTTGGCCCTCATCATCTCTCACCCGGGCTATTGAACTAGGCTTCTCATTGGTCTCTGCCCCTTGTCTCTCCTCACTCCCATCCATTTTCCACTCAGCTATCATGGGAGTTTTTTCTAAAGCAAAGATCTAACGGTGTTAGCTCCTCCCCCCAGTAAGCAGCAGTGGTTTCCAGTTTCCTTCAGGACTGATATAAAGTCTCTTATTTGCTGTCGAAAGCCCTTAGCAACCTGGCCCCCATCTGCTTTTCTATTCTTCTGACACTTCACTCCTTCCACGCCCTCTACCTTCCAGTGAAACTGGTCTCCTGGCTGTCCCCCAAGCTTGGAATGTCCTGCCCCCCTCATTAATATATAATGTAATAATAATTTATAATATGATTAATAATAATTAATCGATTAATAATTAATTCTCCTGACTTCTTTCAAGATTCAGTCCACCCCCCACCCACACACACACACACACATCTACTGGGGGCCTTCACCAATCTTCCCAGCTGTCAGGGTCTTTCCCTCTCAGATTGCCATCTATCTGTTGCTTGTACCTATTTTTTTGCCTGTTTTCTCCACCATTAGTCTGTGAGCTACCTGAAAGCAAGGCTTGTTTTTGTCTTCCTTTGTACCCTCTGCTCTTAGCCCGATGACTAATAAGAGCTTAATAGATGCTCCTTGACTGACTGCTACCGAAATTCACATCCTAAATCATAAGACCATAGGCTTAGACCCAGACTCCTCAGAACCCATCTTCTCCAACCCCTTCTTGACATTTGAGGAAATCTATATGCCATGATCTCATGACCCTTAACATCAGACTTCTCCAGACTTCGAACTTCTGACCTTCACATTCCCTAGAAGTGCCCCCCAACCCTCTGACTCCAACCTAGAACAACTGACCCCCAGGCTCCCAACCCTTAGCACCCATCAACCCAGAGACTCTGACCCCAGAGTTGTTCTCATCCCCAGACTTCTGATTCTGCAGAACCCAGATGCCCCAAGGCCAGACTTCCTGATCATCCTCAGTCCCCATGCTTGGAGCTACAAGCCCAGACTTCCTAACTCTTCCTGCCCACCTCCGCCTCTCCCTTCTCACATTTGAGTGAATTGGTTATGCCCCAGCCAGACACTTGACACAGTGTCCCAGGGGTGACACAGGCAGTAGGCAGAGCCAGGGGACGGACAGCGTGTGTGATGCGGGCAGGCAAAGGTAGGTACAATAGACGCAGGTCATGGTCGAGGCTGCCTGGTTGGGCACGGAAGCCAGGGTGGGTCACAGAGCGCCCAGTCCGCCGGATCTGCTCTGTCCCATCCAAATTCCGAAGGCTGTGGTCCCCAAGGCGCACCCAGTATTTCCTACAGGCATGATAGAAACATGAACTCTCAAGGGCAGTAGATTCATTTCACAGATAGGTAAACTGAGACATCAAAAGGGAAAGAGACTTGCCAAAGTCACACAGTCTTCTGACTCTTGGCACCATACCTCCTTTCTCCTAAGAGGCCTCTCTTGACTATCCCAATACTCTTCTCCCTATCTCCTGAGCACAGTCTGGGTCCTTCAGGATTCCTGACTCTTTGCCAGGGCTCTTTTCATGTCCTACCCAAGCGGAAGGGTCAAGGGGGCAGGGAGGACAGAATGTCAGACCTAAGAAAAGAGTGCCACAGATGGTAGGGACCTTGGAACAGAGAATGTGGGAGCTGGAAGGAACCTTAGACCATAGGCTGTCAGGGCTGGGAGGGACCTTAGAACATAGAATGCCAGGTCTGGGAGGGACCTCAGAGCATAGAATGTCAGAACTGGAGCAGGGGGCGAGTCTTGGACCTTAATTTGTCAGGACTCGCTCAAACTCTGGGGAAGGTAGAGGGTAGGGCTTACTTGTGGTTGCAGTGAGCTGTTGTGAGGATCCAGTGGGGAGAAATTAGGACACCCCCACACAGAAGTTGGGTGCCTTCAAACAATCCCACTTGCCATGGCTGAGAGTTAGGGATGCAGGTGGTACCATTGAAAATGACAATCCCATCACTGATGTCAATGGTGTCAAGGCTCAATCCTTTAGGAGAAAGAAAGAAAAGAAGATGGAAACAGGTGGAAACAGAGAGAGAAATAGAAGCAAAGACAAATCAAAGAGCCAGAGAAACATAAAGTCAGAGCAGACCATCAGAGGCAGATGGAGGGATGGAGAGAAGACAGTGATAGGGAAGAAGGACTGATAGAGACAAAGAAATGAAGATGGATGATTAGCAAGAAAGAATACTGGAAAGGAAGACAGGGATGGGCAGAGGGAGAACCCCAGATAGTCAAGAACACAGACTAAGACACAGGGAAAGAGTTTCAGAAAGGGAAAGCACAAGACATAAAGACAGTGATTGACCCTAGGTAGGTCCAACACCTAAAGAAGGAGGATGGCAGGCAGGCATTAATGGTATCAGGGAAACAAGTATTCCAGCTGGATCAGATAATGTATGGGTTTTGAGGAAAGGTGATACAGTGCTCAGAGTCCTCACTCTAGACCTGAGGTGGGTGGGGAATGGAGAGTCTTACCTAGCAGACCCAGGAGCGGAAGGATGCTGGGCTTCATTGGAATCTAGCACCAACGTCTGAGAAGGAAAATTAGAAAATTCAGGGAGATGCTTCTATTCTTAACGCTCTACACCCTGGACCTCCAACTTTCTGTTCAGCCCAGTGTCAGAACTTCCCATCCTATCCCTGAGAGAGTGGTTCACTTGTCTTTATTTCCACCCTGTCCCTCAGTCTGGCTTTCTCATCCCCATCTTGTCTATTCCTTTGTCTGCCTCCTTTGTACAGCCCTCACTCTTAATCTGTCCCTCTGTCTGGTTTTCTTTGTTATCTTCCCAACCATCCCTCTCTTCATTGCTCTCTTTACCTAAGTCTCTGTCCACTCATTTTCCCTCTGACTAACTGTTCCTTTGGCCACCTATATCTCTGGCCTTCTCTTTCTGTAACTCTCTATGCAACTGTTCCTTTGGTCTCCTGTCCACAAGCCCTGCTCAAACCTCCACCTCCGATCTTGGACACCCTCTATCCTTGAATCACTTCATGCTTTGCTCTCTCCCCAGCCCACTCAGCCTTGGCTTTTAACTCTCACTGCCCTAGGTCAGTGGATTTCCGGGTTGGGTGGCAGTGGGAGTTGGCGAGGGCGGTGGTGGCATGGGGGCGGGGTCCCCCCAATCCTACCATGCTCCACCTGGTTAATGACATTTAATTGTACTTCAGGGCTAAAGAGGGGAGGGTGAGGGGCCCCAGTGCAGTTCAGCATTCCAAACATCAGCTTTCCCCTTTCCTCACCTAGAGCCTTCCTCTACCTGGACTACCTGTGTGTCGGCATCTCTGTGTTTCTGTCACACGTACACACACACACACACACACACACCACCCACTTTTGTTTCCTTTAGATTCTTTTGGGGTACTGAATGATGAAAGGAAGAACTGGATCTCAATTTAATCCTTCTGGTTGTGGCAGGGCATGGAGCCCAGGTGCTGAAGGCTTAGAAGGAAGAGAAACTGACAAAAAAGATACAGAGTCAAAGTCAGAAGCCCATACTTGGTAAGAGGCAGAAAGCATAGGAAGGAGAGAGAAAAAGAGGAAGAAGGAGAGAGATCGAACAAAAGAGGAGAGAAAAAAATACAGAGCCAAACAAAAAACAAACATAATGCAACAGCCAGAAGCATGACAGAGAGCCCCAGACAGAGCCCAAAGGAGGCAGTGAGGTACGCTGAGGCCAAGTCAGAGCAAGAGAACAGAGATGGATACCAAAAGGGCACAAATCGCTGCTTTTCCTGAAAGACCACTATCTCTTCATACATCCCTCAGTCTCAGCATTTCTCTAGCTTTGATTTTCTCCATCAATCTCTGGATTAAAAACCCACAGAAGAATATCAGAGCCAGAAAACTTCTAAGATGGTTCAATTCAATCTCTCCATTTTACAGAGAGCGAAACTGAGGCCCAGTGAGGGAAGGTGACTTGCCCAAGGTCCTTCAGTGTATCAGTCAGTGGGAGAGCTGGGATTCAAACTCAGATGGTCTACTTCTTAGGCTGTTTTTTTTTCTTGTACCAGCTAGGTGGCACAGTAGGTAGAGTGCCAGGCCTGGAACCAGGAAGACCTTAGTTCAAAAATCCAGCCTCAGATACTTACTAGCAGTGTGACCCTGAACAAATCACTTAGATTCTGTTTGCCTCAGTTTACCCATCTGTAAAATAAGTATAAATAATAGGTTTCTTAAGGGGATCAAATGAGATTATAAAGCACACATAGGCGGCACTATATAGATGTTAACTATTATTGTAAAATGTTATTTCATATTTTTATATGATAGAGGGCTGAGCAGAGGCCAAGCGTGACAGAGATGAAAACAGGGATGTGTGCCAGGAGGAAGGGGTAAGAGATAGAGAGGGAGTGGGCTGGGCAGAGGAAGAGAAGGGTCCTCTCTCAGTCCTCCCACCCCTTCCCACTGGTAAGTCAGGATGGATGTGTGCCCTACTGAGTGAAGGCCTGAACAAGTTATCAAGGGACCTAGAAATGAGTCCTAGTTCAGTTTCTTACTTGAAGTGTGACTTTGGGTGAGTAATCTGCCCTCCCCCGGGCTTCAGTTTGCAAAACAGCCCATGTTCTGCTGACCTCCTGAGAATCAGATGAGATACGAGATGAGAATGTTCTCTGGAAGCTAGAAAGCATGGGACTAGGGGAACACGTGTGTCACCTCTGATTCTTTCTCCTGCCTCCTGTATGTCATCAGTGGCAAAGCACCATCCAGCTCCCCTCTATTCGCATTGACACAGCCACTGGGGTCCCCAGAACTAGGGCAATAGCCTTCTAACCAGTCTCTCCCCTGCTAAGCAATCTTTGTGCCACTACTCAAGGGACCTTCCTAATGCCCAGGTCTGAGGATGGCAACCCTCTGCTTAAAAAAAATCTCCTGTGGCTCCCCACTGCCTATGGATGAAAAGACAAATCCCAGATCCTAGCACTCTAGGCCTACCTCAGTCTATCCCCAACCTACCTTCACTAGCCCGATCCCACTTACTGAGCCCACTTCAGCTAGGGCCAACCATCAGTGCCCAGGCTTCATCCTCTCTTTCACCAACACTGTGCTTCTGTTCACACCAGCCCCCTTGCCCAGAACTGGCCCACCTTTGCCTGCTGATTTTTCTCTCAGCTTTTACTTCATTTCAATTCAGCGAGCATGTAATACAAGCCTACTGTGTGTCAGGGCCCTGTATTATTTGCTAGGGACACACAGAGACCAACATGAATGAGTCCTTGCCCTCAAGTAGCTTACTTTCTCTTGGAAGAATGCTCCATGCTCCATGCACATAAGTAAGCAAACTCAGAGTAATTCAAGGTAGTTTCAACAGGAAAAGAGAGCTGGGAGAATCAGAAAAGGCCTGAATGTACTGCCTAAGCTGTGATTTGAAGGAACTTAGACATTCAAGATTCAGCTCAGGTGATGCCTCCTTCAAGAAGCCTTCCTGGATTTCATCTGATTTCCCATAAGAAAGTGGTCTTTTTTCCTTCAAAATTTTCTCCAAAACTGTCTTGGTCTCTCCTTTTTCATGTTCTACCTCATACCATAATTATTTGTGTGTACTCCTTATTCCTCCATTAGAATATAATCCCTGGGGAAAGCAAAGGAAGGGAGAAATGTGTCTGTTTTTAGCTTTGTCCCCATAGCAAGCACATCACAGATGAGAGGTTTCAGGGGCTGCCTAGTTTAGGGGAAAGAGCAGAGGACCTAAAGTCAGAAAGCCTACATTTGAATGCTGGCTTATACCCCATTAATTGTGTGTGGCCTTAAGCAACTCTCTTGCCTTAGTATACTCATCTGTAAAGTGGGGGTGGTTACTCAGTCTTTTCAATATATTAATTTTACTAAAATGCTTTTTCTCCTCTTTTTAAAAATTTTTCATTATACGAGATGGCTACCTGGGAAGAGAAAGAGGGAATTTCACATTGAAAAATGTAAGTGATAAACAAATATTACAACTTTAATTGTTTTTTTAAATGGGGAACAGGGACCTCTGACTCATCTACCCAAGAGAATATCCGGGGGCTCAAAGGAGAGAACATACGTACAATTCTAGCCTCAAAGTGCTTTATAAACATCAACTGTTATTGTTGTAGGTTCATAATAAATGCTTTTTAAATTAATTTAAATTACATCTGAGCAGGACGTCTTGGGAAAAGAGGGAGAGAGTTGCTGGACAGAGAGAAGAGTAAGTATTTGCAAACCTTTAACGTCAAAGATCTCAGATCTTCAGGCAGCTGTGGTGTAGAGAAGAAGCCACTAAACCTGGGTTCAAATCCCACCCCAGATATTTACTAACTAAATGACCCTGGGCAAGACACCTACCCTCTCTGTCCTAGTTTCCCTATTCATCAAAAATGGGTTGAACCCAACAGCCTCCCAGGTGCCTTCTGTCTCCAAATCTCTGATCCCATGACTGACTGTCTGATCCCTCTACCTTCTGAAACTCCTCTGACTTCACATCACCCCTCCCAGCTTCATGTTGGCAAAAGCATGAGGAAATGCTGCAGGGAGTTGTCCTTGGTGAAGAAGGCAAACCTTGGAGCTTTCCCTGAATCATAGAATCCTGGATTTCATTCAAAGTGAGAAGGGGCCCAGAAGGACAGCTAGTCTAACCTGTATCTAAGTAGGATTAACTTCTGACAAAGGTTCAACAACTCCACCCAATGGCCTCCAGTAATGGGGAACCCATTCCTTCGAAAGAAAGAAAGAAAGAAAGAAAGAAAGAAAGAAAGAAAGAAAGAAAGAAAGAAAGAAAGAAAGAAAGAAAGAAAGAAAGAAATCTAGCCAGTAAATTCCAAGTTAAGTGGGCAGTTTCTGGCCATCAAAATTTACTTTCCTTTGGAGAGGAGAAGGAGAGAGAGAAGGAGAGGGAGAGGGAGAGGGAGATGGGAAGGAGAGAATGAGGTTTGCTACCCAACTAGCTGGGTCCCAATTCAGGCAGCTAGGTCTACTCACGGGCTGTGTTTATCCTTAAAGAGGTCTATTCACTGAATGGGCATTACCTCACTCTAAGTGAGTACTTGAAAGGCCTGAGCCTAAATGGGCCAGGGTCTCCCATTGCATCCTGGGTCATCTCCAGTCATCCTGATGAATATCTCTGGTCACTGGACCTAGATGGCTCTGGAGGAGAAAATGAGGCTGGTGACCTTGCACAGCACTCCCTCACTCAAATCAAAGTCAACTGCAAGTCATGTCATCATTTCCCTGATGCTATGGTCATCTTCAAAAATAAAGGACAAACAATTATTATCAATAATAATCATTACGTTTTTTCATCCTATCAATAAGGACATCATGGGACATTTTGCCAAATGCTTTGCAGAAATGGACATAAAACTGCCTTTGGTTCTCACTGGTGGACCCTAACACACCTCTGTCCCTCTCTTAAATCTAGCACCAGAAACGTTTGGAAAGAGTACTAGGTATGGAGGCAAAAGATCCATTTCTGTTGAGTGGGCATTTATTTGTCCAAGAGACATTATAGTAGAGAAGAAACGGGTCTAGCCTTAGAGAGAGGAAGACTTGAGCTCTCAGCTGGCCTCTGATCCATACTGGTGGTGTGACCCTGGTCAAGACACTCAAACTTTCATTGCCAGAAGGCAGTTCTCTGAGGCCATGAATTGCAAAGATCTGGCAGTCTGAAATGGTGGAAAAAGTTCCTTATAGGAGCTCTTTACTCTGATGAAAATGACAAGTCTCATTTTTAAAAATTATAAGGCATTGCGCAACGGACTGGGGATAGACAAAATATAGTCACTTTTTTTTTTTTGCTTTAAGAGCTTACATTCTATCAGATATGGGCTTGAAACCTAGCCCCACTGTGTAGCAACTGAATAAGCCACATTGCCTCTCTGGTATTTGATATCTTCATTTGTTTAATGGGTATAATATCACCCTACTACCTTCTTCACAAAGTTTCTGTATGGGAAGCATCTTGGAAATGGCAGTGGTCCAGGATGCTATTGTTTTCAGATGAGGACTTGACTCCTAGCTCTTCCTCTCATTTTCCTTCTTCAATTCTCTCCTCCCAGTTGAAGCCCACACAAAGACCTCTGGTCATTGGTTTCCTCTGGCTTCTTCTTGCTACTGTCAATGAGGAAATTATTGGGGTGTGTAAATACAAGACATGTAAGGAAATGGAAGTAGGGAAAGTAACAGAGAATGGACAGAAAAGCCCCAATTGGTGTACTTCCCTTTAACAATTAGCTAGTAGATCCAGATGATTTTTTAGGTCAAAGGCATTTACTCAAATGGTGTCAAAAGCATTAGTTACAAAGCATTTCTATCAAAATCAGGTTTGTACTATCCCGTAAATACACTTAGCATCCATGAGGGTAGAGTGAGAATTAACTGAAAATACTAATGTAATGTAAACATAACGAGGCACATGTATAAGGAATATACGTGACCAAGACAGGGCTCTGTCCAGGGCTGTAGGACCTCAATGTTCTTTCTTTTTCTGGAGGTCTTTTCTAAAGTTTGATTCAGAACACAGCTTCAGTGATGGATAAGTTACTATGCTACCCAGATGCAGGGCATAGCTTTGTCAGGGCCCCCACCCCAAGACCATTCCTCTTTTTGCTCCTTTCTTATCTTATTTTTAGGAGACCCCTGTTTTCCAGGGCTAAGGACCAGCAAACAAGCTGTGCCCTGAGCTTGGCATAGCAACAGTCCTTTGCGCTCACTCTCTGGATAATCTTTGCTGCAGCTGAATCACAGAACTGGTGGTTTCTGAGCTTGGACAAACTCCTGCAGGAACCATGGCCCAGTCATGAAACCCTCCTATGAAAACATTTTTTTCTTTAGGCAAACTAGATACATTGTTGCTGTTAACCCTCACTGCTGCTGTTACATCTTACTGCTAGATTCTTTGCTTGCCACAACTATGTGTATCAAGGCTTAGACTCTGCCTCCAGTCTCCTTGATCCTAGAGCAGACCACAGAACAAGTATCTATTTTCCCTCCAACAGAATAAAGAAGGCTCTATGAAATGGCCCTGTGACCCAAGAAGATTGCGGTAAACATAGCAATCTTGAACAAGGAAAAGATATCTTAGAATGAAGTTTGGGTTAATATTCCAGAACTGAAGAACTGACTGGGAAAATGGGCAGGCAGAGTAAAAGGATTTGGACTATAGAATCTTTATTTGGCGAAAAAGGAGATCAAAATATACAGCCAGAAGAAGTCAACAAAGTAAAAAAATCCTACATCAAAAGCCTCCAAGAAAAATTTGAATTGGTCTCAGGTCATGGGAGGATTTGGATTTCCTTTCAAAAAGGATTTGGAAAATCAAATAAGAGAAGTAGAGGAAAAATTGGGAAGAGAAATGAGAATGATGCAAGAAAATCATGAAAAATGAGTCAACAACTTGCTAAACGAGGCCCAAAAAAATACTGAAGAAAATAACACCTTAAAAATAGACTAACCCAAATGTCAAAAGAGCTCCAAAAAGCCGATAAGGAGAAGAATGCCTTAAAAGGCAGAATTAGCCAAATGGAAAAGGAGGTCCAAAAGACGACCGAAGAAAATACTGCCTTAAAAATTAGAATGGAGCAAGTGGAAGCTAGTGACTTCATGAGAAATCAAGATACCATAGAACAAAACCAAAAGAACGAAAAACTGGAAAACAATGTGAAATATCTCATCGGAAAAACTACTGACCTGGAGAATAGATCCAGGAGAGATAATTTTAAAATTATTGGACTACCTGAAAGCTATGATAAAAAAAAAAAAGCCTAGACATCATCTTTCAAGAAGTTACCAAGGAAAACTGCCCTGATATTCTAGAACCAGAGGGAAAAACAGAAATTGAAAGAATGCACTGATGGCCTCTTGAAAAAGATCCCAAAAAGAAAACTCCTAAGAATATTGTAACCAAATTCCAGAGCTCTTGGGTCAAGGAGGAAATATTGCAAGCAACCAGAAAGAAACAATTGTAGTATTGCAGAAACACAATCAGGATAACACAAGATTTAGCAGCTTCTACATTAAGGAATCGAAGGGCTTAGAATATGATAGTCCAGAGCTCAAAGGAGCTAGGATTGAAACCAAGAATCACCTACCCAACAAAACTGAGTATAACACTTGAGGGCAAAATATGGACTTCCAATGAAATAGAGGACTTTCAAGCATTCTTGATAAAAAAAAAACACAGAGCTGAATAGAAAATTTGACTTTCAAATACAAGAATCAAGAGAAGCATGAAAATGTAAACAGGAAAGAGAAATTATAAGAGACTTACTAAAGCTGAGCTGTTTTGTTTACGTTCTTACATGGAAAGATGATATTTTTAACTCATGATACCTTTGTCAGTATTAGGGTAGTTGAAGGGAATATATATACATATATATATATATATATATATAGACATATAGACAGAGGGCACAGGGTGAGTTGAATATGAAAGGATGATATCTAAAAGAAATAAAATTAAAGGGGAGAGAGGAATATATTGGGAGAAGGAGAAAGGGAGAGATAGAATGGGGTAAATTTTCTCACATAAAAGTGGCAAGAGGAAGCTGTTGTAATGGAAGGGAAGAGGGGGTAGGTGAAAGGGAATGAGCGAATCTTGCTCTCATCAGATTTGGTTTAAGGAGGGAATAACACACACTCAATTGGATATCTTATCTTACAGGAAAGTAGTGGAGAAGGGGATAAGAAGGGGGATTGATAGAAGGGAGGGCAGATTGGGGGAGGTGATAGTCAAAAGCAAACACTTTTGAAAAGGGACAGGGTTGAAGGAGAAAATTGAATAAAGGGGGATAGGATAGGATGGAGGGAAATATAGTTAGTCTTTCATAACATGACTATTATGGAAGTGTTTTGCATAATGATACATGTATAACCTATATTGAATTGCTTGCCTTCTCAAGGAGGGTGAGTGGGGAGAGAAGAAGGGAGAGAATTTGGAACTCAAAGTTCTAAAAACAAATGTTAAAAAATGTTTTTACATGCAACTGGGAAATAAGGTATACAGGCAATGGGGTATAGAAATCTATCTTGCTCTACAAGAAAGTAAGGGGAAAGAGGATGGGGGAAGGGGGAGTGGGGTGATAGAAGGGAGGGCAGACTGGGGAAAGGGGCAATGAGAATACATGCCATCTTGGGGTGAGGGGGAGGGTAGAGATGGGGAGAAAACTTGCAATTCAAAATCTTGTGGAAATGAATGTTGAAAACTAAAAATAAATTAAAAAAAAAAAAGAACTGAAGAACGATATATCTAACCTCCATCTTCCTGGACCTCTCTCCTCCAGAAATCAGTAGGGCTCCTCCCACAGAGCTATATAAAGAATTCAAATTGAATAGCAGTTTCAACCTTGGTGTCATCCTCAACTCATTATCCTTCCTCACACATCCCCCATTCAACCAGTTGCCAAATCCTCTCCTTTGCACATTGTATCATCTCCCCTCTGACACTGCTACCATCTTGGTACAGGCCTTTATCACATCATGCCTGGTGGTGTCATTGAGTGAATTATTGCAATAGCTTTCCAGCTGTTCTCCCGGCTTCCCATCTCTCCCCACTCAAGTCAATTCTTTTGATAACACATATCTGACCATGTCACCCCACCCCCATTTGATAAACTTTCCTGGCTGCCTGTTCCATCCAGGATCAATAGAAAATCCCCTTTTTGGATTTCAAAGCCTTTCATAACCTGTCCTATCTTCCTACCTTCCCAATCCTCTTTTGTCTTTATACCTCTCTATTTTCTCTTCAATCCAACTACACTTGACTTCTTGTTTCTTGAACAAGACACTCCAAACTTGAGGAATTTTTCCTGGCTGTCCCCTATACCTAGAATTCTTTCCCTCCTTATCTTCACCTCCTGGCTTCCTTCAAGTCCCAGATAAAATCTCACCTTCTCCAAGAGACTTTCCTAGTTCACCTTAATCTTAGTGCCTTCCCTCTAGTTTATCCTTTTCTATGTGAGAGGCTAGGTGGTGCAGTAGAGCAAGCTCTGGGCCTGGAGTCAGGAAGATCTAAATTTCAATCTGGCCTCAGACACTCACTGGCTGTGTGATCCTGGGCAAGTCATTTCACCCTGTTTGCCTCAGTTTCCTCATCTGTAAAATGAACTAGAGAAGGAAAGGGCAAACCACTCCAGTATCTCTGCCAAGAAAACCCCAAATGGGGTCATGAAGAGTCAGATGTGACTTTAAAATGACTGAATAATGACATTTCGAAGAGAGTTTAGATTTGTGCTGTTTGGCCCCAGAAAGAACTAGGAGCATGAGTGGAGCCAATAAAGAGAATGCCAGCTGAATGTGAGCGAAATTGTTCCAAGGAGAAGTAGCCCAAGGTTGAATGGGCTGACTCAGGGGATAGTTAGTGAGCTCTCCCTCACTGGAAATCTTCCAGGAGAGACTGGGTGGGCAACTTGTCAGGACACTGCAAAAGAGATTTCTGCTCCGATAGAGGTGGGAAGATCCACCTTTGGAAGTTCATGACCTTGTTCCATATCAGAAAAGCCTCTTTTATTAAGTCGACAAATACACAGCTAGTCACACATTTTATCAAGCAATTCAGGAGGAAAGTAAATTAAAACCGAACCAGGCCTAGAAGCTTTGGACTAGAGACATCAAATATCATGGGGAAAAGGGAGGAAGAGCTTGGAATTGGGAGTTAAGAATCCTGAAGTCAAGGCTGCACTTTACTCATTTCTGTGAGGTCTGGGACAAGTCTCTGCTCCTCTTTGGGTTCAAATTTATCCCCTTGAAAAATGAAAGGTTGGATTAGATGATCTCTAAGGGACTTTTAAACTCTGACCTCCTGTGTTCTAAGGCTCTCCCAGCCCTGATATTCCCTGTTCTGAGGGCCCTCCCAGCTCTGACATTCCATCTTCTAAGGGCCCTCCCAGCCCTGACATTCCTTGTTCTAAGGGCCCTCCCAGCTTTGATGTCCTCTGTCCTATAGGACCTCCCAGATCTAACACCACATTCTAATGCCATATTGGGTTCTAACATAGTGTTTTCTTCTCTGACATCTCTTCCAGCTCTGACATTTCGCATTCCTATTATTCTATGTACCCAGTGTTGTTAATGTGCTGTTGGATCAATCATCCCTTGTAATTGTGTAGGTAATAATTTGAGAACTTCACTAACTAGCCTGGGATTTACAGACACAGAACACTGAAGGACTATGGGATAAGGAAGAAAACACATACCTCTTCCTTGTGCACGTTACCCATACTCCAAACCCACTCTCGTTCTCCAAGTAAAGTCCATCTCCTTTGCCTGGCATTCAAGGCCTTTAACAATTCCATGTCACCATGCCCCCCCCCCTAAATTTTGTATACAAAGCCTTTTATCATATCCTTTTTCCCCACATAAATCACTCAGAATGAAACAAGCATTGAATTTAGAACCTGAAGATCTAGATTCACATTCTACCTCCATCACTTAGCAGTTATCTGTGTGACTTTGGGTGAGTCAGCTAACATCCCTGTGCCTTAGTTTCCTCACCTACAAAATGAGGGGGTTGCATCAGATGGCCTTTCCAGCCCCAGTGCCATGATTCTGGATCCCCAGAGTCCATCTGGGCTGTTCTGTGCTCTGCCCCCTCCACACAAATTCCTGCCTTCAAACCTCTTCTCAGTCCGTTGGCTGGACTGCCCTCCTAATGCCTGCTTGATTCTTAACCACCTCTCTGGGAAGCTTCCTCAGCCCCTCCTGGCCTAGAACAATCTTTCCACTGATGTAACTCACAAAATCCTTGCTTTCTGCCTCCATAACAATAATGGAGAAGAATAGTACCTATATAGTGTTTTATGGTTTGTAAAGCACTTTTATACGTATTATCCCATTTGATCTCCATCAAAATCTGAGAAGTAAGAGCTATTATTATCCCCATTTTACAGATGAGGAATCTGAGACACACAGGCTAAGTGAAGTGCCTAAGGTCACACAACCAGTTAATGTTTGAGGAAGCATTCAGACCATCACATGATGGATGTATTCTACTTCTTGGGGCTTGTGTCTTGTCTCTCCCTCCCTCCCCTCCTCCCCACTAAACCTTGAGCACCATGAGGCTGGGGGCCATCCCTTGTCTAAATTCTGCCCCTGCCCCAGCTCTTGGCACAGGACACAGGGCACACTAGAGCTCCCATTGCAGCCTCTTTTTGCATTTTTGTTTATGTAAGTGGAGAATCTTCAGAGTTCAGAAAGTCAGGACCAGAGACAGTGAGATCTGAGGGGCCTAAAATGTCAGGAATAGGCAGGAAAGATTCAATCTCAAGGGTCCAGAATCACATGGATGGACACAGAAAATTTTCCTTGGTTTTTGGGCAGTCAGAAATGAGTCCAGAACACCAGAATTTTTGAAGAGCCTGCAACAGATCCAGAACAATCCAGAGCATTGTTTCAGAGGGGCCCAGGATGCTTGAGTATCACAGAACTGCTAAGGAAAGGCAGGTGGAGCTTGTGGGAGGAATGGAGTGGCTCAGCTGCTCTCAAGACTAACTTTATTCTGCCCCCTTCTTCCTCCAGGGATCCCCCGCCTGGATTGTATTTTGGATCCAGTCCACGTAACGGGAGACCCGAGTATAGACGCCTGGACGGTTGGGCTGGCCACATGGGAAGTCCCCCCAGGAGATCACACCCTGCAGCGTCCCGTTACAGACCAGTGGGCCCCCAGAGTCACCCTGCAGAGAGAGGAAGACACAAATTCAGTGACCAAATCACATTCAGCTCAGGGAGAAAGAGCAAGAGAAACAGATGTGGAGATGTACACAGAAAGGGGTAAAAGAAATGTAGAGGGAATTAAAATACGGTATCTTTAATCAGGGGCAGCTATGTGGTGCCATGGTGCATAGCGCTTCAAGCCCAGAGTCAGGGAGAGTCATCTTTCTGAGTTTGAATGCAGCATCAGACACTTATTGTGTGACCTTGGACCAGTCACTTGACCCTGTTTACCTCAGTTCCTCATCTGTAAAATGAGCTGGAGAAGGAAATGGCAAACCCCTCCAGTATCTTTGCCAAGAAAACCTTAAATGGGGTCACAAAGAGTCAGACGTGACTGAAACAAGTGAACAACAAAATCTTGAATCAAGGAAATTCTGGCAGAGATTTAAAATGGAGGGAAAAGCACAGAGATAATAATAGAAACAAAAGAAGAGAGAGATACCTGTAGAAAGAGGTTGACAGAGACAAAGGCAGAGAAAAGTAGAAAAGAGTAGAGAAGTAAATCTCTCTTTACCTACCTCCGTTTGTGTGTGTGCATCTTTCTTTGTCTTGGGAACAATGGATATTGGCAGAGTGGTCCCAGAATCCCTATCATGTAATCAGTCACCATGCCTCTGACAAGCCTTTCTTCTTTCCTTTACTACATCCCATATGCCTTCTCTCCATTTCCTTCTTCCCCTAGTATCTATAAAGAAACCACCCTTGCTGTGTCAACATATAGCCAACACCTACACATTGTGTTTTGTGTTCCCATCATGACTTCAGCATGGTACCAATCACTCTAGAGTGGTAGGTGAAGAAATCTAGGCTGATGTGGCCCTCTTCTAGTGGAATACCATCAGTGGGAAGGCCACTGTTCTGCACCCTGCACTCTAGTCAGGGAAGATGATGGGTAGATCAACTCATTGCAAGCATTCTTTGGCACAAGGAGATATTGGAGAAGCTCCTTTGGAAGAATGACCCAAACCAAGATGGCGACTTCTAATGCCAAAGGCCCCAAATGAGAGCCCTGAGAAGTAGGGGATGGGGGTTAGGAAAGTCATGGAACTTGGACCAAGTGATCAAGCCAGATGAAAGGAATGTGAGTGTGGTTTAATGGAAAGGGCTCTTTCTTGGACTCAGAAGACCTGGGCTTGAATTTTGGCTCTGTTCCTTATTTCTGTCATGACCTCAGGCCAGTCATTTAAACCTTTGGGCCCAAGTTTTCCACACTGTGAAACAGCTTCAACAAGATGTTTCCTAAAGGATCTTTAAATCTTACAATCTGAAGGTCACCAGGGCGCCATAATTTCAATAATCTCCACTAACATAGAAAATTGCTATTTTTACTCTTTTCCATAAAAATACCTGGAATGATTGTAAGTTCTTTGAGGGCAAGTAGTATCTTTTGCCTCTTTTTATATCCCTAACACTTAGGACAGTGCCTGGTACATAGTAAGTGCTTAATAAATGTTGATGGATTGATTAATTCATATGGTGAAATCCTTTTAGAAAATTCACTTTTGAAGTCACCAGATGAAATATGCATTTTGGGGATGGAGGCAATGTGGGGATTTGTTTGTGCTTGACTCTTCATATTTGTTACAAAGGCTTTGCTTTATTTTTCTTTTTGTTTTCTCAAGGGGTTGGGTGGGAGTTCAAGTTGGGAATAAGGATAGCATTACAAAAAAAGGAAAAGAAAGAGAGAGAGAAAGAAAGGAAGGAAGGAAGAATAAGAAAGAAAGAAAGAAAGAAAGAAAGAAAGAAAGAAAGAAAGAAAGAAAGAAAGAAAGAAAGAAAGAAAGAAAGAAAGAAAAGAAAGAAAGAAAGAAAGAAAGAAAGAAGGAGAGAAAGAAAGAAAGAAAGAAAGAAAGAAAGAAAGAAAGAAAGAAAGAAAGAAAGAAAGAAAGAAAGAAAGAAAGAAAGGAAGGAAGGAAGGAAGGAAGGAAGGAAGGAAGGAAGGAAGGAAGGAAGGAAGGAAGGAAGGAAGGAGGAAAAAGAAGTCTGTTGTGGTTTTGGTGTATCAAGAGACATCACAGCAACATCCTTTTAGAACTGGAAGGGACTTTAACAGCCCGCTGAGTCCATCCTCTTCATTTTTTTCAGATGAGGAAACAGTCACCCAGAGGTTAAGTAACTTGGCCAGCATCACATGCCTGCTCTCTGAGGTAGGATTTGTTTGTTCCTGGTTCTTCCCAATGCCAAGTCCAGTTCCTTATCTATTAAGCCACTGACCCAAGAGGACTGACTGTGTTCTGGTGCTGACTAGAGAGAGAAGAGTACCAGAGAAAGGGATATATCCTGTAGGGGCTATTTTGAGGGACTCCAGGATCAATTAGGGCTGCAGAAGGAATGAGAGGTGATTACCAGGTAAGGGCCAAAGTTTGGACCTATGCCCCTTCCACATTTTGCATGGCAGATGGCTTCTCTTTCTCTCTGTCTGTCTCTCTCTCCCTCCTCTCATTTCCTCTCTATCTCTCCTTCCTCTGTGTCTGTCTGTCTCTCTTTCTGTCTCTCTCTGTCTCTCTCTCTCCCATTCTTCCCCCCCCATTTTTCTCTTCCTCTCTCTTTTTCTGTATCCATCTGTCTGTCTGCCTCTCTGTCTCTATCTCTGTCTTTCTTTCCCTCCTCTCCTCTCCTCTCCTCTCCTCTCCTCTCCTCTCCTCTCCTCTCCTCTCCTCTCCTCTCCTCTCCCCTCTCCTTCTTCTATGTCTGTCTGTCTCTGTCTCTTTCTGTTTATTTCTCTCTATCCCCTACTTTCCTCCCTATTTTTCTGTCTCTCTCTTTCTCTCTCTCTGTCTCCTTCTGTCTCTCTCTCTCTCCTTCCCTCTCTTTATCCATCTCTGTGTCTTTATCCATGTGTCCTTCTATCTCTCTTCTTTCAGTGTCTCTCATCTTTATTTCAGGGTCTCTCTGACTCTATTCTTTTTCCCCATCTCTCTGTATGTCTCCTTCGTTGTCTTGGGAAATCTTCTTATGTCTCATTCTCAGCTCAAATGATGGAAGGAAATAAACCTTTGAGAATTGAGAAATCCCAATGTTTTTATAATTATCCCTCTTTATCTGTGCCTTTCTCTCTTTTTCTCTTTGCTTTCTTTCCATAGCTCTGCTGATCACGCTCCTCATTCTCTTCTATTTCTTTTTGTCTCTCCACATCTCTTCTATCTCTGTCTCTGAGTGTCTATTTCTCTGGCCACTTCTCAGGGATGGGATCTGTCTGTGTGTTTCTTTCCATGTCTTTGTCTCATTCTCTTTTAGTGGTTTTTTTACTTTTATCTCTCCATGGGCTTTCTATTTCTATCTGCAACTCTCATGTTGTCTCTTTTCTCTCTGTCCTTCTGGCTTGTTTTCTTTCTCTCCAGTGTTTTCTGTCCCTACTCCTCTTTTCTTTCTGTGTCCACTCTCTTTCTGTCTTTCTCAAAAGTTGTGCCTATTTCTCTGCAAATCTGTCTTTACTTCCATGTGTCCCTCATTTTGTCACTCTTTTACCTGTATTTTGTCTCTCTTTTTCCTGTCTCTATCTTTCTATCTCAACCTTTTCTCTGGCTGTGACAGTTTCTGGGTCTTTCCATGTCTAGTTGCATGTAAATCCCTATATTTGTGTGATTATCATCCTTTCCTCTGTATCTACTTTGCCATGTCCTTTTCTCTAGCTTTCAAGCCTCTGTTCTCTGTCTCTTTAAATGTCTGTGTCCATCCCCTTTCTCTCTCTTAAGTGTGAGTCAGGGAAGGAGCTCTCCTACTCACCACCAATATGACCTAGGACAGAGGATGGTCATTTCGTATACCAAGGCTTCAATTTCCCCATCTGTACTAGAAGAGGGTTGCATAAAATCTTTTCTAAAGCCCATTCTCGCTGCATTGGTCTATGTTCTATGAGAAAAACAGTTCATGAGCTTCCCATGTTTTTCTCTCTGCCCTCTGTGAATCCGTACCTGCTTTTCCCACGGCTCCATCTTACCTCACAAGAGTCTTTGCCACCTTCTTCAGATCCAGCACACAGCATGTTGGGTGTAATCTTCCCAGGGTAGCTCTTACGACATTCCTCATCTGAGAGAAGTTGAATTTCAGCACATTGTAGGGTTTTGGGGTAACTCACTGCAGGGAGATAAGAAGAGTAAGGACTGCATTTCCTGACCTGCCAGGGGAGTATAAAGCTAAGGTGAGGGAAGAGAAAGGAAAAGGCTGTAGATAGAAGAGATAGGAGACATGATGAGATGAAATGAGGCAGGGGTGGGGGGAGCAGAATAAGGGACAGGGAGGGAGAGGAGTGAAAAGATAAGAAAGGGCAGCATGTGTAGGGAGGTAGGACAAATAGGAGAGATGGATGGAGGTAAGAAGATACAGAGAAAGAAGAAAGGTAAAGATAGACATAGGATGAGGAAGAGAATGAAAGAAATGAAGAAGGGGATGTAAGGAAATGGAGGAAGACAGTTATGTGAGGAAATAGAAGAAAGTGAGATATAGTGATAAGGAGGAGATATAGAAAGATGGGTGGGGATAGAGGGGAGATGTGATAGAAGTTAACATTGAAAGAGACCATCTAGTCTAACTCGTACCCAGGCAAGAATCTTCTCTACAACCTACGCAACAAATTGGCACCCAGTCTTTGGTTACAGACTTCCATGGAAGAGGAACCCACCACCTCCCGAGGTTGCCTACTCCATGTTTGGATGGCTCTCATTATTGAGAAGTTTTCTGTATATCAAGTCAAAATCAAGTCTTTGTAGCTTCTACCCATTGCATCTAATTCTGCTGAGGCCAAGCAGAATAAGCTGAAGGTTTCTCCAGGCAGGCAGACTTTTAAATCCTTGGAGAAAACTCCCATATCCCAACCTAGAAGAGGAGAGATGGGAAAGATAGAAGGAAGTGGGAGACATGAGGAGTGATGGAGCCTTGTTAGATATTAGAGATACATGGGAAATGGAAAGATAGGGAGGTAGAGAGAGATGGGGAGAAACAGGGAAAGATAGAGCTTAAGTGGGAGATGGAGAAAAATGAGAAATGCGAGATAGTGAGAGAAATGAAAGAAAATGAAAGATGAAGGGAGGTGGGAGAGAAGGAATTTGATGAGGAAAGATGGGACATAAAGAGGATGGGGATATGGGGAGAGCTTGAAAGAGATGGCGAAGGGGGACAGAAGGAATTTAGAGATATGATGAAGATGGAGGGAGATAGGGAAACTGAGGGAAGAAGGATACTATGGGTAGGTGGAAGGAGATGGGGAAATGAAAAAAGATAAAGAGAAACGGTGAGAAATAAGAAGAGATTGAAAGAAGATGAGAGAAAATGGGAGAGGGGGAAAAACTCAAGAAAGAAGTGAAGATGGAGAGAGATGTGGAAATCAGGGATAGATGGATGGAGACAGAAATATATTAGGCATATGCGGAAAGGTGGGAAAGATGAAGTGATGGAGAAAATGAGGGAATGAGATGTTTAAGAGAATTGGCTTCAATGGAAACACAGGGAATATAGTGAGAGAATGGAGGGAGATGAAGAAGATGGGGAAAGGTAGAAGCTGAGGAGATATTTAGGAAGAGATGAGGAGGAAATGCAAATACAAGTGTTGGAGAGAGATGGAAAGGAATGAATGAGAAAAGGAGATGGAAGAGACAGGGGAAATAGAAAAGCTTTGGGGAGAGATGAAAGATGGAGAGAGATGGGGGGAAATGGAAAGAAAGGGAGAATGAAGAAGTTGATGGACAGAAATCGGGGAGAGAGATGAGAGACATAGGGGATTTAGAAAGAGCTGAGATTTTTATTAAGGAGTGATGAGGGAGAAATTGGGGATGAGGAAAGATGGGGAGAAGGTGAAAAGATTGAGGGAAGTGAGGTGCAGATATGGAAAAATGGAAAGTGTGAAGATATGGACAAGACAGAGAGAGATTTAGAG
The DNA here is from genome assembly GCA_028646595.1 of Phalanger gymnotis. NCBI lineage: Eukaryota > Metazoa > Chordata > Mammalia > Diprotodontia > Phalangeridae > Phalanger > Phalanger gymnotis. Next base: position 784,627,737 of record CM053622.1, read on the forward strand.
AACTGAGGAAGATGGGAAGAGATGGCAGGAACTGGGAAGGTGAAGAAAATGGGAAAGAGATGTCTAGGAGGGATGGGGAATAATGGAGGAGACACAGGGAAGTTGAGACAGAGGGGTAGTGATGAAGAGACACAAGGATACAGGGGGAAGAATAAAGGGATATGATTCCATAGTCAAGACTTAATCCTTGTCCCTTGCCTCACATTTTGATGCATTTAACCCTTTGTGAGCCGGGCTGATGAGATGCTTTCTCTGGTCAGCCTTAGGAGAAAAGCATACCCTGAGGGCTTGTGGTAGTGCCCCAGCCTGACACTATACAGCAGGTGCCAGGAAGCAGGCAGTCCTGGGAGGGCAAGGGGAGGACCTGGACATGGTCATTCATCTGGGCTGGCTTCTGAAGGTGCAGGAGCATAATGTCATGGTCATGGTTGTGGTGGGTTGGGCTGCTCTGGTACAGTGGGTGCGGGATAGAACAGTTGACCCTTTGGACTTGCTCTCCTTCCTCCTTGGGACCCAGGGCATGTTTACCCAGGAACACTGTGTACTGGCTGTAAACAATAGGGAGGTAATTAATGAGGCAAATCCAACCAATTTTTCATCCACATCTCCACATGGGCCCATCCTATCCTGATCCTCAACCCCTTCTCTTTTTTATCCCTTCCCCATTGGCATCTTCAACCCTACCTTTATCCCTATTCTCTTCCCATCCCATCCCTATTCTGAACCCCATCTTCATCTATATGTCTTATTCCCAACCCCATGGTTATTCCCGAGTCCATTGCCAGCCCCAGCCACATGGCACATACTCCTTCAGGCAATGAGCTGCAGTCAGCACCCAGCTGGGGTGGATAAGGATGCCCCCACAGAGCAGCCGTCGATTCACAAGCAGAGCAACTTGCCAGGGCTGGGAATGGGGGACACACTCCCTGACTCCAGGGAGGGCACCGTGGCTGCCATTAGAGCTGTTGATAATCTTGGGGAGTTCCTGGGAAATGGCTGGGAAGCAAGGGAGACAGCCATCAGGGATAGATCCAAGATGGAGGAAGCAGTGGAGAAAGATGGGAGGGAGAGAGAAGATCTAGAGGCCAGAGATCCCTCTGGAGGGAGTCTGGTTGGGGGAGGGGTAGTTCATAAAGTGATCATCAGTAGGGTCAGAAGAAGAGGGATCTTGGGGTCTGAGGAGGATTAATGGACTCTTGCATGCAGTAGGTGATTAATAAATTCTTTACTTATACGTTTTAAAGGTGGGAGGCAGGAGAGAGTTTAGGGCCTGGGGGAAGGAATGGAAGATTAGAAAGGGAAAGTCTGGAATTCAATGACATATTGTCAAGGCATCTGGGGAGGAATGTCTGAATGAAATCTGAGTTTTAGGGGGAGGTGTCAGGAAGGGAGGGAGAACCTGGGAATCAAAGGGAGTTAGATTAGATCAGTGGAATAGAGTGGGCTTGGGGGGGGGGGGCAGGCAGGGAGGATTTGTGAGATCAAAGGAGAAAAGTTAGAACTTAGGTGAAAGGGGAAGTCTGGATGGATGGGCGTGGGCAGAATAATACTGCAGATTCCAAGAGACTGGGAATCAAAGAAGGTTTGTGGGGGTAATACGGAATCCTAGGGGATCAGACTAAGGGATATTTGAGGGTCCAGGAGTTATGAGGCTTTAGCCTAGGGGATCAAAGGGTCTGAAAAGTTAAGGTTTTACACTAGAGAATGAATATAAGGCTTGAGACATTAAGGGAGAATTTGACAGGGTGGCAAGAGGACAGTTGGGGGTTGAGAGGGGGTCCTGGGGGCTAATGGCAGAGTAAGAGACCCAGACTAAGAGACAGGAACCAGGGGGTCAGGAGAAGGGTACATGCAGAACCTGAAGCTAGGTGGGGTGAGGAGAAACCAGGTCACACTGAAAGCTTGAGCACCTTCAGCTAGCCCCCGCCCTTCTCCCCACTCCAGTAGCTCCCGGGCAGCAGAGGGGAAATGGGGCCAGAGGTCCTAATTCCCACACCCCCTCCCAGGCCTGGCCCCATGGGCCCTGAATTGACCTCGCCCCCGCTGCATTCTTACCGTGTGACAAGTCTAGGACCAGGGCCAGAGGCAGCAGCCACATGGCACTGAGGGGCAGAAGCTGGGCCAGGGTGGCGCTGTTGGAACTGGAGGTAGCAGGAGAGAAGGAGGGGGGAAATTCAGCTACCTGCCATTCCCAGCTCCTCCTCCTCCTAGAGTATTAGAGTGGGAAGCCTCCCCAGAGGCCCTGCTCCACCTCTATCCAGCCACCTCTTTTTGGATCTCCCCCCACTCCCCTGCTAGTCCCCCCAACTCTTTTCCCTCCCCAGTTCTAAGAAATTCATACCCCGCCTGTCTCAGAGGGCTGTATCCTATCCATTCTCTCCTTATCTCTCCCAAGGCCAGGCTGAGTAACTTTCTCAGTACCCCCACCCCACCCCATTGTCTCTCTTCTTACTCCACTTTGCCTTCTCCTCCCTTGTTTCCTCTCTCCCATTTGTCACCTCTGCTTCCTCAGGTCCTCTTCACTCTCTCAAAACAACTTCCTATTCCTCCAATTTCTTCCCTTCCTCTTCTCTCCTTTCCACTCTTTTCTTCCCCTAGACCCTGCCTTCCTATGTTCTCTCCTCTCCCTCCTCCCCCCTTTACTGGTCTCTTATTGTCCTCTTCTCTCTTCCTTTCTCCTCTTTACTTCTCTCTTCTTTTCCTCATCTTCTTTGCCTCTTTCTTCTCTCCCCTCTCCTCTCCTTTCCCTCTCCTCTCTTCTCCCTCTTCCAAGGCCCCTCATAGCCCCCAATACCTTAGGGACCCCTCGTTCTCCTTCCAGCTCCAGTCTCCTTTGAGGGCCACCTTGTCCTGAAGCTTTTAACCCATGACTTCCCTCCCTCATGAGCTTGCAACTTCTTCCTTATCCTTGTCTTCTCCCTCCACCCCCTCACTAATCCCCATATTTACAGCCCCATCTAGGGCCCCCAGGATGGGCTGGGCACCCCAGGGGGTGGAGTTCCCCAGACTTGCTGAGATCCAGTTCTGCGCCTTGCCTCAGCCCGAGGGCCCCTTGGGCTGGGTGAACCCCAGGATACTCTGACCCGGGGGGGAATTTGGAGAATAGGGAACCCACTACATATCCCCACTCCACCCACATCCATACTCATATCCCCTTTCCCATTACAAACAACAACCCATCCTCGAATCCTGTTTCAGTTCCCAACTCCATCTCCATTCCCATTTTCTTTCCTAATTCCAAACCCAAACCCATCCTCATTACTATTCTCAATTCCAATTCAATACCTAGCTCCATGACCAATCCCCTCCCATTCCATCTCCCAATCTCAGCTTCATCTCTAATTCCAATTCACAACCCCATACACAACCCAAAGTAACCCAGATCACATATGGATCTCAATTCTATGCCTAAGTTAAGTTTCATACCCATCACTGACCCTAACTACAATATCAATTCAAAATTTAACTGCAAATCTAATATTGACTCCAAACAGAACCTAATCCAACCTTCAAATTATCCCGACTCACTTATCCTAATTCTCACATTTTCTCCAACCCCAAGCAACCCCACCAACATAATCCCACACTCCATTGTCACTCTGTCCCTGTCCCACCCCTGGTGCTGCCCTTAACCTGAGCCCTGACCTCAGCCTTACCTAACCCAAATCCTGCCCCATCCACCTCCACACTTGAACTCCAAACTCCACCCATCGCCTTTCCCCAGAGCCACCCACTCTTCCCTTAAACCACCGCCTCTTCCTTCTTCCCTCTACCCTACCCTTTCCGGCTTCCTCCTCCTCCCTTCCCATGCCCTCCATCACCACTCTTCTGCCCTCTCCCCCTCCCATATCAGCTGCTTTCTCCATGTGTTTACAATCTAGTCTTCCTCCTCCCCAAGGACTTTCTTGGTATTCTCCAGTGTCTACTTGAAGCCGGTAAGAACAGGGGTGACTATGGGCTAGGAAAATTTGCCAAGTGTAATCTTTTAAATGCTTGATTGGGCATAGCTTATGAAAAGTAGGGAATAGGAAGATCTTTGAGAATGAGTTTAGGGCTGAAAATGGACTTGGGGTTAGTGATAATGGTTTAGGATGAGGCTTTGAATGGAGTTAAGAAAGTTGTGGAAAGGATTCCTTTTCAGGGATAAGTTGGATAAGATGCCCTCTCAGGAACCTTCCAGCTCTGGGATTCAAGAATTTAGCTCAGCATGTTGGACCATGTGTGGGTCATACATGAACTTGGCGCCCCCTAGTGGGGAGAAATGGTGGCCTGCTACACTTCGAGTCCATTTACCGAATGTATAGGACTCTGCAGGGCGAAGTGTGGTAGTTAGATGGAACTGGCCTGGAAAACAGGAAGACCTGGGTTCAAATCCTACCTTTGACACTGCCAACCCTGTGGACAAGTCATTAAATTCTCACCACTCTTGGAAGTTGTAGAGAAGGTAGTCAGGAGTTTCCCAGACCAATTAAGTCACATCTACTCTTATCCAACTGTATGTAAGGAAAGGTTTAATCCTTGGCAGTGATTAGTATGTAGCAGTGTTTAGTCTAGGATGGGGTGGATATAAGACTAAGGAACAGGGCACTTGAAAATCAGGGTAAAAGGAAGGTTCAGTATGGGAGATTTAAGGACCACGTCATTCCCCAGAGCAAAATACTCCAGCGTCTCCCTATTGTTCTAAGATAAAATAAAAACTTTCAGCCTGGCATTCAGTCTGGCTCCAACCTGCCACTCCAGACTTGTCAGAAGTGAGTCAGCAAGTGTTTGCTATGTGCCAGACACTATGCAAAATGCTAGAATTAAAATACAGGCAAAAAAAGCAGCCCCTGCCCTAATGAAGCTTACATTCCAATAAGGACAACACATAAAAAGGGGACCTCAGAAGGAGGGGTGGGAGAGGTACCACTGCAGAACTTAGTAGCTAAGTCCTGAGAATGAAGAATGGCTGCTCTGGGGTCCTTCCCCAAAGTGGAGACTCCAGGAAGAAGTCACAAGTAGGGAGAAAGGCTCTGTACACTGCCTTTTCCTTTATTGAGCCACTAACCAAATCAGATGACTTCTTTACTGTTATCATTCCACATCCTTATGGCCACCCCCAGCTGCTAGTGCACCCCCTCCAACAATCTTGTACTGGAGTCAGGAAGAGCTGAGTTCAAATCCAGCATCAGATACTTCCTAACTATTGTTGTCGTTCATCTTTCATCATCAAAGAGGTCCAATGCCATCATGAGGGTGCTGTCTTGACTTGCTCATGAATTGATTGGGAGGCAGAGCTGCCCAAAGTTATCCAACCCTGTGTGATCTTGGGTAAGTTACTTAAACTCTTTCTGCCTCAGTTTCCACAACTGTAAAGTGATGACAGCCATCTACCTCCCAGGGTTGTTGTGAGAATCAAATGAAATATTTGAAAAGCACTGAGTATAGCGCCTGGCTCACAGTAGGTGCTTAATAAATGCTTACCAGTATACACAAATTCACACAAACTCCCCAATTAGAATATAAGCTCCTTGAGGTCAGGGATGGTTTGCTTTGGACTTTACTCCAGCTCTTGGCAGTGCTGGGTGTTTACTAGGCACCCAATTGATTGGAAAATATCTCCTCTTCTGTCTGTTGATATCTTCCTCTTCCCTCAAAGTGCAGCTCAGGCACCACTGCCTTCCTGAATACCTCTCCCACATCCCTATTTTCTCCAAACCTTTGTCTTCCCCCTTTCCCCATCCTATGTATGCCTGTGTGGTGATGGATTATAAACTCCTTGAGAGCAGGGACTATGTCATTTTTCTTTTTTTCATCTTTTGTACAGAGAAGGAAACTGAAGCAAGCAGCGCTTAAGTGACTTCCTCAAAGTCACACAGCTTAAAAGTGAGGCTGGACCACAGCCTCCAGATCCCAATCTCTAACCACTGCGGCACCTAGTGGCTTCCTGTGTATATTAAATGTTTGCTGAGTGGAAGGGAGGGATTCAAAGCATGACCACTAATTCATTTATTAATGGCCAGAGGCACAAAGCCTGGTGCTGAGACTAGAGATAAAAAAATAGTCCCTGGTGTCAAGGACCTTCCATTCTATTGGAGTGTGATGAAAAATGGGAGACAGTGGAATGGAGTGATGGAGATGGGTCCCTCAAGGGATGCAGCCACTGAGCCCTGGGAAAGACCTTGGCTTAAAATGACCAAGGTCTCCCACTGCATCCAAGGCCATAGACAATTACCCTGATCGATATCTGGCCACTGGCCAGATGGCTCCAGAAGAGAGAATGAGGTTGACTTTGCACAGCCCTCCCTCATTTAGGTCCAATTCAATCGCTTGTCACGGCATCACCTTCCTGACATCATGGTCCTCTTCCAGAACCAAGGTCAAACAAGGACCCTTAGTGCAGGCTCTCATTGCCTCCCTTGTGCAGTAGCTGCTGGGAGGGGGTCTCTGCCCTCTCCCATCCACCCTCCCTTCAGCTGCCAAAGTGATTTTCCTAAAGCACAAAGTGACACCCCCTCCTCAATAAACTCCAGAGCTCCTATGACCTCCAGGATCAGTACGACACCCTCTGTTTGGCATTCAAAGCCTTCTTATGCCCCTCACTCTGCCTCATGGACTGGATCCAGCCACGCAAGCCTCCTGCATCTTGTCTCCAGGCATTTTCCCTAACTGTTCCAAGCCTGGGAAGCTCTCCCTAAGACCCCACCTTTCCTGATGTCCCTCAAAGCCAGTGCCTTGCCTCTGTGAACTACCTCTAATGCAGCCTCCATGGACAGCTAGCTGGGTGGCACCACAGTGCAGAGAACTGGTCTTGGAATCAGGAAGACTCAGCCTCAGACAATTACTTAGCTATGTGACCTTGGGTGAGTCACTTCACTATTTGCCTCAGTTTCCTCATCTGTAAAATGAACTGGAGAAGGAAATGGAAAACCACTCCAGTACCCCTGCCAAGAAAACTCCAAATAGGGCCAAGAAGAGTTAGTTTAGTTTTGTTTTGTTTTTTTTTTAAATAAATACATGGTTGTTTGCATGCTGTCTCCATTAGACTAAGCTCCTTGAGGAGGGGCTGTTTTTGCCTTACTTTGCATCTCGAGCTTAGTATGCTGCCTGGCACCTGATAAGCGTTTACTGCTAGCTGACTGACAGAGAGGTAGGGCTAAGTAATCAAATGCACCACTAACACTACAAGATGAAGTCAGAGAGCACAAGGAGAAGCAGAGCCAGAACTTCTGGGAGCCTGGTCCTCTGCCGGAGCCAGAAAGCAGTTCAGCGAGCTGCAGGACCTTCCCACTCACTGTCCCCCAGGGGTTAATGACGCCTCTTTAATTTCCTTGCTAATTAGGGGCCATTGTCTGGGCCCAACCGGAAGGGCTGGTTGGTAGGGGGTGTTGCTGTCTGCCCACTCCTAGCCCCTGGGGCTCACAAGAATCCTGGAGAGGCAGACACCAGGCAGGGAGCTCAGGTTTTGGAGTTGGAAGGGCTCTATATGCCTCTGTGGCTTTGGGTGCCCTGGCAGCTAGGACCAGAGCTGGGATCTGGAGCCTAGGCCTTTCCCCATGTGCCAGCATCGTCATGGCAGCCACGACGAGACATACACCTAGGCTCAGAAGGGACGGAAATTCAGAAACCTACATTCAGGAGTCAGAGATACTGCAATGGAGACAGAGACCAAGAACTGAGATGCAGAGTTAGAGGGAAACTGCTTTAGGGGGAAAATAC
>CM053622.1:784635934-784689602 GCA_028646595.1 Phalanger gymnotis
ATCGGAAGCCCCAATGTCTTCTCCTTCTGGTCCTTCCCCGAAACTATGGCTGATGACTAAATGTAACTTTGACTTGAAGAAGGCTTTCTATAGATAAGCTAACTGAGTCCTTTTGTGAACCCATCTTACAGAGTAGAAAACGAGGCCTGGTGAGGTTTAAGTGATTTGTCACCTTATCTTTGAAGGCCTTGCATTCTGCCCCCCACCCAACACACTCACACCCCACATTCCATAGACTCCCACAAAACTGGCCTTTGATGGCCCCCATCCGAGAGGATCTCCCACAACATTCCCCTAAAACCAACCAGCTCCTTTGCCTTCCTGTCACCCCTCATCATCCTCTCATACTGCCCCCTCCCCTCAACTGACATCATCTGCCCCACTTCCTGGCTCTATTCATTCCCATCTCTCCAGATGCCTCAGAGACTTATTGCAAAGATCAAATGAGGAAATACTTGATTAAAAAAAAACACCTAGTACATCATCTAACATATAGTAGGTGCTTATTATAATATATCATTTATAATATAGTATAACATATAATGTAGCTAATAAACACTTATTCCCTTCCCCCACCACATACACACACCTCTTCCCAAGCACTCCTGTCTCCTCACTCCTCCACCACTGCCTCCCCATTACAGCCTGTACACCCCAAGCACTTACCAGTGACCCACAGGAGAGGCAGTGTTAAGAACAGGAAGAACATTTCTGAAGAGTTTCCTCTTTGGGGTAGGGGAGGTCTGATAACAAGCAGATAAAAAAATGGCTCACAGAAACATTTACACTCAGAAATCCAGATACAGAGATCAGTGGGGTGAGACAGACAGACACACAGAGTAGCATAGGTGTCCCTCACTGGAGGGAGGGCTGTAGAGGCTGGGGGAAGAACAAGCAGGTAAGAGGCCAGGGGCCAGGTGTCCCTGGGGAATGGTTGTCTCAAAGAGAAGGACTGGTGTGTGATCAGGTCTCTTCCTCTAGTCTCTTTACCAAGAAGTCCCAGGTGGCTTTTATCTCCGGTAAAGGCAGCCCCCGCCCCTGTGACCAGAGAATGCTTTTATTGTGGAGTCCTTGGGTTAATGAGCACCCCGCCCAGTGGTTCTGGATTCTAATCCAGAAACCAAGAAATGGGAGGGGGTGGGAATTCCAGCATCCCAGAGCTAGAAGTGAGGGGTGAGGTGGAAACATTGGCGGGGGGGGGGGGGGGGGGCAGAACCTCCAAAGGACCAAGACACTGGGGGTAGGGGTGACACCAGAAGAGTTGGAGGTTGGTGGCATTGACCCTGGAGTCACAAATTGTTGGTTGTTGCTGCGCCTGTGCAACTCTTCGCAACCCCACTTGGGGTTTTCTTGGCAAGGATACTGGAATGGTTTGCCATTTCCTTCTCTAGCTCATTTTACAGATGAGGAAACTGAGGCTAACAGGGTGAAGTAACTTGCCCAAGGTCAGTACCTGGATACCTACACCCAACCACACTTGGCCACCTAACTCTCCCAGAGGCACAAGAGCTAGCTTGGTTCAAATTACTCCTGGTTCTCCTTGAGACTCACTCCAGACCCACCTTGTGCAGGAGGTTGTTAATGCTGTTTCCCCTTCTCCCTCCTCCCCCAAAGTGCCTTCCCGTTTCTGTGTTTTCTGCACAACTCTTGTACACATTTAATTATTTACACGCAGCTTCCCAAATTAGATTGTGAGCTCCCTGAAAGCAAGAATTGGATTTTGCCCTTCTTTGGAACCCCAGCACAAGCACTTAATAAATACTTGTTTACTTATGTGATCTGTGTGACATTGGAATTAACGCTAATATGGCACTATGCCATTGAAACTCAAATTTTTGAAAAAAGTTGCATTTAATGTTATTCTATACCTAGGCAGCTATAAGTCCAAACTGGCACAGTCCCCTCCCTCCAGCCCCATGCCCCCCAAGTAGACCCCGGGCCCCAAGACAGTAAGGAAAGGAGGACAAAAAAGGAAATGATTAAAATATAGTGGGGGGTAGCATTTGAGAATATTCACCACTCAGTCCTTCCTGGACCACTCCCCTTAATGTCTGAAAAGAATTCCTTCTAGTCTTGGGTATCCATACCTAAACCATGAATGAGAAAGCAAGCTCCTTACCCTTAGCTGGGTCCCAGCCCCAAACCTGCTAGAAGAGACTTTATCTAGATAAAAGCTTTTTGTTAATTTTTACTGCCCTTAACTGTTTCCCTAAGAAAGACCTTTTTGTTCTCTCTCTACCTTCTGGAAAAGGCACTGGGGGAAATTTTAAAATATACATATTTTTAGTTTCATTATAAAAGAGATTTTAAGTATGTTTCCTCATCACTTAACCTCTTCAGGCCTCAGTTTCCTCATCTGTAAAATGAAGGGGTTGGAGAAGACAGCCTCTAAAACCACTGAAGATTTAAAAGATCTAAAGATCCTAGTCTTTAGGTAAGAGGCATAGCAAACGTAAAGTCTAGGACTTGAAGAGACATGAGTTCAAATCTTGTTTCAGTTACCCATGGGAAGTCACAACTTTCAACTTTGGTTTCCTTATTTGTGAAATGAAGGAAATGCTAGCTGAGTTGTTGTGAGGCCCAGAGTAGATAACCTATAAAATGCTTTATCAATGTGAACTATTGTCCCATGAGGTTAAAAATTGGAGAGAGAACTAACCGGAGATGACACAGAGAAGGAGCTGGTGATGGGGCTGGGGTGTATGTAGGGGGAGGGGGAGCAAGAAATGAGAGGAAGCTTGGAAGCAAGTGGGCAGTGAGAGTCTGACAGTAGGATCTGTCGACAAGCATTTATTAAGTGCTCACTGGTGTGCCCGGCATTGATGAGGGGACAGTTTCTGGGAACCCCCTAGAACTTTCCTTGAATCTTTCCACTAGATCTAGCCTTTGCCTAAGGCTTTCATTATCTAGGCCCAAATCTCTACCTGGCCTAGCCCTTTATTATCCAGCTGCTTCCCACCCTTAATCCTACCAAAATCCCATTCTCTTTTTTCCTGGGGTCTTGACCTCTGGTAACCCTAGTCCCATCAGGATCCTCCTTGGACTCCTCCTCAAGACCCTCCCTAAACCCCTCCTCCCATCACCCCTGGACCACCCTAGATCTCTCCTGCAATCTTTGTGTATATAGGTTTCATCTTCCCTCCATGAAGGTGTGCTCAGATTCAATCTAGCTCAGTTCAGACAGATCCTGCCTCCTGGCATTAGCGTCACAAATGCTCAGATTCCTTCAGAGTCTAGCCTATGGTGTGACTTCTTGAGGATCTGGCCAATAAAGCGAATCCTTAATAAACTTTGTCTTTTTCCTTGGCTGAGAAGGCTTGAGTTGAATTCTTTCAGCAAGACCCGGCATGTCAGTATTTTTGGGTCTTGAGCACCCCTAAAAACATGGTTCCCTACCATCATTTTTCTTTAACCTCATCAGCATCATGCTAAGCATTGGCAATAGAAGCAAGACCCTGGTCCCTGCCTTGGAGAAGCTCACAGTCTAAGGGAGGAGACAATATCCAAATAATATGCGTGTATGTACAGGAGATGAGTGATAGGTAAAATGATGCTAAACAGATGATAGAGACGGATGATAGGTAGGTAGATATGAGAGAGTAGAAAAGGAATGGATGGACAGATGGATGGATGTGATGAGGTTTGGGGTTGAGGGGTGCTCAAGACCCCAAAATGCCGACATGCCGGGTCCTGCTGAATGAATTAGACTCAGGGCTTCTCAGCCAAGGAAAAACAAAGTTTATTAAAGATTTGCCATAATGGGTAAGAAATCTCATTTGCAATGCTTGTTTTCCCAGATTCAATCTACTGAGCTAGATGGAATCTGCACCTTCATGGAGGCAAGATGAGACATATACAGAAAGATTGTGGGAGGGATTGAGGGTGGTCTAGTAGTCTAGAGTGACTAGAGGAGGGGTTTGGGGGGGGTGGTCTTGAGGGGGAGTTGAAGGATGATCTTGATGGGACTGGGGTGACTAGAGGCTGAAGGCTACCTGGATGTGACAGACAATAAGAGAGCTAAGGTATAGATATTTTGATCAGGATCAAGGGTGGGAAAGAGCCAGAAGGCAATCCAGAGGTAACCAGACAATGGAAAGCTAGGCTAGGTTATTTGGGCATGAAAAGCCAGATCAAGTGGGAAGATTCCGGGTGGGGTTCAAGGGGGTTCCCACAGTCTAAACCCCATCAGATGGATGGATGGGTGGATGGGTGGATAGGGCAAATTAAAGATAATCTCAGAGGGAAGGCAATAAGGTTAACGAGAGCTGTACCTTTTGGCAGAACGTAAGCTACCTTGACTGTAGCAGGCATATGATAATTGTTGTTCATTTGAGACTGATTCTTCGTGACCCCATTTGGGGTTTTCTTGGCAGAGATTTTGGATTGGTTTGCTATTTCCTTCTGCAGCTCATTTTACAGATGAGGAAACTGAGGCCAACTGGGGGAAGTGACTTACCCAGAGTCACCAAAAAAAATGTCTAAGCTTGGATTTGAATTCAGGTTTGGCACTCTATCCACGGCACCATCTAGTTGTCCCTTGATGAACACCAAATGATAAATGAGAGGGAGATAAAGAAATGGGAGCTTAAGTAATATGGTCACATCAAGAAGCCTTTATTCGGCACCATGTGACCAGCATTGGGGGACCCAAATACAATCAGGAAGATAGTCTCTGCTCTCTAGCAGCTTACACTCTAATGGGAAACCTAAGGAGCTCAAAATTGTGTGGGGGTGGCTGGGACCTGACCAGGGCCGGGCCCAGATCTGGAGAAAAGGAGTGAGAAAAGGGATTAGGGAAGATGGGCTGAGAGCGAGCCATGAAAGGGAAAGCTTGGCAGGCCCAGCAAAAGACTGAGACCAAAACAAAAAAAGAGAAATTGGTGAGTAGCTTGGGGTGCTAGGGAGCCGAATCTGAAAGAACCTGAAGCCAGCACAACAAAGATCTGCCAGAGATTTAGCAATTTAGGGGATTTAGATGTTAGGGGTGAGAGTGACCTAGAACCAATAGGGTGAGAAAGTCCCCTGCCTCCCAGCCCACAAGTGCTTCTTACTATCCTTGTGGCTATGGGCAAATCCTTTAACTATGGTGGGACTGTTTCTTTGTAAAACAAAGGAATTGTCTCCTCCCACACTAAATCCATTAATCTAGGGAGGCCAGGAAGAGAGGCAGCAAAAAAAGAGACTGAGAGAGAGGCAGAGGACAGAGACAGTGCTGGAAAAGGAAAAGGGAGAGCCAGTGGCCACAAAAGATCCAGAGAAAGTATAACAAACAGCCACACACGGAGACTGACTGGAGCCAGGGAGACCTCTCTCACTCCATCTCCTACAAGTCTTATCTGTAAATTGGAAGGTGCCTAGCTCCCAACTGCTAGGTAAGCTGGGGTTGGGGGCAGGGAGGGGAGCTGGTGGCAGCAGTTCTTAGCTACCTGCCTTCCCCTCTGGTCACAGCAAAGGATCCACTGAATAGTGATGGGGAGGTGGGGATGGAGAGGGGAATGTAACCGCAAAGAGAGTCAGAAACAGAGACACCAGACCATCAGGAATGTAAGTAGGGAAACATGAATAGACGAGGCCAATCGAAAGTTAAAAAAAAAAAATGATGTGGAAATAGGCTATTTTATTGATAACATCCGATCTCTAGAGCACTGTGAGGCACTCTAATCACAAATGCCCCGTGAGGCGGGTAATGCAAGTAATGTACCCATTTTATGGGTGGGGAAAATTGAGTTGCAGGGAGGTTTAAAGATTTGACAAATATTGCCCAGCAAATAAACAGTGGAGCCAGAACCCAGGTCCTCTGACTCACAGCCTAGGCCTCTTTCCATCAGGACGAAAAAGAAGGGGGGTGGTGGGTGCAGTGGAGAGACACTAAAACTGGGCAGGGACGAGTAGGGTGTTGGGGACTAGGATTTGGAGGTGAGCAGAGAATTCCTGGCTCAGACCTCAACCCCTCCCAGCCTCTTCAACACCATAATTATTGTAATTCACCTTTCACTGGGGCCAGCCCCCAGCCCCTCTATGATGCTCTGACTCAGGGAGGAAGTATCCACTCTCACTGGGCAGGCAGCTTCGGAGAGAACCTAGGAAGGTTCTGAGCCCTGGCTCTGTCTGCCTCTGTCTCCCATATCTCTTCTGCTTTGTTTCTGTCCTCGTCTTCCTACTGCCTGGGACCTTGAAAGGGCTCGAGATCACATGGTTTAAGGTTCGTCTCTGGAGTCCATTTCCCTCATTTTAAGAGCAAGGATCACTTAAATCCAATTCACTTGCAAGTACTGGCATCACCCCCCTGATGTCATGATCTTCAAGAATGAAGGACAAACAGCAACCTTTGTGAGTAGAAAAGGAGGTGCCCACTGGAGACCAAACTGAATGCCAGTTGGGCAACACGGCTCCTTATTTTCTCTCTTCATCTCTGTGTCTCTCTGTTCCTTGGTCCACATAGGGTATCACACCCTTACCAGTGAGTGCTCTGCCCAAAAGGAATGCAATTTTTAATCTCTGAAACATTTTTTTCTTTCTCTTAAAGGTCAGCCTTAACCCCAGATCACTCAGGCTCTTTGATTGGCCAACAATAGGCTGAGCCTTACTTGGCCATAGTTTGGGCCCTGATTGGCTCCAAATGAACATCCATAGCAAATTGTTTCTGTTTTGGCCAGTTTTTTTTTTTTTAAAGAGGATACTCTCTGCCTCATTTCTTATTAAGCTTCAATCACTGAATGGGCATTGCCTCAAACTGAGACCTGCTAAAGAGCTTAGCTTGAAAGGGCCAAGGTTCCCCACTACATCCCAGGCCATCTCAGGTTGTCCTGATCAATATCTGGCCACCGGACTCACATGGCTCTGGAAGAGAAAGTGAGGCTGCTGACTTTGGCTAGTGACTTTGCACGGCCCTCCCTCACTTAAATCCAGTTCACTTGCATGTCATGGCATCACCTCCACGAGGTCAAGAACAAAAAGCTGTGATTTGCCAAGGTCCACTGGACCCCAGGGCTCTCGGAGGTCCTGTGATTACTACCTCTCTGTTTTGAGATAGAATGAGATCATCAGGCCATTTCTCTCTCTTGGGGACTCGTGGGGTACTCCGTGAAGTCTGTGAGCCACCCTGATCCCAGGAGCAGGGTAAAGGGGGAAGAGTTAAGAGCTTTGTTCTTCAACCCAGCGATGAAGGCACTCCCCACCCCACTCTCGGTGACTCCCTAGACTCTCCACGACCCCGTTTAGGTTTTCTTGGCAAAGATACTGGAATGATTTGCCATTCCCTTCTCCAGCTCATTTTACAGATGAGGAAACTGAGGCAAACACGGTCATGCAGTTGGTAAGTGTCTAAGGCCAGATTTGAACCGACTCTAGACTTAGGACTTACCTGCTGCACCACACAGCTGCTCCTCACACAAACCTTACACCTTAATATTTCTCAGCTACCTGAGATCTGTATTAGCGGTTTACCCCTGATGTTGACCTGTCACGACTCTGGCTAAGTCCCTGCCTCTCTGTCATTAAGTGGACAGGGTTCTTGGGGGAATCTTTCAGGGGGTCCATGAACTTCGATGGGAAAGAAAAATTCCTTATTTCAGAATAGGGTTTCCTTGTAATCTGATGTGTTTTATACATTTAAAAACATTTTGAGAGGAGGCTCAAAGGCTCTACTAGATTGAGGGGTCCATGAGATTAACAAGATGCAGAATTCCTGAACGAACAAGATGGTCTTCAGGTTCATCTTCCAGCTTTGAAATTGTGGACTGCCCTCCCTCCTTTCCCTGGGGGCCTCTCTGGGTCAGGAGCAGCGGATGACTGGATCGGAGAATTGGGGGCTCATTTGTGGTGTCTTTGGGCTGCCTGCTGGCCTTGACTGAGTCTTATACCTTCGCTGCCCAGGGAAACTCAAAACACAGGCTGACTTACTTTGGGACAGAAGAATTGATGGACTTCATCTGCTCCAGGCCCCTACTTGTAGAAATGAGGGCTCTGACATCTAAGAGAGGGAAAAGTGACTGGCCCATGATCCTAAGGGTAGCAAGCAGGAAAAGATGGAAATAAATCCTGTTTTTCCAATTCCAAAATATCATCTCCTGGATGTGATGGGATGCTCTGCAGAGGGTCAAAAGGAAGGGCAATCATGGGGCCACAACTCAGACCCAAAGAACATACCTAGAACAATTCTCTGCTGAGCTCTGGCCTGCAGAGAGACTGGGAAGGTCAGAGGGAGAGTCTGCAGACTAAGGCAGCTCCTTTTCAGAGGAGCCTTGAAGGATGGGTGTAAGAGCCCTTCAGTGTGAATCCCAGCTCTGCCCCTCACTCCTACCTGTGGGATCTTTGGATGAGTCTCATTCTCAGGATCCCAATCTCCTCTAGTCTGTAAACATCTGGCTGGATGGCCTCTAGGGCTCCTTCCTAAACTTTTGACCTCTCTGGGCTGAGGGACTTGTCTGAGGGCAGCTGGGGTGGGGAGACTTGTACTTCTGGGAGACCCAGACAGAGAAGATGCTGTGGGCAGGCTAGTCAAGGGAGAGCTTCCTGGAAGAAAGATGGGCTTGATCCTAGAGGAGAAGTAGCTCAGAAAAGGGAGAGGGAGGGACCCTTGAAGGTTGGAGTGGTCAGAACGAGCTTGGGGAGAAGGGAGATGCTGAGCTGGCCGAGAATGAACAAGGTTTCCCAAGAAGCCAGGAGAAAAGTTGGCCAAGTTTTTGGCCTCCTTCCTGTGATCCCCAGACCCTGGTGCCCCCTACCCCATCCCCATGGGATAGCTCCTTGTTTTCCCCATGTCTTTTTCTATCCTGGTGTCTATCCCTGCTCTTGAGTCTGGCTCCCAAATCCTCAGTGACAGAGGCATTCCCTGCTCCCTCCCCAAAGTCTGTCCTTCACCTTTAGAATCCCATGTGTCCAGCCTTTTGCTCAGGACCAGGAATCTGCCTATCCAAGACCCCTGAGCTTCTCCCCACCAACTTTCTCCAGAAGGCCAAGCAGGGAACCACTACCTTCAAGCCCAACCCCATTCAGATGCTTGGAAGGTTTATTTCGAGACTTCATGTCAGAATACCATCCCCGGGAGATCTAGAATCCCATACAGCACTCCAAACTCCATGAAAAGCTATGGGACACCAAGAAACCCATGCAAGACACAATCTTCCAAAGGATCCAGGCTCCCTTGAGGAACCCAGGGGTCAGCTGAAGGGTCTAGAGAAGGCCTAAAGCCTATTGAAGACCCAGAACTCCCAAGAGTGACCTAGACTCTCAATGCAGAGAATCGAAACTCATGAGGTTCACTAGAACCTACTGGTGCCCAAGAAACCTAGAACCACACAAGGAGCCTAGAACACAAAAATTCTCACACAGAGAATTTCTCTGGCTTAAGGCTCTAGAAGGCTTGAATGGCTCCAGCCCGGGTGGGGTGTCCCCTGTCCCTGGAAGTACAATTCTGTTGCTCGCCCTCTTCCCCCAACCCTTTTCGGCCCTTGCCAATGGCCAGACGGGGTCGCCCCCGGTTGAGACCGTCAAGTAAGGCACAAGCTTGGCACAAGGAGCGGCTGGCCAGGGCCCCACAGCGGGTGCAGGCACCAGGGGGTGGGGGCCGGGCAGCAGGGGCTAGGGCCAGACGCTCAGCCGAGTGTACCAGGTCCAGGACAACTGAAGGTCGGGCAGCCTCCAACGCCTTGAGCAAGTCCCGGACATGGCCTCGGAAGGCCTCAGGTGCATAGACACATTCTTCTGAGAAGTAGTCCAGTTCTTGGAAGTGGGCATATAGGACAATCTCCTTCTGGGAGGCAAACTGGAGGGGACGGCACCGGGGCAGGGCACCCCCCTCGCCAGGAGAACCCAGCGTCCCTCCTCGGGCCAGCCTTCCCGAGTCCCCTCGAAGGAAGTTCATGAGTACTGTTTCCGCCATGTCATCTGCATTGTGTCCTGAGGAGAGTCAGAGAAGGGAACAGCAGGTCAAGGTCAGAGCCGGTGGCGCCCACTGAGATTGGGAATGGGCAGAGACACAGAGAAGAAGCAGGGGTTCAAGATACCCAGAGAGCTGAGGCAGGGGCTCAGAGAGGTGAGGGAGGAGCACAGAGACACCCAGAGAGCTGAGACAGGGGCCCGGAGGCACCCAGAAATCTGTATACAGCCTGTATATATTTGTGTAGGAGTGGGGGGGGGGCCTGTACAATCAGGAACAGTAGGGGTACGAGGGAGAAGGGAGCCCACAGTCATAGAGAGGAATGGTGGTGGACAGGAACACAGAGATCTTCAAATTTACATTACCATTACAACCTGTGAGTGGGGAGGGGCGGGGAGAGCAGGGACTCCATGAAAGAGGAGCCCAGAAACCCAAGTGGGGGAGGGGGAGCAGAGTGGGGGTAGGGAGCTCCCTAAGAACACAGGTAGGAAGGAGACAGTTACTGGGAGGGGTGGAGGGGTAGACCAGGCACACAATGGGATTCCAGTCACAAAGATTGTTGGGGGAAGGGTCACAGGTGAGAGGGGGACCCAGAGTTACATAGAAGCACAGATGGGATGGGGTCCAGGATCACAAAGAGAGGTGGGGGGGTCCGGAATAGCGAGGGAGAAAAGGCGGAGGCGCAGAGGAGGGAGCCAAGTGCTGAGCCACGCTGCCCAGCCCCCTAACCCCCGGGAAAGCACGCTGCTCCTAGGGCCAGTGCTCACCTGTGACAATGTGCGTGGCCCCCACACGCTGGGCCCCCTCCTCCAGCGCTCGCCGCCTTAGGACCCCGCAGAAGGTGCAGCAGGCTCGAGCTCGGCCCGGCTCCTGGGCGGCCCGGCGGGCCACCTCGTCCATGGTCCAGCCCCCGAAGAGATCAGCATAGGCCACCACCGTGAGCGGCAGCTGCCAGCGGGCAGCCTGGCGTCGGACGGCCGCCAGCGCGGCGTCCCGGTAGCCGCCTATGCCCTCGTCCACCGCCACGAGGCGCAGGTCCAGGCCCAGCTCGTGGCGGGAGTCCAGGGTCTGCAGCACGTGCGCCAGCACCGTGGAGTCCTTGCCCCCCGACGCGCCCACAGCCACGACAGCCCCGGGCGGCAGCAGGCGGCCAGTCTGCAGCGTGCTCAGCACCTCGGCCTCAAAGGCGCTGCAGAAGCAGGCTCGGCAGACCGCCCTGCCGGTGCGGGGCCTCCGAAGGGCAGCTGGCCGGACCCCTCCACAGGGCCCTGAACACCGAGGCACTGGCATCTATGGAGAGAGGGCGAGAGAGGCAGTCACTGCAGAACATGGACCGAGGCCCCAACCTTGGGATCCAAGCCTGCCCTGAGAGGGAGCGACCCCCAGAACCACAGGCAGGAGTCCCGCCGAAAGGGGGATCTGCTGAAGGAGGGTCGCTTCTCCAGAGCACTTGTTGGGAGGACTGCGGCAGTCAGCAGCACCGCCCCCCCCAAAAAAAAAACCCCACACAGGTCTCGTGGAAGTTCATAGACTACATGGCACCCAAGTCCAATTGGGGACAGAAGGGCTGGGCAGCTCTGACTGAGGCTGGTATCTGAGAGAAGTTGGGTGTGAGGGTGATGGTGTCCTCCAAAGAACTCACAGGTTTGTGCAAACCCTAAGGGTCACAATGCATAGATGCACTGCCCCCAATTAGAGCCAGGGGTTTTCAAGCTGACTTTCAAGCAGGAATGACTTCTCACAGGCAAAAGGGGAGGAGCAAAGACTCTGGAGCTGGGTCTTAACAATGGGGGTGGGGAGGGGGGAATCTGAGGTCAGGCACATGTGGAGAGTGGCCAGCAGCAGGGGAAAGCATCTGGCTTCACCCTACTTCTAATCCCAAGCAAGACTAGAAACCCAGGAGGAGAGAGGGTCAAGCCACTATCCAGACCAGAGGAGGAAAAGAGGTGCCATGAGATGAGGGCAGGAGCCTGGGAAATGAAGACATTATCACACACACCTATATTAGCACTGAGAAAAACAGAAGGCATATGGAAGCAGACATATTTTGTTCCACTTGAAGATGGGGGGAGAGGGGGCGATGTAGGGGAAGCCACAAAACATCAGGTCCACCATACTACCCAAGGCCCCATCATACTTCCTCTACCAATTCAAAAACTTGCTAACATACTTGGTCTTGGTCCTTGCTCCTGGCCAACTGGGGGTTACATCTAGAATCTTCCCTCATCTCTCCTGTCTGTCTTCTCTGCATTCTGTCCCACCACCCACCAGAAACTGTCCAAATAGCCTTCTATCATAGTATTCAGTCTACATTCTCTGTATCCCCAACCGGAGCCATTAATAAATGACTACTTATTCATCACTTCCAGCCAGTAAAGTAAGCCTCTCCTTCCCTGTTTCCCCATATACAAGGCGGAGATGGTCTGATGAGATGGACTGCCAAGATTTCTTACAGCTTGAATTCCTGTCAATCAAGTTTTAATTCTTTCTGGCACTCATTTGCTCATAGATTAAGAGCAGAAAGGGATCTCAGAGGTCATCTAGCCAAATATTGCATTTTACAGATGAGAAGACTGAGGCCCAAGTAAGTCAAGTCACTTGTTCAAGGTCACACAGGTAGTTTGGGTCATAGGTAAGATTTGAACCTAGGTCCTCGAATCCCAAAACAGACCTTTCTACTCAGCTACATTAAAACTATCTCGGGACATTTGTATAGGACATAAAGCAACTCAGTGGGAAATACTAGATTCTGAGTGCACAAACCTGCGTTGAAACACCATCTCTGACACAACCTGTGTGGCCTGGGGTAAATAACTAAAGCTCTCTGGCATTGTCCAGATAGCCTCTGAGGTGCCTATGAGCTTTAAGTCTAAGCGGCTAAAATACTGGCACCCATACCATGCTAAACAGAGAGGACCCAGAAGAATGGACATAGCCATTCCATGAGAGAGAGGCAAACAGACAGATGTGCCTCTTGGGGAGGGAAAGACTGACATTTGGAAGGATCTAGCAGGGACAGAAGGGCATATACAAACTGGCCTCAAAGACTCAGAAGACACTGAGCGGCCACTTTGCCCACCGGCACACACATGGAACATGGCTTCACATATCATCAGACTTTTTCCATGTTGATTTGTTGATTTTTTTGTCTTGTTTCTCTTAAAAAAAATTCTTTGTTACAAGAGATGTGGGGAGGGGTGGGAGAGAGAGGGATACAGGAGTAAAGTTGGTGATGGAAAAAACTAGACTGATTTTTAAACTCCGGCAGAAAACATAAGCAGATCACTTGCACAGAGACACAGCAGGAAGGCACAATGCCCCAGATGGGGGAGTGAGAGGTAGAATGGACTCTGCAGAAGATTCAACTCATTCATTTTACAGATGGAGAAATCTAGGGCGACATTGAGACCCATTCAAGACCCTTCTACTGCCTTTAGCAATTAACTTGGCTATGCTCAATTAACAAGCCTTTATTAAGCACCAACTTTGTGCCAGGGAACAAGCAGTGGTGACAAGGGGAGCTTTAAAGGGAGACTCAGTGACCCCCGAGGAGGCAGATGAACACGGAGCAGGACAAAGGAACGGGGAGACAGCCGGCCACCGTCATCATTCGGTAACCCAAAGTTTAACAGCGCTTCCTCGGGCAAAGCCCTGCGCCCTCGGAGAGGCCCAAAGCTGGGCTGGGGCCCCTCTAGGAGTAAGGAAGCCCCTCCAGGGCAGGGTCCAACGGATCTGGATCATTTCCCCAGCACGGAACACGAAGTGTTCATTAAATGCTGCTTCAAAGAAAGCGGTCCCGTTCAAAAGTCTAAGAGGGGTGGGGTAGAGAAGGGAGCTTCTGCCCCGGGGGAGGGGCAATAAAGCAGATGGAGGGGGTAGAAAAGGCACACCTCCCCCAGCTATAAGGGTGATAGGGAGTGGGAGAGGAGGGGTTCTGCTCTGGGGGAGGAGCTATAAGATTAATAGTGAGGTGAGGGGGTAGAGAAGGCAATCCCCCGCCCTGGGGCTATAAGGCTGGTGGGGAGCTGGGGTAAGGGGAAGGAGGGGTTCTTCCCCAGAGGAGGAGCAATAGGGCTGACGGTGGCAGGGGGCCTAGGGGTAGAGAAGGCAGCTTCAGTCCTGGAGGAGGGGCAATAAGGCTGATGGGGGGGGGAGGGGCGGGAGTAGTAGAGAAGGCCCCCACCCCACCCCCGAAGGAGGGGCAGTGAGGTTCCAGGGGAGTGAGGGGCAGAGACAGCGGCTCCAATCCCTCCAGGGCCATGCCGACACAACCCTGGTTCATCTCCCCGGGGTCAGGGTCCCAGCCCAGAGGAGGGGAGAATCACTCACCTCGGGCGGATCAAGAAGAGACCCCCTCCTCCAAAAGACCCGCCAACCAGGCAAGCCGGCCCGACCACGAGGAAACCAAGCCCGGAAGTGGCCCCGTAGGACTACAACTCCCAGAAGCGCCCGGGAGGCTCCGCAAGGTCAGACTACAATTCCCAGCGGGCACTGCGGCAGCTGGCGGCCTCCCGGAGCAGTAGAAACGAGGTCACTGAAGTTGGAGTCTGATATAGCTGGTCCGAATCCCGCTTAATAACCACGTGGGGCACACTGGTAAAAACATACCCGACACACCTTAAGCGTGTTGTTGTTTAGCCAGTGAGTGACACTGCTAATCTCTCAAGGCCCCAACTTGGAGGGCCCAGAAGGGTCGAGGGCTTGCTTGTCCAGCCCACGTGGCTGACACTATCAGTCTGAGATGCTGCGGAACCGTCCAGGTGGAGGTGTCTCCTTGGCAGCTTAGAAACGAGGGTCTGGAGTCCAGAAGAGCACCCAACAATAACAGAAAGAAACACACCATCTCTTTGCATATGAAGCTATAAAGTCGAGGGGTCCCTCCAAAGTTCTGACATTACCTTCTTTCTCTCTCTGTCTCTATTCTCTCCCTTGAGAAACTCATTTATCTGCTTTTATGGTTTCACCTGGAACCTTTATTTTGAGCATTTCCAAATCTCTCTGTCTCTAACCTCTACTATAGAGCTAGGGTCCCACAAGGGGTCAAGTGGGAAAAGTTTAAGAAGCCCTGGTACAGAGGATAGTTTGCCAGACTCAAGAACCCAGGGGGTGGTGTGATACAAGGGAGGGAAGATTGGGGGAAGGGGTAATCAGAATGCAGAACATCTTGGGGTGGGGGAGGGAAGAGATGGGGAGAATATTTGGAACTCAAAATCTTGTGGAAGTGAATGTTGAAAGCTAAAAATAATTTAAAAAAAAAAGGAAAGAAGAAAAGCAAATTACCAGTACCAAAAGTTAAAAAAGTGAATTCACCACTAATGAAGATGAAATTAAAGGAATTATTAGAAGCTACTTTGCCCAATATTGCCAATAAATCTGACAATCTAAGTGAAACAAATGAATATTTATAAATTTGAAAAAATGTCCTAGATTAACAGAAGCAGAAATAGAATACTTAAATAATTCCATTTTAGGATAAAAATTATTAAACAAGTCATCGATGAACACCCTAAGAAAAAAATCCCCAGGGCCAGTGGAATAACAAGTGAATTCTACCAAACATTTAAAGAATGATTAATTCCAATACTATAAACTATTTGGAAAAATAGACAATGAAAGGGTCCTACTTTTAAATTCTTTTAATGACACAAATATGGTACTGATACCTAAACCAGGAAGAGCTTAAATAGAGAAAGAAAACTACTGACCCAATTTCCTAATGAATATTGATACAAAAAATTTAAATAAAATACTAGCAAGGAGATTATAGCAGTGCATCACAAGGATGATACATTATGACCAGGTGGGATTTATACAAAGAATCCAGGGGTGTTTACTATTAGGAAAACTATCAGCATAATTGACTTTATCAGTAACAAAACCAAGCAAAATCATATGATTATCTCAATAGACGAAGAATAACCTTTTAACAAAATGCAACACCCATTCCTAGTAAAAAACACTAGAGGGCTCCCTTCAAGTACCAACTAAAATGCCACAGGAAATCCTTGCCAAGTCAGTCCCCCTAACTCTACCTTCTTCCTTCTGATCATTTCCAGTTGTCTCCCCTTTAGATTGTGAGTGCTCAAGAGCAGAGTTTATTTGTAGTACACAGTTATTTACTGTTTTCTCTCCAATTTGATTTGTGAGCTTGAGAGCAAGGACTATCTTTTTCTTTGCACGGTGCCTGGCACATAGTAGGCACTTAATAAATGTTTATGGAATGATTGACTGGCCTTATGAAGATCTGAGACCTTTTGGATCCAGACTTCTGGAAAGACAAGGAGGAGATAGTTCTAGGACAAACCTAAATTCCAGGATGAAACAATTCAGTAAATATTTATTAAGCTTCTACTATGTGTTTGGCACTGTGCTGAGAGGAGTTCTAGAATCAGGCAGGAGGAGCCAGAGCCCAAACACAGTGAGAGACAGTGTAGCTGTTCAGGAGCAAACTCCTACCTAGTCTTTGTCCTCTATTGGTAATGTGAGCTATCCTGACTGTGCAGGACAAGGGAAAAAAGGTAATCTCAGCTGCTTTCCTATCTGAGTACCACCATCCACAATGGACAACGGACCATAAGTTTGGAGGATTGTATTGCCCCCCGGGGAAGTAGGGAGGCCCAGGAGGAGGGACGACAGTTGTCTTGACTGTATATAGACTGAGTTTTTTTTGAGTTTCACCTATATTTTCAGATGAAATAAAGCCCGCCAATATGGATGTATATTGTTGGCACAATCAATAATCATAATTGAATAACACCTTCTACAATGTGCAGGACACTAGAAAAAAATCAGTCTCCGATCTCAAGCAACTTAAATTCTAATGGGAATTAAAATGTAGATGCTTTAGGAGATACAAAATACATACAATGTAAATGTAAGGGAGCTTTATTTTTCGGAGGATGCATTGGGGTCTTTCATGGAAACTGCAGTTTCAGTCTTTTCTACAATAAGAGCTACATCCCCCCACGGGAAACTTTGGTTTGGGTATTGGAGGTGCGTTGAATGAAGTAAGACTGATCAGCTGCAGAGCCCATAGTTAAAATTTCAGAGTGAGCATTTATACCCCAGAAATTAGTGAACCTTACAAATCCAGGCTTGGTTATTGTTTTGTTAATCATGTAGGCTTAAGATAATGAAGGAAAGGTAAATAATGCAGATTAAATTTCAAAGTGTCAGGAGTGTGTGTGTGTGTGTGTGTGTGTGTGTGTGTGTGTGTGTGTGGGATGGGGGAGGTAGAGGCTTGGGGAAGGGTGCTTATTGTTATTACAATAATCCCTGGATTAAATAGAAGTTTTCAAAGATGCAATCCCACTATAGCAATCTGTTTATGTAAAAAGATAGCTGGGGGCACCCCCCCACTCCACAAAGTACTTGGTAATTATTGGGTTATTGTTATTCTGACATTCAGGAGAAGTGATTAAGGTGGTCTTTATAGATAGGAGGGGGAGAAGATTTCCCTGAAGCCAAATTCAGTGATTTGTGCAAGGTCACAGGTAGGAAGTACACAGCCTAGATTAACACCCAGGTTTCCTTGTTAGGATTGATTTAAATAACTCTTCTCTATCCTCTTTTGGGTCTAATAGAATTCCCACTTCATGTACTCCCTGTTGCTTCTTCTTTGGCAATGGGGTTAAGTAACTTGCCCAGGGTCACACAGCTAGTGTCTGAAACCGGATTTGAACTCAGCTCCTCAAGATTTGCGTTTTTTCCATTGCACCACCTAGCTGCCCCTCTCCCTACTATGCTTCTTTAAGAAAATACAAACTCATTCCATCTCAAACCTGCACCATAAAATGAAAAAGGCCTTAGATGTCAGAGGATTTGGGTTTGACGGGGATGGGATCTGAACCTCCAGAAGGAGAAGACCATGTCTGTGGGATCTGGACCCCAAAAAGGATAAGCCCCTGGACTTTTCCACATGGCTCAGGTACCTGGTGTTCATGTGGGGCAATCGGCCCTTCCCAGTTAATTAATTGCCCTTTTGTTGTCTGCACCTGACCTCACCCTAGACCCAAGGCTTTAATTCCATTTAGATCCCTTCTATGTACCCACAGTCTTCTCAGATTCCTTAAGAGTCTGGCTAAGGCTCAGATTCAATCTGGCCTGCTTGCATTAGAGATACAAATGTTTATATTCCTTAAGAGTCTGGCCAATATGGTGAATCTTTAATAAACCTTGTTTTTTCTTTGGCTGAGGCTTGGATTGAATTCATTTGGGCAGAACCCATGTGTCACTATTTTGGGGTCCCAGCACCCCAAAATCTCAACATTTTGGTTCCCATACCGGGAGACTGCTTAATCACTTCTCCAGCCAAGACTGGAAGATATGTAAGCCTCCCCTATCCCTTTCTTACCTTGCAATTGGGGTCCCTCTCCAAACACCTAGGAAGGCCTGGAGGTTCTTTTTGGGCAGACAGCTACTTGAACTCAGCCTGATGTTCTCAAGCAATTTGGTTTGAGGCCATGGACCTGGGCACACCTTCCACAGCATAGAAGACAAGGATGGACGTGTTATAAATATACTTATGTTGTCTAGGACTAACTAACACTCGTTGCGAAGCCAGGAATGTTTTAATTGTATTTTATATTTATTCATTCTGAATGAATGGGTATATCCCCTGAAGAAAGTAAGGGGACTAAAAGCACTCAGACAAATGCCAGTCCTTTTATTGGTTCCCAATTTGAATGTCCCACCGATCTCTTCATTGGCCAGATGTAACCCCCTGACTGCCTGTCATGCCCTTCTCAAATGGCTCATTTAAGCATGTGTACAAGTCTCTGGCCTTTGCTTACTCACTCCCTTCTCTCTACACTTCTAGGTTGGAACCAGAAAAAGTTTGGTCTCCAAGACCTTGAAAAGGATAGCTTTGGGCCTGGCCTCTGTTACCTAGAGGACCAAGATAAATTGCAAAAGTTCAAAGAAAAATTAAGATTCTTCTTCCTGTAGTCATATAAGGCTACAGTGAAAAGTTAGAACTAAAAACATCATAGCAGATTCTGAAGGTTTTCTGATTGATCATTAAGAAGTTTTGAAACGCCTCCTTAACGACCTAGGTCACTCTTTTCCTCCATTCTCTTTCCTTGAGTCAAGAGGATTTCTCAGTGAAAGGTTTGCAAACAGCCCTGGGTTTTTCTGCTAACCTCTCTCATAGGAGAAGAGAGTTTCACCCTTCCCACCACCTTCTAATTCACCTACCCTACCTGTTGAAAAGGAGTGGGGAGGGGCAGCAGCTTACAGCTGGGCCCCACTGGCTATGGCCTTGGGCTCTGGGACAACTCAGAAACACTGGACCCATCATTCAGGTTCCAGGTTCAGCACATCCTGCTCACCACCACCACCATCCTACCCCCCAGCAGCTGTGGGGAGAGAAGAAAGTGACCTCATCAAGGCAATTCAAGATAAAAAGTCAGCTAGCCTCCAAACTTGGCTAAGCCTGCTCTTTTAAAGTTGTACTTTTAACATGTTAATCATGAGATGCCTATTCTCTGTGTATAGTAATCTGGAAGTGCATTCAACAAAGTTGAAGTCACCTGATTGGTAATGGGTTCATTTCAAGTTTCAAATTGGTAAACTTTTGTATCAGTTATGTCAAGCCACTTCATAATTTGCTTACAACTAAAACAATTTGGCTATCACTGTAAGATTGCTGGTTATTGTTTTAATGTGTAAACTTCGCAAAAAGCTTGTTTTGGTTATGGAGTTCTTAAACAATGAACTTGGCTTGCTGAGAATCTGCAAGTATGTAGAAATGATCTCTAACAATTGGCTTTTACACCAGGACAAATTTAAAATTTGAGATGTAAATCCTGGAATTTTTTTTTTTCCCTAGGCTGGGATTAGTGAAATTTGCTGTTTGAGGTAAATGTTCCTCCACGTAATTGATTTTGTTTGGAGTTGTCTGATGGATCATAATAAGCCGTCAGTAATCGATAGTCCATAACCTGATCTGAGACATGCCACAAGCTACTACTCAGAAAGAATGTGATATAGAGAGGATAATTTTAACCACAATCTAAGATCCTCCTGGCTTAGTTTCCCCATTATGTTCCTTTGAAAAAGAATGTTACCCACCTGGCTATTCCTGAGTCTGGCTGTGAAGTGGAACTGATACTTCATGGTGGGAAAATCTGTCATATTTGGTATAAATCTTGTCCCTACTTTATCTCTTTAGCAGATTTCTATAATCAGAGCAAATGGTCAGTAAAAGTTTTAAGCACAATGCAAGTGTGTAAGATCTTGCTGTTTTGACCTGAATGGGAAGTCATTCCATACCCCAAATTATCGAAATTAAATCAGAAACGTCTTCAGATTGGTTTAGGGAAGAGCATTTCATTGCAGTAAGTTTTCTTAGAGGGAGGCCTAATCATTACTTAAGTATCCTCCCAAGTCTCTTGTTTTAATTGGAGTAAAAAGTCAGTCTCAGACAAACTTACTTGTATAACTATAGAACGCAGGAGTGGAAAACTTCTACCTGCAAGTGTTACTTAAACTTTTGAGAAAGTAACAAGGTCAGATAATCCTGAGGGGCAAATGTAAATGATTTTAATGGGGCTCTTGCACTTTCCCTGTGTTTGGGCCCTGCCGACTTGCTTGTCAGATTTGTGTCTTCAAGACTCAACTGCAGTTGGTAGCAAACAGTGGGTACCAGCCAATGCCCCTCTCCCATAGTCCCCTGGCTGCAGCCTGTGTTTGGTTCCAGCCAAACTCCTCTTTAGGACCCCCTCGATGCAGAGACACCTCTACACCCTTTGCCAGCAGGAAGCAGTTTCAGAAGCTGAGACCTTTGTCTTTGCCCCAAAAGAATTTGGGTCTCATTTGTTTGAGGGGGTAATGATGGGGATGGGATCTGAATGTCCAAAAGGAAAGGACTATGTGTTTGGGATCTGGCTCCCAAAAAGGAAAAGACCCTAGACTTTCCCACGTGGCCCAGGTCCCTGGCAATCAGCCTTTCCCAGTTAATTAACTGCCCTTTCATGGTCTGCACCTGGTCCCACCCCAGCCCCACTCCTCTGTTTCCACAGTCTTCTGTGTGTATATGATCCATCTTACCTCCATGAAAGTGCTCAGATTCCTTAAGACTCTTATCAAGGCTCAGATTCAATCTGGCCTTCTTGCATTATCAATACAAATGTTCAGATTCCTTAAGAGTCTGGTCAATATGGTGGATCTTTAATAAACTTTGTATTTCTTTGCATTGAAAAGAAGGCCTGGGTTGAATTTATTTGGATAGGACCCTTGTGTTGGTATTTTGGGGTGCCAGCACCCGTAAACCTCAACAGGTTCACATCCTACCAGACACTCGATACCTGTGCAACCTTGGCTTAACCTTTCTAGGCCCTGGCTCACTCGTTTGGACCATCAGTGGTCCTTCACTCTATGCTAGCAGCAGCCAGGCTGACCTAGCTACTGTTCCTGGATTTCATCTTTCCCTCTCTAGTTTCAGCACATTTGCACCGACTTGAACCCATGTCTGGAGGCACCTCCTCCATGATGCCCTCTTTTCCTCTTCTCCTTACGGTCCTCTTGGTGCGCTCTCTTTCTTTTCCACTTTTCCTAGAGAGATCTCCCTCCTCCGATCACTTATCCTATCACTTTCCATGGTCGGGGGTGGGCCGAGGCTGAATAAACACAAAGTTTGTAGATCGGAATCCGGGCATTTGCTGGGGGAGAGGACCTGGAAGAGGACTCGTGGTCTTGGGTCCCCTTGTTATATGCACACGCCCCTCTCCAAGCCCAACCCTCTGCCCCACCGGTACCCCAAGGCTGAAGGAGCCCCAGGCCAGGTGAGAGATGAGTGGTTGTCCATGGGGCAGAGAAAGACAGAGACATCCTCCCCAGGAAGGAGAAATGGAGGATCCCTTCCCCACTCCCGCGATGGAGACGCAGTGCAAAGAAGAGAGCCAGAAACTCCTTCAGAGACACCTCGTCTAAAAGGAGACAGAGAACCCTCCCTAGAGACACCTTCCAAAAGGAAGAGATAGTGATCCCTCTGCATAGACGCCCCCAAAAGGGAGAGACACTTTCCGGGAGAGATAGAGATCCTACCTTCCCCCACCCCAGACAAACGCCTGCAAAAACAGGAAAAATGGGAAAATGTATGTTCTTTCTAGTGAAGAGAGATGGAAATTACCCCTTCAGGCTGCGCAAGAAAAACATAGTCCCTATCCCTTTACACAGAAAGAGACCGAGAGAGATGGAGATCGCTCACCCACCCTCACAAAGAGAGATCTACACCCCAGGACAGCAGCCCCATCTGTCTATCTGGTAGAGTGTATGGGACCTTATAGACAGTTACACCTCTCAAGAGATAAAGAGCTCCTGCCCTAGACACATCACAATCAGAGAAATAAAATCCTTCAGAACTGGAACTGATGAGGGCACAGTCTCTGGAAACTCCCTTGAATCTGGAATACAGTCTCTGGGAGCCTCCTTGAATTCTCCTTGAATCTTCCAACTAGATCTGACCTTCCCCTGAGACTATAGCCTTACATTATCCTTAGGCCCGAATCTCTACCTAAGCCTTGCCCTCTATTTTTACTATCGATAGGCATGCCTTCTGTTACTTTCCAACCCTGATATTATCAATATCTATGCCTTCAGCTACTTCCCGCCCTTAATCCTATTCTCTTGGTTCCTGGAGTCATCCTCCTTAGACTCCTCCTCAGGATCCTCCCTAAAGCCCTCCTCTAGTCACCCCAGACCACCCCTCAATCCCTCCTACAATCTTTGTGTATATAATCTCCATTTTGCCTCCATGAAGGGACTCAGGTTCAATCTAGCTCAGCTCAGATTCAATCTAGCTCAGCTTAGATTGAATTTGGCCCGCTTGTGAAAACAGGCATCACAAAAGGTGGGATTTCTTAAGACAACCCATTATGGTGAATCTCTAATAAACTTTGTCTTTTCCATTGGCTGACAAGGCTTGAGTCGAATTCTTTCAGCAGGACCCAGCATGTAGGTATTTTGGGGTCTTGAGCACCCCTAAAAACATGGTTCTCTACAATCATCTTTTTCCTGAAACCTCTTCAGAACCAGAACCATCCCCATAGACTCTGCCTTAGATAGATAAACAGATATCCTCCCATCCCCATCCCCACTCCCACCCTCAGATGGAGACAGATTTCCCCAGGGAGAAAAGTGGAAGCCAAACCTAGAGACACTCTAGAGAGACATAGATTCCCCTAGAGAGAAACTGAGAATCCTCTGAGTGTTGTTGACTCTTGGCGACTCCATTTGAGGATTAAGGCAAACAGAGGTTGAGTGACTTATCCAGGGTCATACTCCTAGTAAGAGTTGGAGGCTGGATTTGAACTTGGGTCTTCCTGACTCTAGGCCCAGTCCTCTATCCATTGAGCCATCCAAATACTTCCCAGGTCCTGTTTACCAATGTGTAACTGGGGATCTGGGACTTTGAAGCCCACAAAAGGGAGTTGAGGGTGATGAATTTAACCAAAATGATGAGGGTAAGGAACCATGTTTTTAGGGGTACTTGAGACCCCAAAATACCAACTCACCCAGTCCTGCCAAATGAATTCGACTCAAGCCTTCTCACAGCCAAAGTAAAACAAAGTTTATTAAAGATTCGCCATATTGGGTAGACTCTTAGAAAGCCTGAGCATTTGTGACACTAATGCCGGCGGGCCAGAACAATCAGAGCAGAGCTAGATTGAGTTTGAGCCTCTCATGGAGGCATGTTGGAGGCATATAGAAAGACTATATAAGAGGGATGGAGGGGTGGTCAAGCAGTCTAGGGGGACTAGAGGAGGGGTTTAGGGAGGGTCTTGAGGAGGAGTCTAAGGAGGATCTTAATGGGACTGGGGTGACTAGAGGTCAAAAGACTCCTGGAGTGAGATTAAGGGTGGGAAATAGCGGAAGGCCACTTGGAGACAACAGACAGTTCAGGGCTAGGTTAGTTTAATTGTAAGAGAGATTTGGGTCTAACGATAAGGGAAAGCTTATGGCCTGGGGTGAAGGCCAGATCAAGTGGGAAGATTCAAGGAGAGTTCAAGGGGGTTCCCAGAGACTGTACCCCAACGAGGGGAGGTAAGTAGCTGGATAGCCTTTCTTTTGGAGGCTTTTTTCATCTGATGGGGATCCCAAAAGAGAGCCCAGGGCTCACAACTTCCCTCCAAGCAGATTGTCTGAGAGGTTCCTCCACCCCCAGCCTGAGGCAAAGGTGTAGAGTTGAGGGCCCAGGCTAGGAAATTCTTCCAGCTTGAGGCTGGTTAGGTGTTTTAGAAGCTGCCCATGGTTAGTTGGGTCAGGTTACCTGAGAGGCACCTTTCCCTACCAAGATTAAGGATTCTATAAACACTCACCCCTAGACTAACCCAACTCTGGGAGTTGGGCTGACCTGGGCCTGGAATGTAAAGTGTGTAAAGGAATTGTTGGGAAGCCAAGCTGATGAATTGGTATTTTATCTCACAGGCATGAGGGAGAGAGCCACTGGATCTCCTTGAGCAGGGGAGTGACTTGGTCAGAACTCTGATGTTTGAATGTGGGTTTGACAGCTACATGGAGGATGGATTGATTGGAAAGTGGAGACCTGAGGCAGAGGGGCCAATTCAGAAGCCACTGCATTAGTTTAAGCAAGAGGTGATGACGAACTGATCTAGGATGGAGGTCTGAAGAAAAGGAAACAAATGAGAGATAGCTAGGATACTGGAGGAACTGGGGAGGGATGAATTAACCCTATGCATGCCAACACCAAGACCCAGGACAGTGGAAAGGAAAGGTGTAGACCTGGGGTAGTTTGGGTTAACTTTCATTGAGCTGAGACCCAGCCCTGGTGTCTTTTGGCAGGAAGATTCTAAAGGCAATTTGTTAGCATTTTGCTGGGAAGCTCTTGAGACTCCTGGGAACCTCCAGGCTGATGGTGATTTTTTTGGACCTTCTGGTTGAATCTTCCCATGAGGCATTTAAACTGCCCTGACTACTTCTTCCACCTGAGTGTATTAGAATTAGATTTTATTGTAAAAACACAAAGGAAAGACTCAAAGATTAATAATAATAGGTAACATTTACATAGCACTCTAAGGTTTGCAAAGTGCCTTACAGATCTCCTTTGTTCACCTCCCTGAGAACGGCTCCAATTTCTTTTGGCATTAGGTGAATGGGATGGTGGTGGTGCCAAGGACAGAAATGGGGAGTGAGAAGCAGCAGTAGGCTTAGGGGAAAGAAAATGAGTTCAGTTTCGATCATATTGACTTTGGGATGCTTGTGGGATGACCAGTTGTAGATGTCCACTTATCCAACTGATGATTCAGGACCAGGGCTCGGGAGAGAGAATACAGCAGCTGGTGCCTGTAGGCCTGGAGACCAGAAGGCCTCAGATGGAATCCTACCTCAAGATATTTACTAGTTGTGTGACTAGGCACCTGTGCTCTCAGCCTCAGTCTCTTCTTCAGTTAAATAAGATTGGCTGTAATGGCCTCTGAGGACCCTTCCAGCTCTAAATCTGTGATTTTCTGTCTATATCCAAGGAGAGGGGAGAGTTTAACCTTGGGAGCTAATGGACATTCCTTGGCCCGGTGGCCCGAGCCTGGGAAAAGAGCAGAGTTGGGCCATTCTACCCTCATTCTGGACTGGGTGTAGACTGACTGAGCACCACAGTAGGTGCTGACAATCCTTTCTGATTATTTGAACCCCAATAATATCTAAAGCATCCAAACTGCTTTTGCTCTATTCTAAAAATGCCCTTTCTGTGTCAGCAACTTCAAAGACCAGGTAAGATTGACAAGGAGTATCTTTCCTGTTGGTGACAAGACGTCTGCAACCAGAACAGTGGGATTTCTTTTACCTTGATATTCTAGGGACATTTGCATCTTGTGATCATAATCTGTAAGTGGCACTACCTTGTCCATTGTCTTGTTCAACTAAGAACTTCCTTCCTTATGATATGGAGATCATAAACTGGAGTTGGGATTGTTACTTAAACCTTGTCTTTCTTCTTCAAGTCAATCAGAAGTTTGCTTCTGATTCCATGATCATGTATCTGCTAGCTTCAAGGGAATAACTATGTGAATTTGTACATCACCTAGCCTGTTTGCCTCCTTTAACCAAACTTTCAGGTCAACAGTGCCCTAGAGGAGCACCTCACTCTTTGGGGCCTTGGGTCTGACTCCTCTCATTTTTCCCCCTCTGTTTTCAGCTTTGTGGGGAATGGAGAGAAAGCTGAGGTAGGGAGGAAAGTTAGTGGCAGAAATCCATAGACCAGCTAGTACCAAACCTTGGACAATTAGCACAGACAGCCAGGAAGAGCCGAGTTCAAATTCAAAGCCTCAGACACTTAGTAGCTGAATGACCCTGGGCAAAGTCCCTTTGTCCCCATTTTGTCTTCTATAAAAAAGACATTATAATAGCATTTAGCTCTTGGGGTTGGTACAAGGATCAAATGAAATAATATTTGTAAAGTGCTTTGCAAGCCTTAGGGAGTTTCAGACCCTGGAAGGAGAGGCATGAGGCATTGCTGAGAACTCCTCACCAGCCCCATCCCTCCCCAACCTGCCTCACCTCCCCTCCCCCTTCCCACCTCTGGCTCCAATGTACCTAAGCCCAGGAGGAAACATCATGGTTTGACAGAAAGACTAGTCAGTCAGCAAATATTTGGTAAACTCCTACTATGTGTGCCAGGCACTGACCTAAGCACCGAGGACGTAAAGAAAGGCAAAAACAGACCCTGACCTGGAAGAACTCATGATCTAGAGTAAGAAACAACATACAAGAAATGGTCTACATTAGCTATTACGAAGAGTGAATGGAGGTCAATCAGAGAAGAGAAGGCACTGGCTTCAGGAGGTGGAAAATGGGGGCTTGGGGTGGGGGGAGCAGAAAAGGTTTCTGGCAGAAGGTGGGATGTGAATTGAGTCTTGAAGGAAGGGGAAGGAAGGTAGAAGGTGGAGGTGAGGAGGGACATCATTCCACAGTGGAGGATAGCCATCCCAAGGGCATGGGAGAAGGGCAGGGACTTCTCAGCTCCTCATTTATAAACCAGAGATTTGGATCTCTTCCAGCTCAGTCCTATCTCCTATAACACCTTCTAGAATGAATGTGCCTGTTTGCCCTTTCTCCATGCTTCCATCTACTCCTCCCTTCCTGGCCCTTCCCCTCCATCCCCTTTGTGCCAGGAAAGGGGATCCTTGGATGTACAACTGCTGTAGACTTTCCTGCCCCTTCGCTTTCAGGGTGACCAGCACCTTAGCACCCCTCAGTCAGCCCATCATTCACTCCCCAGAGGTCATTGTCCTACTCCAGGTTTCACGTCAACAGAAATCTAGATGTGGCTAAGGGAATCTTAGTGTCATTCAGCATTTTTATATAGTGCTTTAAGTTTGTAAATGCTACCTCCATTTGACCCTCAGAACAACCTCAGGAGGTGGCTCTTATGATTATCCCCATTTTTTATGGATGAGGACACCGAAGCAGAGAGGTTAAATGACTTGCCGGGAGTCTGGAGTCTGCACTTGAGCTCCTTAGTCAGGTGTAGGTTGGACTATGTGGCTACCGAGGTCCCCAATTCCAAGAGTTTGATTCTAAAACAGACTAAAGGATCAGAGGAAGGGGGAGACGCTGCTCCAGGGACTGTCAACTTTGGCCTCGCTCTAAGGGATGCCCAGGATTGAAGGTAGACATGACTTTGCCCTTCTAAGAATCTGGGAATCAGTCGCTTAGATTGGATAGAGAAGAGGAGGGGGACCCAGAGAGAGAGGAGGGAGTGGTCAGGGCTGTTGAAGTCTATTATTGAAGGGCCTTCGAGTTTGGTCACGAAAAATCAGCCCACCCCTTCTTCTCCCCTCATCCCAGGCTTGAGACTGGGGAAGATAGTCCTGAGCCTTGCCTGACCCAGCAGATCAGAGTCCCTCCAGTCTGGGGGAGTGTTACTCAAACCACAGCATGTTTCCCTTTCTATTCTCGCTTCAGGATGCAAACGAAGGAGAGTGGCTATGACTCTGAATGTGGAGCTGGACGGATTCCCTTCATTTGGCAGACAAGGGAATTGATAATGATGTCAGTGGATGGAGCCGGCCTCTAACCTTGTGAGCAGAGCAGGCCAGAGACAGGAGAGGCAGGGATCAAACAGAAGGTTAATTTCAAAGCATGGGAAACTGCTTGTAAGCAAGAAGGGAGATCAGACGAGTGCGCCAGGGCCCCTGCCCCCAGTGGGGGAGCCCCAAGCACTGGGGCTGAACCTTGATTATATACTCGTGGGTAGACAAAGAATCAAATAGTGTTGTGTAGCAACAGTAAGGAGGCACAACAGCAACAGTGAGGCAACGTTGTCTAGCGACAAAAATTTCGTTCCCAGCAGGGCTTCATGTCTGTGCCTGTTGGTGCTTGC
The DNA here is from genome assembly GCA_028646595.1 of Phalanger gymnotis. Lineage (NCBI taxonomy): Eukaryota > Metazoa > Chordata > Mammalia > Diprotodontia > Phalangeridae > Phalanger > Phalanger gymnotis. Next base: position 784,664,152 of record CM053622.1, read on the forward strand.
CCCAGCTCGGGGACCATCAGTTCCAGAGGGTGAGCACAAAGGATTGTAGTTATACCCAGCTCAGGGAACAGCCTGCTTGCTGGGCCTTAGCTCTGGAAAAGGGGGTATCTCCTAATATCTTTTGAGCTTTCAAGTTTTACAAAGCATTTTAAAGATTTGTTTTCTTTTGTTGCTCACAGCAATGCTGGGAAGTATTGTTCAGTTGGGTCTAACTCTTTGTGACCCCATTTGGGGCTTTCTTGGCAAATACACTACAGTGGTTTGTCACTTCCTTCTCCAGTTCATTTTACAGATGAGGAAACTGAGGCGAAGTCAAGTGACTTGCCCAGGGTTACATAGCTAGTAAGTATCTGAGGCTGGATTTGAACTTGGGTCTTCCTGGCACCAAATGCAGTGCCCTTCCTAGTGGGCCACACCATCTCAGTGCCATCATACATTGTCATTCTTTCTAATCACGATCTGAGGGCCAAAAGCAGAAAGTACATGATGGTGTGTCCATGTGATTCAATGGCTATGTGAGCCAGTGTGGTTATGTGTCCCATGGAAAGGACCTGAGTCCTTAGCCTGATGCCTTCTTCTGGCACAGAGTTGCCCTAGGCTTAGGAACTTCAAGGTTCTTCTACTGGACCCCAGGTTTGAAAGGCTGACCCTGGCTCTAGGATCAGAAGACCATGGTTCAAATCCTACATCAGGCCCTTTCTGTAGCTATGACTTTGGGCAAGTCATTTAACTTTCCTAGACCTTTCCTCATCTGTAACACAAGAGGTTGGCCTAAATTGCCCCTCCAAATCTTGAGACGGGCCCAGTGACATCCAGTGTCTGCTGCCTAAGCACCAGCCTCTCCAATTTCCCAGAGGCCCATTACCATGTGATAACTTCTTCAATACCTAGTAACCTTTAAACATCATCCCTAAAGGACTTGAAACCACACCACAGAATGGCTGGTTAAGGGAGCAGGGGATGTTTAATATAGAGAACAGAAAGCTGAGGGAGAGGAAGATCACATTCTTCAGGTTCCTCTTGTCATGTGGATGAGAACTTAGGTTTGTGGAATTTTGTGAAGATTTTTGGTGTATTTTTAGTCCTGGAAAGCAGAAGTAAGAGTAATAAATGTGTTGTTTTCAGAAAGGCACATTTAGCCTGGGTGCAAGGAACACCTTCCGAACAATCCATGGTGTCCCAAGATGGAGCCGGCTACAGCAGGAGGTAGCCAATTCCCCATTTCTTTAGGTCTTCAAGTAGAGGCCGGATGACCCTTCTCCCGGATGCATAGATTGGGGTTTCTGTTCAGGTTTGGGTGGTAGTAGATGCCACTCCAGGTCCCTTTCAGGTGAATTTTTATGATTGCATGATGGTTTGGGAGATAGAAGGACCCCGCAAATGAAATTACAGCTTTTCTTTTAACCTAATTGAGACTTAGCATCCATCTGAGCCAACTCTGTCTCCTCCGACCCAGAGAAAACCTTCACTTGGGTGCTCTTAGGTGTTCCATGGTAGAATCACAGAAACTCAGCTACGAGACTCCCAGAGAGCATGTAGCCCAACTCTCTACCAGGGCAGAATTTCCCTCCCTTTCTCTCCCTCCCAATATTGTCGCCAACCAAGAAGCCTCCAACCTCACAGGGCCAGGAAATACTCCACCTCTCAAGGTATCACAGCCATTTTCAATCAGCTCTGGTTGCTGGGACATTCACAGGGACCACCCAGAGGCCAGAGAAAATAGACCTTTCTAGGTAATTGCCTGTAGATAGGCAGACCTTGGGACTCAGTTTCCCAATTTATGAAAGCACAAGGGGACATTAGATCATCTCAAAGTGCTGGTCTTAAGCCATACACTCTGTGTTCCAGGGTCCTGCCCAGCTCTGATATTATATGTTCCACATTCTATGGACCTTCCTCATGTAACCTTAGCTACGCATCAAGTGCCTACTATGAGCCAGGTTCAAAGTCACACAGCCACCAAGTGTCTGAGACCGTGCTCAGGTCTCCCTGACTCCAGGCTCAGTGCTGTCTAGCTACCTCAGACACCCTGGGCGAGTCACTTAACATTTTCTAGCTTCAGTTTCCTCATCTGTAAAAAAAAAAGATAATAATATGGCCTCCCTCATAGGGTTGGTGTCAGAATCAAATATATGTAGAGCAACCTTAAATACATTCTATAAATGCTAGCTATTATTATGCCTAGATGTGACATTCTCTGTTCTGAAGTCCCTGCGGCTCTGACATTCCCTGTTCTAAGGGCCCTCCCAGCTCTGACAGTCTCTATTCTAAGGTTGCTATAGCTGTGACATTCCACGTTCCCAGCTCTGACACTCTGTTCTCAGGACCCTCCCAGCTCTCACAACCCTTGTTCTAAGGCCCCTCCCAGCTCTGACATCCCTTCAGGCTCCTTCAAGCTCCCTATTCTAAGGTCCCCCCAGCTCAGACATTACCTGTTATGCATCAAAGAAGATTCATCAATCTCTGAGGCAAGGGTCATTTCATTATTTAGGCTGTGACTGTGCGACCCTTTGTGGCCCTGTACGACTGTGGACGTGTGAGTTTTCTCTCTCTGTTGATCCATACTGTAGTTTCCAATATAGCGGGCAATGACCGCATAAGCCTCCAAGTCACTAGCCTCCGTGGCCGGGCTCAAGGGCCGTCGGACGAGTGCTGGAGCAGCCAGGCTCGTGGCCTCAGCCAGAATTCCCCGATAATTGCCCTGGCCTTGGCTGCCTGTTTCTGGAGGAGCGGTCAGCTTCGGGTCAGTTTGTGGGGAGTAGGGGCAAACAAAGAGAATGAGCATTTATTAAGAGCCTACTGTGTGCCAGGCATACATGTGCCAAAAGCTTGAAAAATATTATTTTGCTTGATCCTCCCAGCAGCCCTGGGAGTTTCTTCACAATCGTGTGCTATCATTATTCTCGTTTCATAGATAAGGGAATTGAGGCAGACAGGGTTAAATGACTCGCCCAGGGTCACACAACTAGTAAGTATCTGAAGTCATGTTTGACCTCTGGTCTTCCCGACTCCGACCCTTCCCTGTGCCACCTTCAAGGCCAAGTGCCTCCCAGGCCATTGTGGAACTAGGGTCGAGTCTTCCTGAAGTCCGGGGCAACCAGCGTCCTTCCCAGTGTTGGCTGTTACCCATTTCTCGACAATTCATGTGTTGCTTCTGCAAGGTTCTGTAAGAGGAAGCTGGCCCCTGGCCAGCAGACCCTGTCCAGTCAGACAGAGAAAGCTCCTGGGTGAGATTCCCACCTTGGCTAGGCCCAAGAACTGAATGTCCCAAGAACAACGGCAGGACTGAGTGGTGGAGCCGGCTTCTCTCCCTAGTGTGTTACAGGGGTATGAGAGGAAACCCTGTGTCTTTGGTGCTGTTTCCATCTGGTGGGCCATCTGTGGGGATGGTGGCGAGTCTGTGATGGCATCTCTGAGCCTAGTCAGCATTAGAGAGCTGTCTTTGGGTGTGGCCGCATTTGTCATTGATTTCTGGGTTTGATTGTGTCTTTCTCTGGGTGTGATGACTGTCCCTGGGTGCAGGTGCCAAGTCATTGGACCACCCTGTGATTGTGTCAGGATGTCTTGGGGGGAAGATCCCCATCTCTGGCTCTGGTTTTGTGTACCTATGTAGGGTTGGGGAGTTCTGTTCTGAACAGAGGTGTGTGTCCTTGTACATCTCCCTTCACCTCTGTGATCCCCACCCCTACCCCCAGCACAGGCCGCCATCTCTGGGGACCTGAAAATGGAAGGGAGGGAGAGTAGAAGGGATGTAGAGGAGTTGCTTTTATAAGAGTGGGGACAGGAGAAGGATGGGTGCCTGAAAAGCAGCTGGGGCCGGGTAGAGCAGGCTTCATAGGCCTTTCCTCCAGTTTTTAGCTCAGAGAGAGGGTGTTGCTAGCCACGGAGACAAAGGGCCAAAGGTACAGAATGATCATTCAGGCCTAGACCAACCAGTTCCACAGGTATCTTAATCCCCTTGCTTTGGACCCCCAGGACCACCCCAAATGGAGTGTTGGGGGAGGTAGAGGAAAGCTTCCATCGAAGGACCCACATGCCACAATGTCATGCTGGTTCTAACCACCAGGCTGGACTTCATTTCCTCTCCCAGTTCTCTTGTTGCAGCCCACAAAAAGGAGGCCTCTGCACAGGCCCCTGGCACAGAGGAGGAGGAGGATTGCTGCAAGCTGGAGCAGAACATGATCACATATGAGGTGGGGGCTAAGGATAAGCTAATGGAGGAGGTCAGGACTTAGGAAAATAGCATCTTTGCAGACAGAGTCCTGGTGCCTGAGATCTAGTTTTGGGCTTTGGCACCAATGGGCCTTGTGACTTTGGACAGGTCTTCTCTGTGGGCCTCAGTCTTCCTATCTGTAAAAGGCAGAAGTTGGACTTAGTAGACTTCTAAGACAACTGCAACATTCGATGACTCTTTGATCTGGCAAAGGAAACCATGAGAGTCGGATCCCAGATTCACTCTCCACCTTTATCTTCTGCCCTCCCCGCTATTCTCCTCACCTTTTGCCAAATACTTCAGGCCTTCTCTAAGCCAGGCACCATGTGGTAGATACTCTGAAGGCACAACAACAACAACCGGGAAGGTTCTTAGAATGGAGAATGGCAGAGCTGGGAGGAATAGTCCTCTACCATCTACACCTGCTGCCTCATTTTATGGAGATGGAAACAGGATCAGAGACCGAAAGTAACTCAGGGTCTCCTCTGCCTCATCTGGTGTTTGACTGCAGACCATACTGAGGATAGTCCATGGCTCCTGCCTTTAGGGAGCTCCTAGAGTAGTTGAAGAGATCTCTCTGTCTCTCTCTTTCTCTGTCTCTTTTTTTCTCTGTCTCTGTCTCTCTGTCTGTCTTTCTCTCTCACACACACACACACCATTAGAATTGAACACATGACCATATTTTCAAAGGGCCTGAATATGTGGTACAGAGAATGTGAGGAAGCCCTCTGTGGGTCTTAGTTGAGGTCCTGAGGGAAGACGTCTTGGCAGAGGTTGGGCCCAGAAGGATGGAAGAACCCAAGCGGAGGTGGAAGGACATGCAAGCATGGATTGAGCTCACCTGAGGCAAGAAGGAACATGGCACATGTTGTACGAGAGAGAGCTTGGGGAGCCAAGGGAAGTGAGTGTATAAATGAGTCAGGGAAACAATTCACAGGGTTGGTCAGCCCCAACTCTAGAGGCCTGGATCACAAGAATAAAAAGCCTCGTCTTAACTTGTGGGAGCTCTTGAAGGTCCTTGAGCAGGGGAAGGAAAAGAAAGGGTCTCAATAAGGAGAGAGAGAGAACAATATAGTGGCTGGTGGGGATGGGCAATAGGAAAAGGGCTGAAGGGAGGGAAGGTGGGCCTTGGGCTCTGGGTGGTGGTTTATGGGAAAGAAGATGAAGATGGGCTTTGGAGACTGACCAGCTGGGGTGGATACACGTGATTGGGGATGGGAGTGGCATGGAGGTACCACCTAGATTTAGTTCTTCCAGACAGATTTAGAGAAGGGGAAAGAGGAGCTGGCCTGGGGGGTGGAGCCTGAGGGAAATTTGAGGAAGGAACCAGACATTAGGCCATGAAAGGTCAGACTGGGCTCTGACAGTCCCCTCCCTTGGCCCAGCCAATTCCAGGGGCACAAGGAAACTCGCTGAGTTAGGGCCATGGCAGTAGTTCAAGTATTTCCTTCCGATTTTTAACAGTAAAAAGTAGATTCAGAGACATTAAACTATATGCCCAAAGTCACAGAGCTCTTATGTGTCTTACCTGGGACATGGAACAAGACCTTCTGACTATGACTTTTCCACTCTCCATGGCATCTTAAGGTGAAGGGAAAAAGTCCAGGCTGGAATTGGGTGGATGGTTCTGAGGGTAAATCGTTGCTATCTTTATTGTTGGAGTCTAGAAGATCTGATGGGTTCAAATACCCTCTCAGACCTTAACTTGTTGTGTGACCTTTGACAAGTCCATTACCTTGTAGGAGTCTCAGTTCCAACTTCTGTCCCTTTTAAAATACCTTTTAACTCTAAATCAATGATCTTGTGATCCTTCCCCCAGCAATTACAAGCCCTTTAACAACTTTAGGGATTCAGCTTCCTGAATAGAATTGGGTGGAATTTTAGGGGCAGAACAATGGATTATAGTTTTAAAGGCAGAATCCATGCCCTCTTCCATTGCTCCAGTGGGTACAGTGCCTTTCTCTCTAATTGAGACTGACTTCCTGAAGAAGGAGAATGCAGGAATGCCTCAATGCTTTCGTTTTCTTTTCTTCCTTTTTTTTTTCCCCCCTTCTGGAGGTGATTGGGATTGTGACTTGCCCAGGGTCACACAGCTAGCAAGTGCCTGAGGCCAGATTTGAACTTAGATCCTTCCCATGATACCATGCCTCCTCTCACTAAAATCCTTTCTAATTACAATCCTATGATCTGGGTTCAGATCCTAGCCCTGATATGTAAGCAGCTGTGTAACCTTGGGTTAGTCACTTAACTTCCCCTTTCTAGGTTTCAGATTCTTCATTTAGATTAAATGGCCTGACATTTAATGTCTGATGACAACTGACTGAATGACCATAGGCAAGTCACTTCTGAGTTTGAGTGTATTCATCTGTGAAATGGAATAAACTTGTCACCTCCCCCCAAGCCCCTTCCTCCCCTCCTTCACCCTCTGTAAGCCTTAAAGTGGTCAAGAAATGGGGGTTAATTCTTCTCTCCCATATCGTTGCCCCCACTCCCACTTTTTTCCTAACCCCTCTTCATAGCCTGGCAGAAGCAGGGAGACAAAAGGTGATCCACTGGGCAATGTTGACTGGGCCTGCTCTGGGAGCAGGGCAGAACACTATCACCCTCCTGCCCCCCAAATGGCTGCACAGGGCCAGGCACTCTTCATCTTCTTCGGACTGCAGTTGGTAATAATGGTGGTTTGGTATCACCAAGGCTACCACCACCAGGTCAGCTATGTCCTGAAGATACTGACCACCGGCATCCTTAGTACCCCCGCCACCATCTTGACCATGAAAGATGTCTACAGTGGCCTGGACCAAATCCAACCCCTGAGCCCTATCAAGGATGATCTGCCTGCCTGCCCAAAGACCTCGCCTTTCATCAGTAAGCTGGGACCTTGAGACTTGTGTGTAGGTGTGGGAGAGGGCTGGCTGCTTGATATGGTGGGGGCATAGTATAGGGATCCCATTTACTTCTTTGTTCATTCATTCATTCATACATGCATTCATTTGTTCAACAAACATTTATTTATGTGGAATACTTCAAACCCGGACTCTTGCAAAGGCCTCCTAATTGGCTTCCCTCTATAAGCAGCTACCAGAGCATAGTCTGACCATGTCTCTCCCCAATTCCCCTGGGTCCCTATTGCTTCTTGGATAAAATATTCAACTCTCTTTGGCATTCATAATCCATCACAAACTGACCCCAACCTACCTCTCCAGCCTTGTTATATATCACTCTCCTTCCCTCATTCTGCAATGGAGCCTTCTCCCAAAGTTGGGTCTTTGCATACACACACACACACACACACACACACACACACACACACACAGAGTTGGCCATGTCTGCTGAAGGGCAGCTTCGTAAAGAAGACTTTTCCCATTCCTTACCCCGGGGACCCCACCCCTCCCCACCCTCTGCCCCTTCTTCCTCACCCCCTCCCCTCTCCACATTCTTGTATATGCTGTTTCCCCTGATAGAAAGCAAGCTCCTTAAGGCAAAGGCCTGTGACATTTTTGGTATCTGGCACACAATTGGGGCTGCCATTCTCCTTGGGGAAGAGTGGGGAACCTGTGACCTGGGAGCCCATTTGGATTCAATCAAAGGGCCACACTTGAGCACCTAGAGGGCCACATGTGGCCTTGAGGCTGCAGATTCCCCACCCCTGGGCATTTAGACATTGCCTGCTACATGACGGGCACTATGCCAATCACTTTTTTACAAATATTATCTCATTTGATCCTTGCAACAACCCTATGGGGTGGGGGGCAGTGGCTATTATTATCCCTACTTTACAGATGAGGAAACTGAGGCAGAGTTTAAGTGACTTGCCCAGGGTCACACAGCTGGGTAAACATCTGAGGCTGGAACTCGGTCTGATTGACTCTGGGCCCAGCTCTCTCCGCTGTGCCACCAGCTGCCTCCAAACAATCACATGAGCCAGAGATGGAAGGAAGCTCAGCATCCATCTGGTTCAACCACCTCATTTTACAGATGAGGCCACAGAGACTCAGGAAGGTCAAATGACTTGTCCAATATGGCCATACTTATAGTAAAGGTCAGAGGGAGTTTTTGAACTCAGGCCCTCTGACACTAGATGCTCTTTCTGCTGTCCTGCATCCAAAATAATCTAGTCCAAATTCCTGTTTAAAATGTAGTAGAAAGAGTCTGGATTTTCCTGGGTTTGAATCCCACTACTTCCACTTCCTGCCTGTGGAGCCTCAGTTTCCCATTTTGTGAAATTAGGGGCTTGAACTAAAAGACCTCTAAGGTCCAGCTCTAAATCTATTTGGAAAGAGAAGGCAGGTGGAGGAAGTGACTCATTTGCCTAATGGCCCTCAGTTTGTATATAAAGGTCAGAGATGGGATTTGCACCATTCACCAACTGTCTTTCACTCGGAGTCTCCCTGTCAAGGATTCCTTCCTCCTCACCTTCCCCAGTGCTAGCTCAGTCCCACAATGGCCATCATCCCCACCCTGTTTGGATGTGAATGGCACACCGGAAAATCCGTCCATCATTTGGGCCACAGTTGGCCTAGATGACCCATGACTTCTGTCTCTGAGGTTTCATGACTCTCCTTTAGAGGCAGAGGGTCAGAAGGTATGTTAGACAGGGCATGCCTGTTATCTGGTCATTGAGTCAGGAGGGGAGGGGCCTCACTGGTCTCCTGTCACCCCTCCTCCCCTCTCAGGTGGTCCTCTGAAAGTGAGCTTCCCTTTTGATCTAACGCTGGATGAAATCGCTAAGAAGAACCCGCTGGTCCAGCTGGGAGGCCACTATCAGCCACCCAACTGCTGGGCTCTTTATCACACTGCTATCATCATTCCCTACCGGGCCAGGAGAAAGCACCTGCACCAACTCCTCTACCACCTGCACCCCTTCTTGCAGAGACAGCAGATCCACTACGCTATCTATGTGGTGCACCAGGTAAGGGGCTGGGCAGAGGTGGAAGGGGAGGCTATGGAGGAAGGAGATCTTCCCAGCCTGGCAAAGGATGGACTAAAGGGTACTGCCCTCTTCTCCAGAAGGAGAACAGAGCCCAGGGACTCACACAGACACTTCCCCACAGACACAAAAGCAAAGGCAAGCTTGACCCAGAGGGAGAGGCCTAAGATAGCTAAGTCAAGTATCTCAGATAGTGAGAGACACATTGCTGTTTCTAAGGCTAAGGTTTTTTAAAAAAATTTACATGTGACATTTTATTTGTGATATTCATCTTCTGCCTCTCATGTTGCTTTCTAGAGGGAAAGCAAGTGCATTGTGTTAAAATTTTTTGCTACGTTATTTACTTTATTTTTCAATTAAAAGCATTTATACTTCTATGTGAAAAAAAGAAAACTAAAACATTTTTAAATAAATATGCATGGTTATGCAAAACAAACTCCAGCTTTGGTCACAAAATGTGTGCCTTGTGCATCTGGAATCCATCCTTTCATTGTAGGCAATGTTAACAGCTTCCATAGTTTATACCATCCAATGGGAAAGAAAATCCCCATCCTCATTCTTAATATTGGATTGACCTCTCATTCCCTCAGCTTTGGCTGTCCAAACCTACACAGAATCCTTTTGTATTTCTAAGCCCCTGGGCACTAAGTGAACACAGTTTGTAAGTATCAGTTCTTGCCTTGGATACATTAACACTTTGGTTAAAGGCAAACTGTGGGATGTTGGTAGCATGCTTCATCAGGAGTCCTCTGCAATATTGGTTGACTGTTGTGTTAATCGGGGTTCTGAGGTCTTTCAAAGCTGTTTGTTTTTACATTGTAGTTGTTATTGTATCGCTTTGTTCTCACCTGCTCATTTAACTCTGTGTCAGTTCATACAAGTCTTCTCAGGTTTTTTTATTATTCTGATAAATTTAAATCAGTGCCTTACGTATGTTAGAAATGGGCCCCTTATCAGAGAAACTTACTGAAAAGATTTTTTTTTTCTCCAGTTAACAATTTCCCTTCTAATTTCAGCTGTACTGGTTTTGTTTGGGCAATCACTTTCCCAATTTTACACAATTAAATTGGCCATTTTATGGTCCCTGAGTTCTTGTTGACAGTTACAAGTCTAAGGTCGGTCAGATCACCAGGGGCAGAGACAACTTGGGAGTAGATTCTGGTCATCAGCTTTGATTATGATTGAACAGTATTTGTTTACTTCCTTAAGAAAAGTAACTTTAAATTTATCCATGTGTTTTGTTTGGGCATGACAGATGAACCTCCAAACATTTACTAAGTGCCCGTTGTGGGTACCACAGTATGCACTGGAGAAACAAGATCAAAAAGATAAACAGTCCTTGCCTGTGAGAAACTTATATTCCACTAGAAACAAGAAGGGAAAGGGAACAAGCATTTATTTTAGCTCCTACTGTGTGTCAGAGACCATGCTAAGTGCTTTGCAATAGACATCTTTCTAGAGGATACGACATGTAAACAGATACATAAATAGGAAACAATTTGAGGAAGGAGAGAGAGGACTGTCTTTAACTTTGAAAAGACTGGCACTAACCATTGTATTTATCTAGATTTTGACTTTATTTGCACAGTTGTATTGCATGTGTCTATTGTCCTTTGGGCTCTATTTTCTTCCCTCTGCATCTTTTCATACAAGTCTTCCCAGTTCGCTCTTTATGTTCATTCACATCAACTTTCTTGATGAGAAGAGAAAGTCCTGACCTCAGGGTCTGTTTCCACAACCTGGCTAGCAGCTTCTGTGGGGGTGAAAGATCCACCCACAGCCAGCACCCAGAAAGCTGCCGGACAGCACAGGTTCTTTTGATCTGCTTAACTAAGGAAAGCAAGGTGAAAGGGTTAGCAGGCTTACTTTAATTCAGCACGCAAATATCATTCACTTAGGGGAAAAAGCCAGCACCCTGAACTTCAGAGCAAAATACAAACAAATTACAAACATCAACAGACAGACCCAGTACAATTCATAGTTACCAACATCTAGGTTCAGCTCGGGAGCTCAGAACAAGGGCTGGCCCAGAGTCATGCGCACCACCACTTCTGTGACAAAGAGCTCCAAGGAAGAGGAGGCCAACCCCTGGTTTTTATATCTTTTTCAGCGGCAGGGGTGAGTCACACATGCGACTCACCCACGTGACAAAGAGGTGACTTAAACCCACGTGGTCTAAGAGCCTCTGCTGTCCCAGACATGTAAACTAGGCCCTTCCTGGAGTTAGCCCCACCTTGGGCCCAACCTTAGTTGCCAATCCACACCCACTAAGGTTTTACACCTAATAGGGGTTTGGGCCTGGGGCTTAGCACTTAGTAAGACTCAGTGAAATACGCTGAATTACTCAAAACAAACAAAAGCCAAACTCTTCAAGGGCACTTGTTGAACTAAGTGCTAAGGAGCCCATTTTGCTTATCAACACAGGTCAAGAAAGCCTGAGTTCAAATTTTACCTCTGACATAATACTGACTGTAGGACCTTGGGCAGCTCATTTAATCTTTCTGTGCTATAAGGAACCTCCTCTCTCTCTCTCTCTCTCTCTCTCTCTCACTCTTTCCCTCATCAGAGGTAAGTGACTTGCCCAGGGTCACAAAGCTACTAAGTGTCTGAGGCCAGATTTGAACTCAGGTGGTCCTGACCAGTACTGGTGTGCTATCCACTGAACCACCTAGCTGCTTCAGGACATCTCTAGGACTAGAAGATGCTCACATATACCTATAAAATCACAAGTCTGGTCCTTGTTCCTTCTTGGAGCACTGATATACCATCATGTTCACCTGCTAAAGTTTGTTCAACTATGCTCCAGTCACTGAATGCATTTGTTTCTAGTTTTTGTCACCACAAATAATGTGTCTATGTCCATTTTTGTGCCTATGAGCATTTTTTCTGCAGTCAGGAACCTATTTGGGATGTGATCCCACTAGTGGGATCCTGGACCAAAGATTTGAACAATACAGTAACTTTTTTGTATAATTCCAAGTTGCTCTACAGAATGGCATAGAATTCTGGACGTGGTGCCAGGGAGACCCCAGTTCAATTCCTACATATGACACTAACTGAGTAACTCCCTGGCAAATTCTTATCTGTCAAATGGAGGAAGGGAGCATCAAATGGCCTCTAGGGTCCCCTTGGATCAAATCTACAATGTTCTGATTGGAAGGGTTCATAGCTCTCTCAGGAGATTTATGGGAACATACAGTCCTAGACCTAGAAGGGTCCTCAGAGACTATCTAGTCCACCCCTCACCCTTGTATAGACCCAGAGAAATTAAGTGACTTGCTCAACATCATTAAGGGGTTCAGCATCAAATCCAAATTCAAACCCAGGTCCTTTGGCTTCAAATTCAGCCCTCTGGATACTGTCCCATACTCCCCCAGAGCCGTTCTAAAAAGGATTTATCTTGTTTTAATCGGCTTTCCTAGCTTGATGGGGATAAGGTTATTTTAGTATGCATTTATCTATTAGAGAGATTGAGCTTTCTTTCTTTCTTTCTTTTTTTTTTTTTGGTTGGTCATTCTTCTTTTGGAAACTATATCCTTTTACTGTTTAATTACTGGGGAGCCTTAGTCTTAGACATTTGTGTCAAATTAGATGTCAGATTTTAATTAGAGATACTTAAGGAAAAATCTACCCTTCACCCCCCATCTGGATTTTTTTTAAAAAAAGTTTCTATTGCATTGATTTTATCTATAAAAAAGCCTTTTAAATTGTATATAATTAAGGTAGCCTGTTTTGGCAATTCTTGTCTTTCTTCTCCCCCGTGTGTGTGTGTGTGTGTGTGTGTGTGTGTGTGTGTGTGTGTGCATGTGGTATGTGTTGGTGTATGTGTGTGTGTTGGTGTATGTAGTATGTATGTCTATGTGTGTGTGTGGTGTGTGTGTGTTGGTGTGTGTGATGTGTGTGTTGGGGGTGTGTGGTGTGTATGTGTGTGGTATGTGTTGGTGTATGTGTGTGTGTTGGTGTATGTGGTATGTATGTCTATGTGTATGTGGTGTGTGTGTGTGTTGGTGTGTGTGATGTGTGTGTTGGGGGTGTGTGGTGTGTATGTGTGTGGTATGTAGTGTGTGGTCTGTGTGTGTGTGTGTGTGTGTGTGGTGTGCGTATGTGTGTGTGGCAGTGGTGGTGGGATAGGGAGTGGGCATGCACTGCCTGAGTTTGTCACTGAGCAGGGTGTTCCTTGAATAAAGGGCCATCCCTCCTGCTTAAAGCCTATGTCTATTCCAGATGGACAATTATACCTTTAACCGAGGGAAGCTACTGAATGTGGGCTTCAAGGAGGCCATGAAGGAGAATAACTGGCAGTGTATTTACTTCCATGATGTGGACCTGATTCCTGAGGATGATCGCAACATTTATGGCTGCAATTCCTTTCCCACACATGTTTCAGTGGCCATTGACAAGTTCCAGTATGAGTAAGTGAAGTCAGAGGGGAGAATGGAGCTATCCCAGAGCATTCAGAGAAGAGGAGCTATCCTAGGGACCAGAGAGGAGACTTTATCCCAAGAATTAACAAAGAAGGCTATCCTAGGGACCACAGAGAGAGAGCTATCTCAGGATTTAGAAAAGAGGGCTATCCTAGGGGCCACAGAGGAAGAGCTATCTCAGGGTTTAGAAAAGAGGGCTATCCTAGGGGCCACAGAGGAAGAGCTATCTCAGGGTTTAGAAAAGAGGGCTATCCTAGGGGCCACAGAAGAGAGACTATTTTATGAATCAGAAAAGAAGGCTATCATAGGGGCCACAGAGAAAGAGCTATCTCAGGGTTTAGAAGAGAGGGCTATCCTAGGGGCCACAGAAGAAAGACTATTTTACGAATTAGAAAAGAGGGCTATCCTAGGGGCCACAGAGGAGGAACTATCTCAAAAATTAGAAAAGAGGATAATCCTAGTGTCCAGAGAAGAGAACTATCCATGGGGCAGAGTGGAGAGACTATCTCCATGATAAGAAAGGAACTACTCTCCCCAAGGTAAGAGAAGAGTGACTGTTCAAGGGGCCAGAGGCAAGAGGTTATCTCGAAAGCAAGAGATGAGGGGCTGGCTCTAGTGTCTGAGAAGAGGGGATACCCTTAGGGGCCAAAAGGGAGCAGTTATCAGGAGGCTCAGAGCTATCAGGTTAAAGGAGGGATTTTCATTAGAGTCTGAGAGGAAGGCCTTGGATACAGGTCATTGAAAGCAGCTATCAGAAATACAGCTACAGTAACATCCGGCCTAGCAGGGTCCTCTGTCTCACTCAGCTTTTCCTTCACATTTATAGGCTTCCTTACCAGACATACTTTGGGGGTGTAACGGCACTGCAGCCCATTCACTATCTGAGGATCAATGGCTTTCCTAATAATTACTGGGGCTGGGGGGGTGAGGATGATGACGTTGCTTCCAGGTGAGTAGTTCCTGCCTAGGTTTGGTGCTGAGGAAGGCTGGGAGCAGGGGGAAAGAGGCCACAGGGGTTCTTTGCTCCATCCCTCCCCACAGAATTTTCCTGAATAAGATGTTAATCTCCCGGCCTCCAGCAGTATTTGGCCGCTACCACATGCTGAAGCATGGTCATGACAGAGGAAATGAGGCCAACCCAAAAAGGTGAGGGGTGATAGGAAAGGAGGGGCCTGGGGGAGGGGACACAGCCATTCTCATCATCCTTGACCAGAAATGTGTCTCACCCTCCTTGAGTATTCTAAGGCTGGCACCTCAGACCACCCCTTGGAGATGACCCCTCTGCCTCCGGAAGAGACCCCTCTTGTGGAGGGCTCCTGAATAGGAGAGTGGTCTCAAGGTTTTGTCCTTGGGTGTGACTCCTAGAGGTTCTTCCACCATGGTCAGGATGGTCAGGGTCAGTGACTTTTTAGAAGGATCATTGACTTGCCCAATAGTTGTACTTGAAGTAGAGGTTCATGATAAAGGGAAAGAGAAAGCCTCAGGTCACTTGTGGGTCCCTCTAGGGTCATTCTCCTTGAGGGAATAGTGACCCTTGGGTTACCCTTAGAAGGGAGAAGGAATCGGGTTTGGGATCTCCTATTTGCAAGGGATTCATCCCTGGTTATTCTCCTTGGGCCATGGCACAGATCACTCTCTCAAGTGGGGGAAAGGGGGCAATAGGTGGATGGTTGTGTCCATCCAAGCCCTCAGGATTCTGATCTGTAAAATGGGCCCATACTCAAGACTCCCCACCTGGTAGGTGGCTATGGGGAAGAAGCTTCAGAAACTGAAACGCCCCAAAAGTAGTCAGAATAAAAATAGCAGTGATGAGGGTGGGAGCAGCTGCAGGCTACCATAGGGTCTATGAAGATGCACCTTTCTTCTCTTTGCCCCCATCAGGTTTCACCTTCTCTCCAACACCCATTTGAGATGGCGTTACAATGGGATGAACAGTCTTCTCTACAGTTTGCTGTCCAAGGAGCAGACCTCACTCTATACCAACCTCACAGTACACTTTGGTATCAATCACCACTAATTGGCATGCTTCCCATGGAGTCCCGGCCCCATCTCTTCTGCCTAGAACTCTGGATTTTCTGCCCCTTGTCCTGCCACATGTCTCATGTCTCCCATTCATCAAGCACCAAAGCCAAGCACTCAAGACAAATACACAGGGATCAGAGTGGGAAGAGGCAGTGAGGTTTAACTTTCCCTTCACCCCAATTTTTATTAAAATGTAGTTTGTTGTATATGATATATATGCCTTCCAACACACCATTTGGATCCTCTCTAACCATGGAGTATCCCATCATCTGGATATGTGTGGGGATGAGTGCTGGGAGAAAAGACTCTCTCTGAGGTAGAAGACATATTTCTGCCCTTGTTGAACCTGCCCTTAGGGAGGACTGAGGGGAGATGGGTTTTTAAACCTCTTTGCTCAAACACGGTCACAGATAACACCATAAAACAAAACAACAAAACCCTTTTATCAAGCACAAATCTACCTTCAAGTTGTCATGTGATCTCTGGGTGAGACAGGTCAGAGAGATGAGCTGAGATTTATTTCCCATGGTATCCTAGAGGAAGGGAGAGATTTTGGAGTCCACTTTGGAAGTATTCCCAAAGAAAAGTTTCCTGGACAAAGGCTGGTGAGATGTTAAATGTGATTGATGTTCCTTTGAGACCCCATCAGGGGACCCTTCCCTCCTATGAGCCTATCACTGGAGAAAGCAGCAATCACTGTTCTCCAGTGGGGATTGGCTGAATCCCAGACAGCAAGCCACTACTGTCTGTTCTGGATGCTGGACAGAAAGCTCAGGTCCAGAGGCAGATGCTGGACAGGAAAGAAGAGAGGATGGAGACAAATGAATAAAAAGAGGGGAAGGACAATATGGGCAAGGGGTAGGAGGATCAGGGACCTTCATTCTGGACCTTAAGGGACTGCCTTGTCTTTGAGTAGAATGCAGGGGGTTCTTGGGGTCTTTCCGCATCTGAGAGAAATCAAAGGACCAGTCCTCAAAATACAAGGCCATCCAATCTGGGAAGTAGAGAAGGAGAATCTGGGAGAGTCAAACTCAGGGATGGACAGGGGAGAGGAACATAATTTGTAGACTGTTAATGCTGGAGGGGAGGGAGGCACATGTTCTTCCTTCCATGGACAAAATTTGTCAGTGGGTGTGAGGAGTGTTCTCTTCTTGGAGGGGACCCTCTCACCAACTTCTCCCCAAATAAGTGTGCAAAGCACATGGATGCAATAACAGTCCTCTGAGGCAACATCCACTACTCACAGCCATTATTAAGTGGAAAACTGAGGCCCAGGGTCCTTTAGCCAGTGTCACAGGGAGGATTTGAACCTGCCTCTGACTCGGGCTCTCATGGTCTAATTGTCATCCCTGACTTCACAACATCTCTCATCTACAGTCCCTTCCGTCTAAGCATACCCTACTCCACCAGTTTAGTCCCTATGTCAGGCCCCCCAGATCCCATCGCCATCCACTCCATCCTCTTCTCATGGCCAAATGCATTTTCTTCAAGTACAGGAATGACCACATCTGTCCCCTGTCCTCTCTTCAGTCAACTCCGATGGTGCCCACTCACCCCTGAAATCCGATAAAACTCCTGCTTGGCATTTAATAAAGCTCGTGACACCCCAAACTCTTCCTCCCTCACCAGGCTTCTCACACTTCACCCACCTCCCCAAAGTCTACAGTCCAGCTGGCCTGGCCACTCCCTTCTATATCTTTTGACCTCTGGCTGTACCCCATGCTTGGACAGCTCTTCCCTCTCACCTCTACCTCTGACTTCCCTGGCTTTCTCGGAGACTCAGACCCAATCCCTGCTTCTCCATGGGGCCTTTTGTGGTCCCCAATCCCTGCTGCTAGCCACTGACCCTTTCGGTTGATCTATCATGTACTCTGTGTCTTGGGGGTACCTCGTGACATTTACAGTGTCTTCCCTTCAGGAACGGGAGGTTCCTCAGGGAAGGGACTCTCCACCTTTCTTTGTATGCTAGTGCTTAGCTCAGAGCCTGGCACAGGCAGCACATTCCTCATAAGCTCCCTTCTCTCCTCCTACACTATCACTGCCCCAGTGTAGACTCTCAGGATCTCATGTGTGTGTTGGGGTTTAGACTGTGGGAGCCTGTTTGAACTCCCCTTGAATCTTCCCATTAGATGAGGCATTTGCCTGAGGCCATAAGCCTTTCATTATTGCTAAACCCAAATCTCTAGGCTAGGTTAGGCTCCATTGTCTGGCTAGTTTCCACCCTTGATCTTGTTAAAATGTCAATGCCTAAATCTGTTAACCTTAAAGTAGTCTAGCCTTACACTGTCTGTTATCTCCAGGTAGCCTTCAGCTACTTCTCACCGTTAAGCCTATTCTCTTGGTTCCTGGAGTCTGACCTCATCCCAGTTCCATCAAACTCCTCCTTAGACTCCTCCTCAAGACTCTCCCTAAACCCCTCCTCCCATCACCTCAGGACCACTCTACATCCCTCCTACAATCTGTGTTATATAAAATTTCATCTTGCCGCAGTGAAGGTGCTCAGATTCAATCTAGCTCAGTTCAGTATGGTCTGGCTTGCTGGCATAAGTGTCACAAATGCTTAGGCTCCCTAAGAATCTACCCAATATGGCAAACCTTTAATAAACTTTGTTTTGGCTGGGCTGAGAAGGCTTGAATCGAATTCATTCAGCAAGACCCTGCATGTCGCTATTTTGGGGTCTCGAGCACCCCTCAACCCCAAACCTCATCATATGGACTAGTGCAATAATCTGCTAGCTGGCCTCTTTCCCTCTGTTCTCTGCCTACACCAGCCGTCCCCCACTCAGCTGTCAAAGTGATATTTCTGAAGCACAGGCTGACCATGTTGCTCCCCTATCCAAGCAATTCCAGTGGTTTCTTTTTCCTCCCAGGATCAAACAGAAATCTTCTGTTTGGCTTTTAACGCCCGTTGTAACCTGGCTCCTTCCTAGCTTTCCAGCCCTATACCTTATTTCCCACGCTCTGTGATCAAGTAATGCTGGCCACCTCAAACCAGACATGACAGCTGGAAACTTTGGGCATGTTCACTGTCCTCCATGCCTGCAATAGTCTCTGTCTCTCTCTGTCTCTCCTCTCTTTGTCTCTCCTTTATTTTCTCCTCTCTCTCTCTCTCTCTCTCTCTCTCTCTCTCTCTCTCTCTCTCTCTCTCTCTCCTCTTTATCTCTTTCCTCTCCTCTCTGTCCCTCCCTCTTTCTCTCCTCTCTCTTTCATCTCTTCTCTCTGTCTTTCAGTCTCTGTCTTTCTCTCCACCCCCCTCTCATTTCTCTCTCTTTTCTTCCTTCAAGGCCCTACTAAAGTCCCCTCTTAAACAAAAAGCCTTTCCCATTTCTCCTTGATCTTAGTGCTTTCCTCTGAGACTACCCCCCCCCCCCAATTTAACTGAATCACTTTCATTTGAATTGTCTTAGGAAGATTCTGAAGATCACCTGGCAGGGTAAGGTACCAGACACTGAGGTCCTTACTCCAACTAAACTGCCAGGCATTCAAACTCTGCTTCAGAGAGCATGACTCCAATGGGCTGGCCACGTTGTTCAAATGGAGAACTCACACAGGACAAGTGTTTGCATGGTGGTCAGAAGAAGTGATCCAAGGACACTCTCAAGGTCTCTCTCAAGAACTTTGGAATTGATTATGTGACAGGGGAGACATTGGCACAAGACTGCTCAGGATGGCGTGCCCACATCAGAGAAGGTGCTGTGCTCTATGAGCAAAGGAGAATTGAAACAACTCAAAGGAAATGCAGGATGCACAAATTAAGAGTATCCACCCCAAATGTTCACATGGACTATTTGTGTCTGACTTGTGGTAGAGCATTACAAGCTCATATTGGTCTGATCAGCCGCAGCTGGGCACATTGAAACTTGACTCTATCATAATGTTGTCATTTTGGTTCTCTTTGAGAACCAAGGGCAGCAATCAACCAATCAACCCCCAATTTATGCTGAATATATTTTGTTTGTACATAGTTGTTTGCATGTCATCTCTCCCATTAGAATATGAGTTCCTCGAGAGCCAGGATTAGGCTTCACCCCCTAACCCCATCCTTCTTTTATACCCTTAGCTATTAGCACAGTGCCTTACACATAGAAATACTTCTTGACTGACTCACTAACACATAAGCGCTTAATAATGAGCAATTGACTGACCACCTGTTTGCCTACTACACTGTGCTGATTGTCAACACAGCTCAGAGCTAGTGGGGCAATTTCCCCTTTCGTCCTCCCTGATTTTCAACCTATCTTTAACCTGGCTCCTTCCCAGCCGCCTACAAACATACCCAGATCTCTCATATCTTTTAAAAAATACAAACAAGCCCTAAACTAGGTCCTACCATCTCTTCAAGCTATCTTTCCATATCTCTCCAGCTTCTCACAGCCAAATTGGGAAAAGCTGACTACAGGCACTGTCTCCTTTTTCTCACCTCCCATTCATTTCATAGCTTCTTACAATGTGGCTTCCTTCCCCATTACTCATCTGAAATGACTGTCCTCAAGTCACCAAACTTGTTATATTGTCAAGTAAATCCTTATTGATGAAGCCCCTTCTATCTATTGCTAACTCCTGCTGATTGCATCATTTCTCATAAAAGCCTCCGTTATCCCTCTGAGGCTGCCACCACCTTGGTGTGGGTTCTTATCACCTCACACCTAGACTACTGCAATAACCTCCTGGTTAGTTGGTTGGTCTCTCTACCTTAAGTCTCTCCCGTCTCTAGTTTACCCTCCAACCAGCTATTACAGAGATCTTCCTAAAGCCCTGTTCTAACTATGTTGCTCCCTTATCGATAAACCCCAATGGCTCCTTATCACCTCCAGGATCAAATAGAAAATCCTCCTCTTGGCTTTTAAAGTCATTCATAACCTGGTCTCTTTCTACCTTTTCAGTTTGTTTTTTTTCAAACACTCTTTTTTGAAACATTTTATTCTTCTTCATGTACTTTTTTATCAGTAACACTGCTGATCCTTGCAGAAGACACTCTATCTCCCACCTCCTGCCTTTTCGTTGGATGTCCGCCAGGCTTAGAATGCTATCTTTCCTCATCCTCTACTCCTGGCTTCCTTCAGCTTTCATCTAAAATCTTACCATCTGCAAGAAGTTTTTCCTAGTCACCCTCAATGCTAGTTCCTTCTCTCTGAGATCATCTGCAATTTAATGTGTGAGTATATATTTATATGGGCAGTAGGGGGCACCATAGAGGATAGAGTGAACTAGAGTTAGGAAGACTCATCTTCCTGAATTCAAATCCAGCCTCAGATACTCCCTAGCTGTTTGACCCTGGGCAAGTTACTTCACCCTGTTTGCCTCAGTTTCTTCACCTGTAAAATGAGCTAGAGAAGGAAAAGGCAAACCATTTCATTATCTCTACCAAGAAAACCCAAATGGGGTCACAAAGAGTTGGACATAATTAAAATAACTGAACAAAAACAGATAGACAGACAAATAGATAGAGAGATGGATAGATGGATGGATGGATGGATAGATAGACAGACAGACGGATAGATGATGGATAGATAGATGGATATGTAGATAGATATATAGATGGATGGATAGATAGATAAATGGATGGATAGATGGATAGATAGATGGATGAATGGATAGACAGATAGACAGACAGACAGACAGACAGATAGATAGATAGACAGATAGACGAAGATATAGTATGTAGGTTTTTGGCATGTCGTATCCTCATTAAAAGGTGAGTTCCTTGAGAATAGAGATGGTTTTTGCCTTTCTATATCCAACATTTATAGTGTCGGGCACATTATTGTTGCTGTTGTTATGTCCAACTTTTCATGACCCCATGGACTTTGTTCAGGAGGTTTTCTTTGCAAAGATACTGAAGTGCTCTGCCATTTCCTTCTCCAATGTGTTCTCTTTTTATAGATGAGGAACTGAGGCAACTAGGGGTTAAGTGACTTGCAGAGGGCCACACAGCCAGTGTTTGAGGCCGGATTTGAACTCAAATCTTCCTGATTCCAGGCCCAGTGCATTATCCATTGCACCACCAAGCTACCCCATTGGCACATATCAAAGGCTTCATAAATGCTTGTTGACTTGACTTTACTATTGATCCAAGAGTCTTTCCACTCAGGAAAAACACTCACTTAGAAAGCAATAAAAACCAACTTATTTTTATTTAGAGGCAAAATGCATTATGAAAGTATAGGCCATAAATTAGCAAGACTTAAAGAGAACAGGAAACTCCTGAAGGGGTGTGATGCCAATTCTCTAGACAGCAGTAGGGCAGAGGAGGACAATAGAGAGAGGATAAGTTTACCAGACCCACAACTGGCAGCAAATTCTGTTTAGGCTGATCATTCTTAGCAGGGTTCACAGAACTATATAGAGCTATGCTTATATTCATTTCAGAGGAGCAGCACTCATTCTTTGCAATCTACTAGATCTGTGGTCCACTCCTCAGCACCCTAGTTTCACCTGGGCCATGGAACACCTGCCTTCAATCTCTCCTTATGATGGAAAACTACACTTCCCATCTGGTGTCTTACTAAAAAGGGGCTATGATGATAAATCCACTGACTTCTTGTAAGTCCTCATTTTGTACTCTCTCCTTCACACTGTTGACCACCCCCCTCCTTCTGGACATTCTCTCTGGGTTTTTGTAACAATGTCTCTTCTTGGTTTTGTTTCCATCTATCATAACATTGCTTCTTGGCAGGTTCAACATTTGTGCCCCTAAGTGGGGTGTACCTGGGCTCTGCCCTTGGTCTCCTCTTCTCTCTCTATACTCTGTCTCTTAGTGACCCCATCAACTACCATGCATT
Organism: Phalanger gymnotis; assembly: GCA_028646595.1. Classification (NCBI taxonomy): domain Eukaryota; kingdom Metazoa; phylum Chordata; class Mammalia; order Diprotodontia; family Phalangeridae; genus Phalanger; species Phalanger gymnotis. The sequence continues at coordinate 784,686,520 of CM053622.1, forward strand.
CAATTATTAAGCAGATGACTCCCAGTCCTTTTTTTTTTTTCTGACTTGCATCTCCAATTGCCTTCTCAATATCTCCACTGGATGCTCCTTGAGCACTTCACATTCAGCATGTCCAAAACAACTCATGACATCATTCTCCAAACTCCCCCACTTCCTAACTTCCCAATTTCCACTGAGGACTCCAGCATCCTCCCAGCCTAGGAGTCATCCTTGACTCTTTTACCCTCTCTCACCTTTATGTACAAGTCTTGTCCATTCCATGTCTTCAACATCTCTCAGACATGTTCTCTTCATACATGTGAAGCAGCCACTACCTTAGCTCAAGACTGGTTAAGCATTACTACCCATCACACAGTCTACAATCTAGCCAAACTAGGCTGCTAGCTATCCCCCTTAAACAACATTCCATCATCTCCTCTTTGACTTTATGCAACCTAGGTCCATTCCTAGAATGCTCTCCCACCTCACCTCTATCCCTTGTAACCCATAATTCCCTTAAAGGGTAAGAACGAGAATAAGAGACCTTCAGGAGGTCTTTCTAATCTCTCCAGTTGCTAGTGTCTCCCAAGCCACTGTGTTTTCATCTTGTATATATCCAGTGTAAGAGAACACCCTACAACCATCTTAACCCTGATGCCTTAACTAGGTCAAAATACATATCAATCAATCATTCTTAGGCCAAAAAACTAAGTTCAAAAATCTTTGAAAGTCAATTGATGAAGTGAAATGATACAAGGAAAGAAGACTGTTCCAACTTGCTAGGGGGATTTCCTTACAGGATTTCCTGTATAAAAGCATTGAGTTTGCTGGAAAAGAGAATTTCAGAAATCAAAACATGTTGCTTCCCAGTATCTTCCTGGGGAGAAGTCACCTAAGGGGGATGGAAAGGTATTAACTCTGACCTTGGCCAGATCTCCTTCCCCCAGACTCCTTTTGACCAGAGAAAGACCTTCTAGTTTAGAAGATGTGGGACTTCCCACCTAGACTGCCAGACAGTGGTACCTGCATCAGAAGCCAAGGACAGACTGAAAAAAGATTCACCATGCTTAAGGGGAACTACTTCAACATCCCACAATTGGAAGAAAAGGATTTCTAACGACTGAGAGCTGTGAGTTATCCACTTATTATATGCGCTTTTTAAGCTTGAGCCTACTTTCCCTTGGATTCTATATGTACTTGTGGAAATGAGTTTCCCAAATATTTGGAGGGATGTTTTGTACCAATCGCTCTTATTGTACCCCCTTTATTAATACCTTTTTCTTAAAAATTACTTAAGGTTGGCTCATTGAATTATTTTCAACTGACAATTTATAGAGGAAGCACGCCAGTGGAAGCTCAAGTCCTAGGTATTACAGAATTACACCTGACACTTCAGGGGCCACAAGAGGCTTGTGGGGGTGATACAGCGAGCCAAATTCTGGGGACCCTACTTGTCTGTGTGAATGGGAGTTAGGATGAGAATTCTCAGAATTTATATGGGCTACATCTGTACTTAATTATTGATAAATATGCTGTATCCTTAGAATATGTGGTTTTTTTTTTCAATATGGGGACTGTCTCATTTTGCATTTATATCTGCAAGTAGACAAGAATTTAAGTGCCTATTGCATATTAGGAACTAAGGTGATGAGGGCATTAACCAATGTGGTGACAGTGCCTGATAAAAGAGCAGGCCAAATACAGGGGATGTTACAAAGTTTGAATCTACAAAATGGCAATAGATTGGATATATGATGGTGAGAGAGAAAGCGAAAAGTTGAAGGTGTCACCTAGGTTGTAAGTCTGGTTGACTGAAAAGATGGTGGTGCCCTCACCCTCGGTAACAAGGAAGTTTAGAAGACTAGTTTTTTTGGGGGAAAGATAATGAGTTCGGTTTTGGACATGTTGAGTTTAAGATGTCTACAGAAGATATCTAACAGTTGGCTGGGAGATTCAAGACTAGGTCAGGAGAGAGGTTAGGGTGAGATATATAGATCTGATAATCACCTATTTATTGATGATAATTGAATCCACAGGAGTCAATGAGATCCCCAAATTTAATAACATAGAGGGAGAAGGAGACCCAGGACAGAGCCTTGGGGGACACCTCAAAGCCCAGCACTATTCCTGGAACATAATAGCTTAATAATTTAGCAAACTTAACAATCGTTTGTTGATTATCCAATCAAACTCAACATATCTAAAATGGAACCTATATTTCCTTTCTTGTAACCTTTAACCTCTCTGGACCTCAGTTTCTCCATCTATAAATTGAGGAGGTTGGATAACATAAACTTTGAGATTACTTTGTTCTCTAAACCTATAAAGTGATGATATGATACTTTGTATAACTTGAATATATTTTTATATGCTTATCTGTACACATTTTCTATCTAACCAGTGCTATGAAAACACCTTGAAGAGACTGTCCCCTTCTTGTTTTTGTACCTGCCCAGATCCTAGTATGCAGAGGGCACTTAATGTTTGTTGAATTGAATTGAATGTACTATAATGGAGTGGTAGATCGGGGAAGCACATTAGAGCATGAAATATTAGTTAGTCAGTAAGTATCTGTTAATCACCTACTACAGACCAGGCACTGTGCTAAACACTGAGGCTACAAAGAGACAAAAGTCCATCCCTGCTCTCAAGTAGCTCATAGACTGATGGGTGAGACCACATGCAAACAACCATGTGTGAAGAAGCTATGAACAGCATAAACTGGAAGCGATCACAAGAGGGAAAGAGCTAAAATGAAAGAGAAAATCATATGGTAGGCGGGACCTTTTTCTGGGAAATAGAATTTTATTTTTTCTAATTACATGCAAAGATAGTTTTCAATATTTACTTTTTAAATAAGATTTTGAGTTCCAAAATTTCCCCCTTCCCCCTTTCCTTTCTCTAAGACAGCAAACAATCTGATATAGGTTATATATGTGTGCAATTATGTTAAATATATTTCCACAAGATGGCGGCTGGGAAGCAGTGACTGGCGTGAGCTCCCCACCAAGTTCCTCCAAAAACCTATAAAACAATGGCTCTGAACCAATTCTAGAGCTGCAGAACCCACAAAGTGGCAGAGGGAAGCAGGGCCCCAACCCAGG
>CM053622.1:784690102-784733908 GCA_028646595.1 Phalanger gymnotis
GGGGGGGGAGGAAATGGGGAGAAAATTTGTAATTCAAATGCCTGTGAAAATCAATGCTGAAAACCAAACATGTCAAAAATAAATTAAAAATATATATATATTTCCATATTAGTCATGTTGTAAAAGAAGAAACAGAACAAATGGGGAAAACCATGAAAAAACCCAAAAAACAAAACAAAGTGAAAATAGTATGCTTTGATTTGCATTCAGACTCCATAGTTATTTCTCTGGATGTATATGGCATTTTTCATCATCAGTCTTTTGGGATTGTCCTTAGATCATTGCATTGTTGAGAAGAGCTAAGTCTCTCACAGTCAATCACTGCATAATGTTTCTGTTATTGTGTGCAATGTTTTCCTGGTTCTGCTCACTGAACTCAGAATCAGTTCATGTAAGTCATTCCAGGTTTTTCCTGTTTTTGCTGTTCATCATTTCTTACAGCACAAAGGTATTCCACTGTATTCATATACCACAATTTATTCAGTCATTCTCCAAATGATGTGCATCCCCTCAGTTTCCAATTTTTTGCCACCACAAAAAAAGCTGCCATTAGTATTTTTGTAGAAGTATGCCGTTTTTCCTTTTGTATGATCTCTTTGGAACACAGACCTAGCAGTGGTATGGCTGCATCAAAGAGTATGCATAGTTTCATGCCCTTTGGGCATAGTTCCAAATTACTCCACAGAATGGTTGGATCACTTCACAACTCCACCAACTATGCATCATTGTTCCAATTTTCCCACATCTCTAACATTTATCATCTTCCTTTTCTGTCATATTATCTGATAGGTATTAAGTGGTACCTCAGAGTTGTTTTAATTTGCATTTCTCTAATAAATAGTGATTTAGAGCATTTTTCATATGACTACAGAGAGCTTTAATTTCTTCATCTGAAAACTGCCCATTCATATCCTTTGACCATTTATCAATTGGGGAATGACTTGTGTTCTTATAAATTTGACTCAGTTCTCTATATATTTTAGAAGTTAGGCCTTTATCAGAGATATTTGCTGTAAAAATTGTTTCTCAGATTTCTGCTTTCCTTCTAACCTTGGTTTCATGGTTTTGTTTCTGGAAACCCTTTTTAATTTAATGTAATCAAAATTATCCATTTTGCACTTCATAATGTTTTCTATTTCTTGTTTGGTCATAAATTCTTCCCTTCTCTGACAGGTAAACTATTCCTTGCTCCCCTAATCTGCTTATGTTATCACCCTTTATGTCTAAATCATGTATCCATTTTGACCTTTTCTTGGTATGTGGTGTGAGATGTTAGTTTATCACTAGTTTCTGCCAGTTTTCCCAGCAATTTTCATTAAATAATGAGTTCTTATTCCAGAAGTTGGACTCTTTGGGTTCATCAAACAGTAGATTAGTACAGTAATTTACCACCATATTTTGTGTACCTAACCTATTTCTCTGAATCACCACTATTTCTTAGCCAGTACCAGATAGTTTTGATGACTACCTCTTTATAACATAGTTTTAGATCTGGTATGGCTAGGGGAAGGGGGCACTTTGAAGGATGTCATGGAAGCCAGAAGGAGGAGATGAAGAAGGAGAACATTCTCGTCATAGGCAATAGCCAGTGAAAATGACCAGAGTTGGGAGGTGTGTCTTGTGTGAGAAACATAGAGGCCAGCATCCCTTGTTGTGGAGGTATGTGGGGTGAGGGTGAGGGAGGAGTAAGATGCAAGAAGATTTGAAAGGGAAAAAGGGGCCAGGCTTTGAAGAGATTTTTTATTTGATCCTGGAGGTGAGAGAGAGCCACTGGAGTTTATTGTATAGTGACAGGGGTGACATGGTCAGACAAACTTTAGGAAAATAACTTTGGCATCAGAGTGGAGGATGACCTAGGGTGGGGAAAGATCTGAGGTAGGGAGACCCACCATGGCTACTGCAATTACCAAAGTATGAGGTGATGAGGGCTGATACCTGAGTGGTGGTATTGTTAGAACTTTGAAAGACTTTAGAACAGAGAATGTCTGAGCTGGATTGGCCTTAGAGCAGGGAATATCAGTGCCTGGGAAAGATTTTGGGGATCATGTAATCTAACTCCCTTGCTTACAAGGAAATTGAGATTGAGAGGGGCTGTGGCTTACCTGGGCATATAGCTAACTGGTAGGAGGATAGAGACTCCCAAGAACACATAGGCAGTTGAAGGGTCTGCGACTCCCCCAGGAAAGTTCTTGCCTTTCTTGAAGCAGATAGCACCTCTTCAATGCATGAGTTGTTTGGGGATGTTCTCTGAATGACAGACATATCACTGGGGCTTCTATGGAAGCCTCTCCAGCTTGTTGGGCCCTTGCAATGTTTATTCTCAGCTGGCATCACCTTTGAAACCCAAGGGCACTTTTGTACCATGATGTACCAAAGAAGGAACACTGACCACTATCATTGACATTGAACATTTTGGTTGACAAAGTCTTTCTCACGTAGAGCAGTAGAATAGGTAAGAGGACATCCAAGTCTACCTTGCCAATAGGACCCTTTCCCCCAGCCGTGGTGTAGTGCATTAGAAGAGGAGCCTGAGGGCCTGGGTTCAGATCCCACTCTGCTTCTTACTGCCTATCTGACATTGGGCAAGTAACTGAGGTACCCTGGTTTCAGTTTCCTCCTTTATAAAATGTTAAGACTTAAACTAGATGATGTCTAAAGTCTCTCCCATTTTAAATCTATTTGCTCTATGAAACACAAATTGTGATAACAACTCCTTCCTTCACCCCACCCCCCAAAATAATCCCAAGCAAACCAGATACAAGTGAGATTCCCAACAACTGTGAAAAGAATTATGGCAAAGGAATGGAACATAATGTTGTCAGGTTGTGAGAAATTACAAATATGCAGAATTTAGAGGTATCCTTGAGGACTCATGTGGAATTGAGCAGCATGAAGAAAGCAGAGACCAAAGGACCCCAGACACACTGAGCAGCTATAGATTCACATCAGGGAGCTCATATACCCTTTATTGTGACCTTTAACCTCTCTGGACCTCAATGTCCCCATCTGTAAAATGAAGACATTGGATGAGGTAAACTTTGAAGTTACTTCCTTCTCTAAACCTATGAGGCGATGATATGAAACTTTGCATGATTTGAATATATTTTTATATACTTGTCTGTACATATGTTCTATCTACCCAGTGCCACATGAACTCCTTAAGGAGATGGTCCGCTTCTTGTTCTGATACCAAGTCAGATCCTAGTGTTCTGTAGGCACTTAATGCTGGTTGAATTGAACTGAATGTAATCGAATGGAGTGGCAGGCACTGAACACATGCAAGGAGGCACAAAATCACATCAGGGCTCACAGGAATTTCAGGAGGTCACTGAACCAAGCAGCACCACTGGGTCGCTACAGAATAAAAACCAACATGCACAGCTTTTGTTGGGGGGGGGCGAAGAACAATTGTTTAACAAGCTTGTGGACACCTGCAATCACTTCAAAAGCTAATTTTGTTTTGTTCTGTTCATTTCTTCATGCATTCTTTATTGATGAAAATACGTGTGCACTTCAATGGTAGGTTTGTTTCTCAAAAACAGGGAACATGGAATTTCAGAAGTGGAAAGAGCCATAAAGATTATCTGTTCTGACTCCTTTTTTTCCTTCTCAAAATATTCACTTTGTTATTTACAATTGTAGCATAACCAGCTAACATCTGGGTTGACTCCTTCTTAAAGATGAGAAAACTGAGTCCCAGAGAAGGGTATTAGACTTCCCCAAGGTCATATAGCTAGCTAGGGAGATAACATCTCCCAGCCTATAATAACTTGGCCTAGGTGGTCTCCAAGTTCTTTCCTAGGTTCAACACACTCTGTTTTAAGGTTTCTACTTGTCCAGGAAATCTGAGTTTTAAGGTCCCTTCTGATCCCTCCCTGACATTCTGTTTTCCGAGGTCCCTCCCTGACATTCTTTATCTACCTACTCTCCTACCTCTGAAATTCTAAGTTGTCTCCCCATTCTGACATTCTGTGTTCCAAGGACCCTTCCATCCTTGACAGTCTGTGTACTAAGTTCTTTCTCATCTCTGATATTCCCTGATGTAAGGTCCCTCCCATGCTTGACATTCCATGTTCCAAGGGCCCTCCCAACTCTGACCTCCCATGATTTATATTTTTTTCCCAGCTCTGACATTATTTATGCTAAGGGCCTTCCCAGCTCTGACAGTTTGTATTATGATATTCTGTCTTCTATTTACAAAAATAACATCATGGTCCAGTGATAGTAAGGCTCTGTTCATACCACATTTGTCTTTTTCTTTCAGTAACAATACCATGTATCTTGTTCCTGTTCCATTCTCTTCCTCACAAAGGTGATTTTTGGAACTTGATTTCAGCATACTCAGTGCCAGTATGCGCAGACTCCTGGGGATTTGGGGGTCTCAGCTTCTGGAAGCTGAGGCAGGCATAATGTAGCTCAGGTTCCTTCACAGAAGTGGGACGCACTGTGTCCTGGGGTGGGGGCCTTAGAGAACTTTTTACCTTCAGCACCCCATCCGGAGTCTGTGGGGAGAGGGAATGGTGTCAGCATGACTAGTAGGGTCTTTGGGCAAGAGGGTGTTTAGATAGGAATAGTTAGGGCAAGAAAGACTGGAAGACGTTTTCTGTTCTCAAATGGCCATTGGCTGGCCTCTTTCTTCCTTCCTGTTAGATGGGAGTGCCCCTCTTACATCTGAACCATAAGGCATTCTAAGATTTTTCTTATTACCTCATAGGCCACAGAGCTGTTGAAGAGTATGCCTATTCTCCCTGGCCCTTGAACCTTTTCACATTGGTAACTCCACGACCTCTGGCAAGAGAGGTCCAGCTCTCCTATCTTAACTGTCAACTATTTGTTCAATGGTTTCCTCCCCTTTTAACAGGGCATGCTCCAGATGTGGGGGTAGGGAAGTGGGTAGGGATGGCCCCTGTGGCTCTTCCTCTGACGCCATTCCTTCTATGACCTCCAGGAGGATTCCAATTCCCCCGCTGTCATGATGCTGACATGGGCGACCCTTTTCCTCTTTAGATTTCCATGTCACAGGTTAGAGTTTTTCCCACAGAAAAGAGCATAACTAGTCACTAAGATAAAATAAACAAATGCACAATGACAGAATAAGAATTACAAGAACAACAAAGACAATTTCAACTTGAAATCACTCAAGGATGTCTTGAAGTACCATGGATAAGGCAGAAATGGAAACAGTTATGCCTGAGTTACTTACAAGAGGGATGATCTCGGAGGGAAGGCACCTGTTATCCACATTGGCTTTAGCCTCAGATGTTTCGGTCCTCACCTCTGCTGATTTCCCCTTAAGAATCTTCACCCTGATTAGATGAAGGCATAGTTAATGAGCAGAACTTAGGGCTTGTTCTCTATGTCCCTCCTCTTCACCCTCCTCTTTGAGACTCTTGTGTGGCTAGAATAAAGACTCACTAGGAGAAAGGACTAGGGGGAAGTAGCCAGGCAATTAGTAAAAGGAAAGAGCTTTTAAAAGGCTCTGAAGATACCACCCATGGAAAGTCATGGAATTTGAGAGTTGGAATGGGTCCTTAAAATTGATCAAGTCTAGCTCATAGCTAAGCCAAAACGCATTCTACCATATGCACAGGAAAAGACCATTCAGCCTCCGGTTGAAGACCTTCAGTAATGGGGAACTCACTACTATACAAAGGCAAGTCATTCTACTTTTAGACACTTCTGATAGCGAGGAAATTGCTTATGACATGAAGCTGAAATCAGCCTCTCTTTTCTTCAGTCTGGGGCTGGAAGAGAATGGATCTAATTCCTTTCCCCCGTGACAGCCCTTTGAATATTTGAAGACAGCTAATATGAACTCCCTATGTCTTTTATTTATTCTTAAGACTAAGCAGCCTTATTTCCTTCTGATTTCCTAGTTTCCAGGTCTGTTATCATCCTGATCATCATCCTCTAGACAGTCTCTAGCTTGTCATTGTCCTTCTTAAAATGTGGCTACCGAAACAGACTATAATACTCTAGCCGTGGGACGACCAGGGCTGACGGCATGGGGATTATCACCTTCTACATTCTGGATCCTGCTTCTGTTTATGTAGCCAAAAGTCCCTTTGGTTTTTCTTACAGACATATCAAATTCTTAACTTTTTTTTAAAATCTTTTTTGGAGGGGGGAAGGCAGGGCAATTGGGGTTAAGTGACTTGCCCAAGGTCACACACAACTAGTAAGTGTATCGAGTGTCTGAGGTCAGATTTGAACTCAGGTCCTCCCGACTCCAGGGCTGGTGCTCTATTCACCGTGCCATCTAGCTGCCCACATTCTTAACTTTTAATGATCTTAAAACCCCCTAAAAATCTTACGAGTTTTTCCTAACAAATTGCTGCCTAGTTTTACCTCCCTCGTGCTGGACTGCTACAATTGATTTTTTTGGACCCATGCAGAAGTCTACATTGATCATTATTCATTTTGATGTTACAGGACCATCTCATAACCCTTAGTGTTACTCATCTCAAGGGCTCAAAGCTTCTGATTGCTGGACACAGACCCAAGGAGATGACCCTTAGGGGAGAGGGGGACAATATTTGGTCTCAGAAAACATTCCTAAGATACAAAATGATCCTGCTGTCATATATTCCTTAGACTGGGAGTTCATAACCTGGGAGTCAGTGGACAGATTTCAGTGGTTTATAAACTTAAATGGGAAAAATGATATCTTTATTTAAAATACAGTTGTTTTCCTTTGTAATTCTGTGTGTTTTATGCATTTAAAAACATTATTCTGAGAAGAGTCTTCACCAGAATGCCAAAGGGATCCACAACACATGCAAAAAAATTAAGAATACCTACTTTAAACTATGGATTGGCCAGTGAAGTCACATCAGTCACAGAACCTTTTATGGTGGCAGAAACCCAAGGCCATGGTCTTCCAAAGTGTATAACTCCTTCCAGAGAACTCTTGACAGCCTCCTGAGTTGTAGACCCTGGAGTTACAAATTCCTACCCCAACATTCCCATCCCTCTCCAGCCCCAACACTCACACAATGAGAAGGAGGCCAAGAGCTAAGAGGCCAATGACAGCAGCCCCACAGACAGCTGCCATGATCAGCGTTTTCTTGTTTGTTTCAGCACCTGGAGTACTTCTTTCTGAACACAGAAGGGGTTGGTAGTGAATTAATCAATCAGTAAATATTTATTTGACACTTCTTAGGCACTGCTCTAGGCATAGATTCCTCCTTCAAAAAACTTACATTCTATCAGTGGAAGCAACATATTCACATATAAATAGATACGAAATATCTGCAAAGACAAGGTTTTTCCTTTTTGTTTGTTTGTTTGTGTTTGTTTTTCCCTTTGTGGAGGGTGGGGATGATGGAACAAATTATTAGAAGGGTAGGGAGGTGGGGAAGTGGGGATAAGGAAAGGCTGAGCTTTCTAGAAGGCAGGCATGGGGAAGAAAATGCATTCTCAAAATGTGGGACAGCCTGGTCAAAAGCACAGAGAAGGGAGATGAGATGTGGTATGTTAGCAATTTGGATAGGATGTTGGATTTGGGAAGGGGACTGAGATGCAATATGACTGGAAAGGAAGACTGGAGTTAGACTGTGATGTCTAGATTAGATAGATAGATGTCTAGATAGATGTCAGTCAGATTTCTGACTGACAGCTCAGACAAACAACTTGGAAAAAATTAAGAATTCTGTTCAATGTAGTGACTGACCATGATTCCAGAGAACTCATAATGAGTCATGCTGCCCCCTTTCTGACAGAGGGGTGATTGTCTCAGAGAACAGATTGAGACATGCCCCCAACCCCTCAATATAGCCAATGAAGAAATTTGTTTTGCTAGACTAACTACCATAACAGGAGTTTTATTTTTCTTTCTCTTTCAGTGGGAGGAGGAGATGGAAAAGAGAGAAGGTGGATTTTCACTTTAAAAATGTAATTAAAAAATATATGACTACCTACTTTGAGGTTATTACAACCTACCCCAACAACAATCTAAAAACAGTACCAGACCAAATAACAACCAAGAAATCCAAAGAGAAACCACTGGAAGAAAAATGCCTTCACCTAAGCCTGGAACTGCATAAAATATAAGCCAGAAGCCCAAGGCCAACTGGAAAGGGAACTTGACAGAAAAGCTAGGCCAGCATAGGTGAACAAAATTAAAGCCTCTCAGGGGATCTCAGAGACTGGCCAGGGACATCTGAAACTTGCTTCCTTCTATCTCCAGAGAGCCTTGGAATAAAAAAAAAATTCCCAGAATGGTTAGAAATCCACATTCCTCTGACTTTGGAAGTGGTCAAGAGTGGCAGACATCAGTCCTTGTTGGAAATATTTGGACTTAAAATACCCCAGATCTAAGGATATCAGAGGTCAAAGGCCCTGAAGATAGAACTCTATGCATCTAAAAGATCAATGAGGGAAGAAACACCCTAGGAGGTGGAGGTCAGTGCAGGAATACAAGTGAACAGGGTCAAGACCACAATTGGTCAATCACCTCAGCCAAAATTTTACCAGGGAACAGAGACTGGTCCTGGCATGAAGCATCAATTCAGAAACCAAGGCTGGCACTATGATTAAGCGGAAGACGCTGACCGCATTAAAGAAGTATGAACTCAGAAACCTCCAAAAATCCAATTTCAAAGAGAATTAATTCCATAACAACTGCAAGCATGGACCCAAACAGGAAAAATGGATTGTACATGAAGTCTACAGGAGTCCCTGAAAGAAATGAATCAAGAGATTTTTAAAATGAAGTAAGAGCTCAAGAGGAAAGAAATGGAAAAAGAAGAAAAAGTTTATGACAGAAAACTGTAGTCTTCTTAAATAATGGACTTGCTGAAAACTAGAATAGAACAAAGTAATTCCATGAAATGATAAGAAATATCAGAAAAGAAACAAAAAAGATGAAAAAGTAGAAGAAAATGTAAGAGAAGAAAATACTATAAAAACAACTGACCTGGAAAACAGGTTAAGGAAAGATCATTTAAGAAAAATCAGGTTCCCTAAAAACATGATTCACTCCCTCCAAAACTTATATACTTTATTTCAAGAAATCATAAATCAAAACTTCCCGGATCCACTAGAACCAGAAAATACATCGAAAATAAAAGAATCCACCTACCACCTTTTAAAAGAAAGTCTAAGAGGAAAACTCCCATAAATGTCATAGTCACAATGCAGAGATTAGAAGTCAAAGAAAAAAATATGGCAAACCTTCAGAGAGTTCAGATGGTAAAGAACTAAGATGAAAATCATACAGGCCTTGGAAGCTTCTACTATAAATGAGAGCAGATCTGGAAATATATAGTACTCTAAAGGGCAAATGAAAAAGGCAAATAAGCAACAACAACATCCTCTAAAGCTAAGTGAATCAGATTACTGGGGGGAATAGAAAGCAAAATTGTAATAGTTGGAGATCTCAATGTGTCTCTTTAAAAACTAGATATAATTAACCAAAACAGATAAATAAAAGAGAAATTAAGATAGTACAGGAGGGAAAAGAGTAAACTTTTAATAGGATAGAGGTTTTTCAAGTTTTCCTGATGACAAGATCAGAATTTAGTAGAAACTTTGAAGTGCAAACAAGCAAAATCTAGAAAGCTAGATGGGCAACATATCTCAAAAGTCTTAGTGCAGTTATCAAAATATATATAGGGACTTGATTGAAATATATAAAAAAGAGTCTTTCCATAATAAATAATGTTCAAAGAATATGAGTAGATAGTTCTTAAGGGATGGATGAAATCAATCTTATCAACAACCATATTTTAAAGTTTCAAATGACTAATATTAAAAGATTTGCAAAATCAAAGCAATTCCAAGTCAACCTTAAATCCATCAAATTGGCAAAGATGACAGAAAAATCACCATTGTTGAAGGGAATATAGGAAGACAGACATACTAATAATACAGTTCTGGTGGAGCTATAGACTTTAACCAGATATTTTAGAAGGCAATTTAGAACTGTACCCCCAAAGTCACTACATAGTGCATACCTTTGGCCCTACAAAGAGAGCAAAGAAAGAGGGAAAGGTCACAAAAGCACAAAAAAAATCACGGCATCTTTCCAGCATTCAAAGAATTGAAAACTGAGGAGGAAACATTATGGCTGAACAAATTATAGGATAAGATTAATATGCTATGCAGGTAAACTCAAAGAAAGGTCATATCTGTTACATAACAGTAGAAGTGATATTACTGGAAAAGGATCTGGTTGGTAGAGTTTTTTTTTCCTTCCAGGTGTAGGAGAAGGTATAGGAAACTTGGACCACAGTGGTCACTGAGTTAAGGGCATCCAGACTGATTCCTGCCTTCTCCTGGGAAGATCTGTAGGTAGGGAGACCCTCAGGTGCCTCCCCACATCCTGAGGTCCTCAACTGTCAGTCAGTGCTTGTCTACCCTCACTTACATCCCCTCTATCCCACAAACAGGGTTAGTAGAAGCAGGTAAACCAGCATCTCTGAAGAGGCGAAACTAGAGGAGAGACCCAGGCTCTGTCCCAGGACTTCCTGAAGCCCCAGCATCTTTGAGTATGTCAGTCTGCCTGTCCAGGAAGAGAGGAGCCCAAGGAAGCCACTATATGAAGAAAGAAAGGGCCTCTAAGGAACTTAACAATCCTGGGATCCAGGGAAGAAAGTTTTTGGTGACTAATGCACCTGGCTCAGCTTTGGCAGACACAGACGCAGAGGAGTAGACCCCACAGAGCAGCCACATTGAGGAAGCTGAGGATGTTCGGACTCCGGGGAGAGAAACAAGGAGGAAGAAGTAAAATACTCAAGAAGGTCTGGCCTGGATTAGTGAGGGAGTTGTGCTTCAGACCTCCTGCATAGACCAGGAGATATAGTATGTGAATGTGGACTCGTGTTGTGCCTGTCACTAGGGAAATTTTGGTTTTAGAGAATCCTTGGAAGACTTGCATGAACAGATACAGAGTGAAATGAGCAGAAGCCAGAGAGCAATCTATACAATAACAAAAGCATTAGACCATGAGCTCCTTGAGAGCCGGGATTATCTTTTGCCTATCTTCATTATTCCCAGAGCTTAACAGCATGCCTGGCACTTAGTAGGCACTTAATATTTGTTAACTGACTTCCAGAAGTATAAAGAAAAATAACTTTGAAAGACTTAAGAATTCTGACCAATGCAGTGACTAACCAAGTCTCCAGAAGAAAGAAAGAAATATAGTGCCTACTATGTGCCAGGCACTGTGCCAAGCACTTTACAAATGTTATCTCTTTTTATTCTCAAAACAACTCTGGGAAATGGGTGCTATTATTGTTCTCATTTTATAGTTGAAGAAACTGGTGCAGACAGAGGGTAAATGACTTGTCCAAGGTCACATAGCTACTTAAGTGTCTAAGACTGGATTTGAATTCAGATCTTCTTGCTTCCTAGTTCTCTGTCCATGGTGTGCCCTATGGTGAATTCAAAAAGATGTGGAATTAGATGCAAATATGTGGATGTGGTGAATATATGGACCATGCTTATTAATACAAAGTATTTTTTTTATAAGTCATGGTAGAATGCTCCCCCAACCTCCCCTCCCCCTCCGAAGAAGAAGAAGAAGAAGACAAAACAGAAGAGGGTCATTGAAGCCTTTTTCAGAATGCCAGGAAGAGAACAGAAAGGAAGGAAACAGAAGCCTGACAAGCAGGAAGGCTTTCAAAGTAACATGTTGAACTTCTCATATTCCTTAAATAAGTAAACTGTATGGAAGGAAAATTGGTGGTTTCACACACTATTCTTTTTTGTACTCTCCTATTTACATGGAAATGTTTTTTTTAGGTGTTTATGAAATTCATAATTAAAAATAAACTTTTAAGCACAAAATAAAAAGCCCAGTTGAAAAAATTGTACTTTGTCCTTAAGGTGATGGGATGTCCTTGAAGCTTCTTAAGCAGGTGGTGCCAGAATCAGCCCTGTGCTTCAGGAATTATTTATTGGGCAGCTGTGTAGATTGGAGAGGAGAGAGGCTGGGGGCAGAGAGATGAATTAGGATGCTCTAAATGAGGTCTTGGTGGGGCCTGAGGACCCAGGCATTCGGCCTTCCAGCCCTATTGCCTGCAGGACTAAGCCTCTTTACCACTTCCCTCCCAAAGGTCCTCACCTGGAACTAGCAGGATGCTGAGACTGTGGGTCCCATGATGGTTCTTCCCCTCACAGCGGAGGCTGAGGGCAGGATCTGGCTTTTGCCTCCAGCTCAGGCTGCTGTTGGTCCAGACCTCTGAGGTGGTGGATACCACCTGCAGGGTGTCATTGCTGCTGTTGTCCTGCACAGGGTTATCCCCCAGCCACCAGCGCAGGGAGGGTGCCGGCTCCGCCTGGACAGAGCAGGTACAGAGCAAGCCGTCCTCAGCCCAGGAGCAGGAGGAGCCGAGCAGCTTCGGGGGGTCTGTCAGGGTGAGGGATGAGATGGGAACTTGCTGTAGGATTCTCTGCCCTCCTTACTTCCCCAGTTCCCACCCCACCACCTCTCCATTCTCAGTCTCCCTCACTCACACTGCACAGACAGCATTAGGGAGGTCTTTTTGGACTTCTTTGGTTCCTGAGTTTGGCAGATGTACTCTCCAGAGTCGCTCGGCCCCACCTGGTGAAGGTGAAAGCTCACAGCCCCAGCATCTGAGAGCTGGGAGGAGGTCAGAATGTGGTTCCCCTTAGTCCAGATCAGGGAGACGGCTGGGTTACTGTCGGCGGCACAGTTCAGATTCAGGGACTCACCCTCCAAGACTGGCAGATGGAACACATTTCCCAGGGGCCTTAGGACTGAGGAGAAAGCAGCCCCAAACAAGGTGATGGCAGACACCACACCCCCGCGTCCTCTTTTCCTCCCCTAACTCCCAACACCTGTGCCTTGCTTCCTACCTCTGTTTCTCTGGTGAACCTGAATGGTTGGCTTCTTGGGAGGATCTGTAATGCAAAAATGTGACCTTGGAGTAGTTAAATGTGGAATGTATCATCAGATGTTGGCTAGAAAATAGCAGCCCTCTGTGTACTCTCTTCCCTCCTCTGGGCCCTGGCTCTTGCCCCCAGGACTTACAGGTGACCTCGAGCTGGATAGTCCTCTTTGAGGTCATGCAGGATCCCTTAAAGGTAACCCAACAAGTAATGTTGGTGCCATGGTCCCGGGCTTTTGGGATGAAAGAGATCTTTGAAGAGGCATGGGTCCCATTGCCAGCACTCTGGGAAGAGAGGGCAGACCCTGTCCAGAGAAAGGTGGGGGAATTCTCCCCATCACAGGCCCCTGGCATCCTGCAGATCAGGGTCCCTTGGGTTCCAGCTTTCAAGGTCTCTGGGACTTGGATATCTGGCTTCTCTGTCAAGTCTGGTAGAAGACAGAAGGAGTGAGTCTTACCCCAAGGATGTAGTCACTTCATGTAATCGATGGGTCCTTTCCCTGTCATGTCTCTTCCCCCAGCTCTGTCACTCCTTTCCTGGGCACCCCCAGCTGCCCCCAAGCCTTGAGTCACCCACCTGACACATTGACGAACACTGTTTTTTCACGCTCACGTTTTAATTCTCCGTACTCTGTGCTGAGAATGTATTCCCCTGTGTCCCATTTCTGGGCATTCTTGATGGAGAGAGCGCAGTTACGGTTCTGGGGGATCCCAATAACACTGAAGCGCTCTCTAAATCTTTCAGATATTTTCGAATGCGGCTTATTGGTGGCCACTAGGTTGCTGTCATTTTTTTCCCCCAGGTACCAAAAGAAGAAGATCTGGTTGTTGGCTTGGTCCTTCTCAGGGTAGAAGGTACAAGGAACTTGTACACACAGGTTCTGCTGAACTGTCACCATTGTTACTGAGATGTTTGAATTCAACTCTGCTTCTCCTTGGGGAAGCCCTATGGGGAGGGAGAAGTTCATGGACTTTACCAGGCCCTGAGGCACTACCCCCACCCCCAACATCTAGTCCTCAACCACCTTGCTGACTCAATTTCAGGCTCTGTCACCACTTACCCCCCCAGACAATGAGCAGCAGGAGCAGCCATACCAACATCCTCGAAGAGGCAAGACTGCACAAAGGATCCAGGCTCTGTCCCGAGACCTCCTCCAGCCTCAGCATCTTTGAAAATGTCAATCTGCCTGTTCAGAAGAAAAGGTCTAAAGGAAGCTACTGGATGAAGAAGGAAATGGGCCCAACCTCCAAGAAACCTAATAGTTCTGGAAGCCAGGGAGGGGAGTTCACAGAGACTGCTGCATTGGACTCTGCTTTGACAGATCCAGACTCAAGGGGATGGACTCCCCCAAGGTAGCCACAATGGGGAAGCTGGGGCTGTTCTGCCTCCAGGATGACAAATAAGGAAGAAGTCGAAGATAATTGCTGATCTAGGCAATGTTGGCCTAGACTGGTGAGGAAGCTCCATCTGGCCCCTGCTGCTGATACCTGAGAGTGTTCATTGGCATGAACAACATGCAAGTGTATCTGAGGATGGGAATTTGAAAGACAAGAGATCTCTTCAAGAAAATTGGAAATATCAAGGGGAAGTTTCATGCAAAAATGGGCATGGAAAAGATAAAAATGGTAGGGATTTAACAGAAGAAGAAGAGATAAGAAGATGTGGTAAGAATACACAGAAGAACTAAATACACAATACAGATCTTAACATCTCTGAGAACCACAAAGTTGTGGCTATTGATCTAGAGCCAGATGTCCTGGAGAATAAGTCAAGATTCTTGAGGCTAGGCTTCAGCAATATGCGAACCGAGAATTAGCAGAAGAGAAGGCTTATTTTTGAAGACTCAGAGGGACTAGAAACCAAATTGCCAACAGTCACTGGATTATAGAGAAAGCAAGGGAGTCCCAGAAAAACCTCTATTTCTGCCTCATTGACTACACTGAAACCTTTGACCATGTGCCACAACAAAATGTGTCAAGTCCTCAAAGAGATTGGAGGACTGAATCATCTCACCTGTCTCCTGAGGAACCTGTATGTGGACCAAGATGCAACAGTTTGAACCAAACACGCAACTGATTGGTTTAAGACTGGAAAAGGGATATGACAAAGCTGTATAGTGCCACCTTATTTATTTAATGCAGAGTACATCATGAGAAATGCCAGGTTAGATGAATCAAAAGCTGGAATTAAGGTTGCCGAGAGAAACATGAACAATCTCAGATATGTAGATGATACCACTCTGATGATATCATCAGATTGCAGAATGTGAAGTTGAATTCAGAAGCCTCTTGATAAGAGTGAAAGAGGAAAGTGTAAAAACTGGCTTGAAGCTTAACATCAAAAACTAAGACTTGGCCACTTGTCCTATCACTTCCTGGCAAAAAGGGAAAAGAAACAGAAGAAGTGTCAGATTTTATATTCTTGGGGTCAAAGATCACTGCAGATGGTGCCTGCAGCCACAAAATTAAAAGATACTTGTTCCTTGGAAGGAAAACTATGGCAAATCTGGACAGCATACTAAAAAGCAGAGACATCACCTTGCCGACAAAGGTCCAAATAGTCAAAGCTATGGTTTTTCCAGTATCGATAGACAGCTTCAAGAGTTGGACTATAAGGAAAGCTGAGCACTGCAGAATTGACTCTTGTGAAAGGTGGTGCTGGAGAAGACTTTTGACAGTTGCTTGGACAGCAAGGAAATCAAATCAGTCGATACATAAAGAAATTAATTCAGGCTACTCACTGGAAAGTTAAATACTGAAGCTGAAACTTAAATACATTAGTCACATAATGAAAAGATGGGACTCATTGGAAAACACTCTGATGTTGAGAAAGATTGAAGGCAAAAGAAAAAAATGAGAGCAGAGGATGAGATGGATAAATAGTGTCATGGAAACAAAGGACATGAGGTTGGACAGACTTTGGGAGACAGTGGAGGATAGAAGTGGTTGCTAAGAGTCAAACACCACAGAACAGCTGAACAACAGCAAAAATCTGAGGAGGAAAAGAGCTCAGAGATCCAATTTTTTAGAAGAGGAAACAGGCTCAGACAGTAGAAGGGACTTGTCCAAGGTCACATGTGGTAGACCCACACAGACCATCTGTCTGAAGGTCTGGGGCTCTTTCCATAACACCTCATTGGCTTTATCTCACTCTAGAGGGAGGTCCTGGTGCTTCTTCAGGGAGATACCTAGGCTGTGCCATCCCAGAGCTTGTGATCTGATGAGACTGACTAATGAGAGTGTCTCTAGTAATGGGGAGGCACAGAATGTCTACGAGAATTAGAAAGAGTCTCAGAGCTAGAAAGGACTCAGTGACCATCTGGTTCCCACCCAACCAGACACCTTGACTCCCCAGCAGACTACTCTGGACTTTGCCCGAAGCCCTCCAGTGAGAGCTCTCCTGATGACACATTCCATTTGGGGACAACTTCATTTTTCCTTCTACCAACATTTATAACTTCTACTCCTTTCCGCAGAGCTGTCCCTTTGAGAACAAAATATTTTTCAAAGTGAAAAAGAGGAAGAAAAGAAAAGATTGGTCAATAGATCAGAAAAAAAAAATCATGTTATATGCAATGTTCCCCATCCATAGAGTCACCTCTGCAAAGCAGCAGGAAGGTGTCTTCTCATGTCCCCTCTTCAGGGCTAACATTGTTGCTTATGATTTTTGCAAGATTCAGAATATATTGTTTTATGCTTGTTGGTTTCAACATTTACATTGAAAAATGAGTCTTTAAGTATATCGTTTTCCTGTCTTGGCTAGGATAAAATTTAAAAATGTAGATGTTTTTCATGTCAGCCAGTCTTGTCCTTCAGTAAGTAAAGGAAACAAGATTCTTTGTCATCACTGTTACCCTTTCTAAATCTTCACTAATCATCCTTTTAATATTATGATGGAGAATTTTCCCAGAAATTAAAGCCAAGCTCTTTGAGCTATAGTCTGCAGATTCTACTCTATTTTTTTTTTCCTTTGGTGAAAATTGGGACATTTAGCTTCTTACTTCTGGTACGCCTTTCCCACTGTCCCTGGTCTTTTTAAGATCATGGGTAGCAGCCTAGCAGGCAACTAGGCAGAGCAGCAGATAAGAGTGCTGGCTGTGGAGTCAGAAGGACCTGAGTTTAAATCTGGCCTCAGGCACACTAGCTGTGTGACCGTGGGCAAGTCACTTAGCTCTGTTTGCCTCAGTTTCTTCATCTATAAACAAGCTGGAAAAGGAAATGGCAAGCCACTCAGTATCTGTGCCAAGAAAATCCCAAATGGGGTCATGAAGAGTCAGACATGACTAAATAACCAAATAACAAGAACAGTGGCGTTGGCCAAACAATCACGTCTCCCAGTTATTTCAGTCTGTTGGGTTATGATTCATTTAAGCCCTGTAGACTAGAGCTCACCAATGGGAGAAAATAATAAAAATTAACTAGCATTAACTAGCTAACTAGCATTTATAGCACTTTAACCATTTCAGAGGACTTTGCATTCGTTATCTCATTCTATCTCCCACAAAAACCTTCCTGTGAATTACGTGCTATTATTACCCCCCCCTTTTTTTTCTTTTTTAAACAGATGAAGAAACAGAAATGAGGTGACTCGGTAGGATCACACAGCTGATTAAGTATCTGAGGCAGGATGTGAACCCAAGTCTTCGTACTTCCAAGTCCAATGCTCTCCACTACACCAGCCCACATGCTTGCTTACTATCTGCCTACTTGGCTTGGGTTTCAAGGTCTATTATCTGTTTTAATTCTGTCCTTCCCAAGCCAAAGATCATTGTTCTTTGCAGAGAAACAGAAGTCACAGCCCCGTGGTGGAGCTTTCCATTATCATCATCGCCATCCCATTCACCTTGAGCAGAAGGTCATCTTTTCTTTGCCCTTGAGTTTCTGCTGTCGCCCTCGATGTATCTGAACTTCATTTCTCATGACTATTCTTGCAGCACCATTTTCATATTACCCATGTCCCCTTTGGTCTTCTTATGGATATTTAAAAAAAATCAAAGCTGATCAGACCTCCTTCCTTTTGGTAGAAAGTGGGGGTCTATGTGTTCAGAATGTTAAATGTACTATCAAAGTCAATTTTTTTTTTTGTAATAACAGCTAGCATTTCTATAATGCCTTAAGGTTTGCAAAGTTCTTTATGAATACTATCTCATTTGATCCTCAAACAACCCTGGGAGGTAGGTGTTATTGTTATCCCCATTTTACAGGTGAGGAGACTGAGGCAGACACAGATTCGATAACTTGCCCAGGGTCACAGAGCTAGTAAGTGTCTAAGGCAGGATTTGAATTCAGTCCTCTATCCATTGTGCCACTGAACTGCCTGCAAGGGTCCATTGGGTGGGGATTGGAGTGAAGATGTGAGGGGAGTATGTCCAGAAATGAGTGTGATATAGTAAAAAAAGAAAGACTTATAAGAAATGAAAAAAAAAACCACAAGTTAGCTGAAAAGTTCCCTTTGCAGCCCCATCCTTCTCTTTGAACCACTTCCCTTTTGTCTCCCTTCCTCTTTGGGATTGTTCCTCTTTCTGTTTTGAGAATTTCCTTCTCAAGGACTTCTCACTCCTCGATTGACGTCTCAGGGAGGATTTGGGGCCATAGGTTTCTGTCTTTGAACCTTTGGAAATGTGCTCTCTCCAAATGGATGGCGGATGTCAGCCAGCATCCAGCCTTTCCCTCCCTCTCACAGACTCTGAGTTGGACTCATCACTTCATCTCTCAGCTCCCATTATTCTGTCTCCATGATCACTTCTTCTTTTGTTGAGGACAACCACATTTAGAAAAGCCATTCCCTCTGCTGCTTCCTCTCCTTTTTTGAAGGGTAAGGGAGACCATTCCTCTTCTCACTTCAATTAATGCTGTCTTAGAAAAGTCCAAATGTTATCAGCTTAAAGGTAGGAGTTTTCCTCTCTATCTTAGTTGATATAGTCCCAGAATCAATTAATAAATGGATCAGAATATCCTCACAAAGTGTGTTAAGGATTTTCCTACAACCCTACAACAATGTCTCTGTCTCTGTCTCTGTCTCTGTCTCTCTCTCTCTCTCTCTCTCTCTCTCTCTCTCTCTCTCTCTCTCTCTCTCTCTCTCTCTTTCCCTCTGTTTGTCTCCCTCCCTTTCTATTTCCCTCTCCAGGGTATTATAGGACCCTGGTGAGAGGCTGAAGGAAACACCCTGTAGTGGAAGCATCTTGTGATTGGCTAATCATGACCCCTGAGATTATCTATGATCAATCCATGTTTCTGAGGGGGTGGGGGTGGGGGTGGGGCGGGGCTTTCTCTCTATCTCCTCCTCCATTGGCCATGACATCGAAGCTGTAAGACCCTTAGCAGGCAAAGGCAGGAGCAGAAATGCATAGCAAGGGACAGATACGGATTGAGACAGATAGTCACCCAAGATACAAACTTCAAATTGCACGTCCCCTCACAGCAGAGAAGACTTTCTGCTATAGATTTAAGAAAGGTCTCCTAACTCTGAGTCCAGCTAAATCGCCTGCCCAGTAAAGACGCTGCACCCAGTTAGAGTTGCATGAGCACTCTGCGAAGAAAGAAAGTGCTTCTAGACCCGGGAGTAAGAGGAATTGTTTTTGTTTTGACCAGATGCGTTGTTTAGTCAATCAGTGGGTGGTGACCAAAATGATCCCATTTGGGGTTTTCTTGGCAGAGAAATAGTGGAATAAAAAATGGAATAGTTTGTCATTTCCTTCTCCAGCTCATTTTACAGACAAGGAAACTGAGGCAAACAGGGTGAAGTGACTTGCTCAGGGTTATATAGTGTCTGAGGTCGTATTTAAATTCAGGTCCTCCTCATTGGAGGGCCAGTACTCTATGCACTATGGCGCCACCTAGAGGTACTGTTTGGGCACATGTGTTTCTTTATAGATCCCATTAATACCACATTACTATGTTCATGTTCACCCTTCTCATGGGTAAGGTGTGTATTTATGAGAAAGTGCTTCTCAGGGATGGGGAGGGGGAGGGTGTTTTTTGGTAACTACCTTTCCTCCTATGCCAGCTTAGTAAAGTATGTTGATTAAGGTTTTCTGGCTGATTTTCAGTGGGAACCACAATGATGAAAGTCTGTGGTTAGGACTAGCTACCCACAGGTTAACTCTACAGAGCTTGCTTTTCCTCTGGGGATCCAAATGGCAAGTCAGGGGAGTGACCCATATGGGGTGCTATAGATGGAAGGAATAATTATTGGCTGTTCTCTCTTAGAGAGAAAGAAGGGAAGGTGAGGGCAGAGAGAGACACAGAGAGAGACAAAGAGAGACATAGAGAGACAGGGACAGAGAGGCAGAGACATAGAGGCAGAGAGACAGGAAGAGACAGATAGAGAGAGACAGAGAGAGAGAGACAGAGAATGAGAGAGAAAGAGACAGAAAGAGAAGTAGAGAGGCAGCGAAAGAGCCAGAGAGAGAGACAGAAAGGGACAGAGACAGAGATAATGTGCTATAATTGTCCAGTACACATGGAAGGAAACCTCCGAGGGAAGGTGCTAGCTGTGGAAGGGTGGAAGTAAGAGTCAGGGCAGGAAAGACCCCTTATAATGGAAGATGAGTTTAGAGCTGATGGAAGGAAGCTGGTGAATCTAGGAGGCAGAAATAAAGAGGGTATAAAGAACATTCCAGGAGTGAGGGACATGACAGAAGATTTGAGAGACAGAATGTCATGTACAAGGAAGAGCAAGATGCCATGATGGCTGGATCATAGAGTAGAAGGAGGTGAGAATGCTGGAAAGGAAGGAAGGGGCCAGGCTGAAAAAAGCTTTCAGCACCAAACAGAAATGTTTTTATTTGATCTTGGAGCTAATAGGAAGCCCTTGGAGTTGGATGAGTTGGAGGGTGACACGGTCAGATTTTGCTTTAGGAAAATCCCTTTGGAAGTTAGGTAGAGGATGGATTGGAGTGGGGGAGGCACTCATGGTATTTCTAGTCATTAGAAGATTATTAAAATAGCCAACGTGAGTAGTGATCAGAGCCTGCGCCAAGGTGGTGGCTGTATAAGTGGACAGAAGAAGATATGTGTAGGAGAGACTGTGGGAAGCTAGGTGGTACAGTGGAGACAGTCCTGCCTTTGGCATTATGAAGGCCTGAGTTCAAATCCTACCTCAAGTGCTATGTAACCTTAGACAAGTCATTTAACCATTGTTTGCTTCACTTTTTTCATCTGTAAAATAGAGATGGTAATAGCATCTACTCTAAGGGTTGTTGTGAGGACCACGTGAGATAATGTTGGTAGAGCAATGTGCTGCATAAATGTTAGCTATCATTATTATTATATTGTTGCAAAATGACAATCCTTAGCAACTAATCAGAAATGTGGAGTGAATGTGAAAGATGGCGCCAAAGTTGAGAGCCTGCTTGACTGGGAGGAGGGTGGTATCATTGACCATCCAAGGTGTCTAAGGGAGAAAAAGGTGTTGTTGTTGCTGTTACTGTTGCTGTTTTAAAGACTAGGTCTTCCCACCTTGTCCAGGCAGCAAGTACAGGGGCTTTTCACGGTCCCACTTCTGGTTGTCATGGGAGCTTTGACATGCTCCTTTTTTGATTTGGTCCAATTCACCCCTCCATAGACCACCCAGTGGCCCCCACTTCCTTATTGATGATCCTAGTATGACACTGATCTGGATAGCCCTTCAGAATTCCCAAGTTCAAGAGATTCGCAAGTCTTAGCCTCCTGGTGAGCTGGAATTATAGGCATGTATGACAATGTTTTTGTTGTTTAGTAATTTTTTAGTTGTGTCTGATTCTTTGTGACTCTCTTTGGGGTTTTCTTGGCAAAGGTGCTGGAGTAGTTTGCCATTTCCTTCTCCAGCTCATTTTATAGATGAGAAACTAAGGCAAACAGATGAAGTGACTTGCCCATACAGCTAGTAAGTATTGGACAGCTATGACTAGCTGTCATACAGCTAGTAAGTATTGGACGGTGGATTTGAATTCAAGAAGAGGATTCTTCTTGACTCTAGGCCAGGCATTCAATCCACTGCACCACCTAGCTGCCCCTATGTATGATGATGCTTGGCAATAATCGATTAAATTGGAAGAAGGTTGAATGGGGGCTGGGGGTGGGGCAAGGGGAAGATAATGAGTTTCTGAATAGGATTAGTTATATTTCTCTTTGGCAATTTGGTTTCCCTCCATCGTTGGGGCTCACCCTGTTGGTTCTAGATATAGTTTGGACTCCCAATAAGTCTAATGCATTATAGCTCCTAATTCCCAACTCCAGGTATTTACCAGCCTCAGTTCCCAGTAAGAAGTATCATAGGTATGCAGCACTGCCCAATGGCAAACCACTCCAGGATCTTTACCGAGAAAATCCCAAATAGGATCGTGAAGAGTAACACATGACTGAAATGACTTAACAAAAACACCCATCATGCCAGGCTGGAAAATTGTTTACATGTTAACAGGGGGATAAGAAACAAATGTCTTCTCAGAACTCGTAATGTCTCCAAGGGTTGTAGAGAAAAGTTAAAATGGTGGGGCACGTGGGTGCTTTTGTTCTGTTTCAGTAGTCTTAGGGGAAAACACAAATGGGAAGGATAGGGGATTCTGCTGGGGGGAAAAGGAGGGAGAAGGGGAGAGAAATCACTGTTTCATAATAGAGTATAAGATGAAGCTATATAGCCATGAAGGAAGGGATGGAGAGAAAGGGCATCCCATTAATGTCAATTTAATCTTATTGAATGAAGAAAGATTGAACAAAATTACCCAGAAAGGAATTTACTTACTACTCAGCTGTGAAATGCACTTTTATAAAAACTGAAGAGATGTTGAGGCATAAAGCTTCACAAAAATGTAGAAAAGCAGATATATTAAGCACATTTGATCATAAAACAAAAATTATATTCAATAAGGGACTCAAATAATTTTAAAAGCAATTAGAGGCTAAATAACATAATTCTATGGAATTGATGCATCAAAGAACAAATTATCAAAACAATACCAAATGATCATCCAATTCCACCTCCTACCATCAGAAAGCGTATGTGTAGTGAGTTCACTCTGGCTCACTTTCCCAGAACCATGTAGTCTACACCCATCCTTTCAGGATTTTAGGGTACCCTGAGGAATTGGGTATTACCTTCTCTCTACTATCTACTCTATCTCTATCTATCTATCTATCTCTACTATCATTGGCTTGGGACCCACCAGAAATGTTTCCTTAGGCGTCAGTCACTAGTACCCCGGTTCTATTTAATGTTAATTGGGTTTTGCTGAAGGATATTTACTGGGAAGATATATCAAGACCAAAATACAAATAACTCCCCAAATACCTCTGGCACACACTCTTCCCTCCACCACCTCCATGTCTTCTGCAGAATAGGATCATTCATAGCTTAGTTCCTACCTAACATCGTTTCCACCAAGTTCATGTCCAGATGTGGCATATGAGCTCTCATTTCAGCTATCCTTGGGCAGGATCCAAGAAAACTAATTCCTGAAAACCAGTCTTTGCTCTTTGGGACATTGATGTTTTACTGATTTAAAAAAAAATCAGACCTCTGGAATGCCAGGATGCTGGGAAACCCTCCTGACTTTTCAAAACTCACAACTTTGGAGGCAACAATTTGTTTGACTAGAATGGAACACATCACATGCAGAGGCCAAAGACAGAGGTCCATCACACAGGGTTGTGTGGCCTCAGAGGGCACACCATCGCAGAGTCCAGCTGAGAACAGATGAGCTGAAGGGCAAAACTGACAGACCTTTTTAAATGCCTCTGTAGACCATTACTATCAAACTCAAATAAAAGCAGATCCCTGTGGGCCACGTATTAACTTCGAAAACCCACAGATTAGCATCATATACATTGTATTTTTTAAACATCTCCTAATTATATTTTAATGTGGTGACCCTATTCTTAAACTTTGCCAGCTTCAAGTTTGACACTTCTGCTGTAGACCATTGAAGAGTCCACTCTTCACCAAGCAGTCAGGTGACCAGAAACGCTTACAGAATATCTCTGCATGCTCTAATATCTTTCCTACATTATCAGTCTTTCCCAGAAGCAGCCTTCCCAGCATCTCTATGTGGGAGGCACCATCAGAGATACTCTGCACATGTCCCATACTCCAGCACAGAAAAAAAAATGGAATGCATGTGCTACTTGGAGAGAGAGAGGGGGATATTGTCACAGAACCAGTTTGATTTTCTCTTCTCCATCTCCCCTTGATATTGATCAAAATGTCCTATTGACCAATTAGGTTGAAAATTCATGGCTATGTTAACGCAACATGCCAGTTACTTTATGTGTGATTACAGTACTAGGGGGAAGGAATCAATGAAGAGGAAAGGGTACCACAGCCAGTGGGTAGTAGATGAACTGCATCTTGGTTCTCCAACTGTAAATGTATTGTGTTCCCTGGGAACCCAGTTCCAGGGTAAAATTTCAGGTTCTCTACCTAGTAAATGCCCCATGTCTGTGACTGGGAGAAATCATTTAAATTTTCCTCATCCATCTCCAGGTGTGTGTGATTGACTTGCTGCTCATGAAATCAGAGTCTCACCTGCCTCTTTGACAAGCTCTGGGCTCCACAACAGACTTTCATTAGCTTTCTAAGTGTCTGGGCTTCTTAACCTTCATTCCATCTACCGTACTACTTTGCCTTGACATCTTCAAATTAGTGTGGAGGTTGTTTTCAGTCCTGACTCTTTTCTTGGGCTTCTTGTTTGTCATGGTGAGGCCTAGGGTCTCCTCAGTCACTGCTTTATGAAAGAGGTAATGGAATTGTCTACAACAAGGGAAAGGGAGGGTGGGATTGGCAGCAGCAGCCGCCCCAGAAACAGTGGCAGGAGGATTCTCTTACTCGGTCCGTGATTCCTTTCCAGCTTTGAGTAACCTGCACAGTTGGAAAAAATGCCATTTATTCCTTTTTCTAAGCCATTGGAAGATGACATCTGGGCTTGGACTGGAGGATGTGGAAGGGGACAGGGGGGCAGCATTATCTGCTGAAGGTTGGCGGAAAAAAATGAAGCCCACATATGACTCGAATTAGTCAAGGGGATGGGATGAAGAATTATTTAAAAGATTTGTTGGATATAGGTTGGTTGCTAAGGTCCTGTACTACTGACCCATTAGAGCATCTCAATGGATCTCCAGTTAGAATGTTTTCCCAACCTGACCTCTCCCTAGCATCCATGCTCATATATGTGATTTTCTCTAGTGCAAGTCAGCACCATCTTCTCTGTCCTGTCCAGTGTGCAAGGCCTAAAGGAAAGGGTAGTTTAGTATAGACCTCTCAGATTTCCTTCCCAAGTGGTTCC
This sequence comes from Phalanger gymnotis, assembly GCA_028646595.1. Classification (NCBI taxonomy): domain Eukaryota; kingdom Metazoa; phylum Chordata; class Mammalia; order Diprotodontia; family Phalangeridae; genus Phalanger; species Phalanger gymnotis. Next base: position 784,715,217 of record CM053622.1, read on the forward strand.
TCTTTGTCCTCACCCCACCCCACCCCAACCCCAACCATGTGATGGAAACATAGATCCATTCTCAGAGGGTGAGAATGTCAGTTGTTATGTTCCCTGCTCCAGTAAATTAAAAAAAAAACACAGGAAGGGTCAAGGCACTGGAGGTCAGGATCTTGGGATCCCATGGTGGAGAGGTAGATATACTTACCAGGTGTGATAGAGCCAGGTAAGGCCATAAGTGAGAAGAAAACCTATTCCCATAAGGACTCCCCGGAGCAGGGTGAGGATTAGAGGCCAAGAGCTATTCTTTTGCACTGGGGCTGAGGTGGGTCAAGAGAGAGAGGGAGAGGGAGAGGGAAAGGGGGAGGGAGAGGAGGAGGGAGAAGGGGAAGGGGAGGGGTAGAGAGAGAGAGAGAGAGAAAGAGAGAGAGAGAGAGAGAGAGAGAGAGAGAGAGAGAGAGAGAGAGAGAGAGAGAGAGAGAGAGAGAGAATGTGTGTGTGTTCTGGTCAACATTTGTCAACTCTATCTCTCCAACCTTACCCCCTCCTGAATACAGGTGTTTTACCACCCTCCCTCTCCTACTCACCCTGTACATAGAGGTTCAGGGAGGCATGTTGTGTCCCAAAAGGGTGCTGGACTTGGCAGGAGTATTCCCCACTGTCCCTTACTCTCAGACTGGGCAGCTTCAGAGGCAGAGCCTGGAAGTCTGAGGCTGGAGAGCTGCTCATAATTCGACCCTCCCAAATCCAACTGGACATGGCAGACAAGTTGCTGTCAACAATGCATACTAGAAGGAGGGTCTCTCTCTCCAGGAGAAGCAGGTAAGAGCCAGTTCCTGGGATCACTACTGAAAAGGTCATCAGCTTTAGGAATGAGAAACCAAGGTCTGGAGAGAAGACTTGTGCAAGGTCACATAGAGGAAATTAATATACGGCAATGGGACTTAGTTACAAAGGAAGTTGAACAGATCCAGTCCAACCTCGACTTCCTTCTTTTTCTGATTTAGATTCCACTGACCCCCAGAGCTGTGGTGGTGAGATAATGCCTTCTGTCTCCCTCTTTCCCTCTGCCAGCAGTCCATGTTTAACCCAGACCTGGCAGATGCCATCCACTTTACCCACAGACAGTGGTTGGGTTTTTGCAAAAGCCTTCCTTCACAATTAAGGGAAAGATGGTATGAGATCTATCAAGATTCCAGGGCACAGAATTATCCAGGGCCAGCCAGAGTCCTGAGACTTGGTCTCAACATGGCTGTGGTGTGATCATGAATCCTGACCCAGCTTCCTGGACTAATCAGCTCTGTTGCTGCCAAGTTGAGCCCCAGGTCAGCTCCTTTAACAGGGAAAACCTTGACCGGGGTTAACTTTTTTTTGGATCATGGACCCTTTGGGCAGTTTGATGGTGAAACTGATGGACCCCTTCTCAGAATCATGTTTTTAAACAATTGAAAGAAATGCTAAATTCCAGTTAGTGGTTAGTGAAAATAAGGATGCGAGTTTTTCCCATCTAATACATAGACCCTCTGAAATCTATCCACAGATGCTCCAGGGTCAATGGACCCTAGGTTAAGAACCCATGATGGCAATACACAGTATCAGAGCACTACCCGTGGCTTCTAGAGTACTAAGCTCTAACATCTGACATTTCTTCTATGCATGCTATTGTGGAATTTCAAGTCAGTGAGCATTTGTCACATCCCCTCAGCCTAACTCCTTGCCCCCTACTAGGAGCAAGGTTCTGGAGAAAGCTGCACAAAACTAAGATGAGAAACAGTCCTCCATCCTCAGGGACTATCTGAAGCAATGTGCCATGTACGCAGCATAGTAAATAACCACTCATCTGAGAAGAGGAGCATGGCAAGGGGTGATCAAGGAAGGCTTCTTGCAGGAGGCAGCACCTAAGCTTAGTTCTACACCCACTTGTCCCACTCTCCTGGCCCACCCCAACCCCAAGACAAAGGAAAGATTCTAAAATATTTTGGGCCCTGGACTTGATTTCAGAAGACTAGGGTTAACATTGAGACTCTGCTACTTAGCATGCACAAGACCTTGGGCAAGTCCTTGGGCGCTGAGTCTCAGTTTCCTCATCTGTAAAGTAGGATGAATAATTCTTGTGCTTACTCACAGGCCCGGGGTGAGGAGAGACACTTGGAAACATTAAAGTGCTAAATAAATGAGATGAGGATGATGCTAATGATGATGGTGACTGGTATCATCATCATCATCATCATCATCATCATCATCACTGCTATTCCATGGTGAGAGGCATTTCTTCACAAGCAGAACCAGGCCCTGGAAAGAAGAATCCTGTCTCCCTTGTCCCCTAGTTCCACGGGCCACTAAAGAGCTGAGAGTGCCCTGCCCACAGATCCCTGATAATACCTGTCTTGTTTCCCCATACAACATGGATGGTCAAGTTCTTCGGGGTATCTGAAATGGAAAGTTGGAGGTGACTTTTGGGTGGAACCCAATGCTTTTTCCTCAGCATTGGGATGAGATAGGACCTTTTAACCCCAGAAACAAGGGCAGGAAATGGAAGAATTCCCCATCATGTATCCCCCTTTGTCCCCACCCCCTCAGGGCCCCAGATGTCTTGGCTATTCAATGACATCTTGTGTCTCAAGTCCTGGACCTCCTCTCCAGCTCACTCTCTCTTCTGGGTCTCCTGCCTCCGGCACTCACAGGATATATTGAGTTGGATGGTCCTCTCTGTGCTCACGTTGACTTTAGGGAAGGTTGCTCGGGCAAGTGAAGCTGGAGCCATGGTCCCGGGCCATTGGAGTCAGAGAGATCTCTGACAAAAAGGTTGTCTCACGGGCAGGATCCTGAGAGGAAAGGGCTGCCCCTCTCCAGGAGAAGATGGGTGGTGTCCCCTCCATACAGACCCCAGGAAATGTACAGTTCAGGGTCACAGGATGCCCAGCCTCCAGGGTTTGGGGAACATAGATGTCTGGCTTCTGTGTCAGAGCTAGGGTAAGAGAAGGAAAATGCTGAGCTAGACTCAAGGTCAAGAAACATGCCCAGTGCAACCCCCAGAGATAGCTGGGGTGGGGTGTGTGTGTGTGGGTGTGTGTGTGTGTGTGTGTGTGTGTGTGTATGTGTGTGTCCTCCATTGTATGTAACTAGCATGCTCTTCCCCAGCATGGTCTCGCCTAATTCCCAACATTGTCCCTCCTTCCAGGGCATCCTCTGCCTTACCCTGTGCCCTAAGACGCTCACTCCTAGCATAATAGGAGCATAGTTATCCCATGTATTATTCCCTTCCTCCAAACCTATGAAAATGCTGATTTCACATTTTCCTAAATAGTTTCTTTTTTTCTCCACTTTATACAAAACTAATAATTTATTGTCAACAAAGGGGCGTGTTCAAAGGGGTCTATATGCAGGTAGGAGAAGCAGCATTCAAACCTACAACCTCAAACTTCAGAACCTTTTGTCAGTATACCCAGTTGCCCCTATCCCTTCTGCCTTGGATCCTGTTTGCTCGTAGAAAAGTCACTGGAGGGGCGCACCCAGCCGCAGTCCCGAGTCCCTGGACATTTGCAAAGAAGCTCTCTCTGGAAGCTTATAGCACCCTCCGCCACCCAGTACATGAGAGGCTTTACCAGGTTTCCCCCGGCTCCACTCAGGACTCCCTTCCCTGGAAGGAGTAGGAACCCGTCACATTCACATAAACTTTAAAATCCAAGTAACTACGTTTCTGTGACTTTCCAGTGACCACCTCTAAGAAATATCTCCCGCTGTCTGCTTTCCGGACGTCAGTGATGCTTAGGGAGCAGTCCCATCTCCTTGGGAATGAGAGGAGGTAGAATCGCCCTTGTGTCTCCGCCTGTACCTCCCGATCTTGGTCGTTTGTGGCCACAGGGTTATCTCTGTCAGTGTCTGCCCCTTCTCGGAACCAGCTAGCAGTGAGGTACAGAAAATAGGGGAAAAGGTGGATCTTGCGGGGGACCGTGACACACATCCCCTCCCTCACTGCCACCGAGCTGGGCACCTGCAGGTCACGCTGTATCAGGGACCGGGACCCTGTGAACAAAGAGAGACCTAGTATCTTCCACCCTTCTCCCCACCCACTGCCTCCTCCAACCCGGTCCCCCCAGCCTCTATCCCACTCAATCGTCTTGTCCCCGCCTCTTCCACCCCCACTGCCACCCCCAGCCCTAGCCCCTACCCGACTCAATCCACCAGAACAGGACCAGCAGTAGCAGCTGCAGCAGAAGTTGCGACCTCATCTCTGGGCCTCGGCCAGCGTCCAAATTACTTCCCAGGCCCCCCAGGGCTTCTTCTCTGCAGCACCTTTGCAGTGCCCCCACCCCTATCCTAGCTCTGTACAAAGGAGAAGTTGAAAGAGGAAGCTGCTGTGGGAAAGATAGAAAAGGATACAAGAAAGGACCGCTAGTGGTGAAGTGCATAGAACTCAGGCCCTGGAGTCAGGAGGGTCCAAGTTCAAATTCAGCCTCAAACGTTTACTAGCTGTGTGACCATGGGCAAGTCACTTAATCCTGACTGCCTCCCCCCAACCAAAACCCCCAGGAAGATGGGTTTTTCATCTTGGGCTGACTCAGAGCCCTATTAGCTCTGAGAGGACAGACTTCATGCAAAGGCTGTATTGGTGGGCATTTGCAGAGGGAGTTGTGGGTTTCTCTTGCTGTTCTGGGATTAGCTAACCCACTTCCCGGTCCTGAAGATTTTTGCAGCTCTGTTGAGGATGGTTTGGAGAATACTTTCAGGAATGCTACAAGGCTGTGGATCAAGGAACCAACAACACAGTCCCCAAAGAATCAAACTTATGAGTGACTCAAATAAATAACAATAAAGAAGTACATCTCATAGTGGGTATAAAAAGCCTGTGGCATATTATTAGTAGGGACTTGCTTGTTTAAAAATCAATGGTAAAACATATGATAGCATCTAGGAAACATGTGTTGGGAAAATGAAGAGGGCTGGGCATGTGCACTGCAAGACTCCTGTACATTTTTAAATCTAAGAAAGGCTGCCAGAACATTTGATGCACCCTACAGGAAAATATGGGAGTCACACCAGACCAGAGGTGAGAAAACTCAGGCAACTGAATCTGATGACAGCCTGTCCATGACCTTTGAAAGACATCCAAGAATGGGAGGGAATTCTTAGCTGTGGTTTGCACTCTGGGTCCTTAAAAATAAACAATGATTTCTTCCTTTTTTTCAGGAAGACCCCTTAGACTTAGGCTTGTAATCTACACCCATGCAGGAAGTCCCGACATTGATGAGGTTATGAATCTGCTGAAATATTGAAGCATTATCCAAAGGATGGCTAGTGACCATCTAGAAAAGGAAGCAATCATCACTCAGAGCCACCAAGAACAGGTAGAGGCCACGCAACTTCTTGGTCTCTTGACAAGGTTACTAGATCAGGTGAACCCTGTAGAGGTAATTTTCCTGGATTTTGTTTTGTTTTTTAAGTTATGTTGTTGCCTTTTGTTTTTATTCATTTTCTTCCCTCCCTGCTGCAAGGCAAGTCTTGCCCCAAATTACCCAGATTTTAGCAAAGTATTTGCTAACATCTCTCTGATACCCTGTGGACAAGACAGAGATTTAGGTTAGAAGAGAATATATTGAGCATGTTAGGAGCTGGTCAGGAAGAATAGTTATTACTAGTTTAAATTCAGCTTAGAGGGAGGTCTTTAGTGGGGATCCCCAGGAATCTGTGCTTGGTCCTGTGCTATTGAATGTCTTTACTAATGATAGGGTTAAAGACTAATCAGATTTGCAGATGAGGCAAAGCTAGAAGAGATGGCAAATATGTTGGGTGGTGGAAATGCAATCTAAAAACATCTTAACACACTAGAAAAAATGAGGCAAATCTAACAAGATGAAAACTAAAAGGAATCAATTCCAAGTCTTATTCTTAGGTACGAAAATCACCCTCAGGATCACATAATGTGGGAACTATGCTAGATTATAGCTGGTCTGAAAAACATCTGGGGGTTGTAGGGTCCTGCCAATTCAGCATAATCCAACAATGTGACAGAGTGATTTTAGGCTGCCTTAAGAGAATAATACTTTCCAAAACCAGAGGTGAGGATCCCTTTGAAGAGATTTCCCAATGTGGCACCTCTGTGGGGATGTATGAAAGAAAGGTCATTTTCTCTCCCCCCCCCTTCCTCCTTTCTGGACTTCAGAGCTCGGAGTGCTTCCTGCCAGCCATACTTACTCTTAATCAGCTGCTGATCCCAGCTCTGCTCTGTGGAGGGCAAGCAAGGCTGCCTGGGGCAACCACTCATATGTGTCTTCTTTGCCTTGGTACAAGGCCTTGTGAGATCTTAAAAGGCAGCTGGCATCTTCCCATTGCTGGGTGCTTGAGCAGCAGGGTGGTGTCCATCAGAGGAACAGCAGCAATAGCATTAGGGGAGAGAGAAAAGAGTCACCTAGGGAGAGAAGGAGACAACTGGAAAGCAAAAGCCCGTATTGTGCTGACTGGGCTCCGCTCAGGGGACATGAAATGCTGCTGCTCATGTAAAGGCTACTAATGAGCAGCTCTGGAAAAGAACTGTTTGCAAATATCCCAGTAAAGCTGGAATATTAACTTTTCAACCAGCTGTTATCATTCTATGATTATTTGCTCAGCATTCCTTTTTCCATGTGGGAATAAAACCACCTCTTCCATATCTGACTGCACCTGGTCAACAGACCTGGACAAACTATGCCTTGGGCTTAGAAAACTCAGGCAACTGAATCTGATGACAGCCTGTCCATGACCCTTGAAAGACATCCAAGAATGGGAGGGAATTCTTAGCTGTGGTTTGCACTCTAGGTCCTTAAAAATAAACAATGATTTCTTCCTTTTTTTCAGGAAGACCCCTTAGACTACAGTTAAAAATAGATTTGTTCCTCTGGAATCTGAGGCAGAGTTCAAATTGAAACCCTAGGATCCTTTCCCCCCTGGTGAAGATACAGGCAACCTCAGAGTAATGAACTCTGGGAAGGTTAGGAGCTAGGATTAGCAAAGATCACCAGCCACGGGGGTCCTGGCTAGCTACTGGGCTAGGCATAACATTGCGGAGGAAATTAAGTAGGAGAATATTCTTTACCAGAACAGTGAAGAAACTGGTCATCAGACATTAGGAGGATCAGTTGAAGGAAGCGAGATGTTTAACCTGGAGGGGAATAGACATTGGAGGTTGTGAAACCTCTTCTCAAGGCTGTAATATGGAGGAGGAATTCTCAATGGGTGCAAGCCACAGAGAAGCTGATTTTGGATCAAAGTAACAAGCATCTTCACAATTAGAGCTATGCAAATTTGAAAGAAGCTGTTCCTGAAGAAAATAGGAACTTAGGGGAGGGGCAATCAGCACAGGGGAGAGAGTACTAGAACTGGAGTTAGGGAGCCTTGAGTTCCTAACCCAATTTAGACTGTGACCCTAAGAAAGTCACCTACCCTCTACCTCAGTTTCCCTCCTCTGTAAAGTGATCACATGAATAGTACCTACCTCTTGAAGTTGTGTGGAAAAAATAAGATAATATGTATAAAGCCCTTTGCAAACCTTAAAGCCATATAAATGCTAGCTATTTTTGTTATTATTATTTAAGCAAAGGCTGATGGACTGATTGCCAGTAACTCAAAGAGGAGACTCCCAGTCAGGTGTGTGTTGGACTAGATGGTCTCTGAGTTCTCTTCTGCCTCCAAGATGTCTTGATTCTTTCCTTCTTTATAAATGTGCACAAATTACCCTTTTGTTGATGGGTTCTTGAGTTTTTCCAAAAGAAGAAGTGACACTCACTGTCTTTCAGTTTAGAAACTCCACTCTCTTCCCCTTTTGGAAGCTGACATGCAGATTTGCTTCTATGAGGTATCCTTCCCACTCTCTGGAGTCTTTCAGAATCGTGGTCAGGTTGTCCTCAATCTCATCTGTCAGTTCTTTCTACGTTCAATGTTTGGTTTATCCAAGTCTGTTGACCTGACCTTGTTAAGAGTGGCTAGATGCCCTCTCTTCCAGTCTGACCACTTAGCTTCCAGTTTTGGTTCCCTGTTGGGCAATCCTGTTCCAGGCACTTCCCTCCTATGAACCTTCTGAACCTAACGAGGGGCTCATCTCCTCCTTGATCTGCTCCAGTCTCCATTGCCAGTTGATTATGAATGAGGGAGAAGATGAGGACTGGGTTTAGTTTGGAATTAGATGTAGATGAGGAAAAGATGAGCATGGGGTTTGGGTTGGACCCCCAGGGGTCCCTGGACTACATTTTGAGAGTGACCATCCTAGCTAATAGTTAAGTATCTATTAAAAGTCTTATTGAATTAAAGAATGTATTTTTGAGAGAAGGAAAAGCTGCGTATGGCTGTAGAAATCAGAGAAGGATTCAGTGGGGGAAGTGTAGAATTAGTATTTTAGGCCCGTCTAATTGTATTTTTCCTTTTAGACAACTCGACATCACTACAAATGGCTATAGGTAGGCTAGGTATTGATAAATGGCTATAAGAAATTGCCTTTCCCTTGAGAAACTTTGCTGCCTCTAGGCAGAATAAAAAATACCTTCCCAATATGCTGTAATCACTCTTCCTCTCAATAGATTATCTGTTCCCAGAATGCTCTGTGCTATCCCTCATCTATCTTTTAATTCTGCACTATTTCCAATTACCCTTTGTCTATCAAATTATGACTAAAACAGAGTCATTTCTTTATCTTTGTGAAGAAGAGACCTCATATGTTGACAGAGGGATGAGGAAGGGCTGGTGAGAGAAGAAAAGAAGTGGAATAGAATCTGTGGTGAGTGATAGGCAGTTGAAAAGAAGTGAATAGAAGGATTTTGTGACATCAAGGTCTCTCTTCTCTGTCCCATGCTCTTGAACTAAAGGAGGAGGGGGCCCAGCACAGGTCCCTCTATTGGCTTTCTCAGGTGCTTCCTCTCACCCTCCTAGTCTCCCTTTGTCTGAACTTTGGCAGGCTTTGCACTGATTGACATTCGGTTTAGCTGATTGACTTAAAAATGAATTTATTTTACATTGTGCAAAAGTTTGGAAATCCCAGTTCTATGTTGATTCCCCAGCCAGCTACAGCTCAGAATTGTTCCCATGTATCATCTGGTAAATCTAGTTAGCTGGTGATTGTCTTCTCTCTAGAGACTTTCTCCCAGGGCTTCCTTCTCAAATCACACCCGAATTCCATCCATGCTCTTTACTATGCACTCACTTCACACCCTAAGAGATACCTTTGTTCTTTATACCCTCCATGGAATGCACAGAGCCCCTAGGGGCCTGGGTTTACATAGGGCTTACAGGGAGAGAGTCGGCTGAGGTTAATCATATGTTATTGGTAGGCTGGTGGGGTCAGGAAGCCTAGACTGATAGCCAAAGGGAGAGTTTCTAAAAATTGAACAGGGGGACTTACTCAGAATGAAGAAAACAATTGTTACTCTTCCCTAACACTTGCTAAATAGTTTCAGTGCCTAGTAATAAACATAGGAGGCAGTATTATAGGAAACGAGCCACTAGGGGGCGCCTTAGTGCACAGAGTGCTGGGTCTCGAGTCAGGAAGACTCATCCTGAGTTCAGATCCAGTCCCAGACACTTAGTAGGTATGTGACCCTGGGCAAATCACTTCACCCTATTTTCCTCAATTTTCTCATATGTAAAACGAGCTGGAGAAGGAAATGGCAAACTGATGTAGTATCTTCACCAAGGAAACCTCCAAGGGGGTCACAAAGAGTCAGAGCTGACTGAAAAATGACTAAACAAAAAAAAAATTATAGGAGATAGCCCTATGAGGGTGAGAACATAGACTCCTCCGATTATTAGGTTTTGATACTCAAACTAAAGAGATACAAAGAAGACAATTATAGACCAATATTTTTACTACATATTGATGCAAAATTTAAACCAAATGGTTCAAATCAAAGTCTTAAATTATTTTGTAGCAAACTATTAAAAACATGCGCTATGACCAGATTAAATTTATGCTAAGAATAGGGAGGTTGATTCAATGTGAAGAAGTTAATAATAAACCTGACAAACCATATTAGTAGCATGAATAATAACCATATGATAATAGTTGCTGAAAAAGTTTTAACAAATTCTAACATCTGTTCCTGTGTTTTTTAAAAACCCAACAACAATAGAAAATATAGGAATCAGTAAAAAAAAAAAAGTTATCAGAAAATGAGGGAAAATGGGATTTAACAGAATCAGATCTCATATTGTGTGCTACAATCTAGCAGGCATCAAAATGATTTGTTGCTGGTGAAAAAAAATAAAATCAATCAGTGGAAAAACTTAGCTATGCAATATTTAAAAAGGTAAATGAATACAATAGCCCAGTGTTTGATAAACCAAAAGACCCCAGTTACTGGGGGAAAGATTTACTATTTGACCTAAACTGCTGGGAAATGTAGAAAGCAGTCAGGCAGAAATTAAGTAAAGACCAACATCTCATAACAGGATAAACTTCGAATGGATAAATGACTTAGACATAAATGGTGACATGATGAACAAATTAGAGAACCAAGGACAAAATTATATTTTTCAGTTTATGGATATTTTTATGACCAAAGTGTCAGAGAGGTTCATAGAAGATGAAATGAATGAATCTGATTATGTAAAGTTTTATAAAAAGTTTTTGAACAAATGAAATAAAGGCAATTAAAATTAGAAGGGAAATGGTTAACTAAGAAAAAAAATCTTTGCAGTGAGTTTCTCTTATAAAGGTTTTGTATTAAATATATGTGAGGGACTTAATTAAATTATGACTCAGAACTATTTCCCAATATCAAAGGATATGAACAGGTAATTTTCAAAAAAGAAACCAAAGCTACCAACAACCATGTAGAATATTTTAAATGGCTAAAAATAAGAAAAATACACATTGAAGCAATTCTGAGGTTCTATCACATAGTCACAATATTGGAAAAGATGAAAAAAAGGAAAAGGACAGATGCTGGTGCGGCTGTGAGAAAACAGAAACAGAAGTACTCTTTTGGTGGAGCTGTGAATTAATCCAGCCATTCTGGAAAGCAATTCAGAACTATGCTCCCAAAGCCACTAAAATATGAATTACCTTTGACCCAGGAAAACTATTACTACCCCAAAGAGATAAGAAAGAAACAAAGGACCTATATGACCAAAAGCAATTATAGCAGCCCTTTTTGAAGTAGCAAAACACCCTGAAAACCAACAGGGATTCTCATCAATTTGTGGAACGAGTAAACAAATGATGGTATAAAAATGTAATGGAATATTATTGCCTTATAAGAAATGATGGATTGGGCATTTTGGGAGAAACTGGGCAGACCTAGATGAACTCTTGAAGACTGAAACAAACAGGTCCAGAAGAACAATTTACACAACAAAATTATAAAGTCAAACAACTTCTAAAGACTTTAGAACTTGGATCAATGCAATGACAAAACATGATTCTAGAGATCCAAAAATGAAGTCTGCTACCTACCTCTTGAGAGAGAAGTGATCAACTTATAATTAAGAATGAGACTTGCTTGTCAAAAAGGAGATTGCCAATGAAGGAACCATTTTTTTGTGAGGTTTTTTTCTTTCTTTTTGTTTAATTGGGAGAGGACGGCAGGTCTCCTTCTCCTATTCCTCAGCTGGCCAGAAGAAGACTTGTTAGTTTTTCGTCAATGTTTTGGTAGCATCCTCAGATCAGCTGATGTCAGTGTTTGCATTGGGAGCCAAGGACAGATTGGAGTCAGGGCTTCAAAAGGAACCCAGTAAAGAAACCCATGTGTAAAGGGAACTCCACTTATAACTCTCCTGAGTTTTTTTCTCCCTCCTTCCCAGGAGCCTTGGAGATATCTCCATCTCTTCTGATTGATGAGTCACTGTTTTGGATCACTATTTCATGAGGTGATCAGGACATTCAGGCATACTTCTGTCTTGGCACCACTCCTGATTCTCCAGATTCTCCCCTTGTCCTTCTCTGTCCCAATTTTCTAGCTCATCAAATTTGTAATCTTCTCCTCCATTAGAATATAAGCTCATTGAGGGTAGGGACTATTAGTTCTTATTTTTATCCATATTCCCATTGCTTAGCATAGTACCTGGTGCCACATAGTGAGTGCTTAATAGCTGATTTGTGACTCTATCATCTTTTCTATCCTTGTAAACTGAAAAGAATACACTGAAAAAATGTGATAAGGCAGTTCTATTTTGTGCTGTTCTTGTTTTTTTGTCTTGTTTTGTTTTTTAGGAAGAATTAGAGTCGGTCTGTCATGACCTGTGCTTGATAAAGTCAAACCCATGCTCTACATTGTAGGCTCTGGTCCTTTCAATTATAGGCTGTTTCATGAGCCGCCCCCCCAACCAAAGTTCCAGAGCACCCTGAGGGATGAGAGACAGGTTTTCCTCCAATGTCACTGGCTGAAGCCCCCTACTAGCTGTTGGCCCCATTGCTATGGACTAGTTATTAGTGCCTCAGTTCTATTTAATCATTTAATATCAAATAACTTTGACAAGGCATATACACTTCAAAGGTATAGCCAGAACAAACATAAGCATCTTCCCCAATACATCCAGGGAGTTTTCTCTCCTAAGTCATCCCAGTATCTGGTAGAATAAGCTCAGATTTAGCTCAGTTCCTATGTGGCATTGAACCCACCAAATTCATGTGCTAAGGTTAACATTCCTGCTGGATGCATCCTCAGTCCAACTTTTGTTGGCATTGGTTCAGAGGGTGACTTTGAAAGTTGTCCATTTCTCCTCAGCGCTGTGCTGACTGCAACCTGGCCTGGATTCCTATTCCCATATTCTTGTGGCTCATTCTGTCTTGATCCTACACTCCACCCTCTGAACCTAGAATAGGAAAGGACAAATGAAAAAGACCAATGACTCGGACCCTTTTTTTTGTGGACTACACAGCTTCAGAAGGTAAGAAGGCCCTAAAACCAACCCCCTTACTCACATGGTTTTTCTTTTTAAAAATGTTTTCTTTTCAATTCCAAATTCTCTCTCTCCCTTTACTCCATTGACAAGGCAAGAATTATGATGCCCATTATACCTATGAAGTCATGCAAAATGGTCTCATATTAGCCAGGTTTCTCCCTTCCCCCCCAAAAAAGGGAAAGAAAAATAAAGAGAAAAATGTACTTCAATTTGTTCATCAGTTCTCCATATGGGGGCAAATAGCATTTTTCATCATGAGTCCTTTGGAGTTGTGGTGGATCATTGTACTGATCAGAGTAGCTAATGTTACTGTTATTGTACACAATGTTCTCCTGGTTCTACTTGCTTCCCCCAACATGGTCATTCATCAGATACCTTCAGCTCCCTAGGATATGAAGCAAAGGGGTGCCCAAAGCTGCTTCGGGTTTTTTCAAGAGACCCCAGTGATCCAGCTCTGTTGTCCATCAACAAAGGCACCTCTCAACCAAGGTGACTAAAACTAGTTACAGAGCATCCATTCATGCTCCAAAGTCTGTCCAAAGCCCACTGCTCCATAAGGCTCCTGGAAGCCATCTGCCTAGATCTTGCACATGAGAAGCCTGCAGCAACTTGAGCAAGCTGAGAGGGTCTGTGCATATATCCCAGATCCCACTATGACTTCTTTAAGCTGAGCGTTAGTTGGCCAATAGCCTACGAAGTTCATTATCTTCCTTTTTTTTCATTTTTTTAAAAAAGATATTAGCCCTTCTTCAATGTACTACTCCCCTTCTTCATGGTGCTCTCACCATGAGCTATGCATGGTATCAAGCACTGGACATGGAAATACAGAAGTGATACAGCTTTTGTCCTCAAGGAACTTATATTCTAATAGGGTAGACAATACATATTGGGTGCAGTGATAGATATAGGGTGCTTCCATCCAGGCAGTCACAAGGGATGGTGAGTGGAGCCATCAGACAGGTGAACACCCTCTTTGTGGAAGTAATCACAGTATTTATTTGATATCCAGAGCAAGATGAAGAAAAAGGGTCCAAGATTACAAATGCAGTGAAAGAGAAGATGGCAAGATGGCACTGGCTGTGTTAGCAGTTGCATGGGCTGTGGTCCATGGTCTGGAAGACAGCTGGGTAAATCTGCCCTCACTCCCCAATCAAGGCAGCTCAGCACCCCTTGAGGGAGGCCTGAAACTGAGCTGATGACCTTTCTGAGGGTGCAGATTCTTGTTACACAGTTCAACCAGCACATCCACTAGTTCTTTTTGCACTGGACCAATTGGTTTATCTGGGACATAGAAGTGCAGCATATAAAGAGGTGCAGAGGTGGTGCAGTGGATAGAGAGCTCGGCCTGGAGTCAGGAGGATTTGAGTTCAAATATGGCCTCAGACACTTTCTAGCTATGAGACCCTGGGCAAGTCACTTCAATACAGTTTGCCTCAGTTTCCTTACCTGTAAAATGGAGTTAACAACAGCACTTACCTCGCAGGGTTTTTTCTGAGGTCTGAATGAGTTAATATTTGTAAAGCTGAGCACAATGCTTGGCACAGAGTTGTTATTTAGTTGTGTCTGACTCTTCATGACCTCATTTTGGGGTTTTCTTGGCAGAGATACCGGAGGTTTGCCGTTTCTTCTCCAACTCATTTTATAGATGAGGGAGTGAGGCCAACAGGGTTAAGTGACTTGCCCAGAGCCACACAGCTAGGAAATGTCTGAGGCTAGATTTGAACTCAGGAAGATGAGTCTTCTTGATTCCAAGCCCACTGCTCTATCCACTGTGCCACCTAGCTGCCTTGGCACATAGTAGGCATTTAGTAAATGTTTATTTATTTATCTATCCATCCACCCACCCACCCATCCATCCATCCATCTATCCATTCATTCATTTGTTCATTTCCTTCCTTCCTTCCTTCCTTCCTTCCTTCCTTCCTTCCTTCCTTCCTTCCTTCCTTCCTTCCTTCCTTCCTTCCACAAAGGCCAGCAAAGCTCTCTCTACTTAATTACCTTGGACATTGGCTCCAAATTAACTAATGAAGGAACAGGGCAGTGAGGGAGATGTCCTGAATGCTCATATTCACCCCATCTCATGGGTTATACAGAGCATGCACAGATATCTCCTGCTTGGTTCCAATCCAACATTCAAAAGTCAGGGAATTTATGTGAAGTTCAGAGGAATGCAATTTTAGAAAACCATCCAGAGACAGCCACCGTCATAATATCCAACTGAACCTCTGGGCTGGGATCCTTCTCAGGTCAGCTGTGTTGCTCATTTTTATGAAATCCAAGCAAAGCTACTTGATAAGTTTCATCCAACATATTTCAGATCTCTTGAAACATTCTTGTAGGTGAAGAAAGTCTTTGTGCTAAAGAATCTATTCTTTCATCGACTTTCTAGTTTCTTCTAACATGCATCTGATTTGTAGGTAGCCTACTCAGGGGCTGCTACTTCTTCCTCCATTAAAGTGATGTGATCCTGCTGAGGCTAACAGGCTGCATCATTTCTGTTTTAAATGTTCCAGGTCTCTACTAATATTTACAGAAATATTCATTTTTAGATACTTCAGGCTGATTAGCATCTGGAAGTTTGTAGTCTTTATTCGGGTGTCACTTCACTTAGCAGGCAAGTGGCCATTTGGTCCAACAGGTCCTGGCACGGGTCTGTGATGTGTGCTTCAGTAGGTTCCATGGCCTCCTTGGCTGTCTCTATTTTGGCATCATTTGCTCTGGGAAGGGAGGAAGAGGAAAGGAAGGAGGGGAAGAAGGAACAAGAGGGAGAAGAAAAAAGAGAGACAAAGAGGCAAGGGAGTAGGGGAGAGGGGAAGAAAAGAGAAGGGTGGAGAGAGAGAGAAAGAGAGAGGGAAAGAGAGGGGATGGAGGGAGGGAGGGGAGGCAGGAGAGAGGGAGTGGGAGAGAGAGAGAGAAAGAGAGAGACAGACAGACAGGCAGACAGACAGAGAGAGAGAGAGAGAGAGAGAAACCTTGCTTCCATTTTCCATGCATGTCTCTTTCAAACCTAAGCTGGCTCGTGAGTGCCTTGGTTTCTTTACATGAGACATCCCCTCTTCCCTCCTCATGGGAATTGTTTCTCTTTGTGTCTTCAG
Source organism: Phalanger gymnotis (assembly GCA_028646595.1). Lineage (NCBI taxonomy): Eukaryota > Metazoa > Chordata > Mammalia > Diprotodontia > Phalangeridae > Phalanger > Phalanger gymnotis. The sequence goes on from CM053622.1 coordinate 784,731,158, forward strand.
AACTTGAAGGCACTGGCCACTATACCCCATCTGTTATATAAACATGCTATTCCACAAAACACTCGCAACCTCAGCCTTTGTAGTATATCTGTCTTCCCCATGGGTGAATTTTGAATGTTCTCTGAGCTGGCCCAAGAGAGGAGACCCCTTCTCGCTGAATCCAGGTCAGTCTGGGCTGGAGCAAATTGGTTATCCCTCTTATGAAAATAGTAATCTCCCTGTTTCCACACATCAGCTTTCTGTTCAGCTTCCCCTTTGCTCTGACAACAGGGAGAGCCGGACAGAAGAAGCCATGGGCCAGGTGGACACATCTGAGGCCTGGCTCTCTCCTGCTCAGGAGATGCTGCTACTGCTGCCCTTAATCTGGGAGGGTGAGTGGGGCTGGATCACAGAGGAGGAGGAGAGGTTGGAGATACTGGTCCAGGATCCTTCTGTCTCCAGGGTCTGTGTGCCAGTTTGCAACATGTGAGGTCCAGAGGCAGCCTAAAGTGATCGTGCTGGAAGGGATGTGTACTCAGGCACCCTGCAACATCTCCTTCTATCTGGAACACATACCCAAGGTCACTCCAGGGCATGGCTACTGGTTTAAGAAAGGGATGTACAAACAATATGGCAAGCTTGTGGCCATAAATGACCAGAATGGGGAGGTGGAAGCGGAAGCAGATGCCCTGGGGCTGATTCCACCTCCTAGGGACTCCTGGAACAGCTCAGGCCTGGGGAATCTGCACCCTAGTCACTGTTTTGCATATTTTATCTCCATGAAATTTTCACTAGGAATCTCAGAGTTATCTAATTTTCAGGTGTATTAGCAATTTAGATTTGAAGACCTTTCCCATCCATTAATAGGCCATGTGACCTGCTTATGGGAAGCCTGAGTCACATGTGGTGGGAAGAGCTTCCTGACAGGAAAAGGAAGTTATGCCACAGGAAATGCTGAGAGAGAGAGAGAGAGCTGTTATGGTTGCTAATGGTTGCTAATGGCCGCCATCATGATAGTTAGAGCTGAAGAGACTGACTTAGCTGTACTTTGAGTTTGTTTTGGGGAAGATCCCAACAGGGGGTTAGAGAGGTTTTGGGATGGCGAGGCTCCATGTTATGATATTATGTGTGGAATGTTTCACTCCTGATAGATTGGATAAATGGCTTGTAGGATCTGGTTCTCTGGTGTCTGAATAAATGGCTCACTTCTTCTACCTTCTATGTGGGGAATCTTGTATACTTTGTGATACAGACCCACATAGGCACTTTTGACAATTATCATCTATATTGTTAATATTGCCTTACTGATACACCAGGTCACTGCAGATATGAATAAAAGATAAACAATGATCCCTGTGCAAGCACCAAAGGTGATAAAGCATTCTTGATATAGGGACAGCAGTCATTTCATCCTCAAAACAACACAAAAACTGAAAAAGAATAAAAAGTCCATAAGCTCACGGTCACAGAGGAGGGTGAAGTCCTGAAGTCTCTGCCTCGGGACTTAGTCTCTGGCTCTTCCTCTAGCCTCAGAGCTGAAAGCATGCTTAGAACGTGGATCATCAGATCGAGAAGACCCCTCCCCACCTTCTGCTCGCTCTGAGCATGAGCAGTCCTATTTCTATAGTATGGTGCACACTCATCCATTCTCTTCCTCAGCCTTGCTTATGTCTTCTGTACATTTCTTGTATTTATTTGCCGATCTTCATTTGCATGGACATTTGTCTTTCAGATAAATCCCATTTTCTCTCTGTTAGTATCTTCACAATCTTATTCTTAAATGTCCTCCTTCCTTCTTCTATGCCAGGCCAATCTATTACATGGGATCCTGTCTGTCTCTTCTTTGAATCCTTTGAATCCAGGAATATTCATTCTATTGGGACAACACCATGTCAGTAGCCAGGCACTTAGAAGAAAGGAGAACGGTAGAAGAAAAAATGGAAAGGGGAAGCAGGAAGTGGCATAGAAACTGAGGTTTGGTTCAAGCTAGGAAAAAGGTAAAGGGGGTGGGGGAAGCCTTGCAGGCATGGAGCACAGCCAGGGCAAATGCCTGGATTTGGGAGATGGGATGCCCTGTGTAACGAGTGGCCAACTGGCCAGTGTAGCTAGATTAGAGAGATCTTAGGGGAGAGTAAAAGTAACAGTAATCACGACCAGCATTTGGGCAGTGATTCAAGGTCTTCAGAACACTTGGCAAATATCACATTTGATCCTCTTAATAAGGCTGAGAGAGAGGGGTGCTGTTATTATCCCCACTTTATAGATGGTTGAACTGAGGCTCAGACAGGAGAAAGGCTTACAGGAAATGTCTGAGGCCAGGTTTTAGCTCAGCTGGTCATGATCTCAGGTCAGTTTGCACATGACAGGTGCAGCAGGGTTCGATGGTTAGCATCTGCTCTGGCCCAGGCACTGGTCACTGCCCCCCATCAGCCACATAGGCTGCTCCATACAACAGCCACAGCCCCAGCCTGTGCAGCACATCTGTCCTCCCCCCCACCTGAGTGCTGACTGTCCCTGAAGCTGGCCTAGGATAGGAGGCCCCCGCACTCCCAGAGCTAAGCTGAGGAGGACAGAAGCCCATGGGGGAAGAGGACAGGGGTTCCTCTTTTTTTATAATTTATTTTTTTTATTTTTAGTTTGCAATAAACAGTTCTACATAATTTTGAGTTCCAGATTTTCTTCCCTCCCTCTCCCCTTCCCCAAGAAGGCATGAAATCCCATATAACTTCCATGTATGACTTGGCATTGAATTAATTTACACACTAGTCAAGT
>CM053622.1:784734408-784784958 GCA_028646595.1 Phalanger gymnotis
AAGTAGGATTCCAAAGACTGAGACTGAATCTAGGTGCGTTTTCACTGCCTGGCCATGTTCCCAGACAACTTACTTGACCCTTGAGTTTTTCAGCTGGGTATGACTGCCTGTAGAGTAAAGAGTTCTATGTTCCAAGCTTGGGCAGAAGTGCTGTTGATCCACACCAGCACTTCTCCTTCCCCAAGAACCCCCAACCAGGACTGGACTTAGATCTTCAGCAGGCTCTGCACTCCTGCTCTGATCTGCCACTTAATTCCTCTCACCAGGTGGGCCTGGGGCCAGAAACAACTGCAGCTATAGTTCTGTAGCTGCCCCACCTCCGCTGCCCCAGGGGCGGTGGCTGAACCGCAAACTCTATGACCCTGTCCCCAGCAGCTTTTCCCACTAACCTTCTCTGTTGTCTTTGGTGTTTGTGAGTTGAGAAGTCTGGTAACTGCCACAGCTCATTGATTCAGGGCGCTAGGGCCCTCCCTGCCCTGCTCCTAGTCTGGTTGGTCCTGCTGCCGCCCATGCTGCGCTCTGCTCCATTCTGCTCCCAGCTCCATGCATGATAGACCTTACCCAGAGACCATCCAGACTGTCCTGGACTAGAGCCCTGCTTCCCTCCGCTATTTCGTAGGCTCTGCAGTCCTTCTCTGTTGTCTTTGGTGTTTGTGGGTTGAGAAGTGTGGCAACTGCCACAGCTCACTGATTCAAGATGCTAGGGCCCGCACCACCTGGCTCCTGGTCTGGTTGGTGTGTGCTGCCCACGTTGGGCTCTGCTCCGCTCCCAGCTCCATGCAGCATAGACCTTATCCAGAGACCATCCAGGCTGTCCTGGGTTGGAGCCCGGCTTCCCTCTGCTATTTTGTGGATTCCGCAGTTCTAGAATTGGTTCAGAGCCATTTTTATAGGTTTTTGGAGGGACTTGGCGGGAAGCTCGTGATAGTCCCTGCTTTCCAGCTGCCATCTTGGCTCCGCCCCCCCCCCCCAAGTTCAGTTCTTAAGGACCTTACTTATCATGAGATTGGACTCCCTCTCTTGTTCAAGGACTCACCCTAGTGGAAGCTCTCTCATTCTGCTCAGGCTTGGGTGAGGTATACATCCTTTGAAATGAAAGCCTAAAGCCATGGTGCCTCTGGTAGACAGGTACTTTCCTTATCCAAGAGATACCCAGCCCTTCATTTTAATATAGCCTGTCTCCAATTAGGTTAACGCTTTAGATTTTATTGCTGTTTGATGGACCACCAGCTGTTTTGAAGGGCATATAAACTGTGAGTCCATCCCCATGATTGTCTTTGGTCTCAGACAGAGGCCTAATGACCATTTTGGTTTTTTTTTTTTTTACTAATAACCTGCTGGCCTTATTAATAAAATGATTAAATTACCCAGAAGCTCTGTCTCTCTAACATTTTTTAAATGTCACACTAATCAGTACCACTCTTTACCCTATGGGTCAATAATGGCCTCTTGCTTTAGAGTCTCATCTTAGAAACTGGATGACATTGGACTGGCCTAGAAGAGAAATGAACTTGGGCCTGTTCAGGAGGAACCATTCTTCCCATCTGACCAAGGCCCATTGAACAGCTCAAGGTAATAATGGGATGCCAAGTCCTGACTTATTCCTCTACATAGGCACTCTCTCCCTGACTCATCCTCAAGCCTCAGAGCTGGAAGGACCCTTAGAACATGGAACACCAGACCTAGAAGACACCTCCCAGCAATCTGAGCACAGGACTTGAGAACTGGAAGGAACTTTAAAACAAAGTTCAAATTCTCTTTTGTTGGAAGAGCCCTCAGCTCTGAGTGGGGAGGAATTCATCCATAGGTGCCCAGTGAGTTAGTGGCAGAGCCATGACTCAATTCAATCCACATCAATGTCAATCAACAAGGATTTACTTATGGCTACTTACTTACCTGAACTAATGAACCAGAAGAAGTGCCTGGACCTAACAGCTTCTTTGTTCTCTGAGTTTACTCAGAGAATATCTCTTCCTATGTCAAGGAGGCTAGATGAGACTGAATCAAGAGCATTCTTTTCTCTGTCTATGGCCATTAAGGATGAGATCCTTAACTGGAGAGACTATCTTGAATATGGGACTTGTTTATCTTAATATTTTTTAGACATATACTATGTTATGGTATGTTAATGGTAAAGAAAATACAGATGTCCTGGATCGTAATTTCAGTTGATACATTGTCAACTTTTTTATCTTATTGTATTTACAACCTATTCAATTAAGAAAAGTCGTTTTCTTGTATCATGGTCAAACATACACAGAGATCATAAGTTGGTGACACAGACATGCTGAGCTGGGAATGTTCTAAAATGTATTTAAGCCTTCTCATTCATTTGTTCACACAGATTTCATCTGGCTCCATACATGTATGTATTCTGCTAGCTTTAAGAGAATAAACAATATGAATTTATGTATCACCTAGCCTGTTTGCCTCCTTTAACCAAATAGGTTGACAGCCATGGCACCATAGACATCAGATTGGAGCTGATAGGGTGTAAAGACAGAACAGCACCCCAGCCTCACCAATGCTAGACTCAGGCACCTTAGGATTCATTTTTCCTGGTGTCTTAACCTTGACAGGGTTGGGTAAGTTCTCCCTATTCCCAGCTTCCAAAGGACTCCCGCTAGTTTGGCTAAAGTCTACAATTCCTTTTGAGCTGGTTTTGGGACTTTTGCATTAGGTTGCTTTGGATTACTTAGGTCCCCTTTGAAGATCTGTCTAGAAAAATAAGCTATGGGTCAATCAGAAACTAAAATAGAAATCTGGCTAACAAACATACCATTACCGGTCTGATGACCACAAGTATTACCCACACTAGTGTCAATCAACTATAGATAGCCTCAAATTATATTGGCCACACTAGGGCTCTTTTGGACTGGTTAAAGTTACTTTAGCTCAAAACAAAATGAAGTTTAAAGGCCAATAAAACATCTAGCCAGGAGTGGGAATGTTTCCATTATGGGTTTGCTGAGATGGCTGAACAAGAACAAAAGGCAGAAGCCTTTTCCCTTAAGGCTCACAAAGCTGCTTCAGCATCACCCTCAGCACTGGCTAATTCCCTCCATCTCACTCTCTTCTCTTGTCCAACAACTCCAACCATTGCTGCTCCACCACTCTTTCTGCCCTAATTCCTCTCCTTCCTTCCTCCTTTCCCTTAAAGGTTTTACTCCCTCCCTTCTTGCCTTCCCTTACCTGCCATAGCTCTGAGGAGGATAACTTTGTTACACTGCCATCGTCTCTTCCCCTCCCCTTCCCCACTTCCCTTAAGGACTTTGTTCTTGAGGAGGACAGCTACACTTTGGATGTAGGTTATGGAAAATCAGAAACATCAAGGATGCCAAGGCTTCCCCCAAAGACAATAGAGATGCTGCAAATGAAGGTTGCAGGATCCACTCACCTACCCTGTCAGGTCTTGAATCCTTTCAAGTTCCCCAACCCTCTTTTCTCAGAATAATAATAGCCAATTCATGATGGGGATTTCTAGCAAGCCTCTAAGTCTCTCTCTTTAGTTAACTGTGAGCTCAGTTTGTATTTGTCCTGTCATTAATTGTCAAGTTCTGTCTGTCAGTGTGTGTCTGTGTATGTGTCTTGTGTGTTGTGAGTGAGTCTATTCAGATTATGGGATTAATCATTAAAAAATTTGGAAACTGATTAGTTGGAATTATGGGAGAAAACTCTTGAGACCATAGGTAACTCCAGGAACTCGCTCGTGCTAAAACACCTCTCCCTAGTCCCGATCACTTATCTTTCCCCACTCCCTCCCCAAGGTTAAAAGGGCATATCTTTTTGGGAATTTTTAACACCCATAACGGTTCTTGTTAACTCCTCTCATCCCCAGATCAGATTAAGAGAAGAGAATGCTGGAGGATTGTAGGGAAAACTTAAATCACCCTTCCCCACCTGGCAAAAGAGGGGAGGGGCAGCAATTCACAGACTGGCGGTAGTTCTGTGCCCCTTGGGCACCTCGTAGCCCATCCTTCTAGGCAAAGCTTGCAAATGTCACCCAGGTCCTATACATTTTGCCCACACTGTCCCAGCAGCTGCAAACCACCCCAGGCTCAGTAAATTCTGCAGTTGTGGGGAAGGGAAACGTTGACGGATTGGGCCTGTGACTAGCATTCCCTAAGCCCTGCCTCCAAGAATTATCACCACTGGGATGCCAGCTTCTGCTCTCAGTAAACTTCAGATTTCTCTGTTCCAGTTGCAAAAATGTATTTTATGTTTGTTTGACCAGTTTCCTGATTCATAAGGGGAAAATAATGATGGTTGTTGTTATGGGATCAAAATGATATAATGATTGTAAAATGCTTAACACAATGATTGGCATATGTTAGAAACAACATTATTATTATCTCTCTTTAATGTAATTGTTAACTCTGAAGTGGTTTTTAAATGCCAAAAATAACAGGTTGAATAATTTCTATATGTGATAATCTGGAACTGCAATTGATGCCATCTGAAGTTTTTTATTCCTGTATTTATAAAATTATATTGTATTTCTAAAATTCTCTTAGATTGTGAAATTTGAGGAGATCATTGTGTGGTAGAAATGGTATCATAGAAATTTTAATCTGATTTTGATATATGTGAATTGAGTCTTTAAAAAGGTGCGTGATAAAAAATGTGATAATTTGAAACCGTTATATTTGGTTATAAACAAGTAATAATGATGATAATAATAATACTCACGTTTACTATGATTGCAGATTTTCCATTTGAAATCTTGCCCATTATGAAAATATATATGGTGGTTTAAAGTTATAGCTTCAATATATTAATGATGAGATGAATGACTCTCTGTGCATGGAGATTTAGAAATGCATCCACCTAATTTGATAATAGGTTGCTTCGAGTTTTAAAATACATAATAATACTTAAGGTGTTGCAAATTTTTAAAGGCCTGCTAAACTTTGTTAATTGTGATAAGGCTAATTTAATTGTGTATGTTCTTCTTGACTTAAAAAAAACTAAGTCTCCTCTCCATTACAAACATCTTTTTGGCTAAAGAACTTCGTGCTGTCTAGGAATTCTGTATAATACTTTGGGAATAAGGACATTGTACACCAACTTAGTTTTAATGGATTCCAATGTTTAAGGGTTTATCTTTGCTTTAAGGAGGAAGAAAGAGATATCCATCATTCTGAAACTTTCCAACTAATTTTCTTCATAAAAGTTTAGTGATTAATGTCAGGTTAAACTGTTTTTAAAGAAGGGGAAATACTTCTAGAAATGTTTTGCAAATTTTCTTGTGTGGTTTTTAGAAGGCCAACTCTGGATTTGTAGTCATTCCATGGCCTAAGCAAGAGTTAAAATTAGTGTTCGAAGCTATCATGTATATAAGATTTAATTCCTGAAGTGTCTCTTTCCTCCAGAATGAGCATAATTGTGGAAGAATAAACAAGCTTGTGAATCAAGGACACAAATCCATCAACCTGTGAAGTTAGCTATTAACCTCTTTGCTTTGTTTAAGCTGGAATGGGATTCCAGTACAGACAGCCATGTTAGTAAAAAGTAATAACTTAGGAGCTATCTTGTCTTATGGTTGAAATGTAAAGGAAAGCTAAATAACGGGCTCGAGAGATTTGGAAAGATAAATAAAGTTTTGATTGGAAATATGAAAGGCAGATAAGAAGGTTTGGGGACAAATGGGGGGTTATCCAAGCCCCTCCTGTCCCTAGATGATTGCTCTGGATACCTTTGTACTAGTTTCAGATGGTTTAAGTATGTTGAGAGAGTGTCAGGAAGTATTTTTAGAAGACAGAAAAATTATGTAACTTGGTTTGATAATTAATGCTGAATCAAATTTTGAACAGCCCTATCTGAAGGATACCAGCCCATATTTATTTGCTATTTAAGACTTCATGGGACTGCAATTTGCTATTCTTTTAAGCTCTGATTACAGGAATAGGTGCCATAAAGCCAGTAGTAGAATGGTATATGCTACAGGCTGAGAACTTCTAAAGGTGGATGGCTATGCCTGGGAAAAGTTTTGAAGACAACCTTGGACATGGCCTTTATAGGATCTTCCTGACTCTATTTCCTAATTGCACTATTTCCTTTCTGAAAAGGAAAATTCCCCACCTGATTACTCCTAAGCCCTGCTTTCAGCATCTAGTGACTATATGACTGGTTGTCAGATATGACTCATACCTGGAATCAAACAGAGCTAAGGAAGCTCTTTCCTTCTGTTAAAATATATGATATTGTCCCTCTTTTATACCAAATTTATATTATCAAGATGCTCTGTAAGTACAATGATAAATCTGTTAAATAATAGATGGAAATTGGAACATCTCTGAATTATTGTACTAGGATGCAAGAATGAATAGCTTACAATTTTAACCTATATTCATGGTCGAATAAATATACTGTAGAGATAACATCCTCCAAAGGGAGGAAATGATTAGACCAGATAATAAGACAAAGATGGAATGCGATAGATGTCTAATTTTAAAAAAGACAGCCAATTTTGAGAAAAGCAATAGGATCAGATTGATTCCTCTAAGAATTACATACAGATGTATATGTTTGGCTTCCAAAATTTATCTGGCATGGAAATTCAAGCCATAAGCATGTTTTGGTAATAAAATGTCAAATTTGGATTTTTTGCGCGAAATTATATAAGATAGTGGTAAAAGGCAGATGAGCTCATTTTATGGTTGTGCCTCCACATTTTAAAGGATTCTTATACCAGGTACAAGATTTAGGTGAGGATAGAAGCAGCAGATGGTATATAAACCGAAATACTCTGAAGTTTCAAAAATGGAGAACCAAATTTAAGTGATTGTACTAAGTTATATTAAGTAAAAATTATCTGGGAACTTCTAGATCTGAACTACTGATGCAGAACGCCCTTTTGGAACTGTCCTAAGAATAAAACCTACTGTCAAAGAAAGGACCTCTAGGGACCAGATAACTATATCAGGCATCTGTGCTGCTTAAATGGACATTGGGAATAGGTAACTGGGATACAAGGAATTTAATGTTAATTAGCATTGTTAGTAATGATTGCATTGCTTTGTATGGCTCATGTTTAAGCTTTCTTGGTTGTCGGATGTATAAATGTAAACATATGACGTGCAAATCACCCCTCTCAATACCAGTCTATTGTGAGCCATCTAAGTTGTTTGGTCTGTACCTGACTTAATGTAATTGTGCAATTTTGTAAATTGTGAGAAAAAACTTTATTGTATCATTTGAATCTAGCCCTGTATGACTGAACCATTTCTGTGTGACTTTAGCCATTTTACCTATGTTGTGCAGTTTCCTCTCAATTATCAAATCACATGTCTTCTGGGATCCCCTGTTAGGTCTGTCACATCTAAAGATTGACCTTGCTCCTGAGTGAACATCTGAGTCCATAGAAGACCTTGCCTTCTGGTTTCAAAGGGGCCTGAAAAATACAACATCGGACGTAGACAGCTTTCCCAAGAGTCCAGACCAGACCTGCACAAAGAACGGCTCCCTCCCCACCTGAGCCCCTTACATAACCAAGACTGGTTACCTATATCTTTGGTATCCTCAGCTTATTTTACTTAGTTGCTCTATTTGTCCCATTATGTTCCCTACCTTGATCCCCCTTTCAACTTGCTCCTTCTGCTTGTTTACAATTACTTTGCAGTGGCTGCCCATCTCTGGGGATGTCCAACAACAGAAAAAAAAGCAACTCTTTCTCCCATCATCCCACTCACCCTTTGAGGCAGACTCCTTCTGAAAAAGAATCGACCTTATCTTTAGTGGAAGCAGTTGGAAAAAAAAACAAAAACAAAAAAACTCCGAATCCACCTGGATAAGGATTTTTAGAACTTCCTCCCTGAGGAAGAGAGAGGTTTTCCATATCTTCCTTAGTCTAAAGGCAAAGCTTTCAGCTTGCCTTTGACCAAAAGGAGAAAATGATAATCATTTAATATCAATTTAGTAACTTCAATAAAGGCCTGAGCCTGAACTAATTAACCAGAAGAAGAGCCTGGACCTCTTTGTTCTCTGAGTTTACTGAAAGAATACCACTTCCTATGTCAACAAAGCCAGATGGGGCTGACAGGAGCATTCTTTCCTCCCTCTATGGCCATTAAGCATGAGATCTTTAACCTGTGACACTATCTTGAATAATGTGACTTTTTCCTTAGTATTTTATAGACATATACTATGTTATAGCATATTAATGGTAAATTAAACACAGTGATCCTGAGTTGTAATTTCAATTGACACTTTGTCAACTCTCTTATCTTATTGTACTTACAACCTAGTCAATTAAGAAAAGTCTTTTTCTTGTATCGTGATTAAACATACATGGAGATCATAAATTTGAGTGACACAGACATGCTGAATTGGGACTGTTCTAAAAATGTATTTAGACCTTCTCATTCTTTTGTTCAGACAGTCAGATTTCATCTGGCCCCATACATGTATGTGTGCTTTAAGGGAATAAACAATATGAATTTACATATCACCTAACTTGTTTGCCTCCTTTAACCAAACTTTCAGGTCGACAATGAGCAGAGAGGAATAAATAGAAGCAAGGACGGATGGGGCTGCCCTTGATGGCTGTGAGGGAAGCGAGATGGTTGTTCAGGGGAGGGACATTTGTCCTAAGCAGGCTATGACTGAGGAAGGACTCAGTCCATTCACCCATCAATTAACAATCCTTTAGTAACGCTGGGGGCAACTAAGTGGCACACAGGACAGAGCACTGGGCCTGGAGTCAGGAACACCTGAGTTCAAATCCAGCCTCAGACAAACTGTGTAACCCAGAGCAAGTCACTTAACCTCTGCTGGTCTCAGTTTCCTCATCTGTGAATTGGGGATAATAAGAGCACCTAACAAACATCCTCAGGGTTGTCGTGAGCACTAGATGAAATCATAATTGTTAAGCACTTGGCTCTGTGCCTGGCACATTGTGGAGCCAGCTTGCCAAGGGTTTTATATGCCAAGGGAAGGATCCAGTCCTTTTCCCTAGGAGCAGTAGGGAGCCAGAAAAGTCTTCTGAGCAGGGAAATGACCTGGCCATGTCTGCTTTAGCAATATTATTTTGACAACTTGGGGGAAGATGGAGAGAGGAGGCCATGAAGGCAGAAAGAACAAGCAGCAGGTACATGCAAGTCACTCAGGGGAGGGTTCATGAAGGCCTGAATTCTAGGGTTAGCTCCAGGGGAGTAGTCACAAGCAGGACCCTATGAGATATGGCTGAGGCAAAATGGAGATCTATGTTCATGTATACACACAAAGACATGATTAACCTTTATATTAACTGTATGCCTTTGTATTCAGAATAAAAATGAAATTATATATAACTATACTAATAACTCTATATAAATGTGTGTCTGTATGTATATACCTACTTGTTTTATGTATATATACAAGTGTGTGTGTATATATACATGCACCACACATATAAATGTGTCTATACATTTTTATGTCCTCACACATGCTTTATTTCTTCTCCATCAGAATATAATCTCATTGTGAGCAGACATCAATTCATTCTTTGACCTTGTATTCTCAATGCCTAGGACACAGCCAAAGACATAGCAGGCCCTTGGTATATACATATAGATTGATTGGGGCCCGCCTACTTCCCTAAGTGATCTATCCCACCTTTGGGATCTATCCTACAGTCAGGAATTCTTTCCTGACATTAAGCCTAAATTGACCTCAGTCTTCCATCAGCTCCTCCTGCTTTTGCCCTCTGGGGCTAAGCTGAACAAATCAAATCCCATTTGCACTGACTGCCCATAAAGTACTGTAACAGCGTTTCTAGCAACTGCCGTGGAGGTGAAAGACCAAGATAAAGAGCACACAGGACGGCTGCCAGCTTTTCTAATGCTTACTGCTGTGATGAATTATGTAGATGGCTTATGGGATATGGTTCTCTGGGGTCTGAATCAATGGTTTACTTCTTCTACCTTCTGTGTGGAGAGTCTCGTATACTTTGCAATACAGAACTACATAGGCACTTTGACAATTATCATCTATATTGTGGTTATTGCCTTACTGATACACCCCTACATGTGGGTGCTCTGTCTAAAGGAATAAATTTTGATTGTTTATATTTCACAAGGTATCATGGACTTCAGGGACTAAAATTTTTTCTTCCCTATTTACTTATTCTATCATTGATTTTTTTTTAAAGCTGGGACAATTAACTCTTGTTTAAGATTTCATTTATGATTTCTTGAAATATAGCTCTGGAAAACCAGGCTTTGGTAAAGCCCATTAGGATTCAAATGGAGCTACTGGACTATATCTTTAAACCCAAATCACTCTGCCTTTCACTGATTGGCCAGTAATAAGTCCCAGCCCAAGCCTCACTTGCTGTTTGTTTTGATGGCTCAGAGTGAGTGCAAATAGCAATTGTTTCTGTTCTGGCCAGAATCTCTGAGGGTCTTCTCCTCTCAGATTGATTCTTTTGTGATGATGACCTAGACCATCTTTTGCCTCCATTCTTACCTAGCCTTTAATCAGTGAATGGGTGTTGCCTCAGACAATCTGAGACCTGGGAAAGACTTAGCTTAAAAAAGCCAAGGTCTCACTTTGCACCTTGAGCCCTCACCACTTGTCTTGACCTATGTCTTGCCAATGACTCTGGAGGAGAGAGTGAGGCTGATAACTTTGCACAGCTCTGCCCCACTCAAATCCGGTTCATTCGCAAGTCAAGACATTATCACCCTCCTGATGTTATTGGTCCTCTTCAAGAACAACAACAACATGGAAGGGACTAAAGGACCTTTACCATTCTGGAGACACCCATTCTGGACCTTCCACTCATTAAATGTGCAGGGATGAATTAGAGGGAGAAAGAAGAACAAACTCAAAATATTTGAAGAATGGAAAAACATCTAAGATACCTACAACCCAACTCAACTGAGTTTCCAGATAGAATGACAAGAAAGAAGGTAAAAATTGTAGCCTTTCCAGAAACATACAATGAGAGAAATACCATGAAGATGTTTAAGCAATCATACAGAAAAACTTCACAGACTTAGTGGAAACAGAGAGTGGAGCTAAAATTGACTGAAAAGAGAGGACACTGACATGGAGAAGTCCCACATTTAACTTACCAAGAAGTGTCATAATTGACATTTGACTTTCAGATCCCTAAAGCAGAAGCAGTAGGTATCCACAGAGAGAGGGAAACAAGTTTTGTTTTGTGAAATAAATAATGCAAATTGGATAATGTTAATCTCGGCAGAAATCAGTTGAGATACTGTAAAATGGTTGGCTCATACTCCAAAATAACTTCAGTGCTGAGGTTTCTCATTCCAAAACATAACTTGATATTCAGCTTAAGAAAGAGAAGAAAGGAAGAGGAACTAGGTGTTGCTTGAATTATACTTTAACCATTGTTGAGCTCATGCAGAAGAGAGGCCTGGGATTGTTTCTCCCCTCTCAGTGACTGGGGGACTTTGGGTAAATGGTGTATTCCCTGGGGTAGAGAGAGCATGGTATTTGGAGTTGGGTCTCAGCACCAGAGAGGGATCATGTTAGGGAAGTCAACAGACTCTCTCAGAGTTGTAGGGGAAAAGGAGTAGAGATCAGTAAAAGGGGAAGACTTGGTCTCTTGGGAAATCTCCTTCTCTGATCACAGGCTTTTCTTCTAAGGCCCATCTCTCACCTGAGGGGAGGGAGTTTCAGAGTCCCAAAACCTCTTGGTCCATTGGAGAAGTGGAGAAGAGTGGGTGGTCAGTGAAAGAGCTCATGCTTTTACCAAACCTGTTGACTCTGAATGCTAATGCCCTTCACCATTACAAACAACATCATTTAGACATCAAACTTCTGAGAATGAGGTTCCTGAAGGAAGATCTTTTTTCACAAAAGTAGGTGAACAAAGAAAAGCCAAACTTGCTCTGTCATTTCTCTGAATGCTGGGGACCCACCCCTTGTTTCCCAGAAGGCCCCTTTTGTAGGAGCGATGTAGACCTAGGTCATGTGGGTAACTCCTTGGCTTTCTTCTCTGAGGTCCAAGAAGGTGGGACTGGGATATATGGATAGCTGTGGCCAACGAGCTGCTTTATGTCAGGAAAAGCTTTCTAAGAATTAGTGGTGCCCAAAGAGAAAGAGGTTACCTACAGAGTTTGTGGCTTCCCCTCCTTCGAGCCTGGATAGCCACCTTTCAGATAGAGCAGAGTGGAGCTTCCTGTGCAGTGACTGCTGAGGCCCTTCCCAACTCTGCCCTTCTACTGATTCTCAGGGTTTCTTTTTAACCATGCCTTTCTCCTATCACTTTAAGGAAATTAATTTTTGTCCCCAAGGGCGAGACTTTGCATTTCTCCCTCTTGGGGGAGAGGTAAGAGAATGAGCATTTCTGCAGTGCCAGTAAGTGCCAAGCATTGTGCTAAGAACTTTCAGAGCTATTAGGGCATTTGATGCTTACAACGACCCTGGCAGGTGGGGCTATTCTTATCCCTACTTTATAGTGGAGGAAACTGAGGCAAACAAGGGTGAAGTGACCTTCTAAGGATCTCATTGGTCAGTCTCAGTGACTTCGGGCTCGTGGCTCTATGCACTTGACCACACAGTGGCCCCTGTACATGATGGATTATGAGATAAAGCTCAGTGTTGCAGGTTCTTAACATCCTTTTTCATCCAGTGTCATCTGTTGTGTTTGCTATTTCTGAGAGCTCTGTGTTAGCTCAAAATCTGATGAGCAAATCACGTCTGCCTTCATCCAAGTCACTGGTAAAAATGCTGCACAGTACAGAGCCCAGGACAGATCCCTGGGCTGATCTCCTGAAGACCTCTGGCCTTGATGACATGGAACCATCAACAGCTGCTCTCTGAGAGCAGCTGTGCAATCCATTCTAGTGCAACTGAAGGCACTGTTGTCTGTCTTCTTCATAGGACATGATAGCTTTTCCAATGTTGTGCTCAAATCCAGGCCAAGTATAACTAGAGCATCAATCTCTTCCTTTACTAAATTAGTAATTATGTCCAGAAAAGAGTTAGCACTGTGCCCCCAACTCCAGTGTGGACAGCACAGCAGTGGCCTTTTCTCCGTGCCTCCACCCACTGCCACACTAACTTTTGAATGTTATGATCCAGGGCTGGTACTTAGAATTTTTTTTTTAAGTTAAGGATTTAAAGTTAAGAATTTTTTCTTTTTAAAGTTGCAAGGAGCAAACATCCACATCCCTCGAGTGGGCAGGCAGGTGGCAGTGCCCCATCTCAGCCTGCTTTGGGGCATTACTCTTAATAACCTTTCTAACAGTGGTCAATTTCCCTCCCATATTGCTCCAGGGGTGGACAAGGTTGGGGTTTTTTATTTGGGCAGGTTGAGGGCTTATGGAACCCTTTCCCCTGGCATCACCTCTAGCCTGACCAGTCTCAGCCTGGGAAAGCTTCTTTTGCATAGAATGAGCTTATAGCTTCATACAGACAAATGAATCTATTGGGGAGGAGGCTAGGGGAGAGAGGTGCCAGGGCCAGGGGCAAGGTCACTCCAGGTACATGTGTCTGTTGTAGATGATAGATGGCCTGATGGGAGCTGATCAGATTGGGGTGGGAGGGCAGGGCAGGGGGGGTCAGATGGATACAAAATGTGGTTTATTTTTGTACTGCTCTCAGTAAAAGACTATTGCATCTATTTATTTAGATGATTTATCTGGTATATGTGGTAAAAATTATTGAAGAGAATATTAAAGATGATTAGGAGGAAAAAAGTGAGAAGACTCTGGCATGATCTTTGGTTGGACAAGTCAAAGTGGCTTGTCACCATCACTACTTCCCTATCTAGCCATTGCCCAAGTATCTCTTTAATCATCCATTCTCCCATAGCCCTGGGAACCGAGGTCAAGCCTATTGTTGTTCAGTGAGCAGACTGCTCTCTTCCCTCTTGTAAATCGAGACCACATTTGTCCTTCTCCAGTCTTCTGTTTGCTCTCTCCTTTGTCATGGCCTTTTAAAAATATTTTTTTATTTTATTAAAAATTTCCCAATTATATGTAAAATTCTAAATATTACTTTATTAACATTTGAATTCCCAATTCTCTATCTCCCTCCTGTTTCTCTCTCTCCTTGAGAAAGCAAGAGATAGAGAAAATGGAAAGAGAAGAGAGAAAATGAGGGAAAGAGAGAGAGGGGGGGGAGAGACAGACAGAGAGAGAGACAGAGAGAGACAGAGAGAGAGATTTGAAATACCTTATCTCTATTACATCAAGCCATACTTGTCATCCAGTTGTCACACCTGTGATCCAATTGACGATCTCTACTTCTGTCTTGTCTTTTATATCGAGGTAATCTGTAGTAAGGGAGAGAAATGTTTTCGTTTTGTCCTTCTTTGCTCCATTTCATATTTTCCCTAACTGATTCCCAGATTCCCTCTTATGAGAACATGAAATCAATATACGATGTTACTCTTCCCTTGATTTTGCCTACTGAATTTCTTGGAAATTAAAAAAAAAATTGACGAGGAAAACATAAGGTTAAAAATTATAATCTGAAATGTAAATCTGCTGAACTTTTTAAAAAAGTGACTGGAATGATAGACCAAAAAGGCAATAAATTGTTTCCCATGGGATATATCTATATATACACATACATAAATACATACACGTGTTTGCATATATATATATGTATATATATATATATTCAGAATAAAGGGATAGGAAAATGGGTTTTGCTGCAAGTAATCCCCAAAAGCATAATCAATAATATTATTTTCAGAGGCAGCTAGGTGACACAGAGAGTAGAGCACTGGCCCTGGAGTCAACAGGACCTGAGTTCAAATCCAACCTCAAACACTTGACACAATTGCTAGCTGTGTATGACCTTGGGCAAGTCACTTAACCCCAATTGCCCTGCCTTCCCCTCCAAAAAAAATTTCAAATTAAATACAAAGGAGGAAATTAAATGATCAGTAAAACTGGTTTTTTCATCACGTGTACATGTTTGTCTCGAGGTATCATTTAGCTGGTTAAACACAATAAAATTTGATCATCTTAAGAGAGAAAGCTAAGATAATGTCATGCTTACAGACATAGTACAAAAGTATATAGATAAACGGATAAATTGATAGATATACATATACACGTATACATACCTACATACATGTATTTTTTCCAAAAAGTGCAGCATTTTGAGTAGCTGTAGGTAATGTAACAGGACTTTACAGCCTGTCTAGATGACCTGAGAGATCCTCTCCACATGCATACCTCCATCTTAGGTTTTCTGAGCAGGCCTCCAATTTCCATATTAATGTGTATATACGTAGTGGAGGGGAGAGGTTCCAGCTTCCCCTCAATTAATCACAGGAGGCCTCTCCCCACTGAGCTCAGCTAAGGAGGACAGGAGCCAACAGGGGAAGAAGAGAGGGGTTCCTCTTCTGAGGACGGGCCTCCCCCTCTCTCCACACAAGGGCTTCCTGCTTCATCTTCCTCTTTTCCCTGAGCCTGGCACAGATGTCCAGAGGGAGCCATGGTGTTCAGGGAGTGACACAGGCCCCCATTCGAACCTGGCTCTCTCCTGTGTCATAGATGCTATTGCTGTTGCTGCTGCCCCTGCTCTGGGAGGGTGAGTGGGGCTGGGGCAGAGGGAGGCTGGTCTGAGGGGGTGAGAAGAGTTGAAGATGCTGACCAGGTCTCTGTCCACCCTCAGGGTTCCTGTCCCAGAGAGTAGAGGTGCAGCCCTCGGTGACTGTGCAGGAGGGGATGTGTGCCCATGTCCCCTGCACCTTCAACCACTATGGACTATCACCCAATGGCCACAACCCAGTTTATGGCTACTGGTTCAGAGAAGGGAATGATGTTTTACGTGACAATCCTGTGGCTACCAATGACCCATCTCGGAGGGTGGAGAAGCAAGCCCAGGGGAGATTCCATCTCCTTGGGGATCCTAGCATGAACAATTGCTCTCTGAGCATCACAGATGCCCAATTCTCAGACAGGGGGAAATACTTCTTCCGTTTTGACTATGCATATGATAGATACAGTTATCGCAACATGCCACTTCACGTGACTGTGACAGGTAGGATGCTCCTCTCCTGGGAGGTTCTCAGTGTATGAGGCAGAGAGATCTGGGGAATGGGCAGGCTTTGGAAACCCTGAACCCCCCCATGGGAGCAGTGAGAAATCATGGAGGACACATGGGGAACCCACTCAGGGAGAGGAGCAGACACAGGGAAGAGTGCGAAGACCCTGCCTAAAGCTCCAGAGCTGCAAAGGGGAGGGAATGTGGTGGGGCCTCAATGTGAGGAGCCAGGACCCAGGCAAGGCTGAGAGGGGCCATGGTTTGTGTTGGAAAGAGCTCTGGAGCTGCTGTCAAAGGAAGGAGATTCAAATCCCAGATTTCTGACTGACTCTCTTTGGGGCATTTTGCCTTATAATTTTCCCTTCTCTCTCTCTGGGATTCAGTTTCCCCTTATGTATAATGAAGGGGTTATTCTCTATTACCTTTAATGCGAATTCTTCTTAACCCATAATATATGAGTGACTCAGGGGCTGAGGATGACAGGGCATGCCCAGAAGGCCAGTAAGGAGAAGGGGCCGGAATGGGGTCATACTATGAGGAGAACACACTAGGGCCCTGATGGATGGGTTAGGTACCAGCACCTGGAAGGATACTTGAGAGATAATTCCCCTCCCCAGACCATGGCTCACTGTCTTTCTCCTCTCTAGACTTAATCCAGAAACCGGACATCTCTATTCCAGAGATGCTAGAGTCGGGGAACCCAGTGACTCTGAACTGTACATTTCCTTGGGCCTGTGGGGAAAACAGGTCCTTCATATTCTCCTGGATGGGGGCTGCCCTCTCCTCCAAGCCACAAAGCTCTGGGGGATCCTACTCCTCAGAGGTCTCCTTCATCCCTGGGCAACAGCATCATGGCACCAACCTCACCTGTCAGGTGACCCTTCCTGGAGGCCGTTTGAGCACAAAGAGAACCATCCAACTCAATGTGTCCTGTGAGTGCTGGGGGCAGGAGGCTTGTGTCCACCAAGTAAGAGAGTGAGAGTGAGGGAGGGATGTATTAAGTACCAGGGTCCTAGCCCAGCCCTGGGAAACCAGATGGCTTTTTTCCTGGGCCAGGACAGGGAAAGCTGCCTCCCAGCAGACACAGGCCGGGATTTCCTATTTTTTCTCTCTCTTGGTTTCCATGGCATTATGTACCAATGTCAGTCAGGTTGCGATTAGCCTAGATGGCCTCTGAGCTCCCTTCCACTCTAATCTTCTGTGGTTCTAGAATTTAATCTTTTTCCTTCCTGATGCTGGGCTGAGCAGAGAGCCCCAGCCCCCAGCCAGCCTGGTCCTTCTGTTGCAGACATTATGCAGAATGTGTCCATCATCGTTGCCCAGGACAGCAGGACAACAGGTATCAGCAAAACCCCAGGGTGAGGGCAGGGAGGGGACCCAGGTGGTTCAGCTTCTACTCTGAGGGTGGGCATGGATGTCAGTGAGAGGAGGGAGACAGGAGGGACAGGGGCTCTCACTGTCCAGGCCCAGGTCCAGCCCCTTTTCCCTGGGCTGCCCCTCCTCTTGGAATGACATCAGCTCACATTTACTCATGACTTTAAAGGTTAGAAACCACTTTTCTCCCAACAGCTCTATGAGATATGGATTGGGAGAATTCTCACCCCCATTTTCCATATGAGAAAGCTGAGGCTCAGAGTTGTAAGGAGGGCCTGACCTAGTTCGCACAGTCCCCCAGTACCTGGGTGTGATCACTAAATGTAGAGTTTAAATGCAGTGACCTCTCCACCACACCAGGCTTGAGCTGAGAGGGCCAAGTCCCACCTTGGGGTCCAGTTCCCAGAACACTGCTCTGTGCACTGGACCTATCAAGTTTGCTTTGTTGGGGAAGCTGGTCTGGATCTCGACAGTCCAGGCCAGAGGGGAGGCTTTGCTACTTGGTGCATTGATTTTGGTTTCAGGGCTGATCTGGGGTGGGGTTTAAGGAGCTTGTGTAGGAAGAGGCTATGGGGGATGGGTCTAGGAGCTGCTGTCAGTGGGGTACAAGAGCCACCCAGGCTGACCTTTAGCATTCAGTCAGGCCAGGTACAGTATTTGCTTTGAGGCCCCAGGGCTGCTGGGTCAGGGAAAGTGGAACGTATTGGGCATTACAGTGGCCTCATCTATAAGATTCCCAGGCTCATGGTGTGGACATTTCAGTCTCCTGGGAGCTTATTCTGTTGTTTCTGTTTTTCACCTTATTTTACCCTTAATTGATAAAGTGAAATAGACAGAGAGACACAAAGAGAGAATAAAACAAAGGAAGAGGGAAAAAAAGAAAGAAGGAAGAAAAGGAGAAAAGAAAGAAGAAAAAGAAGAGAGTGATGAAGGAAAGGAAAGGAAAGAAAGAGAAAGGATAGAAGGAGGGAAAGAGGGAAGCAGGGAAGGAAGGAAGGAAGGAAGAAAGAAATACCAAAAGAAAGAAGAAAAAAGGAAAGAAAAAAGGAGGGAAGGATTGGAAAAAATATGAAAGGAAGGAAGAAAGAAAGAAAAGAAGGAAGCAAGAAGAAAGAAAACAGGGAAGAGTGAATGAAAGAGTTAAAGAGAGAAAAAGAAAGAATAAAAACAAGGAAGGAAGAGAGAAAGAAAGAAAGAAGGAAAGATGGGGGGAAAGAAAGAAAGAAGTAAAAAAGAACCTATGAATTAGAAGAATGAAAATGACAGAAGAAAGAAAGAAAAGAAGGGAAGGAAAGAAGAAGAGAAAGAAGGAGGGAGGGAAGCAAGGAAGGAAGAAAGGAAGGGAGGAAAAATAGATAAATAAAACCCAATCTGAGGGAAAGGCAGGGAACACAACCTAGGGTGAGTGTGGGCTGGTAGTAGGAAGAGAGACAGGTGAAGCCTCCGTTGTCTGGCTCTGGGGAGCAGCCAGGTAAGATGCAGTGGAGGGAGAAGGGGGCAGGAATCGAGGCTGGGCTGGGCCTGGGGGAATCCCTTCCTGCCTGGGATCCTGTCCTCTTCCAGTTGCCCCTTCCTTGTGTGATCTTGGGGAAGTCACACGAGCTCTTTAACTCTCTGATGCCTGCTGGGTACAGTGAAGGTGAAGACCAGAGAATCTCTAAAGTCCCTCCAGGTTCTCACTTCTGGGACCTCTTGATCTTTTTCAGTTTTCATACTAGGAAACAGCTCAACTCTTATGGTGCAGGAGGGAGGGTCCCTTCACCTGCTCTGTGATGCCAACAGCAATCCCCCAGCTACACTGAGATGGATCCTGGGGGACCAAACCTTGGCCTCTTCCCAGCCCTCAGATGATGGAGTCCTGCACCTGGATCTGCCCTACTTGGGGCCAGCAGATGGAGGGAAATACACCTGCCTTGCTCAGCATCCTCTGGACTCCAAGCAGACCTCCCTGAGCATCTCTGTGCAGTGTGAGTGTGAGAGGGCTGGGCACCAGGGGGTACTTGGGTCCTGGTGGGGAAAGAAGACTGTCACCCACTAAGAGGGGGTGTCTCCTGTATCTTCCCACAGACCCCCCAAGGGTGCTCAGCCCTTCTTGCTCCTGGGTCAAGGAGGGCTCGTCCTGTACCTGTTCTGTCCCAGCAGAGGCAGCCCCTTCCTTGCACTGGTGGGTAGGGGGGAAGCCTGTGGAGGGCAGTTGCAGTGATACCTTCCACGTGATATCAAACAGATCTGGGCCCTGGGTCACCAGTGGCCTAAGTGTGAAGGTGAAGCCCAGTCACAACCTTAGTCCCTACTGTGAGGACCCACCACAGGGAGGACTGTCTCAGTGTCTGGTTGATGCCAGATAAGAGGGCTGGGGCACTTGGAGGAAGGGAGAGCTGTGGGGGGGCTGACTCAGGGGGCAAGTGGAGACCAGAGGAGAAAACACAGGCTGAGGGGTATGAGGGGCTGCCCAGAGAGGCCAGGGAGACGTCTTGGGAAGAGCCTGGTCCAGGAGTCAGGATTCTGAGCCAGGAGACTCGAGTTTGAAACACACCAGCCTTCATTTCTCCTTCCTTTACCCAAGGAGACAGCAGACTGGGGGTTCTCACAAGGTTTGCTGATACCCCAGGATACTTTGCTTTCAGTGTTCCCCTAATCCACTCACCAAGTCTAGGGAGATTTGGGATCCAGGCCTGAGGTGGGAAACAACCTCCAACATGTGAATTAACACCTGGCCCAGAGGAACTTGGTCACTAAAAAAATGAACAGATATTCCTGAGCCTCTCTCCATAACATATCAGAGACCATGGACTATGTAGGACAGGAGATGGACCAATGTCCTGATTTTTTTTTTTACTTAAGAGGAGAACAGACCATGCAAAGTATAGGCCAGTGAACTCTACCTGAATTTTGGTAAAGTCTGAGGATGCAATATTGAAAGGGTGGTTGCTGACCAGTGAGAAAGGGAAACGGTGATTCCCAAGAGTCGATGTGCTTCAGCAAGACCAAGCCTGACTAAGAAACCTTCTGTGCTGATTTGATACTGTACTAACACATCTGGTGGGAGGGATGTTTGAGATACAATTTAACTCAACTGTAGCCAACCATGGGATAGAGAATTCATGTCAGTCTTGTGGAGAAAGAGAACTTTGGATTGATACAGAACAGAGCTAGGCCTGGAAAAGGAGGCAAGCTCCCTGGCCTGGAATGAATGGAGTCCATGCCCTTCCCCACGGCTTGCACTCGATCAGTGATTCAGGTGTTTCCTGCTTTAAAATCAGGGCTTGACTTTGGTCCTGCCAGCCCATGGCATCTCTCTCACTTTCTAACATGGTTCAAAGATCCCAAACAGTCATTGTGTGTCCCCTGTGCTGCTTCCTTCATCACATGGGGATCCAAGATGGAGTTTGTCAGGGTTCAGGACTTGAATCTCTGGGGACAGACACATGCTGGTTTTCCATCTATGTGCTCACCCATCTTATGGGAAGTCATGTCAGCCAGCGTTTATTAAACCCCCACCAGGTGCCCAGGGATGGCTGTATGTGTAGTGGGGGATGGGATGATCAGAGAGGGTCAGCACCTGTGGGTTGAGGGCTGCCAAGCCCTTGGCAGGGCTGTTCCTCCCCCTTTGGGGTCCACCACTCAGGTAATCTTACCAGTGGTTCCAAGAACCTGTAGCAGGAACAGGGGCCACACTCTGTTCAAACCATCTCAACAGTCAGACTAAAGGAGATTGAGGGTAACTGAGAGGCCTCAGAGCCAGGGGTGAGTTAGGGGGGTGTCTGCCCAATGCATGTGAAGACTTCCCCAGGAAGAATGGGAGGATGAAGACAATTTGTACCAATGGCCATGAAGGTGGCTTAAGCTGGTGCTGTGGAGGGCTGAGAGCTTGGTTGGACATCAAAGATGCCAATGTCATCTATATCATCCAAGGCCAGTACCCTGTTGCTTGTGTGGAGGCATCGAGGAAGAGGATGGATGAGAGGAGAAAGCCTGGGGTGGGGGAGGCAGCAGATTGAGTGCTGGAGAGGGTCTGGGAGAGGCAAATAGTGGGGGGTGGCCCCTGTAGTGTTTGAGCTGTAGAGCCTCTCTTGAGGTCATGCCCCTGCTGATTAAGGTGGTGGGGTCACAGGTTCCCTGCCTTGTTCTCTTCCTGATCTGAGCCCACAACAGCCTCTAGAACCAGGCAGGAAGAGGTGTTGAAGGTAGTTATCAGAGCCTGGTTCTTTGCTCTGTGCCCACTGGGCTGGGCTCTGTCTCCCACCCCTAAAGAAGGGCCTGGCAGCCCTCGGCCTTGGAAATTCAAGGAGGGGGCTAGGGTCCTGAAAGGGAGTGAGGCTGGAGGGAAAAGACTGAGGCCTCTCTCTCCCACAGCTTTCTCTGCCCAGGGGAACAGCTCTTGGCCCCTGATACTCACACTGCTCAGGGGAACCCTCATGGTGGCCGGCTTTCTCCTCACCTATGGCTTCACCTGGCTCTATTACACCAGTGAGTGTGTCTGCCCTCTGACCCACAAGCCCATGCCATCCTGTGCCCCTCACTCACTGCCCAACATCCCCCTCACTCTTCTTCCCAGAAATAGTCCCTGGGGTCACCTCTCGCTCACACTCCTTGCCCTTAAGCCCCTGGTTCTTCCAGCTGTGGCCAACACTGGGCCTGTTCCTCCCACAGGAAGCCTCTAGGGAGGGAGCAGCCACCCACTTCAGAAGTGGCCCAGTCATCTCTGTGATGGCTCTCCTCCCTTGAACCCAGTCCAGACCTGCCTCCTGCACCTTCCACTCAGTGGCCCCAGTTCTACTCTCAGGGACCCAGCAAGTCAAGTCTGACCCTCCAGCTACAGGACCGACATCCAGTCCTAGAGGACAGTTCTCAGGTCTCCCTTGGGTCTCCTTTCCCCTCTCTGAACAGCCCCAGGCCCTTCTACTGATTGGCCATAGGCATGATCTCCTGGATGGAGGAGGAAGTCTGTATCTGCAATCCAGAAAACACCAGAGGCCCCAGCAGCCCTGGCCCTGAGCCTGGGAGACCCCTCAGCTGTCCACAGAGAGCCCAGGGCCAAACCAGACCACATGCTGCCTTCTTTGAGTTATTATCTCCGGGGTAACTTTGGGAGTCCTCCTGGGCCTCAGTTTCCTCAACTGCAATGAGAAGGTTGGGCTCAACATTCTCTGTTCCCTCCACTAGGGCACTTGGAGCCCAAGGAACAAGGGTCATCAGGTTTATGAGCACTGCCTCCCCTCTCCCACCTCCTGCTACCTTAAGGGAATGTGTATGCCTTACTGGAGTGCAGGGAGGGGGAGGGCCTGCTCTTTCCAGGACTCCACTGCTATTTTCTATCTTTGCCACTAGAGGGTAGCAGGTCTCTTCCATCCTGAATGGGCTCAGTTTCCCCACCTCCACCCCTCCCTCTGAAACCCCACACATTCCCCAGGAGTTGCTTCCCAGAGACACCACTTGGGAAGGTCCCAACATCGTGAAAAGATTTCCCACACTGGTGGGGAGCATCCCTACAACCCCATTGGCTTTCATCAGGGGTTCCCATCACATCCATAGTAGGCTCAGTCAAAGCGGGTCCCTGGAGCAGGGGTATCTTGTTCCCTGCATAAAACCAGGCAGGACAGCAGATGCAGAGTGGAGTGACCTGAGAGGCCACTTTCTGTCTTCTATAAAGGCAGGCTTTGGGAGGATTTGGCACTATACCCTCCAGAAGGAGAGGAGACTGAGGGAACCTCTTCTAACTCCCAGACCACCAACCTAAGATGTGAATCCACAAAGCCCAAGTTCAGACCTGGGGAATCTGCACCCCAGCCATTGTTTTGTGTGTTTTATCTTGATAAAGTTTTCACTGGGAAGCTCACAATCAGCTCATTTCTACGTCACTGCAATGAGAGTAAAAGATGTCTTGTGCAAATGCCATTGGTGAACCAAAGCATGCTTGATACAGGGCAGCCTTCATTGTAGCCTACACACAACGAAAAGGCTGCAAAGCAATGAAAACAGGCCATAGATTATTGATATTAATAATCTTTGCATTTCCATTGATTCTCACCTTCCATACATGGTCCAGTCTTATGGCGTAATCTTAAAGGTTTAGGATATTCAAGAGTCAACCAGTAATTGAGGAGGTGGGGGAAGATTCAAAGCTCTCCCCTCTAAAGTCTAAAGATGAGATTGGACTCCCTTTCTTGTTCAAGGACCCACCCTAGTGGAAGCTCTCCCATTCTGCTCAGGCTTGGGTGGGGTATACATCCTTTGAAATGATAGCCTAAAGCCATAGGTGGTCTAGTAGAGAGATATTTTCCCTCTCCAAGAGATACCCAGCCCTTCATTTTAATGTAGCCCATCTCCAGTCAGGTTAACCCATTAGATTTGATTGCTGTTTGATGGACCACCTATTGCTTTGAATGGTCTATAAACTGTGAGTGCACCCTCATGGAAGAGAGGCCTAATGACCATCTTTTTACTAATAAACGGCTGGCCTTATTAATAAAGTGATTAAATTACCCAAAATTATGTCTCTCTAATATTTTTAAATAACACGCTAATCAGTCCCATTCTTCACCCTATAGGTCAATAAGGGCCTCTTGCTTTAGAGTCTTATCGATTACATTGGACTGGCCTAGAATAGAAATGAACTTGGGATTGTTAAGAGGTAGCATCCTTCCCACCAGGCCAGGGGTCATTGGACAACTCAAGGTAACAATGTGGTACCAAGTCCTGACTTAATCGTCTATATCAACACTCTATCCCTGGTTCTTCCTGAAGCCTCAGAGCTGGAAGGACCCTTAAAACATGGAACATCAGACTTGGAAGACCCATCCCAGCAATGGGAGCAAAACTAGCTCCCATCTGCCAGTAATATTCGTTCTACTGGGACAACACCACTTCAGTAACCAAATAGGTAGAAGAAGGAATTAGAGTAGAAGAAGAGAAATGGAAAGGGGACAAAGGAGGTGACAATTGGACCTGAGTTTTAGTTCAAGCCAGGAAAAAAGAAAGAAGGGGGAAAGACTTCCAGGCAGGGGGCACAGCCAAGGCAAAGGCCTGGAGGTGGCAGATGGAATGCCATGCCTAAGAACAGGCAGTTGGCCAGTGTAGCTGGATTAGAGAGATCTTAGAAGAAAGTAAATTAACCATAATCATCACTAGCATTTATGCAGTGATTCAAGGTCTTCAGAACACTTGGCAAATATGACATTTGAACCTCACAACAAGGCTGAGAGAGACATGCTGTTACTATCCCCACTTTACAGATGGTTAAACTGAGGCTCAGACAGGGCAAAGGCTTACAGGAAATGTCTCAGCCTGGATTTCAGCTCAGCTGCTCCTGACCCCAGGTCAGCTTGCACAGGACAGGTACAGCACCATTAGATGTTCACCACCTGTTCTGGGCCAGGCGCTGGTCACTGCCCCCAATCAGCCACATAGACTCGCTACTCCATACAGCAGCCATGGCCCCAGCCTGTGCAACAGATCTGTCTTCCCCCAGCACCTGAGTCCTGAGTCCTTGAAGCTGGCCCAGGATAGGTGGCTCCCCACCCCCCTCCTGAGCTCAGCTAAGGAAGACAGGAATCCATGGGGGAAGAGGACAGGGGTTCCTCTTCTGAGGACAGGCCTCCCACTCTCTCCACACAAAGGCTTCCTTATTTATCTTCCTCTTTGCCCTGAGCCTGACACTGATGGCCAGAGGGTGCCATGGTGTTCAGGGAGTGACGCAGCGGCCCAGCAGAACCTGGCTCTCTCCTGTGTCATAGATGCTGCTGCTTCTGCTGCCCCTGCTCTGGGAGGGTGAGTGGGGATGGGGCAGAGGGAGGCTGGTCTGAGGGGGTGAGAAGAGTTGGAGATGCTGACCAGGTCTCTGTCTGCCCTTAGGGTGCTTGTCCCAGAGATTGGAGGTGCAGTCCTCGGTGACTGTGCAGAAGGGGATGTGTGCCCATGTCCCCTGCATGTTCAATTACCACAAACTCGATGACAACAACCCAGTTTATGGCTACTGGTTCAGAGAAGGCACTCATGCTATACGTGGCTGGCCTGTGGCCACCAATGAGCCATCTCAGAGGGTGGAGGAGCGAGCCCAGGGGAGATTCCATCTCCTTGGGGATCTCAGGAAGAACAATTGCTCTCTGAGCATCACAGATGCCCAGTTCTCAGACAGGGGGAAATATTTCTTCCGCATTGAATATGGAAATGAGGGATACAGTTTCCACAATATGCTACTTTATGTGAATGTGACAGGTAGGATGCTCCTCTCCTGGGAGGTTCTCAGTGTATGGGGCAGCGAGGTCTGGGGAATGGGCTAGCTTTGGAGATCTTGAAGCTCCCCATGGGAGGGGGGACAGAACATGAGGGACACGTGGAGAACCCACTCAGGGAGAGGACAGACACAGGGAAGGATGTGAAAGCCCTGCCTTAAGCTCCAGAGCTGCAAAGAGGAGGCAACATGGTGGGGTCCTCTTTGGAGGAACCAGGACCCCAGGCAAAGCTGAGAGGGGCCACGGTTTGTGCTGGAAACGACTCTGGAGCTGCTGTCAAAGAAAGGACATTCAAATCCCAGATTTCTGACTGACTCTCTTTGGGGCATTTTGCCTCATAGTTTTCCCTTCTCTCTCTCTGGGACTCGGTTTCCCCTTATGTATAATGAAGGGGTTGTTCTTTATTGCCTTTAATGCAACTTCCTCTTGACTCATAATTTATGAGTGACTCAGGGGCTGAGGATGACAGGGAATGCCCAGAAGGCCAGTAAGTAGAGGGAGACTTAATGAGGTCCTACTATGGGAGGAATACAGTAGGGACCTGAGGTGTGGGGAGGTGCTAACATCTAGAAGGACACTTGAGGCCTAATTCCCCTCTCCAGATCATGACTCACTGTCTCTCTCATCTCCAGACTTGATCCAGAAACCAGATATCTCTATTCCAGAGATGCTAGAGTTGGGGAACCCAGTGACTCTGAACTGTACATTTCCTTGGGCCTGTGGGGAAAACTGGCCCTTCAAATTCTCCTGGATGGGGGCTGCCCTCTCCTCCAGGCCAGAAAGCTCTGGGGCATCCCACTTCTCAGAGATCTTCTTCATCCCTGGGCAACAGCATCATGGCACCAACCTCACCTGTCAGGTGACCCTTCCTGGAGGCCGTTTGAGCACAGAGAGAACCATCCAACTCAATGTGTCCTGTGAGTGCTGGGGGCAGGAGGCTTGTGTCCCCCCAAGTGAGGGGTGAGGGAGAGATGTGTTAAGAGTCAAGGGTCCTAGCCCAGTCCTGGGAAACCAGATGCCTTTTTCCTAAGTCAGGGCAAGGAAAGCTGCCTCCCAGCAGAGACACAGTCTGGGATTTCTTATTTTTTCTCTCTCTCAGTTTCCACGGCATTAAGTGCCAATGTCAGTCAGGTTGGGATCAGGCTAGATGGCCTCTGAGCTCCCTTCCACTCTGATGTTCTGTGGTTCTAGAATTTAATCTCTTCCTTGTCTGATGCTGAGCTGGGCAGAGAGCCCCAGCCCTCAGCCAGCCTGGTCCCTCTATTGCAGATGCTGTGCAGAATGTGTCCATCACCATTACCCAGGACAGCAGGACAACAGGTATCAGCAAAACCCCAGGGTGAGGGCAGGGAGGGGACCCAGGTGGTTTACCTTCTACACTGAGGGTGGGCATGGATATCAGTGAGAGGAGGGAGACAGGAGGGACAGGAGCTCTCCCCGTCCAGGCCCGGGTTCCCTTTGTCCTGGGCTGCCCCTTCTCTTGGAATGACATCAGCTCACATTTACTCATGACTTTAAAGGTTAGAAACCACTTTTCTCCCAACAGCTCTATGAGATATGGACTGGGAGAATTCTTACCCCCATTTTCTGTATGAGAAAGCTGAGGCTCAGAGCTGTGAGGAGGGCCTGACCTAGTTCA
Source organism: Phalanger gymnotis (assembly GCA_028646595.1). Taxonomy (NCBI): domain Eukaryota; kingdom Metazoa; phylum Chordata; class Mammalia; order Diprotodontia; family Phalangeridae; genus Phalanger; species Phalanger gymnotis. The sequence goes on from CM053622.1 coordinate 784,761,616, forward strand.
CACAGTCCCCCAGTACCTGGGTGTGATCTCTAAATGTAGAGTCTAAATGCAGTGACCTCTCCAGGCTTGGGCTGAGAGGGCCAAGTCCCACCTTGGTGTCCAGTCCCCAGGCAGATAGCTTCCCATTGGACCTATCAAGGTTTCCCTGTTCGGGATGCTGGTCTGGCTCTCTACAGTCCAGGCCAGATGGGAGGCTTTGCTACCTGGAGCATTGATTTTGGTTTCAGGGCTGATCTGGGGGGTTTAAGGAGCTTGTGTAGTAAGAGGCTATGGGGGATGGGTCAGGGAGCTGCTGGCAGTGGGGGACAGGAGTCTTGCCATCCAGGTGGAGCCTTTAGCATTCAGTCAGGGCAGGTGCAGTATTTGCCTTAAGGCCCCAGGGCTGCTGGCTCTGGAAAAGTGGGTCCTAGTGGTGCTTACATTGGGCTCCTATGATGTAAGATTCCCAGGATCATTTACATACATTTCAGTCTCCTGAGAACTTGTTTTGTTGTTTCTGTCTTTCACATTATTTTGCCCTTATCTGGTACAATGAAAGAGAGAGAGAAAGAGAGAAATGGAGAGAGGGAGAGAGAGATACAAAAAGAAAGAGATTGAGACAGGAAGAGAGAGAGAGAGAGAGAGAGAGAGAGAGAGAGAGAGAGAGAGAGAGAGAGAGAGAAACAGAGACATAGAAAGACAGAAAGAGATAGAGAAAATGAAATTAAGGAGGAAATATATAGAGAAGGAAGATAGCAAGGAAGAAAAGAAGGAAGGAAGAAAACGAAGAAGGTGAATAAGGAAGAAGTGAAGGGCAGGAAAGAAAAAGAAAGGAAGAAAAAAGAAAGGAAGGACAGATGGAAGAAAAGAGGGAAGAAAGAAAGGAAGGAAAAATAGAAAAGACAGAATGAAAAAGATGAAAAAAGGAGAAAGACAAAAAGGAAGAATGGAATGAAGGAGGGAAGGAAAAAAGAAAAGGAAGAAGAAAGAAATTGGACAGAAGGGAAGAAACATAAAAAAGAGGAAAATGAATAAAAGGAAAGAAGGAACAAGAAATATAGAGAAAAAGATTTAAAAAGTAGGAAAGAATGAAGGAAGGAAAGAAGAAAAGAGGAAGAAGGAAGGAAAGTAGATATGAAGGAAAACAAAGAAAATGATAGAAGAAAGAAAGGAAGGAAGGCAGAAAGGCAGGAAGGAAGGAAAGAAGGAAGGAAGGGAAGGAAGGAGGGAGGGAGGCAGGAAGGAAGAGGGGGAAGAAGTAGGGGAGGAAGGAAGAAATGAAGAAAGGAAAGAAGGAAGGGAGGAAGGAAGGAAGGAAGGAAGGAAGGAAGGAAGGAAGGAAGGAAGGAAGGAAGGAAGGACAGAAAAGAAGATTAACAAAACTCAATCTGGGGAAAAGCGGGGAACACGACCTAGGCTGAGTGTGGGCTGGTAGCAAGAAGAGAGACAGCTGAGGCCTCCATTGTCTGTCTCTGGAGAGCAGCCAGGTAGAATGCAGTGGAGGGAGAAGCGGGCAGGAATCCAGGCTGGGCTGGGTCTTGGCCATTCCCTTCCTGCCTGGAGTCCTTTCTTCTTCCAGTTGCCCCTTCCTTGTGTGATCTTGGGGAAGTCACATCAGCTTTCCAGCTCTTGGGTCCCTGCTGGGTACACAGAAGGTGGGACCTAGGGGATCTCTAAGGTCCCTCCAGCTTCCCTGAAGCCTCACTCCTGGGACCTCTTGATCTTTTTTAGTTTTCATCCCAGGAAACAGCTCAACTCTTGTGGTGCAGGAGGGAGGATCCCTTCACCTGCTCTGCGCTGCCAACAGCCATCCCCCAGCTACACTGAGCTGGATCCTGAGGGACCAAACCCTGGTCTCTTCCCAGCCCTCAGATGATGGAGTCCTGCACCTGGATCTGCCCCACCTGGGGCCAGCAGATGGAGGGAAATACATCTGCCTTGCTCAGCATCCTCTGGGCTCCAAGCAGGCCTCCCTGAACATCTTTGTGCAGTGTGAGTGTGAGAGGGCTGGGCACCATGGGGTCCTTGGGTCCTGGTGGGGAATGGAGACTGTCACCCACTAAGGAGGGTCTCCTGTATTTTCCCACAGATCCCCCAAGGATGCTTAATCCTTCTTGCTCCTGGGTCAAGGAGGATTTGTCATGTACCTGTTTTGTCCAAGCAGATCCAACTCCCTCCTTGATCTGGTGGGTAGGGGGGAAACCTGTGGAGGGCAGTAGCAGTAGCGACACCTTTCAGGTGATATCCAGCAGGTCTGGGCCCTGGGCCAACAGCAGCCTGAGTGTGAAGGTGGACAGGGTCCCCAACATCACTCTCAGCTGTGAAGGGAAGAACCCACAAGGGACCCACATTGTACTCTTCCAGCTGGTTCCAGGTGAGGGATGGGGGAGGGAGGTAGCTGGGGCACAGGGCCCTGAGGGCAGTGGGCCCAATATGGCCCCAGCCTGTGTTTACCCCAAACTTTCTTCTTGTCCAGATGGGCCCACGCTGTCTCCTGTGTTCTGACGAGCCTTTTAAGACAGAGAAGGTTAGGCTGGGAGGGGCTGTAGCACCCAAAATAGAATAGGAGAGGTCAGAGAGGCCTTAGAACATGGCCTATAAAATGTTAGGGCTGGGAGGGACCTCAGGACATGAGACGTCAGAATTGTTAGGAGCCTTGATCAGAGAACACAAAATGGCCCTAGTGCTGAGTTCCTGCTGGTTATGGAGGGCCAGCCCCTACCTCATCCTATATATCAGATGGCTGAGCTGGGCCCACAGACATTACTCCCACCAGGCCCCTGATGCCAGAGGTTATGTCCACAGAGGCGGTCTATGAGGGGCACCAAGCCCAGCACCTCTGCCTGGGTATGTCTGTGCACAGAGAATGGGAGGGGGTTGGAGGCTAGACCAGTGGAGTCTGTGTGGCTTGTGGGAGAGGGGACATCACTGTGGGCATCAAGGGGCTGAGATCTGTCTTCTGTGCTCCCCACTGGGAGACCATCTGAAAGGTAGCAATGACTTGTCAGCCACATCTGTCAGAGACAGGGTGCCAAGGGACAGCCAAAACCCTGGTGCTTAGGTGGGAACATAGAGGCAGAGGACAGAGGAAAGGGGAAAGACTGGGGTAGGGGAAGCAACAGAGTTAGGGCTGGGGAGGGTCTGGGAGAGGCAGATGGTAAGGGGCAGCCCCCATTGTGTTTGGGCTGGAGAGCCTGTCTTGAGGTCATGCCCCTGCTGATTATGGTGGTGGGGTCACAGGTTCCCTGCCTTGTTCTCTTCCTGATCTGAACCCACAACAGCCTCTAGAACCAGGCAGGAAGAAGTGTTGAAGGTGGTTATCAGAGCCTGGTTCTTTGCTCTGTGCCTATTGGGTTGGGCTCTGTCTCCCACCCCTAGAGAAGGGCCTGGCAGCCCTGGGCCTTGGGAATTCAAGGAGGGGGCTGGGGTCCTGAGAGGGAGTGAGGCTGGAGGGGAAGAATTGAGTCCTGAGGGACAGTGAGCCCCCTCTGACCAGACCCCACCCCTCTCTTTCCCATAGTCTTCTCTGCCCAGGAGTCTAGCTCTTGGGCCCTGATGCTCACACTGCTTAGGGGAGCCCTCATGGGGGCTGGCTTTCTCCTCACCTTTGGCCTCACTTGGCTCTATTACACTTGGTAAGTGGTCTATCCTTTGACCCACAAGCCCAAGCCAACCTGTGCCCCTCACTCACTCCCCAACCCCCTCCTAACTCTTCTTCCCTGAGATTGCCCCTCACCCCCATTCCCTGACCTTAAGCTCCTGGCTCTTCCAGCTGTGACCAACACTGGTCCTGTTTCTCCTACAGGAAGCCTCTAGGCAGGGAGCAGCGACCAGCTCCAGAAGTGGCCCAGTCATCTCTGTGATAGCTCTCCTGGCCTTGAACCCAGCCCAAACCTGCCTCCTGCCCCTTCCACTCAATGGCCCTAACTCTGCCCTCAGGGACCCAGCAAGTCAAGTCTGACCTTCCAGCTATAGGACCAACCTCCAGGACTAGAAGGCAGTTCTCAGGTCTCCCCTGGGTCTCCTCTTCTCCTTCTGAACAGCTCCAGGCCTTTCTCTGATTGGCCTCTGGCATGATCTCCTGGATGGAGGGAAGATTTCTGTAATCTAGGACTTGCTTCCCAGGATGCGACAGAGCCCCCACAGTACTGATACCAGGCCTTGGAGAGCCCCCTTTGTTGCCCACAGAGCACCCAGGGCCTGAGAGATCCCTATCAGCTGTCTTCAGAGCACCTAGAGCCTGAGAGAGCCCCATCAGCTTCCCACAGAGGACCCAGGGCCCGGGAGAACCCCCTGAGCTGCCCGCAGAGCACCCACGACCACACCAGGCTGCAGGAGGCTTTCTTTGAGCTATTTTCTCCTGGGGTGACTTTGGGCATGTTCCTGGGCCTCAATTTCCTCTTCTAAAATGAGAAGGTTGGATTCAACATTCTCTGTTCCCTCTAGCAGTGTTACTGGAGCCCAAGGACTGAGGGTCACCAGGTTTTTGAGCACTGCCTCCCCTCCCCCACCTCCTGCTGCCTTAAGTGAATGTGTGTCTCTTACTGGGCTGCAGGGAAGGACAGATCCTGCTTCTTCCAGGACCATCCATTGCTGTTCTCCTTTGCCGCTAGTTGGTTGCAGGCCTCTTCTATTCTGCATGGGCTCAGTTCCTGCCATCCCCACCCCCATCCCTCCCTGTGAAACCCTACACCTTCCTTAGGGGTCACTTCCCAGAGGAGCCACTTGGGGAAGTCCCAGCCTCATCTACAGATTTCCCACACTGGTGGGGATCATCCCTACAACCCCATTGGTTTCAATCAGGGGTTCCCATCACATCCATAGTAGGATCAGTCAAAGAGGGTTCCTGGATCAGAGGTCTCCTGTTCCCTACATAAAACAAGGTAGGGCAGCAGATGCAGAGTGAAGTGACCTGAGAGGCCACTTCCTGTCTTCTATAAAGGCAAGCTTTGGGAGGAGTTTGGCACTATACCCTCCAGAGGGAGAGGAGACTGAGGGGACCTCTTCAAACTCCCAGCCCACCAACCCCAGATGTGACACAAAGCCCAAATTCAGGCCTTGGGAATATGCACCCCAGTCACTGTTTTGTGTGTTTTATCTTGATGAAGTTTTCTCTGGGAAGCTCAGAATTAGCTCATTTCTAGGTCACTGCAGACGGGAGTAAAAGATGCCTTGTGCAAGTACCAATAGATCACCAAAGCATACTTGATATAGGACAGCCTTCATTTTAGCCCCACAGACAATGCAAAGGCTGCAAAGCAATGAAAACAGGCCATCGATTATTGATATCAATAATCTTTGCATTTCCATTGATTCTCACCTTCCACACATGGTCTGGTCTTATGGCACAATCCTAAAGGTTTGGGATGTCCAGGAGTCAACCTCTGACATTCTAACATGAAAATTGATAATCAAGAACCAAAAATTCGGGGGTGGGACATTCAGTGCTCCCCCCTCTAAAGTACAGACTTTTAAGTTTGGTTCTTAAGGACATTGCTGCTGATGAAATTGGGTTCCTTTTCCTATTCAAGGACCCATCCTGATGGAAGCTGTCTCATTCTGCTCAGGCTTGGGTGGGGTATTGTATCAGTAAGTCCTTCTTTGAAATGATAGCCTAAAGTCATGGGGTCTCTGGTAGAGAGATACTTTCCCTATCCAAGAGATCCCAAGCCTTTCATTTTAATATAGCCCATCTCCAATCAGATTAATCAATTAGATTTTATTACTGTTTGAAGGGCATATAAACTGTGAATCCACCACCATGATTCTCTTTGGTCTCAGAAAGAGGCCAAATGCCTATCTTTTTACTAATAACCTGCTGGCCTTGTGAATAAAATGATTCAATTACCCAGAAACTGTCTCTCTAACCCTTTTAAACATCAAACTATTCAGTCCCACTCTTCACCCTATGGGTCAATAAGGCCTCTTGCTTTAGTCATGTTAGAAATTGGATGACGTTGGACCAGCCTAGAATAGAAACGAGCTTGGTATTGTTAAGACTTAGCATCTTTCCCATCAGACCAGGGGCCAAGCTCAAGGTAACAATGTGGTGCCATGTACCAACCTAATCCTCTTCATCAACACTCTATCCCTGGTTCTTCTTCAAGCCTCAGAGCCAGAAGGACCCTTGGAACATGGAACAGCAGACCTAGAAGACCACCTCCCAGCAATCTGAGCACAAGACTTGAGAGCTGAAAGGAATTTGAAAATCATGTTCAAGTTCCCCCTCGCTGGAAGAGCCCTAGGCTCTAAGCGGGGAGGGGTTCATCCACAGCTGTCCAGTGAGTTACTGGTGGAGTGATGACTCAATTCAATCCACATCAATGCCAATCAGTAAGAATTTACTTATGGCCAGTTACTTTCCAGGCACAGTTCTAGGTGCTGGGCACACAGAGATAAAATGAGACAGTCGCTAAGGCTTCTGGGAGGTTTTGTTCTTCTGAGGGGCAAATCAGATCTTTCTAGAATATCAAATCCGGAACATATTCAAAGTCATTTTGGAGAGGAGGAGACTAGCCTGACATGAGGAGTAGTGTGTTCTCAAGAGACCGAGGTTCTAAAAAGCATGATGGATGTGCAGAGAAGAATAATTTGGAAAAACAGAGGGATGGGGCTGCCTTGGATGGCTGTGAGGGAAGTGGGACAGTTGTTTAGGGAAGGGAAATTTGTTCTAGGCAGGCTATGACTAAGGAAGGATTCAGTCAGTCCACCCATCAATCAACAGTCCTTTACTAATGCTGGGGCATCTAGGTGGCACACAGGACAGAACACAGGGGCTGTAGTCAGGAAGGCCTGAGTTCAAGTACAGTCTCAGAAAAACTATATAACCCAGGGTATGACAACGGAATTTCATTGTTCTGCTTCCACAGCGCTATGGAGGAAACACCTGGACCCTTAGGCTTCCCCCTATTCAATTTATGGTTAGGGTACATCCTGTCTGAAACAAGGACTAGAGGCTGGGATATTACAGCCCCTCAAAACCTGAGAGTTCAAAGAAGGGGCAAAGTTCTCTTGCATTTGTGCAACTTAATAACCTTCATAACCTTAATAACCTTCTGAAGGGATGGACTAGGAGTGGTTAACCCTATATAGGGCTCCGTTTGACTTCTGTACTGTGCGGATATGCCCCTTTTGGGGTATCATACACCCAATTCTTGCAAAAATTGTAAATCTACACTTCTGTTATTCACTTCAGTTTAAGTTCTGTTTCTTAAGGGAGTAAGTGAACTCCATTTCTTTTTTTTCTTAAGTTAAACAAATGATTTTAATGTACACATTTACACTTGTATTAATCCTATACCTACTTCCACCATGTATGCAAAGTAACTTAATCATAGAATGTTAGAGCTGGAAATTATCTTGGATATCTTGTCCAATTCACCCATTTTTGCAAGAAGAGAAACTGAGATCTAGAGAAGACGTAGTGTCACACAGCTGGTAACTGGGAAAGTTGAAACGCAAATCCAAGTATTCTGACTAAAGACCCAATACTCCTTCCTCTAAATTATATTCCCTCTCATTTACATTACTTCATATTTGCATTCAAAAACTAAATAGTCTTCAACGAGACATGACTAAGATGGACTGTGCTTGTTAATAAACAACACAGGGCAGAGTCCAAAATGGTTTTCTTGGCTCTGACATTTTCACGTTCCATGAAGCAGCTTATTGAAATCATTTCAGTATCTTATTTGAGAAATGACAACACACAACACACTAAAAGGATCTTCCCAAGTGTGCTGTATGCTTCCCATATTTAAATCATAACTCTTGGTTGTAAAGACTGAATAATAAATAAGGCTATTTTCTACCCAGAATGGAGAGGTTTAGTTAACAAATTCACCCCACTCCACTTCCTAATAGTGTAACTCGCGTTAATGGTGTTTTGAAACTTCAGAAAAAAATTTAATATTAATTCTTGGAACTAATATTTGAGGAAACTACTAGTATTTACTCCATTATAAAATTCTGTCTTCTTCAGTTATCACTCCACACAGATGATCTATATTTGTGCCAGCACAGAGCAAAAGATGATGTTTATTTTCCTATTCAGATCAGACACAAGCCTCTTCACTTCCTTCCAAATGGATCAGACCACACTTTTAATCCTGGTGGCCGCACATCTGCTTGGACAATACCAGCCTGATTTATGGCTTGTTCCAGCTTGTACTCCTCGGTCTGCATCAGGGGCTGGAAATAGATGGGGTAGAAGGTGGTACCCAAGAGGAAGGCAAAGCTAAGTGATGTGGGTGTGAAGCCCTCAGGGCCCTAAGGGGAGTTGCTAAAACCAGAGCCAATGGTATGCCTGCTGAGTTCTAGTCAATAAGATGACAGCTAGGACTGTATAAAAAGAGAGCCCAGAACTGGAGCAGCAGAACTGGGAGCAGCAGAACTGAGAGCAGCAGAGAGCCACCATGGAGCAAGAGTGCAGAGTGGAGAGTGCTGAACAAGAGAGAGTTGCAGAGATCAAGCAACTTGGAGTCAGCAGAGCTGCAAGAGAGAATGCTGAGTGGAGAGTAGGATTTGTGAATGACATTTTTATAGGAAGGCCCTAGCATCGAGGGAAAGCTTCAGTATGTCTTGGTTCCTTGTTATACTATTTTGTTATAATTTCCTTGTTACTACAGTGAGGTGAGCTTATTGGTTTTGGAATATTATTGCTACAATATTAAATTGGAAGCATTGGTCCTTGAATCTGATCCTCTGGAGTCTAAGCAAATGTTATACTTCCTCTGCCTTCTACCTGGAGAATTCGTTATACTTTGCGATTCTGTACCACTCAGGCATGTCTATGGCCCTCTCTGAGGTCATGAATTTTGCTTTACTGCTATATGAGCCAGTTAAGTTTTCTGAGTAGGGAAATGACCTGGCTATGTCTGCTTTAGCAATATTAATTTGGCGACTTGGGGGAAGATGGAGAGGGGAGGCCATTAGGGCAGAAAAACAAGCAGCAGGTACATGCAAGTCACTCAGGGGAGGGTTCATGAAGGCCTGAATTCAAGGGTTAGCTCCAGGGGAGTAGAGACAAGCAGGACCCTATGAGAAGTTGCTGAGGTGAAATGGAGATCTATGTCTATGTATACACACGAATACATGAACTTTGATATTAACTGTATCTTTGTATACAGAATAAAAATGAAATTTTATATAACTATGTTAATATCTATATAAATGTGTGTGTATATATACCTACTTGTTTTATGTATATATGCACATGTGTATATACACACATATACATATACATGTGATATACATCTTTATGTCTCCATGGATACTTTTTATCTTCTCCATCAGAATGTAATCTCATTGTAAGCAGGGATCAATTCATTATTTGTCCTTGTATTTTCAATGCCTAGGACTCAGCCCACGATTTAGCAGGCTCTTAATAGATACTTATTAATTGATTGGGGCCCTCTACTTCTTTAAGCAGTCTATTCCACCTTGTCTTTCCTGACATCAAACCTAAATTGACCTCAGTCTTTCTTCTGTCACCTCCTCCTGCTTTTGCCCTCTGGGGTTAAACTGAATAAGTCAAGTCCTATTTGCACTGACTGCCCATAAAATGCTTGAAGGAAGTCATCTCGCCCCACCTTCACCCTACTCCCATTCTTTTTTTTTCATTTTTTAATATTTAATTTATTTAATTTCAGTTTTCAACATTTACTCCCATAAGTTTTAAATTTTCCCCCTCCATCCCCCCTTCCTTCCCAGGACATTATGCAATCGGATATGGGGACTACACATACATTCCTATTAAACATATTTTCACATTAGACATGTTGCACAGAAGAATTATAACGAATGGGAGAAGCCATGAGAAACAAAACAAAACAAAAGAGAAAAGGATCTGCTTCACTCTTCATTCTGCCTCCATAGTTCTGATGGCTCTGATAGCTCTGGGAACCCCCTTGAACTCTTTTTGAATCTTCCCACTTGATGAGGAATTTGCCTGAGTCCATAAGCCTTTTATTATTGCCAGGCCCAAATCTCTGTTACTTTTAGCCTAGCCCAGCCCTCCATTATTTGGCTGCTTCCTACCCTTGATCCTATCATAATATCTATACCGAAATCCTATCCTTAAACTAGCCTAGCCTGCCATTGTCTGTCATCTCTAGGTAGCTTTCAGCTATTTCTCACCCTTAATCTCATTCCTGGAGTCTGACCTCACCCCAGCCCCCCACCCCCACCCCCGCCAGTTACCACAGTCCCATCAAGACCCTCCCTAAACCCCTTCTCCCATTACTCCAGACTGCTTGGACTACTCTAGTTCCGTCCCACAGTCTTTCTGTATGTAAGTTTCATCTTGCCTCCACGAAAGTGCTCAGATTCAATCTAGCTCAGAGGAGATTCAATCTGGCCCACTGGCATTAGGGATACAAATGCTCAGCCTCCTTAGGAGTCTACCCATTATGGCAAATCTTTAATAAACTTTGTTTTTCTTTGGCTGTAAGATGGCTTGCATCGAATTCATTTGGCAGCACCCTGCATGTTGCTATTTTGGGGTCCTAATGATGGAGTGCTTGTGCTTGGACCCTAATTCTAACATCGCATTTCTTCTTAGCCTCTGCTTGGGTGCCTGTGCCTGGACCCCAGTTCTAAAATCACATCTCTCCCCAGCTTCAAAGCATTGGCCCTAGCAGTTTCTCTCCAGTTCAAAGGCAGCATGCATTAGCAGAACACTTATCTCTCCTCCTGATACTGCTGCCAGCTGTGCCTATAGAATTTATTAGTTTGGACTCCTTGTGTATTGCTAATTGGCTGTGCACTGGGCCATAACAATATTTGCTACTTACTGACCTTCCTGATATGTATCCTAGACATAGTCAAATGTATACTCCCTTATATTCTCATTGTCTAACAAGACATTTGATGGAACCCACCTGGATATTCCCTGTCAGCCGTGACCTCTGGTTGACTTAGTGAGGTTTCACAGTCAAAACCATACCCCCAGGTAGCCCCACCTTGGGCTATTTCCCAGTGAACTCTGTGTAAGATACCTGCAGTAGATACAAAAAGTACATGTTCCTTTAAGAACTGAACACCCCTTAACCACTTCCTAATCCCACCCCAAAACACCTAATTGACAGGTTTCACTCCCAAATCTCATATTTAAACTTTCCCTGTAGCCTGTAAGGTTGCAGGTTCCCTAAGAACTCTTGCTGCTGTAAATCCTAATAAATCTTTGCCACCTACACTTAAAGAACGTTTGAGATCATGAATTCATTCCAGCTGGCCTCGACCCTCTCCAGTACTCGGGTCTTTGAGGGGCACTCCCTCTCAATGACCCTGTGTGGGAACTCCAGTCTTGGGCTTCCTGCACCTTAGTTCCCTCATCCCTCAACACCAAGAACCCCTAAAACCTCAGCAGTTCCTTCTGTGGCTGTGGATGGCATTTTCCATTATGAGTCCTCTGGAAAAGCTTTAGGCCCTTCCATTTCTGAGAAGGGCTAAGTCTATCAGAATCAGTCCTCTCACCAGTCTCTTTTTAATCTGAGTTAAATTACCTAAGGTCCTAATTCTCATATGGAAGGACTCTGATGACTCTGGAGGAGAGAGTGAGGCTGGTGACTGCATAGCTTTGCCCACGCAAATCGATTTCACTTGCAAATCACGACATCACCGTCCTGATGTCATTGTTCCTCTTCAAGAGATAAGGAAGAACAACAATCTGTGGCTCCCTGGAGACCCAATTGGACAGTTCCAGTTGGTCAATACTGAAATTTCCTCTTCCTCCTCCTCCTCTTTCTCCTCCTTCTCCTTCTCTTCTCCCTCTGTGCTCATCAGGAGTCTTACCCCTACCCATGGGTGCCCTGTCCAAAAGAACATAAATTTTGATTGTTTATATTTCACAAAGTATCATGGTGTTTAGGGACTAAATTTTTTTCTTCCTTATTTGCTTATTCTATCATTGTTTTTTTTTTTTAAAGTTTAAAGCTGGGACAATTAACCCTTTTCTCATGTAGATTTCATTTACGATTTCTTGAAATATAGCTCAGAAAAACCGGGCTTTGATAAAGCCCATTAGGATTCAAGTGGAGCTATTTGACTGTGCCTTTAAACTCAAATCACTCTGCTTTTCACTGATTGGCCAATAATAGGTCCCCATCCAAGCTTTACTTGCTGTTTGGGTTTTGATGGCTCAGAGTGAGTGCAAATAGCAACTGTTTCTGCTCTGGCCAGAAACTTTTGAGAGTCCTTCCCTCTCAGACTGATTCTGTTGTGATGAGAACCTAGACCATCTTTTGCCTCCATTCTTACCTAGCCTTTAATCAGTGAATGGGTGTTGCCTCAGACAAACTGAGACCTGGGAAAGACTTAGCTTAAAAAAGCCAAGGTCTCACATTGTACCTTGAGCCCTCACTAGTTGTCCTGACCTATGTCTTGCCACTGGACTCCAGTGACTCTGGAGGAGAGGGTGAGGCTGATGACTGCACAGCTCAGCCCCACTCAAATCCAGTTCATTTGCAAGTCAAGACATTACCATCCTCCTAAGGCCATTGATTCTCTAGAAGAATGAAGGATGAACAACAACAACATGGAAGAGACTGTAGTAGCAATTAGATTTGAAGATCTTTCCTACCCATTAATAGGCCATGTGATCTGCTTACATCACAGGAAGCCTAAGATGTATGTGGTGGGAGGAGCTTCCTGACAGGAAAAGGAAATTATGTCACAGAAAAAGCTGAGAGAGAGAGAGAGAGAGAGAGAGAGAGAGAGAGAGAGAGAGAGAGAGAGAAAGATGTTATGGCTGCTAATGGCTGCTAATGGCCACCCTCATGATTGTTAGAACTGAACAGGTTGACTTAGCTGTACTGTGAGTTTGTTTTGGGGAAGACCCCAACAGGGGGTCAGAGAGGTTTTGGGATGGCAAATCTCCAGGCTCTGATATGGTGTTTTAAGTTCCTTGATGTTATGATAAAGTTGGCTGACTGACTGTGGGAGTTGAAAATTTGGGTTGTGGGATACAGTTCTCTGGTGTCTGAATAAATGTTATACTTCTTTTACCTTTTTTATGGAGAGTCTCTCATACTTTGTGATAGAGTACCGCATAGGCATATTCACGATTATCATTGATGTTGTGTTTATTGCCTTACTGTTTCAGGGACTACAGGACCTTTACCATTCTGGTGACACCCATTCTGGACCTTTGACTGATTAAATGTGCAGGGATGAGTTAGAGGGAGAAAGAAGAACAAACTCAAAATTTTTGAAGTCTGGCAAAAACATCTAAGATATCAACAACCCAACCCAACTGAGCTTCCAGATAGAATGACAAGAAAGAATATAAAAATTGCAGTCTTTCTGGAAATACACAGTGACAGAAATACCATGAAGATGTTGAAGGAATTATACAGAAAAACTTCACAGACATAGTGGAAACAGAGAGTCAAGCTAAGATTGACTGAATAAGAGGACACTAACATGGAGAAATCCCACATTTAACTTACTAAGAAATTATCTTACATTGTTAAGTTATCATTGATATTAGACTTTCAGATCGCTAAAGCAGAAGCAGTACATGTCTGTAAAGAGAGGGAAACAGGTTTTGTTTTGTTTTTCATAGGCTAATGATGAATAATTCAAATTGGATAATGTTAATCTCAGCAGAAATCAATTGAGTTACTGTAAAATGGTTAGTTCATACTTCAGAATAACACAGATTTCAGTGCTGAGGTTTCTCATTCTAAAATATAAATAGATATTCAGCTTAAGCAAAAAGAGAAGAGAGGAAGAGGAACTAGGTGTTGCCTGAATTATCCTCTAGCCATAGTTCAGCTCATGCAGAAGAGAGGCCTGGAACTGTTTGTCCTCTCTTAGTGACTGGTAGATTTGGGGGAAATGGTGTGATCCCTGGGGTAGAGAGAGCATGGTATTTGGAGTTGGGTCTCAGCACCAGAGAGGGATCATATTAGGCAAATTAACAGACTGTCTCAGAGGGGACAAGGAGTAGAGATAGTTACAATGGGGAGACTTGGTCTCTTGGGAAGTCTCCTTCTCTGATCACAGGCTTTTCTTCTAAGGCCCACTTCTCACCTGATGGGAGAGAATTTCAGAGTCCCAAAAGTGCTTGGTCCATTAGAGAAGTGGAGAAGAGCAGGTAGTGAAGGAAAGATCTCATGATTTTACCAAACCTGTTGACTTCGAATGCCAGTCTCCTTCACCACAAACGATGTCCTTAAGAGATCAAACCTCTGAGAATGAGGTTCCACAAGGAAGATCTTTTTTTTCACAAAAGTAGACAAAAGAAGAAAAGCTAAGCTTGCTCTCTCATTTCACTAATTGCTGGACACTCATCTCTTGTTTTCCAGAAGGCCCATTTTGTAGAAGGGACATAGATCTATGTCATGTGGATAACTAGTTGGGTTTCTTCTCTGAGGTTCCAGAAGGTGCGACCAGGTTAAGTGGATATCTGTGTTGAAGGAGCAGCTTGATGTCAGGAAAAGATTCCTAAGAATTAGTGGTGTCCAAAGAGGAAGAGGTTACCTGCAGAGTTTGTGGCTTTCCCTCCTTGGAGCCTGGACAAATACCTGTCAGAAAGGGCAGAGTGGAGCTTCCTGTGTAAGGTGGCTGGTGAGGCCCCTTCCAACTCTGCCCTCTACTGATTCCCAGGAATTCTTCTTTACCATCACACTTATGAATATTTTTTTTACCCAAGGGTAAGACTTTTCATTTCTCCAACTTGGGGAGGAGGTAAGACAATCCTCAATTCTACAGTGCCCAGTAAGTGTCAGGTATTGTGCTAAGCACTTTTAGAACTACTATGGCATTTGATGCTCACAACAACCCTAGGAGGTAGAAGCTATTCTTATTTCCATTTTACAGTGGAGGAAACTGAGGCAAACAAGGATGAAGTAACTTGCCCAGGATCATATAGGTCTAAGTGTCTGAGGCTGGATTTCACTCAGCTCTCCTTGACTTCAGGTGCAAGGCTCTATCCACTGGACCCCAGAGCAGCCCCTGTAAAATGATAGATTATTAGATGAAAGCCAGTGTTGCAGGCTCTTAACATCCTTTTTAATCCAGCCTCATTCACTGTGTTGATTATTTGTGAGAGCTCTGTGTCATATCAAAATCTGATGAGCAAATCACGTCTGCCTTCATCCAAGTCACTGGTAAAAATGTTGCACAGCACAGAGCCCAGGACAAATCCCTGGGCTGGTCTTCTGAAGAGCTCTGGCCTTGATGACATGTAACCATCAACAGCTGCCCTCTGAGTGCAGCCACCCAGCCAATTCTAATGCAGCTATGGTATTGTTGTCCATTTTCTCCATGGGATATAATAACTCTTCCAAAGTTGTGCTCAAATCCAGGGTGAGTATATCTATAGCATCATTCTATTCATCTGCTAGGTTAGTAATTGTGTCCAGTAAAGGAAATGAGGAGACATTAGTATAATCTTTGGTTGGGGAAGTTAAGTTGGCTTGTCACCATCACTACTTTCCTATCTAACCATTACTCAAGTATTTCTTTAATCATCTATTCTACCATGTCCCTGGGAACTAAAGTCAAGCTCATTGTTCTTCAGTGAGCAGACTGTTCTCCCTCTTGTTGAAAATTGAGACCATGTTTGCTCTTCTCCAGTCTTGTGGTGCCTCTCTCCTTTTTTATGGCCTTTTACAAGTTATTTTTATTTATTTTGCTAAATGTTTCCAAATTATATGTAAAAACCTTTGACAGCCATTTGTTAGAGTTCTGAGTTCTAAATTCTCTCCCTCCCTCTTGCCTCTCCTTTCTTCTTGAGAATGCAAGCACTTTGTGTTTAATAAAGATGAGTTAGAGGAGAGACAGTGACAGAGACAGAGATGAAAATAAAGAGAGGGAGACAGAAAGTGAGATAGAGACACAGAGAGAGAGAGAGAGATCTGACATATGTGTATAATTAAATTCCTCATCACTACCATATGAGGTCTCTATGTCAGGCTTGTGATCCAATTGACAAATCCCATCTTTTTTGTCTTTTATATCTAGGTAGTCTGTAGTATGGGAGATAAATACTTTTTCCCTCTTCCTTCTTTGTTTTTTTTTCCCACATATCCCATTCATGCTTTCCCCCAACTGTTTCCCAGATTTCCTCGTGTGTACATACTTAATCACTTTACAATTTTATTCCTTTCTTGATTTTGCTTGCTCAATTACTTGAATTTTTTAAAAAATAGAATAGATGAGGAAACATAAACTTAAACATCATAATAATAAATGTAAATGTCCCCAATTTTTAAAAAAAGCAGAGTGACAGGGAAAAAGAAATAATTTTTTAACCATAGGAATCATGTATAAATGTGTGTATACATATTATTTATATATACTTATATATACATACATACATACAAATATACATATGAAAATGGGTTTTGCTGTAGGGAATTCCCACCAGCATAATCTGTAATAATACTTTCAAACAGAAATGGAAAAGAAGAGGATTGAATGACCAGATCTCTGTTCTTCTCATCACACATAGATGCTTGTCCCTTGGTGTAGTTTTACTGGTTGAATCCAATACAATCATGTCAAGAGAAAGAAGAAAGGAAATTACATTGTACTTTAAGACATAGTACAAAATAATCCCACCTTTACATATAAATATGGATAAAGTAGTGCAGTATTCAAGTGTCTAAAAATAAGGAATGTAACAGGACTTTGCAGCCTGTCTAGATGACTTGAGATGATATCTCCCACACGGATGCCTCCATCTTAGGTTATCTGAGCAGGCGTCAAATCTCCATATTTACATGTATATATTTTGTGTAGGAGTGGGGTTCCAGCCTCTTACTTATTGTGTGGGATGAGAGACTCTCACCAATTAAAAGTTAATAAGGAGCCATCTCAGGGTGGGAACAGAAATAAATTTTATTCAATTCTCCAGAATTGGGCATCCCTGCTAGAACGAATCCAGAAAGGGAGGTGCTTTACAAGGGGCAAGGCACCCATAATTATACCTAACACAAGAGAATTCCCACCCACCTCTGACCCTTCTCACCATTGGCTGGGAGGTGGGCTTACAATCTGAGCAGGAAAGCTAGACAAAGACTGGGAAATTGAAATGTATGGGCAAGGCTTTAGTCAATTTGAAGGCATTCTAGGACATTTAATCATTGGATGAAGACAGATGTTGCCCAAAAGGGAGGCACCATGGCACTGAGTGAAAGAATCAGAAGCAAGACTGAGCTGGTACACTAAGAGGGCTGCCCAGGGCTGGAAGACTCCAAGACTGGGAAGGCCTTGAGTAGGCCTACTTTGGTACCTATATAAGAGGGTATTAGGGGCACCAGAGGGAGAGGATAGGTGGAGTGTTCCTCTTCTCCCCACCCACCCTAAACTGTCAGCATGATGAGTGAGAGCTGGAAGAGTGAGCTCGGAAGAGGTTTTTACTAGGCTATGCATGAGCTTATCCTCAATCTGTCTTGAGTTGACGGTAAGCTCCCAGAAGTCAGGCAAATCTCCCTTGTTGTCTCTAAATCAGCAGCATTCTGCATAATGCCTGCCACAGAGGAGTCCCTTCATAAGTCATTGCACGATTTGTAACTGAAATTTTGGAGAACACTCTCTAACCTGCATCAATGAACTGATAATTGTTTTCACTGAGATTGAATCAATTCCAAGGAGGTCAAAGACAAGCCAGAAAGGTCCCATAACTACCAGAACATCTTAACAAAAATCATGGTGGCTCAAATACCATCACCACCACAAAAAAGGGGACAGTGGAGATCCAAAGTTGGTGGGAGATTCCTACCCCCTTCTCCATAGGACAAGATCAAACACTCACAATCATCCATCATGCCCTCTCTCTGTCACCAACACTGCCACGAATCTCCTCTTTTCCAGGTTAAGCATCTTCTTTCAACTAATCCTCATAAGATATCTTTTTCTCCTTGATTTGTAGATTTAACTTTCAACTATAAGGACGTGCTTTGCTTATTGATTTGATATTCGACTCATGCTCAAAAGACATGATTTGTTTGTTGATCTGTCTTGTTGAGGACTTTCAATTAATCCCCATAGGACATGATCTGAAGGGCATCCCCAAAGTTACCTGCCTCTCGGATCTGTCCATGGTGCCACCCTGCTTGCTAAAACAGGACTCTCAGAAGGAAGCATATTTCATATGTGGCAGGACCAAGGCAAAATACAGTTACATTGTTGCCTCCCTTGTACTGGGTACCAAACTGTACTACAGTATTGAAGCTTGGAATAGTTAACACACCCTAGACCAGGATTTTGATTCAGAGTATAAAGAGTAGATTGAAAGAATTCTTCTTTGACATGGCATGTATACACTGTGTGTGTGTGTGTGTGTGCCTGTGTTTGTACATATATTTATATACACACAACACAGACACACAGACACAGAGACACACACATACATGTATATACAGATACATACATGCATAATAGGATGACTTTAAGCAAGAAATAGGGATAAAGGTAGCCAATAGTATTTGTCCTCTTAGACAACTTGCTCTGTTTGGATGGATATCATTCATGTTATTATTGTTTATTTGTTATTAATTTAGCTATCTTAATAAAGAAGTACATTTCTGATTTGGGGCAGAAAAGGTTTACATTTCTGTGTGACATTGGACAAATCATTTCTCTTCTCTGCATCTGTTTCCCCATCTATAAATTGAGGAGATTGGATTAGTTAACCTCTGAGCTCTCTTCCAACTCTAACTTTCTATGTTTTAGATCCTAAAGGTACTTTGAGCTCTAGTGCTCCAAAAATTGGCACTGCAGCCAGAAAACTTTTAGTTAAATCTGTGGGCAAGTCACAACTTCCCTAAGCCCCAGTTTTCTCATCTGTAGAATGATGGGACTGGACAAGATGGCCTCTGAGGTCTCTCCCACTTCTAGAACTCTGATCCTGAGAACCTCTGTTCTCCTGATTCTGTCTGGCTAAGGCCTAAAGTAACCAGCTCCTAAGCCCTTGGAGATGAGGGTTTAGGACTGAGAATACGGAGGTTCTTATTGAGGGAGGATGGAAAGGCAATCATTGGTCTTCCACTGTCTCATGGAGCTGTGCCTGTAGCTATATATTTCTGAGAGAGAAGAAGCTGGGTGTGGGGGCTGATGTGAAGGAAGGAGGAGGATCGATGTTGAGACAGGATGCTGTAGGGGATGCATTGGTTTCATTTGCTAAAAAAAGGAACTTTTTCTGTTGCCCTAAAAAAGAACATTATTTAGGGGAGAGTACACTGGACTTGGAGTCAGAAAGTCATGAGTTCAAGTCTCCGGTGCTTACTAGCTGTGTGACTTGGGGGAAATCACATGGCTTCTCTAAACGTCGATATTCTCAGCAGTAATACAAGGCTAATAACACCTTCATGTTCACTTCGTTAATGAGATAATGGACGGAAAGTTCCTTGCAAACTTAAGGCTCCTTAGTTCAGGGTCCTTTGTTATTAATGTTCCTTGTTGGAACAAATGGACTATCGTCTAGTATTATGCTTAGTAATCACATTTGTAAGACCCAATATTTTATCCTGTTTTCTGTACCTAATGCAAATATTATTTCGAATAGATTGAACATTACAAAATGCTGAGTGACTCGGGTTTTTGCTTTGACAGGATAGTGCTTTGGACTCATACATTTCCATGAGAAGCTGGCATTGAAACAGACTTTTCCTCATTGAACCTCATGGAGCCAATTAACCAGACTTAAGAGAACCTAATTTAAATCTCTTCCTAAGTTAAAATCCAGCCTCAAACACCTATTTGCTGTGTGACCCTTGGCAAGTCACTTAACTCTGTTTACCTCAGTTTCCTCATCTGTAAAATGATGTGGAGAAAGAAATGACAAACCACTCCAATATTTTGTGCCAAGAAAACCCCAAAGTAGGGTCACAAAAGAGTCAGACATGACAGCCCAACAACAAATTTAAATCCTTATGTTGTTTTTCAGGGATGAATTGTCCACATCAGGAAGAATTTGCTCAGATCTGCAACAGACTAGTTTTGTCTCCCCTGGAGCTGTTGCAATGAGCATATATAGGACGAGTTTAGGAGATGTCTTGTTTTATCAAGCTATTTACATTGGTGTCAAAGGTCAGATAAAAGATTTTGCTGTGGTGGGTTATGGAGATTAGCTTGATTTCCTTCAGGAGAAGTCAGTGAATGTTCCCCCAATTTAATTGAATTCTCCTCACCAGGGAAGATGGAGCACAGCTTCCAGACTCATTGTTCCAACTCTACTTTGAACTGGAAGGCTGGCTCCCAGAGTATAGCTGCTCATCTTCACCTCAGGATTTATAGGTTTTCCTGCTGTATTGTTGGGTGTCTGTCTAATGTTACTGCTTACTGCTATATTTCCTTTTTTGATTATCAGTTGATATCAATTCAGCTAGACTTAATTAGTTTTTTTTAAATGAATATCATAGTTGCATACTTGATACAATTTTCTTCTCTTGTCCCCCCACCCAAAAAAAATTCTGAGACATACTCTCTCACACGCACAGACAAAAGTCCAAGAAAAAGTAGGTTCCAGCTTAGAGAACATATATGGTCAAGGTTTAACACTAAATTTCTGGACATTGCTTAGCTGGTGTCCTTGAGATCTTCCCCTAAGGTAAAGTAGAGCTTTACTCCTGGGCTCCTGGTTAATTTCCTGAATCTACCCTTTCTTGGTGTATCTATTTTGGTTTTGACTTTCTATATAGACATTGATGCCAGCTGCTGCTGCCACAGTCACTGCCAGTGGAAAAAGGCAGATCTCATGCTCATTTCAGGTCCACAAGGCTCTCCTCAGGCCAAGGTGCTCTCTTCCTCCTCCCACCAAATGATTTCTTCTCAGAGCCCTGGCTAGAGGCTTCCACCCAAATCCCTCTGGCTTTCACTGATTGATCAATAATGGGTCAAAGCCAAGCCTCACTTATCATTGTTTGGGTTTTGATGGCTCAGAGTGAGTGTAAATAGCAACTGTTTCTATTCTGGTCCGAAACTCTGAGGGTCTTCCACTCCCTGACTGATTCTTTTGTGAAGGCAAACTAGACCATCTTTTGCCTCATTTCTTACCTAGCCTAAAATCACTGAATGGATGTTGCTTCAGTGCAATGGTAAGAAGGATGAGACTATTTTTTTTACTGTTATGCTAAGGCAAACAAGTGCATTTAATGAGTCTTGCCTTTGTTTGAATCAGGCAGGTAAAGTGGGACCTTTTGTTGTCTTTTGTTTTGGAGTACTTCTCAGCACTGAGGCAATTGGGTGTCTTTGAGTCTTGCCTTTGAATCAAGAGCCATTGATTGGAAACAATGTATATGGTGTGGTGCTAGTGACTAAAGATCTTTCCTACATCTCTTTCCATAAGTAGACGCTGAGCCACCAGGGCCCTGAACAGGGTCTATGAGCTCTGAGGTTGGTGTTTTGCTTTTGGGGGGTATGTTCATTGGAAGAGTGTAGGTGATTTGGCCAGATGAAACTCTGGGTAGCCATAGGAGTCCCCCTGCTTTCAAAACTCAGATGCAGGTGCTTCTCTCTATGGTAACTGTGTATGTATTGCTATAGACAGATGGAAGCCTGTTTGCTGATTTGTGTTATTTTGCTCTGTTTATGTAGTTTCTGTTTGCATTTGCTCTGAAGTTCAGGGTGCTGACTTTTTCCTCCAAACTAAGTGAATGATACATGTATGTTTCATTAAAGTGAGAATGTTAACTCCTTAAAGTTGCTTTCATTAGAAAAGAAGATCAAAGAACCTGTGCTAGCAGCCGTTCTGTGTGCTCTTGTTGTTAGTCTTGTTGTTGGTCTTTCACTTCCACAGAAGCTGCTAGCAACATTGTTGTTACACTCAGTCAAACTGAGACCTGTTAAAGACCTTAACTTAGAAAGGCCAAGGTCTCCCACTGCATCCAAGACCATTTCTGGTAGTCCTGGTGAATATCAGGCCAGTGGACCCAGATATCTCTGGAGGAGAAAATGAGGCTGGTGACTTTGCACAGCCCTTCTTCTCTTAAATCCAATTCACTTGCATATCATAACATCATTTCCCTGATGTCATGGTCCTGTTCCAGAAGGAGGACAAACAATGATCTCTTTGAGTGGAAAAAGGAGCTGGCCATCTAGGCAACACAGCTCTTTTTCATACCTCAAGGGTATAAAGATTTTATAGACAGATGGATAGATAGATGAATAGATAGAGATACAAAGATAAATATAAGATAGATTGATAAATAATATAGACATATAGGTATAGCTACATGTGTATATGTGTGTATACATATATATATATATATATATATATATACCTGTATATATATATATATACCTAGGTATATATATATATACATTTTTTTTTAAATTTCATTTGATCTTCACCATAACACCATGAGGTAGATACTGCTGTTTTTCCTATTGAGGATTCTGAGGCAGATGGAAGTTAAATGACTTACCCAGGGTCACACAGCTAATAAATGTCTGATACAAAATTTGAACTCAGAACTTCCTGACTCCCAATCCAACACAACCAGGCCAGTCCTTTTTTTAAAATTTATTTATTTATTTATTTATTTAATATTTTTAGTTTTCAGCATTGATTTCTGCAAGAGTTTCAATTACAAATTTTCTCTCCATTTCTACCTTCCCCCCACTTCCAGATGGCATATATTCTGATCACCTCGGTCCCCAGTCAGCCCTCCCTTCTGTCACCTCACTCCCCCTTATCCCCTTTTCCCTTACTTTCTGGTAGGGCAAGATAGATTTCTATGCCCCATTGCCTGTATATCTTATTTCCTAGCTGCATGCAAAAACTTTTTTTTTTAACATCTGCTTTTAAAACTTTGAGTTCCACATTCTCTCCCTTCTTCCCTCCCCACCCACCCTCCCTAAGAAGGTAAGCAATTAAACATAGATCACACATGTATGATTATGTAAAAGACTTCCACAATGCTCATGTTGTGAAAGACTAATTACATTTTGCTTCTTCCTATCCTATCCTCTTTTATTCAAATTTCTCCCTTGACCCAGTACCTTTTCAAAAGTGTTTGCTTTTGATTACCTCCTCCCCCTATTGGCCCTCCCTTCTATCATCCCCCCTTTTTTATCCTCTTCTTCCTTCTCTCCTGTGGGGTAAGACACTCAATTGAGTGTGTATGTTATTCCCTCCTCAGGTCAAATCCAATGAGAGCAAGATTCACTCATTCCCCCTCACCTGCCCCTCTTGCCTTCCAACAGAACTGCTTTTTATTGCCAATTTTATGTGAAATAATTTACTTCATTCTATCTCTCCCTTTCTTCCTCTCTCAATATATTCCTCTCTCACCCCTTAATTTGATTTTATTTTTTTTAGATATCATCCCTTCATATTCAACTCACCCTGTGCCCTCTGTGTATATATATGTATATATATATATATATATATATATATATATATATATATAT
>CM053622.1:784785458-784804651 GCA_028646595.1 Phalanger gymnotis
TAATAGGAGTTCCATGGCTGAACTTGTCTGGATTTCCATAGATAAGGGTGGCCTCAGCCCCAATGTCTATCAATGCCTTAGTTACCGTACTTGACCCATTTTTCCAATATATGGTCAAGTTAATGTGGGGTCTGCAATCCAGCCTGTGTATTTCCTTAATTTGGGCTGAGGCTTGGCCTGTTTCCTAGCATTCCCTAACATGTGATTCACTTGGGTATGAAGGTTCAACAACTGTAGCATCTGCAGGAGCAGTTCTTATTTCCCTCTTGTTTCTGTTACCAAGTCCTTTATCTTGGTACATTCTGAACAGTGCATTAGTTGGAATGCCATTTATCATTTCAAAGCCTACCCCTGCTCTCAATAAAGCAGTGAACATTTCATTTCTTGTTATTCTATTGTGGCGCCAAATTCACTGGCTATTCACCCATCTCTCTCGAGATCTATCCCTTCCCTGGTCTCCTAAGTCATGCAGCTGTAAAATCTTATCTATCACCACTGTAAGAGGGCTCCCTACTTCCCCAAGTAACAGATTCAAAATTAGGTGTTTATAAGCAGGGGGAGCTGTCCTAATTATTAAATTCCTATGAGGGATTCCCATGGGATCTTTATAATATTTGTCTGCAGTTCTTGTCATGATAGCAATCTTCATTACCTCCTCCTTTAGTCTCGTGATAGAATCTCTAAGTGAATGCCAGGGTCTATACTCAGTGGGCCACATAGAATCAGTAGTATATCTCCTATTGCAACCCTCAGTGGCTAACGCCAACAAAGTAGTCCTGCCAGCACCATCTCCTTGCTGATATTCCCTAAAAGCTTGCTTAACTAGAGGATCATGGCTGATACCTATAAATCTCATACAATCCATCCCATCTACTAATATTCCACTGGCCCCTTGATCACTAGTCTTACCATCCAAGATATTAATGGTTCTCCTATTCTTTGGCTGAACCTACTCAAAATGTCCGTGACCTCTTGCTGTGAAAAATCTTCCTGAATTTCCCTCGTGACTGAATTGTCACCTTGGGTTTCTGTCTTCTTCCTTTTATGGGATGAACATGTGTCTGAGTATTTAGCCATCTCTCACTCTCTATGCGAGGGACGTCCTGAACCCTAGCAGCGTTTTGTGCCTCAGCCCCTAACATTGTCTTATTTTCTCTCCACTGCCTTCCCCTGCCACCATGGCAAGGACAAAGCAAGCAGTCAGGCTCAGCCTAGGCTAAGTTGGAATGCCCTCTTGGCTTATTTGGCCTCCTGTTGCTCCTAGCCACATTAATAGAAAAGTTTTCATTTGAGTCAGCAGCAGTTTGTTCTCCTGCTGTCTGAGATTCCCCTTCTTGCCGTGGGGTAGGAGTGCCCCCATCTCTTTCACTTAATCTCAATCTTTCATATACTAGCCGGTAGGCTGATAACACTATCCAGCTTTGCCTAGATAGTGATGCCCCTGATTGAATTCCAATCTCTTGTAAACATATTTCCAAATCCTTAGGATCTCCTCTCTGTAGCCTTGGTTCCCAGTTTTCACAGGGTCCAGCTCTTTTAGCCAATTCCTTTGCTAGGGAGGAATAAAATGGTTCTTCCCACCCTGGGACATTCATCTCTTGCCCTGAAGTTCTTCTGCTTCTAAATAGAGATCTTATACCCAGCGATCCCGTCAACCTCATTGCCAAATGTAGTAGGAAGGCCGAATTTAT
This sequence comes from Phalanger gymnotis, assembly GCA_028646595.1. Taxonomy (NCBI): domain Eukaryota; kingdom Metazoa; phylum Chordata; class Mammalia; order Diprotodontia; family Phalangeridae; genus Phalanger; species Phalanger gymnotis. Next base: position 784,787,150 of record CM053622.1, read on the forward strand.
AATCTCAAATATAATCATGTATATGTTTGAATGGTCCGAAATCGCAAGGTATGAGAGATTCTCTAAGTAGAAGGCAACAAAACATTTATTTAGGCCCCACAGCAACAAATTAGCAAACCAGCCTCCCCATTCCAATATCTTGACCAAAAAACCCCAGGCCCAGTAGGCCCTCCTCACAAGAGTAACCAGAAGGCCTCATAAAACAAGATGGTATTTAGCCAATCCATATTTACTGGCCTCAAGTCCTTGCTTGCACTCCTGAGTTCAGCTCTGCTTTTGCAGCTCCTGCCTCAGCTTTTTTCAGCTTTAGCTGTAGTTGTCTCTTAGATCACCTCTCCTGGAAGCCAAGCCTCTGGCGTTCTCAAGCCAGCCCTGCCTCAATGACCAGAAACCAATTGATTCCCCAGTTGGCCCCTCTTAAGTCATCAATCTACACCCACACAGGTTTCACACCTGATAGGGCTTTGGGTCTGGGGCTTACCACTTAACAGCTGAAAGTACTTTCATTCAAGGTAAACAAAAGCCAAACTCCTCAAGGGCACCCATTAAACTAAGTGCTAAGGAGCCCATTTTGCCTTATTGATACACTTCCTCACAAAAAGGGGAGGACTAGGTAGAGTATGCCTTCATCTCTTTCCAAGCACAGAAGCCTCAAGAGATTCCGAAACTAGAAAACACCAACACTGAGTATTCAGAGCTCAAGTTCTGATAAAGACACTGGAGCAAGGATGGTGGGAACTACTTGGGATTAAGGAGAATCTGGAGCTCTGCTTTGAGAAAAAAGATGGTGTCATGGTGACTCCATCAGCAGAAACGTCGCTGTGACGGAGACAAAGGAGAGAGAAAGGACATTGTCAGAAGCTTCCATGGTGATTAGAGACCAAGAAAAACCACAAGATAGAAGTCAAAACTGAAAGGATCTGGGCTATACTTCATATACATGCCTAACCTAATCCCACCTTTCTCTATCATTCTCCCCCTTCTCCCTTTGTCTCTCTCTGTCACTGTCTTTGTTTCTGTCCCTCTTTCTGTCTCTCTCTCTTTCTTTGTCTCTTTTCTCTTTCTTCCTCCCCTCTCTCTTTCTCCTCTCTTTCAGATGCCTATAGGATTCTGTTCTCAATACTGTTGTTGTTTGGTCCTTTGTTTTTAGAGAGGATCATTGACATCATGGGTGATGTCTTGACTTTCTTGTGAATTGGATTTAAGTGAGGCAGGGCTGCAGAAAATCATCAGTCTCACTCTCTCTTCCAGAGTCATCAGAGTCCAGTGATGAGACAAAAGTCAGGATGACTGGCAATGGCCCCAGACGCAGTAGATGAACTTGGCATCTTTGATGTCTGACCAGGCTCTGTGCTCAACACAACCTGCTTAGCCACCTTCATGGCTGTTGAAACAAATTGTTTTCATCTTTCCATTTTGTGAGGGGAAGTCTTCACATACTTGTGATGGACATGCCCCTAACTCACCAAAAGATTTTTGGGGCCTTTCGGTTGCCCTTAAACTGATTTAGCCCATCTGCTGAGACCGTTTTGTTTTTTTGGAAATACAAGAAACTTTTATTGAAAGCTATCCAGTGCTAAGGATACCTTATTAGTCGTACTTACGTTTTAGACATTCAGAAAAGAATTAAGAATGATTTTTCACAATGCAATCATCAAAACAGTATCATCTAATAGTAGTTAATAGGGCTCACATGTGCCTCACATGGCTCTGTCCTGAGCTCTAGCTGACCATGATTTGGATTTCCAATATAGCTTTTCTAAGTTTACTAGCAGGAACTTAGGATAAAACAGCTTTTATTTAGATCAACGAGTATGCCTCTTCCCCCCTCCCTTTTTTGATAATGAGAGCAAATTATATACCACTTCACTAATTTAGAGTAGATATTTCACCACAGATAAATCCTAGAGTCATCTTTGTTTGAAACCTAAAATACATGCTATGTATTGGTTCAAAATATTACATTTCATATGCCTTATAAATTTGGATGCAGGATTCCTGTTTTCAGCAAGAGTTTAAAACTGTAGCAGTGGGACTGCCACTAAAAATTACCAGCACAGTGAATTGTCATTGTAAACCGCTGGCTCATTTTCTTGTGGACTGACCAATGACTACATTAGTCTATCATTTGGCAAAAAAAAAAAAAAAAAGTAAGCATTTTAAGAAATCCACTTCTATTTTGAGAACCATGTTCACATTATCAGTCTTTTCTTCTTCCGTGTATACTACTGAACTTTGACGGCTCATAGAAAGAAAATCTACATGGAAGGGAAATGGAGGGTGGGATGGAGGAGGGGCACGAGAGAGGCCAGCACACAGCCCCGCCCCGACTGTAACGCATGGGGTGGGGGGGACGACGACACGCGAAGCCCCTTTAGTATAGCAGCTCCTGGTTGGATTTGGACGCTTCTATTTAGTCTAGCCAAGTTTCGATAAACCTGGAAGGAGACACATTTTGGAATGATTTTTTTTAATTTTTTAAAAAGAAAACCTTCTCTTAGGATGAAGGATGTTGCACTGGGTTTCAAAAAGTCGTATAAAATCTCCCTTATTCAAATCATGAGAGCTTGAGGCACAGCACTGGTAGGTTTAGCTATGCAGGGACCTAGTCTTTGCTCATGCAGCCCTCCCGAAAACACAGCCATCAAGAAAAAGCGGGAGGAGCCAAGCAGCCCCTGGTGGGCCAAGTATCTATTTCTAGCGAAGGCCCTGCCCATCCCAATCCCCAAGAGCTAAGGGGTGGTCAGTCAGGTGCAGCCCCAGAAGCAGAGACTTAGGTCTAAGAAAGAAAGAAAAAAATCACAGCCAACCTTCCCTGCCCCGGTCCTCCGGCTGCAATTTGCCATGTGGGCTGCTGAAAGGTGAGTGGAGAGCTGGGCGGGCCACGCAGGTCCCCTTAACCAAAGCAAGGACAGAGCAAAGGTGATGGGAGGGAAGAAAAAGAAAAAAAAATCATATCCGAGATGCAGCTACTCCTGCCCTTCCCCGTTCTTCCCAAAGACACCAATGCAAATATCCAGAGAAGAAACGGTTTTTCCCCAGGTTCACGGAAATAAAGGAATCTGCCTATTTTTTAAAAAAGGGAGAAAAGACTTAAGCAAATCTCCTTCCCTCCACGTCCTCCGTTATCACCGCTCCCCCTCTTCCGGGGCCCGGAAGGTCGGTTCCCTTGGTGGAGAAGGGTGGAGTTAGGAGCCACAGGCAAGCTCCTTCCTCCTTCCAGAACCTCCACACTTCCAGCACAAGTCTGGGGAGTTTATCTCCCCTTTTTCCTATACGTTTGTTTTTCTCCTCCGTTTACTCCACCTCACAGGCAACGTACAAACTGTCGCGACACCCCCCCCCCCCCAGCCCCACCCCTTAGAGCAAATGGTTAGCCCAACACATCCATCCCCTGAAGCAGGGTGTATGCTCCAAAGGAAGGAGGGAAGAAGGAGGCGGCCCAGCCTTACATTAGGAGTGATATCCCTCCTGCCTTTGAAAATTCTAAACAGAGGGGAAACCAGGCCGATAGCCACTGAAATTCCTCATCCATAGTCTCCTTCCCTGAAGGCCTCCTCTTCTTACCCAGAACACTAACCCTCTCTCTCCAACCCTCCAAAGATACAGCTGTGTAGAGACATTTGGTGGCTGGTTCTAAATAAACGGCGGCCCTTCTCTATTGATTTCAGATTCCAATGCTTTTCGCATTCATCCTCCTTCCTTAATTCCTCTTTCCTCCTCTGCCTAGCTCGGCGCTGCCCTGTCTAACCCAAGCTCGAGCAAATGCACCAAGACCCCAGGAGGCGCGCCCGCTACGGGCCACAGCCACACCCCCCTCCATCTCCCAAGAGCGCTTGGGCTCATTCCACCTCCCCTCCATTTTAAAGGCCGAGCCTGAGATCGGCCTACCTCCCCACCGCACCACACCTCCCTGCCTCCCTCCCCCTCCCCAGGTCCGCTGCTAGCCGCCTTCCCAACCCTGGCCCCTAGAAGACGATAAAAGGACCGGAAACCTAGAAAACGCTTTCTTTTCCCTTCCCTTCCTTTTCCTTCCCTTCTCTTCCCTCCCCACCACCACCACCACCGCAAAGGCAAAGAACTGCAATGAGCGGATCCCGCCGGCACCCACGTCCCTTTGCAGGGGAAAAAAATAAACTGCAAACTGCAGGTCATTTTCTAATAAGTAGCCGAAGGAGATGATAAAGAAACCCGGATATTATTCTCTCTCTTCAATTTAGCATTTTTAAGTCTGTACCATCATCAAAAATGTATAGCCCTCGCCGCTCCCTCTCCCTTCCTTTCCCTCCCCAGGGTTCTCTACAAGCACGGAGCCACCTCTCTAGATCTCTTCTTCCCTTTGCGAGTTAGGGGCGGACAATACGTGACGCTCTCCAGCTTCACTTCCATAGAGACTATTGGCGATACGAGTTTCTATCAGTTCCAGCTGATTTATTAAAATTGTCAAGATACAGACTTTCAGCATAAAAAAAAACAGGCAAGGATGTTGACAGTGCATGGGTTTGCTTTGCCATCTTTTGCTACAAAATGTGCAGATGGTCTGTACTTTATTTAGATTATATTGCACAAAATGAGAAACTTTCTTTTACTATGTCTTTTTTTTTTTTGCTAAAAATCGAGAATCCAGTTTCACACCTTCCATCTTGGGCCCCCTCCACATCTGCTGAGACAGTTTAACAGGGTATATCCACTGTGCATGCTACAGCTTCTTGGAGCCACAGGTGAGAGTTGGGTGAAAGGTGGACACCAAAAGAGCAGCCTTGAAGGGATCAGCAAACCCTCACCATAAAAGTGTTAGTCCTTCTATGACACTCCAAACACTCCTTGTCAATATACAATAAATAGTTGGAAATGTGACACTGCAGGTGAGGAGAGAGGGCATGGTTGTATATACAAATCAGAGAATTATCAGCATAGATATGATCATCGAATCTATGGGAACTGAAGAGATCATGCAGTAAGCTAATATGGAGGGAGAAGACAAGGGCCAAAAACACAAGGAGGGGTTGCAGATGCTCACAATGAGTGAGCAAACTTGAATGAAAATCCAGCAAAAGCAACTGAGAAAGAGCTGTCAGACAGGTAGGAGGTAGGAGATAGACAGACAGGTAAGTGAAGAACCAAGAGAAAACAGCATCTCAGTGAAAACCTGAAGAGGAAACTGTCCTGGACAAGAGACTGATCCATAGTGTCAAAGGCTACAGAGAGGCCAAGAGATATTGTCAGTAAGGCAAAATGGGCTCCTTAGCATCTTGTTTTTCTGTGGCCTCCTGGTTACTCTTGTGAGGCAGGCTTATTGGGCCTGCAATCTTTTGGTCAAGATGTCAGAATGGGGAGGCTGGTTCACGAATCTGTTGCCGTGGGGCCTAAATAAATGTTTTGATGCTTCCTACTTAGAGAATCCCTCATACCTTGCAGTTTGGAACCATTCAAACATATATATGATTATATTTGAGATCGTAAATTCTGCCTTCCTACTACAGATATGAAGATGGGCAAAAGGCCATTTGATGTGGTAGCTATGAGATCACTGATAACTTTGGAATTTCTGTTGAATCATGAAATTGGAAGCCAAACTGCCCAGGATTTAGACAAGAGACAGAGAGAGAGGAGGCAATAGGGGCCATTGAAAGGGATCTTCTGAAGGAATTTAGCCCTGAAAAAGAGATGATGTATGGGAAGGCAGCTATCAGGGATGGTTGGATCATTTGAGATGTGTTTGTTTTTTAAAGGGATACATTCAAACCCATTTTTAGGGAAGAGAGTAGCAGCCAATGCATGGAGAGTGATTGAAAATAACTGAGAAAGTGGGGCTGATAATGAGAAGAATCCACTGGAGAAGATGGGATGGGATCAAAACTGAATGCAAAGTGTTTGGCCTTGACAATGAGAAGGGCCACTTCATCCAAGACCAGAGTGGAGGAGGCTAGAGTGGAAGGAGAAATCTGAGTGATGGGAGATGAGGAGGAATAAAGAAAAGGAACTCTTGGGGAAGGGTCTCGATTTTCCAATAAAGTATGAGGCCCAGTCATCAGCTAAGAGGGGAGTGGGATGGGCACCATGGGAGACTTTGGGAAAGATGAAAGCTTTTGCAACAGTCACTGTGCAGAGTGAAAGAGTGAGTGATTCTGCGAGGGAGATTTAAAGAGTTCCTTTCCACAAGAGGGCCTAGCTGAGATTATATTTTTATATAAATTTGCTGTTGGTCATGTCAAAGTTTTCTTTCTTTCTGTTCAGAACTTACATTGGAGCACAGGGGGTAGATGATGGATGTAATCCCATACTGCAACTTGTCAAGGAATGGTCAGAGTAGGACCCAGGGGTGTCAAGAGCTCAGGTTTAGAGGAGAACATAGAGCTGGACTAATTAACTCATCGTTATGAAGAAAGCAAGAGAGTTCAGTCAGATCAGGGGTAATTGAGGCCAGGAAAGAATTAAGGAGTAGAGGGATGAGAAGTCATAGTAAGAAGAACAGGGTGAGGGCAGAGACAAATAAAAAATGATAAAAGACTATGATCTGATAAGGGGATTTTGCAGCTGATAAATATGGAAGTGGAGTAGTTGTGGTTGTTAACATATCAAAGGGATGCCCATCTCTGGGTGTAGCTGAACTGGAGAGGAAAATCCATCACAGACATCGACTAGATTGAGTAACCAGGAAGTTCAGGGGTTTGAGGGAGCATCAATATGTATGTGGATGTCCCTGAGTCTGAGGGCAGATGTTGGGGAGGAGAGACTGTGAGCCAGGCCCTAAAGCCATTGAGGAAGGAGGGAGAATGTCTTGGTTGGTAGATAATGATGACCAGAATGTCAATGGGGTGGTAAATATGAACAGCCTAAATCTCAGAGGAGGAGAGGTGGATGAGTGATGATGCTAGAACCAGAGTCCAGCAGCAGCAAAGAGGAGCAAGGAGAATTCCAACTAACCCCATCCCCCACACCCACTGAGTGTGAGGGAATATGAAACCATGAAAAGGTTGTCCAGGGACACAGTCACCAGGAGGGAGCCGTGTCTCAGCGTGTATGAAAAGATGGAAGAAGCAAGAAAGGAAAAGCTTTCAGATGAAGGCACATTCATTAATTATGGAGCAGGCATTCCAGAGAGCCCAGCAGAACCAGCAGGGAGATATGGAGCAGGATATTGTGGGAGGGAAAGAGGAGAGTTGAGAGTGATGGGGGTGAGAGAGTGGGCAGCTGGGTATGGACAACGCAGTTTGTATTTCTGCAGTGGAGATTCAGCATCACTGACCTGGGCAGATAATGAGGGGGTGGGAATAAAGGAATCCCTGAAGAAAGAATCAGAATAGCGCAGCAGTGGTTAGAGAAGTCTGTGGAAGGAGGCAGGTGCTTAGACTGCTTAAGGTCCTCCTTGGAGGTCCGGCCTTATGGCATTTGATAGTAGAGTGTCCTGGGGGGTCCAGGATGCCCATCTCCCAACATGCAGGAGCAGTGGAGGTCTATATGGGCCAGGAGAGCCCAGTGAGGAAGCAGCAGGAGGGAGGGGGAGGTGGTCCTAATCCCAAGGTCTAACCCTGACTCCACCATACCCAGGGCCTGAGCTTCTCCCACATTAGAGGCCAAGAGGGAGCAGGTAACAGGGTAGTGTTAGGGGACAGGAAAGGTGCAGTTAGGTATTGGGTGGGGATTATAGATGGGAAGTATAGATGGGAATGGAGAGACCATGGAGTCAGAAAGAGGTCCTCTTTCCACTTTTTGGTTCCTCAGGCCCCAGCTCCTCTTGGGGAAGGAAGGCCTAGGTCAACAGGTCACTGAGAAGAAGGAGCCAGGGGAGGAGGAAATGCTGTGGACTCTCCTCCCCGCACTGCCATCCCAGCCCCACCTCCATCTCCCAGGTCATGTTTCTTTTCCCCAAGTACCTGACTTCCCATCATCAGGCCAGGCATTCACAGCAGGATTCAGGACAAGGGAAGAGCTGAGGGGACCAGGCTTAGTCATCTGAGATTCTCCCATCCTTTCCTCCTCATCTTTTCTGTTCCCTTCGTTCACACTTCACAGGCTCCTTCCTTCCAGGGGATGTGTTATTAAGGCTGAGCTGAACTTGGAAAAGGGTCGTGGTCTCTCATCAGCCCTGGATCTCAGTGTGGACCTCCTGTTTCTGCTCCTGCCCTTGCTCTGGGGTGGTAAGTGGGGTCAGAGCCAGAGCTGAGGGTGCCTAGAGGAGGTGGAAGAGCTTGATCAGGGTGGTGGGAGTTAGTACTAGAAGTCCTGGAGGGGAGGATGTAAAACATGGGAGTACCCTGAGTTGAATCCCTCTCTATGTCTGTGTCTGTCTCAGTCTCTATCTCTGTTCTGTTTCTGTTTCTATTTCTGTCTCTGTCTCTATCACTCTCTGTCTGTTTGTCTGTCTCTCTCCATCTCTGTCTCTCTCCATCTCTGTCTCTGTCTCTCTTCCTCTGTCTCTCTCTCTGTCTCTGTCTGTCTGTCTGTCTCTCTCTCTCTCTCCCTCTCTCTCTCTCTCTTTTTCTCTCTCTCCCCTATGGGGTCTTTTTCGCAACAGCATCCTGGGTTTAAGATTCATGTCCAAGTCACAGTGACTGCGCAGGAGGGCCTATGTGTTTCCAACCCCTGCTACTTCCAATACACTCAAGAGTACACTAGAAACAACACAGCCTACGGAGAGTAGCTCCAGGGGATAGACCATAAAATACTGGTGGCCACCCAACAACCCCCAGAGGAATGTCCAGCCCTGGGCCAAGGGCCAATTCCACCTTGTTGGGGATCTACAGAAGGACAACTGCTCCCGGAGCATTACTGGGTCCAGAAGCAGGATAATGGGAATTACTGGTCCCGGGTGGAAAAGAGGGATCTGAGATACAATTACCAGTATAAAATGGTCTCAGTCTATGTAGAAGGTGAGAAAGTTGTCCCAGGTAGTATCTGGAAGTGATGGGAAACCCTAGGGGAGGGATAAGAGTCAGGGCAGAATATGCTGGTGATACATGAGGGGTAGTCACAAGGCTCTTGGCTGGAAGGACACACTCTAGTCCTTTCTGTAAAGAAACAAGACCCCAGACAGGGGAGCCCTTCAGGCCCTGCTGATGACAGCAGATGCCTGGGGAGCAGAGACAGGGCTGCAAATATTCATGGCAGGCTTCCGGGGATAGCCACATTAGTGAGGCAGGAGAGAAGGCCCTGAGGCTTTCAGCTGAGTGGACACTGTCTTTTCCTGGAGGAATCAGGTCCCTCAGATGAGCTGAGAGGCTCAGGCCCTGGGGATGGTGGGCAATTCAAAAGGATGGAGAGTCAGGGCATAGGAGGGGACACCAAAGAAAGGCTGCTGTGACATCAAAGGCAAAATCCCAAGGCCATCGCCAGAGGGTACACATTATGGAGGCCCCTCCTCTTGCCACCTGGTTCATTCAACTGTCCTCTCCCAGATCTGACAGGGAAGCCAGAGATCTCCATTCCAGACATTCTGGAGCCTGGGTGACCATGATCTGTATAGCTCCTGTAGGCTGTAGAGAGGGGATGTCCCCAAACTTCCTCTGGACTGGCTCTGCTCTCTCCTCCCAGGGATTTGTTTCCAATGATCTTAACTCCTGCAAATTCTTCTTCACCCCCAAAGCACAGGACCATGGCACTAACCTCACCTGTCAGGTGACCTTCCCAGAGGCCAGAGTGACCACTGAGACAACTGTCCAGCTCAGGGCTGCCTGTGAGTGTGTGGAGGGAGTGAGCAAGATGCCCCAGTGTCCCAGAGGGAGGAGGGGTACAGGAAAAATGTTAGGTCCAGGGATATGTCCTTGGCTCCTGAGACAATGGGGAGAGGTGGTGGCTATGGAGGCCAATCCTTGGGTCTCCCCTGTTTCTGGCCCTGGTTCTAATTGAAGCTGCCAATGTTATCCCATCTCTGAGGATAGACCTTGGGACTCCAGCCTAGAGCCAGGCACATCCTTCCTCAGAACAGGAACCTCAGGGTTTCCCAGAGATATGAGACAGAGAAGTTGGCAGGCAGCAGGGATAGACAGAAGAGTGGTCTGGAGCAAAGAAGAGACAGAACCATCAGTCCTATCTTCTGCCCTCTCTCCAAGCCCAGAATTCAGGGGAAATTTCTCATCCCTCCTACTCCTAGAGGATAAGTCCTTTTACCCAGGCTATGCGATGAATAGCAGCCCCTGGCCACAGAGGAGCAAAAACTGAGCTCCCTCAACCATTGGGCACTGAGACTCTGGGCCTAGAACTGACCTCTTGTGGGAGGAGGCCAAGGCGGAACCCACCTGCTAAACATAGCACCCACTAGCCCCTGAATGCCTCTCTGAACCTCCTGGTATCCTGTTATTGGGAACAGGCTAGGCACATGGCCCCCAGGGCTCTGTAGGTGGAAGAGAAGGCACTATACTGATTGACATTTGCTCCCTTCCCACTGACAGCCCAAGGATGCTTGGCCCCTTTTGCTCATGGGCAGAGGAGGTGTCACTCTGCACTTGCTTTGTCCAGGGAGACCTGGTTCCACCCTCCTTGCACTGGTGGGTGGGAGAGAGTATTGTGCATGATAACAGCAGTGACAATGCCCTCCGTGTGGTACAGAACACCTCCAGGACCTGGGCCAACAGCAGTCTGATCTTGGCCAAGAGGCTGGACCCTGGCTTTGGCATTCGCTGTGAAGGGAGGAACCCTCATGGGACCCACAGTGTCAGTGTCCTTCTCCTGGTACCAGGTGAAGGCAGTGGGGCCCCTGGATGGAAGGGAAGAGAATTCTGAGGGGCTGAGTTCAGGGGAAGCCAGAGGAGAGAAAGAGGAGGAGGAAAGAAGGTCTTTAAGTCACAAGACATGGCACCCAGTCACATGTAGTATTTGTGAGATTCTGGGCAGGCTGCTAACCCCGTCTTTACTCAGCTGCTTTGTCTGTAGAGAAAATCCAAGGGAGGAAAGAGGGAAGCGATGAAGGAAGGAAGGAAGGAAGGAAGGAAGGAAGGAAGGAAGGAAGGAAGGAAGGAAGGAAGGAAGGAAGGGAGGGAGACAGTTAGGGAGGAAGGAAGGAAGGAAGGAAGGAAGGAAGGAAGGAAGGAAGGAAGGAAGGAAGGAAGGAAGGAAGGAAGAAAGGAAGAAAGGAAGGAAGGAGGGAAAGTAAAAGCATCTAGGTGATGCAGTGCACAGAATGCTGGGCCTGGAATCAGGAAGACCTGCCTTCAGGTGATAAAGTCATTAACTTCTGTCTGTCTCAGTTTCCTCAACTGTAAAATGGAAATAATCCCTGTCCCAGAGTTGTTTGGATCAAATGAGACAACAACTGTGAGGTACCTGACAAAGTGTCTTGAACACAGCAGGCATTTAATAAATGCTTGTTTGCTTCTTCCCTTTCCAAATGCCCAGACATGCCACAGCTGCTGGGTCTGGAAACCCCATTCATAAGAGATAAGCCAACACCATCATGCTGTGTTCTCCTTATTTCCCACTCACAGCCCTGGCACAGCTCCAAATGATTAGCAAAGAACAGAAGTTAAAATTCTGTATTTTACTAATTGTCTGGGGAGACAGTCAGACTCACACAGCCCACATCTTTGGGCTGTTCTGGGGAGCCCTTGAGAAAACAGGAAGCATTGGCCTCTACAGGGGAATCCTTTAGGACAGGGAATGTCAGAGCTGGTAGGGGCCTTAGAACAGGGAATGTAAGAGCTGGGAGGGGCCTTAGAACAGGGATCGTTAGAGTTTGGAAGGGCCTTAGATCAGGGAATGTAAGGTCTGGGAGGGCCTTAGAATGCAGAATAGAATAGGAGAGGTCAGAGCAACTTAGAACATGACCTATAAAAGGTTATGACTGGCAGGGACCTCAGGACATTAGACATCAGAATTGTCTGGAGCCTTCTGCTGAAAACATGAAAAGGCCCTATGCTGGTTATGAAGGGCCAGCTACTTCCTCATCCTATACATCAGATGGTTGAGCTGTGCCCACAGACGTGACACCTACCAGGTCCATGATGCCAGGGGCTATGTCCACAAAGGCAGTCTATGAGGGGCTCCAAGTCCAGCACCTCTGCCTGGGTGTGTTTGTTCACAGAGAATGGGAGGGGGCTAGAGGCTGGACCAGTGGAGTCTTCATGGCTTAGGGGAGAGGGGGCACTGCTGTGGGCACCGAGGGGCAGAGATCTGTCTTCTGTGAGCGCCACTGGGAGACCAGTTGAGAGGGAGCAATGACTTGCCAGGCATTTCTGTCACACACATGGTGCCAGAGGGCAGCCAGAACCCTTGTGCTAGGGTGGGGACATTGAGGCAGAGGACAGAGGAGAAGGGAAAGCCTGGGGTGGGGGAGGCAGCAGAGCGAGGGCTGGGGAGGGTCTGGGAGAGGCAGATGGTGAGGGGCAGCCCCCACTGTGTTTGGGCTGGAGAGCCTGTCTTGAGGTCATGTCACTGCTGATTATGATGGTGGGGTCACAGTTTCCCTGACTTCTTCTGTTCCTAATCTGAGCCCACAATAGCCTCTAGAACCAGGCAGAAATAGGTGTTGAAGGCAATTATCAGAGCCTGGTTCCTTGTTTTGTGCCCACTGGGCTGGGCTCTGTCTCCCACCCCTAGAGAAGGGTCTGGTAGCCCTGGGCCTTGGGAATTCCAGGAGGGCACTGGCGTCCTGAGCAGGAGTGAGGCTGGAGGGGAAGGACTGAGGCGTGGGGGACCATAGCCCCCTCTAAGCAGCCCCCACCCCTCTGTCTCTCACAGTCTTCTCTGCCCAGCAGAACAGCTCTTGGCCATTGGTGCTCACACTGTTCAGGGGAGTCATCATGGGCGCTGGCTTTCTTCTCACCTATGGCCTCACCTGGCTCTATTACACCCGCTGAGTGTCTGCCCTCTGACCCACAAGTCCATGGCATCCTGTGCCCCTCACTCACACCCCAACCCCCTTCTCACTCTTCCCAGAAATGGTCCCTGGGGTTGCACCTCACCCCCACACCTCCTGGCCTTAAGCTGCTGGCTCTTCCAGCTGTGAGCAACACTGGTCCTGTTTCTCCCAAAGGAATCCTCATGGGAGAGAGCAGGCAACAGATCCAGAAGTGGCCCAGTCATCTCTGTGATGGCTCTCCTGGTCTTGAACTCAGCCCAGACCTGCCTCCTGCCCCTTCCACTCAATGGCCCCAGTTCTGCCCTCAAGGACCCAGAAAGTCAAGTCTGATCCTTCAGCTATAGGACCAACATCCAGGCCTAGAGGACAGTTCTCAGGTCTCCCCTGGGTCTCCTCTTCTCCCTATGAACAGCCCCAGGCCCTTTCTCTGATTGGCCTCTGGCATGATCCCAAGGCCTTACCCTAGCCTGGGCTCCTCTCAATGATCCCCAGATGATCACTGTCCTTCCTGAATCCTGGTGCCTAGAAGCGATCGCAGCTCTCCGGATGTGGTGGATCAGAGCTAGTCCAACTGGACCATCCCCTCCTTCACTCCAGGCCCAGGGCCTCTTTTCATGCAGCCTAGGATTGAGTTAGCTCATGGGGCTGCCATGTTTCTCAGCTGAGTCTTCATGGGCTTAGTCTTCCCAAGCTGCCCCAGCCAGGCTGGACTCCTCATGGTCTGCCCTCTCAGCCTCCTCTCTCCCAGCTCAGACCCTTAGGTCCTCAGACACTCCATCTGCAGGGTCATCCCCAGGCCTGCTGATCTGGCCTTTGTGCTGTGGTTTGGGGTGAGAGGCGTGGTCCCTGTGTCTGGAAGGCATGGCTTCACAGGCAACTGTGGGACTCTCCTACTATGTGACTATAGGCTAATGAATTGTTTAATGTCTCTGAGCATCATTTTCTTCATCTATAAAAGGGAAAGAGAAACACCCAAGTGCCTCCCTCCCTGGGTTTCTGTGAAGCTTCGCTGGGATAATGTCTGTTTCCTGTGTTCTCAGCCTTAGCTATACAAAGGTTAGGTGTCATGATATAGGCTTAAGCCAGGCCCCCTCCTCCAGGAAGCCTCCTGGGCTCCCCTTGACCAGGACACACTGCCATCTCTGCCACTTCCCATGGCTCTTCATTTGCATGTTTCTGAGACATTTGTCACCCTATGAGTTTTCCAGTCTCAGAGATCTGGGGAAGAGGCTAACTCCCTGCCAGACTGTGCCCACCCTGAGGGCAGGACCTGGTTCCTATCTAAACACTGGGGCTGAGAATAAGGCTTGGATGCAGTAGGTCCTCAATGCAGGGCTGGTCGATGTTGCTGCAGCTGGGCCAGGACCACCTTCCTGCCCCCCAGCCCAGACTCCCAGCTTCCCCTCTAATGCCTAGATGAAAAGCCCACATTGAGGTCCTCCTCCCCAGCCACTGGAGCCTGGCCCTCTCTTCCACCTGCAGACACTTCAAAAGGGGATGCCCTGAGGCCCCCCTTCCCAGCTCTGTCCCACTTCTAATCCTCCTTCATCTGCCTTCACTCACCCTGTCCCTCCCCATGTCAATGGGTGGGGCTGGGTAGCAGCCCCACCTGAGGAAGCGGGGAGGGCAGAGCTCCCTGGGGACTCTCGCCCCCAGGCCTCAGACTCTCTCTGTCCAACCATCCTTGGCTTGGGGTATGGGAAGGTGACACAGGAAATAGGTGTTTGGAGATGGACCAAGGAAGTGAGTGTTCCCAGAGAAGAAACGTCTCTGCTGCTTCTGAAACAGGGTGGGCTTCCCAGGGGGCTCTGTGGCTATGGGCCAGGAGCCAGGTTCTGTGGCCAGCTTGGAGATGTCAGGGGATACAAGACATCTGGCAAGACAGACTCACCTAGCTCCCATGGGTGACCCTGCTCTCCTGGCCCCTCACTGGGGGAAAGAGGAGACAGTCCTGAGGATGAAGGGATATAGGGATGATGTTTGTAACCCAGGACCCACTACCCAGGATACCCCAAAGCCCCCAGTAGCCCTGTCCCTGGCCTTGGGAGAGTCCCTTCAGCTGTCCACAGAGCACCCAGGGCCTGGGAGAGCCCCCTCAGCTGCCCACAGAGGAGCCAGGGCCTGGGAGAGCCCCCTCACTGCCCGCAAAGAACCTCAGGGCCCAGGAGAACCCCCTCAGTGGCCGAGAGAGCACCCAGGGCCACCCTAGAGGGCAGGAGGCTTTCTTTGAGCTATTTTCTCCTTGGGTGACTTGGGAGTCCTCCTGGGCCTCAGTTTCCTCATCTGAAATGAGAAGGCTGGACTCGACACTCTCCGTTCTCTGCAGCAGGGCACCTGGAGCCCAAGGAACGAGGGTCACTGGGTTTCTGAGCACTGCCTCCCCACCTCCTGCTGCCTGTAGTAAATGTGTGTCTTCTACTGGGGTGCAGGGACGGGGAGGTCCTGCTCCTTCCAGGAGCCCGCCTGCTGTTCTCCATCTTTGCCAGTAGATGGTGGTAGGCCTCTTCTGTTCTGCATGGGTTCAGTTTCTCAGGACTACTGAGCCCATCACTCCCCGTGAAACCCCACAGCTTCCCCAGGGGTCACTTCCCAGAGCAGCCACTTGGCCTCATCTACAGATTTCCCACACTGGTGGGGAGCATCCCTAGAACCCCATTGGTTTCCATCAGGGCTTCCCAGAACATCCATAGTAGGCTCAGTCAAAGGGGTCCCTGGATCAGGGGTATCCTGTTCCCCTGGAAAAACCAGGCAGGGCAGCAGATGCAGAGTTGAGTGAGCTGTCTGTCTTTTATAAAGGTAGGCGGTGGGAGGAGTTTGGCACTCTATCCTCCAGAGGGGAGAGGAGACTGAGGGGACCTCTTCAAACTCCCAACCCCCAAACCCAAGACATGAATGCACAAAGTCCAAGTTCAGACCTGGAGAATCTGCTCCCCAGACACTGTTTTCTGTGTTTTATCGTGATGAAGTTTTCACTGGGAAGCTCAGAATTAGCTCATTTCCAGGTCACTGCAGATGGGAGTTAAAGGTGATCAGTGATTCCTGTGCAAACACCAAAGGTGATAAAGCATCTTTGATATAGGACGGCCTTCATTTTACTCAACAAACAAAGCAAAACTAAACAAGAATGAAAAGTCTACAAACTCATGGTCACGGAGGAGGGCCAAGTCCTGAGTTAAGTCTGTATATTAATACTCAGTCCTAGCTCTTCCTCTAGCCTCAGAGCTGGAAGCATGCTTAGAACATGGATTATCAGACCTAGAAGACCCCTCCCCACCTTCTGCTCACTCTGAGCATGAGCAGTCCTAATTATTTCTATAGTATGGTGCACACTCATCCATTCTCTTCCCCAGCCTTGCTTATGTCTTCTGTACATTTCTCGTATTTATTTTTAAATCTCCATTTGAACTTTCAGAAAAATCCCCTTTTCTCTCCCTTGATGTCTTCAGATTAGTTTTTAAATGTCCTCCTTCCTTGCCGGGCTGACCACCTCTGTCCTGGCCCAGTCTATTACCCGGGATCTTGTCTGTCTTTCCTCTGCATCACTCCAATCCAGGAACATCCATTCAATTAGAAGGGCACCATGTCAATACCAGGTGGCTAGAAGGGAGAAGTAGAGTAGAAGAAGACAAATAGAAAGGAGGGAGCAAGAGGTGGCATTGGAGCTGAGGTTTGGTTCAAGCCAGGAAAAAGGAAATGAGGGGTGAAAGTCTTCAAGACACAGGACACAGCCGGGGCAAAGGCCTGGAGGTGGGAGATGAGATGCCGTGCCTAAGAGCTGGCAGTTGGCCAGATTGGATTAGAGAGATCTTTGAGGGGAGTAAAATAAGAATAATCATCACCAGGATTTGTGTAGTGATTCAAGGTCTGCAAATACTTGGCAAATATCACATTTGATCCTCAAGGTTGAAAGGCGGGAGTGCTGTTACTATCTCTACTTTACAGATGGTTAAACTGAGGCTCAGACAGGGCAAAGGCTTACAGGAAATGTCTGAGGCCGGATTTCAGCTGGGCTGCTCCTGATCTCAGATCAGTTTGCACAGGACAGGTGAAGAAGTGTTGGATAGTCAGCACCTGCTCTGGGCCAGGCACTGGTCACTGCCTCCCAACAGCCACATAGACACGACGGTCTATACCACAGCCACAGCCTTTGCAGCAGATCTGTTTTCCCCCAGCATCTGAGTCCTGACTGTCCATGGAGCTGGCCCAGGACAGGAGGCCCCCCTGCCACTGAGCTCAGCTAAGGAGGACAGCAGCCCATGGGGGAAGAGGACAGGGGTTCCTCTTCTGAGGACAGGTCTCCCCCTCTCTCCACACAAGGACTTCCTGGTTCATCTTCCTCTTTGCCCTGAGCTTGACACAGATGGCCAGAGGGTGCCATGGTGTTCAGGGAGTGACACAGGGCCCCAGCAGAGCCTTCCTCTCTCTTGTCTCATAGATGCTGCTGTTGCTGCTGATGCCCCTGCTCTGGGAGGGTGAGTAGGGCTGGGGCAGAGGGAGGCTGCTCTGAGGGGGTGAGAAGAGAAGGGGATGCTGACCAAGCCTCTGTCTGCCCTCAGGGTGCCTATCCCAGAGACTGGAGGTGCAGCCTTCAGTGACTGTGCAGAAGGGGATGTGTGCCCACGTACCCTGCACCTTCTATGATTATTCACTCGAATTTGATGACCATATCCCAGTTTATGGTTATTGGTTCAGAAAAGGAACTCATG
>CM053622.1:784805151-784817379 GCA_028646595.1 Phalanger gymnotis
CTGCTAGATCTTGTGTTATTCGGATTGTGTTTCCACAGTATTCAAATTGTTTCTTTCTGGCTGCTGGAAGTATTTTTTCCTTGATCTGGGAGCTCTGGAATTTGGTGACAATATTCCTAGGAGTTTTCTTTTTGGGACTTTTTCAAGAGGCAATTGGTGGATTCTTTCAATTTCTATTTTACCCTCTGGCTCTAGAATATCAGGGCAGTTCTCCTTGATAATTTCTTGAAAGATGATGTCTAGGCTCTTTTTTTGATCATGGCTTTCAGGTAGTCCAATCATTTTTAAATTATTTCTCCTGGATCTATTCTCCAGGTCAGTGATTTTTCCAATGAGATATTTCACATTGTCTTCCATTTTTTCATTCCTTTGGTTCTATTTTATAATATCTTGGTTTCTTATAAAGTCGCCAGCTTCCACTTGCTCCAATCTAATTTTGAAGGTGGCATTTTCTTCATTGGTCTTTTGGACCTCCTTTTCCATTTGGCTAATTCTGCCTTTCAAGGCATTATTCTCCTTATTGGCTTTTTGGAGCTCTTTTGACATTTGGGTTAATCTATTCTTTAAGGCGTTATTTTCTTCAGTATTTTTTTGGGTCTCCTTCAGCAAGTCATTGACTTGTTTTCCATGGTTTTCTTGCATCGCTCTCATTTCTCATCCCAAATTTTCCTCTACTTCTCTTACTTGCTTTTCCAAATCTTTTGTGAGCTCTTCTATGGCCTGAGAGCAATTCATATTTTTTCTTGGAGGCTTTTGATGTAGGCTCTTTGACTTTGTTGACTTCTTCTGGCTGTATGTTTTGATCTTTTTTGTCATAAAAAAAGGAATCTAGAATTCGAGTTTGAGTTTGAGTCTGAGTTTGTTTTCACTGCCTGTTCATGTTCCCAGCCAATTACTTGACCCTTGAGCTTTTCATCAGGGTATGACTGCTTGTAGAGTAGAGAGTACTTTGTCCCAAGCTTTTAGGGTTCAAGCACTGCTGTTTTCAGAGCTACTTCTACTCCACCATCACCCCAGGCTCTGTCACAGCAGTGCTCCTCCTCTCCCAAGAACCGCCAACCAGAACCGCAATCCAGATCCAAGCAAGGCACAGCAGGAGAATCTGCCTTTGTGTCCACAAAGCTCTCCTTGCACTCCTGCTCTAATGTACTGCTAGATTCCTCCCACCATGTGAGCCAGGGACTCAGGAAGCAGCTGATGCAGGAGCTCTGGCAGCAGCCTCAGCAGCTTCCTGCTGCTGCCACAGCCACCACTGCACCACCTTTGCCAGAACCAGGGCTGGTGACTGGACTGCTCTGAACTCGATCCTGCAGTTTCCCACTAACCTGCTCTTTGGCATTTGTGGGTTGAGAAGTCTGGTAACTGCCACAGCTCAATGATTCGTGGCTCTAAGGCCTGTTCCAGCTGGCTGACTCCCAGTCTGGTCTGTCCTGGTGTGGTCTACACTGGGATATGCTCCGTTCCCAGCACCGTGCGATAGACCCTTCCTGGTGACCATCCAGGCTCTCTTGGGCTGGAGACCTGTTTCCCTCTGCTATTTTCTGGGTTCTGCGGCTTTACAATTAGTTCAGAGCCATTTTTTACCTCTAAATCACTATTGATTAGAGAATTGCAAATCAAAACAATGCTTAGGTACCACATTTCATCTGTCAGATTGGCTTACATGACAAAACAGGAAAATGATAAATGCTGGAGAGCATGTGGGAAAATTGGAACACTAATGCATTGTTGATGGAGTTTTGACCTGACCAAACCTTTCTGACGAGCAATTTGGAACTTTGTCCAAAGTTCTATAAAAATTTGACCCAGCAATACCACTTCTAGGGTTGTATCCCAAAGAGATCATACAAAGTGGAAAAGGACCCGTATGTTCAAAATATTTACAGCAGCTTTTTTTGTGGTGGCAAAGTATTGGAAATCAAGGAGGTGCCCATCAATTGCGGAATGGCTGAACAAGTTGTGGGATATGAACATAATGGAATACTATTGTGCTATAAGAAATGGGGAAGATATGGATTTCACAATAACCTGGAATGACATATATTATCTGATGTTGAGTGAGAGGAGCAGAATTAGGAGAACATTACACATGAGTACAGACATGGTATCTCTGATGACTAACTTTGATAGACTTGGATCTTCTCAGCAATGCAAGGTTCTACGACAACTCTAAAAGACTCATGATGATGATGGAAAAAGCTGTTCACATGCAGAGAAAGAATTACAGATCCTGAATACAGATTGAAGCAAACTTTTTACTCTCTTTTTATGTTTCTTTTACCTTTTGTTTCTGTTTTGTATCTTCTTTCTAGTGGTTCATTCCATTGGTTATAGTTCTTCTTTACAACTTGACTATTGTTAAAATATGTTTAGTTTGAAGGTATATGGAGAACCTACATCGGATTGCATGCTGCCTTGGGTGGGGAGGGGAGAGGAGAGGGAGTGGGAGAAAATTTGAAACTCAAAAACTTGAGGAACTGAATATTGTAAACTAAAACTAAAACTAAAACTAAATTAATCAACTAGTGATTTTTTGGAAAAAGAAAATAGAAAGGAAGAGAAAAGGCAAGAAGAAAGCAAAAAGGAAGGAACGAAGGCAAGATATAAGAGAGATAAAGAAAGAATAAAAGGAAAAAATAAATAAAGAAAAGAGAAGGAAAAGAGCAGAAAAGAATGAAGTAAATAAGGAAGAAAAGAAAGAAGAAAAATAAGATATTAAGGAAAAGCAACAAAATGATAGAAAAAAGAAAGAAAAGAAAGGAAGGAAGGAGAGAAGGAAGAATGGAAGGAATGGAGGGAGGGACAGAGGAAGGAAGGAAGAAAGGAAGGAACAAAGGAAGGAAGAAAGGAAGGAAGGAAGGGAGAGAAGATAAACAAAACCCAATATGAGGGAAAGGCAGGGAACATGACCTAGGCTGAGTGTGGGCAGGAAGAGAAACAGGTGAGGCCTCTACTGTCTGGCTCTGGGAAGCATCCAGGTAAGATAAGTGGATGGAGGAGGCAGGAATCCAGGCTGGGCTGGGTCTGGGGGACTCCCTTCCTGCCTGGGGTCCTGTCTCTTCCAGTTGATCCTTCCTCATGTGATTTTGGGGAAGTCACACCAGCTTTCTAACTCCCAGATCCCTGCCAGGTACAGTGAAGGTTGCGACTAGGGGATCTCTGAATTCCATCCAGCTTCTCATTCCTGGAACCTCCTCATCTTTTTCAGCTTTCAACCCGGAAAACAGCTCAGCTCTTGTGGTACAGGAGGGATGGTCACTTCACCTGCTCTGTGCTGCCAACAGCAATCCCCCAGCTACACTGAGCTGGATTCTGGGGAACAAAACCCTGGTTTCCTCCCAGTCCTCAGATGATGGAGTCCTGCACCTGGATCTGCCCCACCTGGGGCCAACGGATGGAGGGATTTACACCTGTCTTGCTCAGCATCCTCTGGGCTCCAAGCAGGCCTCCCTGAATGTCTCTGTGCAGTGTGAGTGTGAGGGAACTGGGCACCATGTGGTTCTTGGGACCTGGTGCAGAAAGGAGAGTGTCACCCACTAAGGGCTAGATCTCCTGTATCTTCCCACAGATGCTCCAAGGATGTTCAGATCTTCTTGTTCCTGGACCAAGGAAGGCTTGTTATGTATGTGTTCTGTCCGAGCAGAGCCAGCCCCCTCCTTGCACTGGTGGGTAGGGGGGAAGCCTGTGGAGGGCAATAGCAGCAACAACACTTTCCAGGTGACATCAAACAGTTCTGGCCCCTGGGCCAACAGCAGCCTGAGTGTGAAGGTGGACAGGGTTCCCAACATTACTCTCAGCTGTGAGGGGAAGAATCCACAAGGGACCCATACCATTCTCTTCCAGCTTGTACCAGGTGAGGGATGGGGAAGGGAGGCAGCTGGGCCCAGGGGCCCTGAAGACAGTGTGGGCCCACTATGGTCACCACCCATGTTCACCCCAAACTTCTCTTGTCCAGATGAGCCCACACCATCTCATATGTTCCAAAAAGGCATGATCCTGGGTGTCCTCTGTGGAGCTGGCACCACAAGTCTCCTAGCCCTCTATCTCCTTCTCCTTCTGTGAGTATGGGGGCTGGGATGATGAGGGATTCTGGGCAGGGGGTGATTCAGGAAATGACAGCCTGCTTTGATGTCTCAGAAATCCTCAGATATTGATGCGTCGAGCACAGATTTCATAGGATTCTAAGATGGAGAATCGGAAGGGAAGTTCTGGCACCCTTATTTCTATAGATTAAAAAACCAAACAGATTCATAGAGGAGGAGTGACTTCCTCAAAGTCACACTTATGACCCGGTTTGTAGTCAAGTCCTGATTTAAAACAATCCAGGCCCCAGATTCCAGATCCAGTGGAGCTTCTAGGATCCAATGGGGAAGCTGGTGGCATATTGATAGAGTGCTGAGCCTGGAGCCCTGAAGTTCTCAGTTTAAATCCTGCCTGACATTTAGAAGCTGCTTGAAGCTGGACAACTCACTTTAAAACATTTGCCTCAGTTTCCTCATCTGTAAAATGGGCATAATAATAACATTTAAGTTTCAGAGTGCTATATAAATATTAGCTATTAGTATAATTAAATAGGATATTATCTGTAAAGTGCTTTGTACAGTGCCTAGCTTATAGTAATGGATATGTGAAAGTTAGCCATTACTATTATTATTCTTGAATGGTGTCATATCTGTAAGTCCCTGGCACAGTCCCTGGCACACAATAGTTACTCAGCACACTCCTGTTTCATTCCCTGCCCCCACTTTCAGTTCCCCAAGCTGAATGATGAGCTCAGGGTCACAGATAGTGAGGGGCACATCTAGATTTGGCCCCCACATCATCCAGTGCCTCAGAGTTGCTTTAACATGCATCTCTCAAATGATTAGTAATGGAAGTTTTTGATGTGACTATTGAAAGCTTTGATTTTTTTCTTCTGAAAACTGCCTGTCCATACACTTTGACCATTTATCATGAAAAATGGCTCTTGGTTTGTTTTTTTTTTATAAATTTGGCTCAGTTCCCTACGTATTTGAAAAATGAAACTTTTGTCAAAGAAATGTGATATCATATATATATATATATTTCTTTTTTCTGCTTTCCTTCTAATATTGACTTCATTGGTTTTGTTTGCGGAAAATCTATTTCATTTCATGTAATCAACAATATCCATTTTCCCTCTTGTGATCCTCTCTATGTCTTCTATACTGTTCCCTTATCAACAGATTTAACAAGTAATTTTTTCATGTTCCTCCAATATGCTTATGATACCATCTTTGGCATCTAGATTATGTATCCATTTTGAGCTGATCTTGCTATAGGGGTTGAGATTTGGTCTATACCTCATTTCTGCTCAAGTGCCTTCCAGTTTTCCCAGTGGTGTTTGTTGAAAAGTGAGTTCTTACTCCAATAACTTGGATCTTTGAGTTTCTCTTTGAGTAACTCTCAGTACTGTGCTCATTTACTTTGGAATATTGTGTGCCTAATCTACTAATCAGTCACTTTATTTCTTACTCAGGAGGAGATTGTTTTGTTGATTACTGTTTTGTAGTAGAGTTCTGCTACTGCTAGGCTTCCTTCCCCTCCTCCTTCTCTGTTGGATAAGATGAATTTCTAAACCTGTGTGTGTTTGTGTGTGTATGTGTGTATGCTTGTGGGGGGTGGGGTGGGGAGAGAATTGATGCTTCTTTGAGCCAGTTCAGATGAGAGAGGTTCAAGTGACACCACCTCCCCTCTATTCCCCTCCTCTACTCCCCCCTCCACTTCCCACCTCCATTGTAAAAGCTCTTCCTTTTATACCTCTTTTAGGTGTGATGATTTTCTCTATTCTTTTTCCCTTTCCCTCTCTCCCAGTGCATCCCTCTTTCTCATTCTTCCATTCTTTTCTTTGACATCATCCAAACATAACAGATTTATATCCTTGCCCTTTGTCTATGTATGTGGCTTCTAACTGCCCCAGCAATGATAGAGTTCTCAGGAGTTATGTGGATCATCTTCCCATATAGAAATGGAAACAGTTTAACATTATAGAACTCCTCGTGATTTCTCTTTCATGTTTACCTTGTTATGCTTCTCTTGAGTCCTGTGTTTGAATGTCAAATTTTCCATTCAGCTCTGGTCTTTTCATCAGGAATGCTTGAAACTCTTCTATCTCATGGAAGTGTGTATTTTCCCCCATAAGAGTATAATCAGTTTTGCCTGCTAGGTTATTCTTCATTGTAATCCTAGCTATTTTGCTTTCTGGAATGTCATATTCCAAGCTCTCTCTTCCCTTATGGTTGTGGTTCAGTCATTTCAGTTGGGTCTAACTCTTTGTGACCCCTTTTGGGGTTTTCTTGGGAAAAATACTGGACCAGTCCACCATTTTCTTCTCCAACTCCTCTGACAGAGGACAAAACTGAGGCAAAGAGAGTTAAGTGACTTGCCCAGGGTCACACAGACAGTAAGTCTCTGAGCCTGTATTTGATCTCAGCAATATGAATCTTCCTGACTCTCAGCCCAACCCTCTGTACACTC
The DNA here is from genome assembly GCA_028646595.1 of Phalanger gymnotis. NCBI lineage: Eukaryota > Metazoa > Chordata > Mammalia > Diprotodontia > Phalangeridae > Phalanger > Phalanger gymnotis. The sequence goes on from CM053622.1 coordinate 784,811,647, forward strand.
TCTAATGAAACTTCCCTTTACAGTAGTTAATGCTAAATCTCGTGTGAGCCTGACTTTGGTTCCACAGTATTTGAACTGCTTCTTTCTGGTTGCTTGCAATATTTCTCATTGACCTTGGGGCTCTCATATTTGGCTATAACATTCCTGGGAGTTTTCATTTTTGGATCTCTTTCAGAGGGTGATTGTGATATGCATTTCTTAAGGATGGGAACAACATAGAAATGTTTATTGGCAGTGGAGCAGGAGTCAGTAGATAGGCAGAGGTTTCAGACAAGAGAGTGGGGGAGATAGTGAGATCATTTGCTACAGGAAGAGATGAGGTCAAGGTTGCAAGTGGAGCTTCAGGATGGACAAGAAGGAGAGCCTCTTCTTCAGCTATGATCAGAGTAAAAGAGGAGGAAAGGAAGATGTATCAGTGATCTCTGCTGAAGAAGACATTTCAAGATACGTCTCAGTGATGTGAGGAGAGGAAGAGGGGACAAGAAGGAGTTCTCACCAACAGCCTAAGTCTTTTGGGTGAAGTCTGAGGCATTGTCCTCAGCTGAGGGTAAGGGATGGGGGGCCATGAGAGGCCTGAGGACAGAAGAGAAGATTTGGAATTGCTGCTGTGGTGAGTGTGATAGAGAATTGATTAAGGAGTAGAAGGATTGCCTTGTTCCAGTGAGGACCCATTTGGGAAGCATAGTGGATAAAGCCTTCAGGCCCTGATAATTGGAGGCAGTGTTATCCCATAGGATCGAAGGATGTAGAACTAGAAGAGATCTTGGAGGGAAGTTCATCCAAGCCTTTTATTTACAGATGAGGACTTTGCTAAGACCCCAGAGGGAAATAGCAGCAAGTGCAAGTCACTTGATCCTCAGCCACATGGTCTTTCCTAGACCTTCATGTGTTTCATGGATTTGTGGACTTTGGAGCTTAGAGATCACAGAGCAGGAGAATGTCACAGGAGAAGGGACTTTAGAGACCCTGGAGTCTGATTGCCTCATTTGACAAATGAAGAAGGAGGAGGCCATTGAGGGAAAATGGTATGGCCTGGGTCAGGCAGAAAGTGAGTGACAAGGCCCTGCTCCTCTGGATCCAAGGCTCAGGGTCTCTCCCCTGCACCAATTCTGCCTTTCTACCTCTTCAGAGTAAAGAAGCTCAGGAAGAAGTCAGTGGCAGCAGCAGCAGCAGCATCCAGAGGGGGAGCAGAGGTAGAGTATACCTGCCCCCAGTGCCCAGTTGTTCACCCAACTCCCTCAGTCTCCAGCTCCTTCTGTCCCAAGGTCATCTTCCCACATTCTACTCCTCATCACATGATGCTGGGGATCTGTTTTGACTGCGCTCCTCTTTGCCCATTCTCTAGGACCCTAAGAGGCCTTCCTTGGTGGACCTGTCCCTCGATCCCATTTCACCAGCTGCAGACACAGTCCCAACCCCAGCAACTCCAGAGGATGGACTAGATGAGTTACATTATGCCTGCATCAACTTCCGAGGAGGGAAAGCTAGAGAAGAACATGTATCCACTGAGCCCCTCACTGAGTATTCAGAGATTAAGTTCCAGTGAGCAGCTGTTGAAGCCTCAGCCTGGGTTCTACACCAGATGGTTTGCAACTCATTGCTCTCCTATATTATCATTCATACCACAACATGTATTAAACACCTGCTCAAGATAGATATTGGATAAGACACATTCCCCATGCTCTTAGAACTTTCAGTCTAGTGGCCCTTCCCCAAATTAGGCTCCTTTTCACTAATTGGAATCCTCAGAGAGTCATGTGATACCTTGTACTCCTTGGATCACTTTCATGGGCCACCATATTTCTAACCCCACAGCTCCTGAGCCCCTACCAGTGTGCTTCCCAATAACATTCTAAAGGAATAATAAGAACAAGAATTCCAAACCATCCCTTCCCAAAACCTGGGACCTACGTTCCCACCAATACACACAGTGTATGTCTGTATGCAGGGAGGGAGTGAGCACCAACTCTTAGTGAATGATAATGAGGCACATGTATAGGGAACACGTGTGGCCAAGGAAACTTACAACTCTGGAATGGCAGGGCCTCAGTGACTTTTGTCTTTCCTGCAATGTCCATGCAAAGTTCACTGCTAAGCATGGTATGTGTGCTAGATTGCTGGCCTTGTTGCTGTGATAGTCCAGTTCCCTTCTGGGCTGGGTCACTCTACTACTGAACAGTGTTAGCTCTTCACAGGGCACAGCGTCTCAGCTAGATGGGTCAATCCCTTGGACTCGCTTGGCCAAGCGTCTTTACTGTTCCTTTGCTAAGCTGGGTTGGCTCGATGATTAGTGCTATAGTCTCCAGAATATCCCATTTCAGACTATCCACTGGGGGAGACACAAGATTTGGATGAGCCAATTTCCCTGCCCCCACGCAGCTTCCAGAATGTCAAGGAAATAAGAGACAAATGCAATGAATGCTAATATGTCATCATATGTAAGAGCATTAGAGAGAAACAGAACAAAGTTCTAAGTCCCAGTAGCAAGATCATTTCTCAAACATTTCACCTTAATGTTTACTAAGTACCTACTGGGCAGGCCCTTGGCTTGGAGCTTGAGTATTTCTAACCTCATTTTACTCTTGAGAAAAGTGAGGCTCTGAAAGAAACAGCATCATAGATATAGACATGTAAGTGGCCTTGGAGGTTATTGCACCCAGCCCCCTCATTCTATAAATAAGGAAAGTGAAGCCAGGAGAGATTAAGTGACTTGTTCAAGGTATACACACATAGAGTAAATGTCTGAGGAGATATCAAACCCAGGTCTTCCTGATTGAGTCTAGAACTTTATCTTCTGTACAGACAGCACTGCACAAAATAACACAAACAGGAATGGATAAGCCAGAACTCAAACTCCCACTTACTAGTGTCTTTCGTCCTTCCTTCCTTCCTTCCTTCCTTCCTTTCTTTCTTTCTTTCTTTCTCTCTTTCTTTCTCTCTTTTCTCCTCTTTTTTCTCTCCTTCCTTTCTTTTAGTCTCTCTAACTCTGTATTTTTTGTCTTTGTACATCTGTCTGTCTCTCTTATGATTTCATTGGCATAGGGAACTTCATCTACTAATGCATATTGGTACTTGTAGCCTTAAAGACATAGTTATTTGAATTGCCTAGGGTGTTAAGAGGTTAATGACATGCCCAGAATCACAGAACTAGTTGAGACTGGAGACAGGATAGCAATAGCTCTGAAATTATAGTATCTGGGTTCAAATCCCACTTTTGTCACTTCTTACCCGTGTGACCTTGAACAAATATCTCATCCTACCCAGTTTGAAATTTTCTCACCTCTAAACTTGGTGGGGGGAGTGTTGCTGAAGATCAACTTGAAGGAATAGTGTGGCTCCAAATCCATGATCCCATGACTTGAACTTAAATTTTCCTGGTAGGGAGGCCAATTATACACTTGATTCACCTTGCAATGACTTAGTTGTGTATATATTGTATCTCCTCTTCCCCACACTCTAGGGGAATGTAAGCTCCTTGAGGACAGGCCCTTCCTTCCTCCTTTTATCTCCTCAGTGCCTTCACTACAGTTTATACTTAATAAATATTTGCTTAATTGAATTCTGTGTCCATGTCCAGCATCCTATTCACTGTTCCACATTGCCTCTGAGGTGCCTTGGGAAAGGCATGGAAAAGTTGGTGACCTGGGTGGAGGAGACATCCAGAAACTGTAATGAGATATTCTGTGTTCCTTAGGCCATTCTTAGGTGCTTCCAGGGCACCAGAAACACTGGTTGTGGAGGTGAGGATGTGGTTTCAAAACCACATGTGTCTACAGCTTGGTGGCTAAGTGTATAGACCTGAGTTTGAATCCTACCACCTAATCTCTGCCTGTCTCATCTGTCTCTTCAGTTGTAACATGAGGAGATTGAATCCCTATGCTCCTTTTCATTTCTAAATCTACAATCTGATGATCCAGTGTGAGATATGGCATAATAGTCATCGCTAACATTTACCTGGCACTTTAAGGTCTCCCAAGTGCTTTACAAATATTCTCTCATTTGCTTCTTATAACAACCCTTGGAGGTAGATGTTAATATTATCCTCATTCTACAGATGAACAAGTTGAGTCAAACGGTGGTTAAGTGACTTGCCCAGGGTCATACATCTAACAAGTGTCTGAGGCAGGATTTGAACTCAAGAGTTTCTGACTCTAGGTCCAGTGTGCTGCGCATTTTGGCACCATCTGGCTGCCTACATAGACCTAGAGATACTGGCTATTATTATGACCTGCAAAACCTTGCTCATGTCCCTTCCTCAGTTTCTCCATATGCACCTGTAAAGTGTTTAGAAGGCATTGCGGTCTTAAAAAAGGCTCAAGAGACATAATTTCTGGTTAATTTAATCATTTTAATACTAATGCTAGCATTTTAAGAAAAGGATGGCCATTTGGCTGTCTTTCTCTTCAACCAAAGACCCCTCATGGAGGTGAGCTCACAGCTTATATGCCCCTGGAAGAGCAGCTATTGCTCAGGGTGGCAATCAACCCTGATCCCTTAACAATAAATGAGAAAATGAATATTACTATGAGAGGATGGGCTACATTACACGGAGAGTCTTGGGCATACATGACTTGGGTCACCTAAATCTTGGTCAAAGGGATTTATCCATTTCCCTATCATCCGTTTGACAAAAGAAAGAATCAACACTTCCTCAGACCTGTCTGAGCTCACACAATGATCAAGAATGCACCCATCCACCCACACTGTGAATTTCTTTTATTGCCTGATTAGACCTTAGCTATCCTGGCCAGACAAATGCTTTAGAAAGATTTCCCACACTGGTCGTATGAAGAAGTAGAAAAGGAGGAAAATCTTGTTCCCAATACAATAAGTAGTTATTAAATACAAAAGAGAAATAGTCGTTTCTCACAGCACATAAGGTGCTTTCCAATTCCAAATCCTTAGATTACTTCAGATTATCCCAGTATAGTCATGCCCTGAAGAAGCAACAGACCAACCAAAGACCAGGCCAGGTCTGGGGGTTCAATTGATACCCCTCTTTGGAAATTTTGCAGACAGTGCTTACAATGCACCAGATGCCTTTGTGTTCACATCAGCTTCAACTTTTCTAGGTACCTAAAGGCTCTTTCAGAACTCAAGCTGTGGACAGATGGACAGACAGACAGAAAGGTGTAATGGAGAGTGTAGGAAGGCCTTGGGACAGAGAACACCACTCTTTAAGTCTCTGCTCTGAAGCTGACTTGCTTTGTGACTTCTCATGAGTTCCTTCCTCTTTCTAGGATAATAACACCTTGACCACCTCTCTCCCAGGGCTGTGGTGACAAGTAAATTTTCTGGTACAACCTTCTTGCTTAACAGATAGGGAACAGAGCAGAGGGGAAATGCAATTTCCCTGAAGTCACTGGGCTGGAAAGAGACAGAGCACAGGTTCAAAGCCCATTCCCCCAACTGCAAAGAGGGATCTCTTTCTGCTTCCTGTTGCTGTGGCCTTTGAAGCCTGTAGGAGACTGTGCCGATGTGAGAATGAGTTGAACCGAGACACAGGTAGATGGGTAGAAAGAGAAGTAGAAAGATAGATAGACAGACAGAAAAGAGAGAGAGAAAGAGAGAGACAGAGAGAGAGAGAGACAGACAGAGACGGAGACAGAGAGAGACAGAAAGACAGATAGAGACAGAGAGACAGATACAGAGAGGCAGATACAGAGAGGCAGATATAGATAGACAGATAGACAGAGATAGACAGCAATGAGCAAAACCTGAAATAACCAAGGA
>CM053622.1:784817479-784846912 GCA_028646595.1 Phalanger gymnotis
ATAAAGTCACTAGCTTCCACTTGCTCCAATCTAGTTTTTAAGGTAGTATTTTCTTCAGTGGTCTTTTGGACCTCCTTTTCCATTTGGCTAATTCTGCCCTTCAAGGCATTCTTCTCCTCATTGGCTTTTTGGAGTTCTTTTGCCATTTGAGTTAGTCTATTTTTAAGGTGTTATGTTCTTTAGTATTTTTTGGGTCTCCTTTAGCAAGTCATTGACTTGTTTTTCATGATTTTCTTGCATCACTCTCATTTCTCTTCCCAATTTTTCCTCTATTTCTCTAACTTGATTTTCCGAATTCTTTTTGAGCTCTTCCATGGCCTGGGACTCATATTTTTCTTGGAAGCTTTTGATGTAGGCTCTTTGACTTTGTTGACTTCTTCTGGCTATATGTTTTGCTCTTCTTTGTCACCAAAAAAAGATTCCAAAGTCTGAGTCTGAATCTGGCTCTGTTTTCGCTGCCTGGCCATGTTCCCAGCCAACTACTTGACCCTTGAGCTTTCTGTCAGGGTATGACTGCTTGTAGAGTAGAAAGTACTTTGTCCCAAACTTTAGGGGCTGCGCTGCTATTTTCAGAGCTACTTCTACACAGCAAGCTCTGCCACAGAGGAGCTTCTCCTCCTCCAAGGACCTCCAACCAGGACCATGACTCAGATCCAAGCAGGCTCTACAGTCCCGCTCTGATCCCTGCTTAATTCCTCCCACCGGGTGGTCATAGGGCCAGAAGCAACTGCAGCTGGGGCTCTGGAAGCAGCCTGAAAACTGTACCACTTCTGCGCCCCTGGGGCTGGGGCCAACTGCACACTCTTTTCAGTCTGTTCCAGCAGTATTTCCCACTAACCTTCTCTGTTGTCTTTGGCGTTTTGGGGTTGAGAAGTCTGGTAACCGCCACAACTCAATGATTCAGGGCTCTACGGCCTGTTCCACCTGGCTTCCAGTCTGGTTGGTCCTGGTGTGGCCCATTCTGGACTCTGCTCCGCTCTGCTCCCAGCTTCGTGTGACAGACCCTTCCCAGCGACCATCCAGGCTGTCCTGGGCTGGAGCCCTGCTTCCCTCATTTATTTCATGGGTTCTGCAGCTCTAGAATTTGTTCAGAACCATTTTTACAGGTGTTTGGAGGGACCTGGGGGAGAGCTTAAGCAAGTCCCTGCTTTCCAGCCGCCATCTTGGCTCCACCCCCCTACTTTTTTCTCAATTACATATAAACAAAAATTTTGATATTGATTTAAAAGTATTTTAAATTCTGTATTCTTTTCTTTCCTCCTCCCTTCCCCTCTGCTTGAGAAGGCAAGCAATTTGATATAGATTATACATGTACAGTCATGCAAACATTTTCCTGTTAGCCATGTTGCAAAAGAAAATTCAGACCAAAAAACAAACCAACAAGGATAATAAAAAAGTTTTAAAAGCATGCTTTATTCTGCATTCAGACTCCACTTCTTCCTCTAGAGGTAGATAACATACTTCATTATAAATTCTTGTCTTAGATCATAATATTCCTGAGAATAGCTAAGTCACTCACATTGACCATTGCACAAAGTTGGTGTTACTCCATACAATGTTCTCCTGGTTCTTCTTTCTTCATTTTGCATCAGTTCATTTAAGTCTCCTTTGGTTTTTCTGGAAGCATCCTGCTCATAATTTCTTGTAGCAAAGTAGTATTACATCATGACCATATACCACAACTTGTTCAGCCATTCCACAGTTGATGGACATCTCCCCAATTTCCAGTTCTTTGCCACCACAAAAGAGATGCTGTGAATATTTTTTTTGTAAATATAGAGCCTTTTCCTTTTTCTTTGATCTCTTTGGGATATAGACCCAGTAGTGCTATTTCTGGGTCAAAGGGTAGCTTATGAGTTTATTAAGCAATGCATGCCAATTGCCTAACAAATTGGGACCAGGCCTCCTCAGCTTGGCACTGACTCTGAGCACAAAGGGTGACAGATTTTTATGTATTAAGAGATAACAATAAGCAAGATACAGAACAGGATGAATAATTAGATGATCTGATTTCTAATCTGAGGAAATATTGGGCACTTTCTGAGTTGGGAGGGGGAGAGCAAACAGATGCAATTCACTGAAATAAAAAAAGGTATTGCACTCCCTCCCCCCTCTCCCAAGTGTATGTATTCAATCACAGGAACGAGGACATAGTAACTGATTGACTAGTATGAGGCCACTTTTTAGATAAGACATAAGGGTTGCTTGAGATGTACACTTGTGAGAAAACTTTTTGCATCAGTCTTTGGACCTGACCAGTTTCTGGTCAGCATAACTGAGGTCCTTAATTAACGGTCTCTAAGCAGCAGGAAGAGGGGGTCCAGCTTTTCAGCCATACAGGGATAGGTTCAAACAATATAATGTAAATTTCTCACAATTCTCATAATGGAATAAAGTTTTCTCACAAGGAACAAATTAGACTAGACCCATAATTGCAAAGGAAGGAAATTGCTAGATCCATAACTGATCACAAGATGAAGTCAGTGCAGGTCCTTCAGTGCCTGCAATTGTGTGTGTGTGTGTGTGTGTGTGTGTGTGTGTGTGTGTGTGTGTGTGTGTGTGTGTGTGTGTGTGAGGCAGAGAGGGGGGGGGGGGGGGAAGGAATAGAGACAGAAAGATAAACAATAGAGATAGGTAGAAGTGATAGACAAAAGAGAAATATACAGATAGATGGACAGATAGACAATAGTGATAGATACAGATATAGGCAAACAGATAGATAAATAGACTTAGCTAGAGATGGACAGATACAGAGAAGGCAGACACAGAGATAGCCAGATAGATATAGATATGTCCCCATGCATATATGCACATTGTAAACATACATTTATTTTTGTCCAAAGGGCAGGTTGTGTCTACTCTTATGGGCCTGCTATGATCGTAATTGAATATAACATTTATTTCACATAAACTGAGCTAAAATATAAATTGGGAGGATGTGTCAGTGGAGAGGAGGGTTTTACTCCTGATCCTGCCACCCACACTGAGTGACTTCATGCAAGGGCTCTCCCTTCTGTCCTCCAGTCTCCTCCTTTGCTAGAACAGAGAGCTGGGAGTGGGAGCAGCAGAGGTAAGGTAAGGGGGGATATTACAACAGGAATCCAGTGGGGACACATGGACTCATCAGGGAAGGGGAGAACTCATCCTTTAAGGCATCTGTCAGCTCTGCACAGGGGATCCTCCTTTCAATATGACCCCCTTTCAATTCCATTTAATAAACACACTTTAAGGCAGAATTTTCAAACTAAGTCTCCCTGGGTAGATTTTAACAGTTCAAGAAATCAAAGGGAGAAAAACATTACATGTCTCTTTTCACTGACCTTTAACCTAAACTTAGCATTTCCAGGAATTATTTAAATGCATGAGTCTGTGGAGTCCATAGGCTTGCCCAAGGGAAGTGAGGTGCAGAATAGAATCCATACTCCATGACTAAAGTCCCCCTCCACTGTCTCATCATGGTCTGGAGGACAGCCCAGACTTTCAAAGCTTCTACGTGCAGACCCCAAACTCTAGGAGGTCCTCCCAAACCAAAAAGATTTTTGCCCCCCTGGAATGCCATGAATGCTCCCACTGCTCATCTCTACTTCTTTGGATTCACTGGCTTCCTTCAAGACTCAATTCAAATTCTGCCTTCTGCAGAGGGTCTTTCAATGGTGTACCTTCCACCGCCACCCTGCCCCTAGTGCCTTCCTCTCTGAAATTTCTTCCATGTCCTCTGTATATAACCTGGAAGGGCCGTATTGTCTCAGCTATTAGATTCTGAAATCTTTGAGGGCATGGACTGTATGTTTGTCTCTCTTTCTATCCCCAGTACTTAGTCCAGTGCCTGGCATACAGTAGGCAATTAATAAATGTTTGTTGATTGACTGATGGACTGATTGAAGCACAGATCTGGGAATGAGCCATGTTTCTATTTCTGAGGACATTTCCAACTGACTTTCCTGTAGGCGTCTCAAACTCAACACGTCCCAAAATGAACTCATTATCTTCCCCCCTCCCCCATGTCCCAAGCCATTCCCTACTTCCAAACTTTCCTGTTTCTGTTGAAGACACCACTGTCCACCTCCAAGCTTTCCATGGTATCATCCTCATCTCCTCTCTTCTGCCTCACCTTTCATATCCAGTCACTGCCAGATCTTGTCTTTTGGACCTTCACAACATGTGTTATGTCTTTCCCCCCATCCCCACACACTCAACCACCCCTCTCTAGACTCTCTCCCTTATTCTCCGGATACCGCAAGAACCTGCTACTTGATCTTCCCACCACCTTTTTCTCCCTTCCAGGCATCCCTGACACTCTGTCAGTGTGATTTTCCTACACTCCAAGTTTGGCCACATCACTCTCCTACTTAGTAAATTCCAGTGGTTCCCTATTGCCCCCAAGATCAGATATGATCTCCTTTATTTGCCATTCAAGGCCATTCACAACTGGCTCCCAACCTACCTTTCCAGCCATATTGCACATCATTCTCCTTTATATAAAGGGTCACCTGACCTCTTCTGACCTGACTTTCTTACTGTTTCACACGTACAATGCTTCATTCCCCACCTCTGTGTCTTTGCCCTGGCTGTCCCTCCTGCCTGGGATGCACCCTGTCTTCACCCATTTCTCAGAATCTCTTTTACTTGTAATAAGGTGCTTGTGAGGAGTGGGAGATCTAAACTCCTCTTGAAGAGGGGCAGCTACTGAACTCCCAGGTTCTCTTCCTGTAAAAGTGCAGCAGCCGTGTGAGGTTCCCAGTGTCTACTGGGGCCCTCTGAGTCAGGACAGAGCCTTTCAAAAAAAAAAAACTGGGTAGGAAATGTTTAACAGTAATTAAATGGCTGAATAGCTATCAACAGAACAAAATACTTCAATGACCTTGGTTAATAAACATGAAGAATATGAAGAAATTTGGAAATACTCATATGAAGTCATGGGAAAGGAGAAAAGGAGAAAAAAGTCTATTTGCAAACACAGAGATATATGTAGACACAGACAGTGGAAAGAAATATAGAGGCAGTAACTAGTCAGATTTATGGAAATTTTGCATATAGAAATTGATCTTTGAGGGCAAAAAACTTCACTGTTCCTTTGGTTTTGATTTTTCAAGTGCATACATAATAAATTGCTAATATATAAAAACATTTCATGGAACAACTTAGATGGACGACTTACAGAGGTGTTGTTGTTAAGTCCAGTCATGTCCCCATTTAGCTGGCCCTACTTGAAGTTTTCTTGGCAGAGATACAGGAGTGGTTTGCCACTTCTCCTTCAGCACTTTACAGGTGAGGAAATTGAGTCAAACAGGGGTAAGTGACTTGTCCAGGGTCACATAGCTAGGAAGGGTCTGAGTCAAATTTGAACACAGCAAGATGAATCTTCTTGACTTGAATCCCAGGCACTATATTCACTATGGTGCCAGTAGCTGCATAATGTTTGAGAAAAACAAAGACCTCAGTTGCTGGGTGAATGACTCACTATGTGACAAAAATCATCTGGGAAGACTGGACATCAATTTGATAGAAATTAGGTTTAAGCTAACACCTTCTTTGATACATCTAGAGAAGCTCCTTAAGATTTTTAGTATCCTTGAAATAAGAATACAGAACCTACATATAAACAGGTCAGATCATAAACAAAGTAGACAATCAAGGAAGAAATTGTCTTTCAGACCTATAGAGAGGAGAAGAGTTCAGGACCAAATAAGTGACAGGGAGAATCACACAAGTTAAACTAACTCATTGGGATTTTAGAAAATTAAAAAGGTTTTACACAAACAAATATAGTAAAAATTAGAAGGCATAATTACAGTGCTGCTTGCAGCTACTATGACTATATAAGGCCAATAACACCAGCACACAGGAGGGCTGCTAGCACAGGTTCTTCGATCTTCTTTTCTAAGGAAACAAACATTAAGGGGTTTATAATCTCACTTTAATTAAACATACATATATCATTCACTTAGTTCAGGGGAAAAAGTCAGCACCCTGACCTTCAGAGCAAATACATATAGGAATTACAAACAGAGAAAATATAAATAGAGCAAATAACATAAATCAACAGACAGGCTTCTAGCTGTCTGACCAAAGCAATACATACATAGTTACTAGAGAGAGAAGCACCAACATCTGGGTTTTCAAAGCCAGGGGACTCCTTAATGGCTACCCAGAGTCTTCATACCAATACTCTTCCAATGAGTGAGTCCCAAACAAAATCTCTCCTCCTGCAGTTCCGAGAGTTCTTGATTCTCAATTCTCAATTCTGAGTTCAATGGCTATCCTCTGAGTATATGTATATATGTATGTATTTATGCAATGTATATTTATATATGCATGTGTATATATGTGTTTATATATGTATGCATATGTATATTTATATATGTGTGTATATGTATGTGTTTATATGTATGTATGTGTGTAGATATATATGTATATATGTGTGTGTGTGTATGTGTGTATGTATACACACATACACACACACACACACACACACACACTGTTTTCCAGGTTCTGAGTACTTCACACCTCTCAAGGGCTTTGCATCTTCATGACCTAACTAGCAAAAGGAAGTGGACCTTCCCACAAACAAAGGAAAACCTTAATCAAAGGCACTTGATTACCTTAGTGCTGAGAAGGATTCCAAAACAAAAGAAAACAAAAAGTTCCACTTTGCTTGCCCTTATAAAAAGGAAATAGATAAGTGGGGAAATACTTTCATGAATTTTTCTTGATTAATAAATGTCCAAAATGTCTCATGTCCAAAGTATATATGGAACTGACTGAAAATTTTGAACTTAAAAACCAGTCCCAAATAGATCGATGTTGAAGGATGTGAAAAGGGAGCTTTCAATGGAAGCACTCCAAACTTTCAATAACCGTGAGAAAAAATGTTCTAAGTCTCTAATCCTTAGCAAAATGCAAGTTAAAGCAACTCTGAGGTTTCTCTTGGCATTTATCAGATTGGCAAAGATAGCAAAAGAAGACGATGAGAAACTTTGAAGGAGATACAGGGAAACAGATGTATTAGTCAACAAGTCAAGTCAACAAGCATTTATTAATCTCATCCTATGTCTCAGATACTGAGCAAAGCACTGAGAATGCAAATACAGGCAGAAAGAAATGCAATCCCTGCCTTCAATGAGCTTACGTTCTAATGAGGGAAGACATCAGATAAAAGGAAGCAGAAAAGGTGTAGGGGAGGTAGAGAACCAGGGACATGGTGGAGAACATTTAAAGAGGGAGAAATGGGGTCCAAGAAGCAATGAAGGCAAGGCTGGAGTGCTGTCGGTGGAACAATAATTTGGTCCAAACATTCTGAAAAGCGGTTTGCAATTATTTCGGAAAGTAACCAAATATTGTTTACCCTTTGACCCGGCTGTGCCTCTAGTAGACCTATGTCCAATGAATTCAAAGAAAGAGGAAAGGGATCCATGTGTGCAAAAATATTTATAGCAGCTCTTTTCATGGTAATCAAGAATTGGAAACCAAGGAGATGTCATCCTATTGGCAAATGGCTTAACAAATTGTGGCAGATGAATGCAATGGAATATTATTGTGCCATAAGAAAGGATGAACTGGGCATTTTCAGAGGAAACAGGCCACCCCTCCATGAGCTGATGCAGGGCAGTGCTAGAAGACTTTATGCAATGATGACCACGTTACAAAGGAAGACAATTTTGAAAGACTTCAGAATGCAGGTCGACACAATAACAAACCACAAGTGCAAAGGAATGGAGAAGAATGCCTCCTGACATTGATATGATAAACTTAATGTGCAGGAAGGGACATACTTTCTCAGGCATTACCAATCTGAGAATTTGCTTTGCCAGACTATGCAACTATATTTTAAAAGCTTTCTTTTTCAGAGAGACACAAATAGACACACACACACACACACACACAGAGAGAGAGAGAGAGAGAGAGAGAGAGAGAGAGAGAGAGAGAGAGAGAGAGTCTAATTTGCTCACTGGGTGCAGGGAGGGGAAGTGAGACAGATAAATTAATTATTAAAAATCTTTGAAAAAATAAATTGTATATTTATTGCATAGGGCAATCATGTCTACATACTAGTTCTTAAGGGAAAAATATCTACTACACCCAAAGGCTATAACTAGGTCTATATCCCAAAGAGATCATTAAAATGGGAAAAGGATCCACATGTACAAAAATATTTCTAGCAGCTCTCTTTGTGGGAGGCCAAGAATTAGAAATTGAGGGGATGTCCATCAATTAGGGAATGGCTGAACAAGCTGTGGTATATGAATGCGATGGAACACTTTTGTTCCATAAGAAATGATAACCAGGTAGACTTCAGAAAAACCTGGAAAGACTTACATGAACTGATACTGTGAAGTGAACAGAACCAGGAGAAGACTGTGCACTGTAACAGCTACATGTTGTGAGGACTAACTTTCATAGACTTAGCTCTTCTCAGCAATGCAAGGATCAAAGAAAACCCCAAAAGACTCATAATGGAAAATGCTGTCCACATCCATGTCCACAACCATGGAGTCTGAATGCAGATCAAAGCATGTTATTTGCCCTCTTTTTTGTTTCTTCTTCAATGGTTCCTCCCATTGGTTCCAATTCTTCTTTACAACATGACTAATGTGAAAATATGTTTAATAATAAGGTATATTCAGAGCCTAAACTAGCTTGCACATCATCTTGGAGTAAGAGGAGGAGGAGGGAGGGTGAGAAAATTTGGAACTCAACATCTTATGGAATTGAATGTTGAAAACTAAAAATAAATCAATCGATTATTTAAAAAAGAAAAAAAGACTGGAGGTTTGAGAGGCGAGCAACCTCAGTGAGGTAGAAGTCTGATGCTGCAATGGCGAAATTCACACAGCAGGGTTTGTCAGTTCCTGCTCCCCATATGACTGGTTGCCCTTACTGCTTCCTGGGCTTGGGGTGCTATTTTCAGTCAGCAGATTCAAGCAGGTTTGTTGAGCATGACCCAAAACCCATCCAGTGAATTATCTCAAAAATCAAGACAATCTGACCTTAAATAGTCAACACAAGACACAGAATGAAATCAGAGTAGGAAAGTAAATCAAGAATGCTACGTGAAAGAGATACATATGCCATATACAACTATCTTTTGGGAAAGTGCTCCTCTCAGCTTTCTGATAACCGGATTCTCTCCCTGACACAGGAGAAGCATTCATCATATCACTCAGAATAGAGTGTTAGCACAATGGTGGGGAATGTTATGGTCTCTCACTGGCAGGTAAATCCAAGATCCTTGGGAGTGGCAGCACACCCTGGACCATCAGTCTGACTTCCAACCCAGGTCAGACAGCTATCATTGAGGGAGCAAGCACTGTAGGAAAAGGTCTTACCTACCTCACCACAATCAACAACTAACCAGTTGCTAAATTGGGCAGGTAAACCCAAGAACTTGGGGGTAACAGCACCTTCCCCAGATTACCATCCATGATTCCAGTCTGACTTTCAGAGTCAAAATCTTATGCATTAGTCCCCATGAATATGTGATCTAGGAACTTCGGGAGGAGTCAGTGAATGTTTTCCACACTGAAGTGAATTCTCCTCACCAGGGAAGACGGAACACAGGTTTTGGGCTTACTGTTCCAACCCCCACCTTGAACTGAAATCCTGGGTCTCCAGAGCATGGTTCCAGAGCTCATCTCCACCTCAGGGTTCTATGGGTATCCCTGAGGTTTTACAGGGCATCTTTCTTATGCTATTCCTTACTGCTGCACTTCCTTCTTTGATTATCAGTTGACATCAATTAATCAGCTAGATTTAATTAAGTTTTTTTAAATCAATACTTGCCATAGTTGCCTAGTTGATAAAAATTCCAGCTTACAGAACATAAATGGTCAAGGTCTTAATACTAAACTCGTGGATGTTGTTTAGATGGAGTTCTTGAGATCATCTTCGGTAAAGTAGAGCTTTTCTCCTGGGCTTTTGGATAACTTCCTTATTCTACCTTTTCTTGGTGTATCCATTTTGTTCTTTTCTTTCTACACACACTTTCCTGCCAGCTGCTGTTGCCCCAGTCACTGCTAGGGTACTGGTGGAAAAGGTCAGATTCTCTGCTCATGTCCACAAGGTTCTCCTCAGTCCAAGGTGCTTTCTTTCTCCTCCAACCAAATGATTTCTTCTCAGAGCCCTGGCTAGAGGCTTCCACCCAAATCCCTCTGGCTTTCACTGATTGGTCAATAATAGATCCCACCCAAGCCCCACTTGGATCATTGTTTAGCTTTTGATGGCTCAGACTGAGTGTGAATAGCAATTGTTTCTGTTCTGGCCAAAGACTCAGAAGTGTCCTCTCCTCCCAGATAGATTCTTTATGAAGGCAAACTAATCCATCTTTTACCTCATTTCTTACCTTGCCTTAAATCACTGAATGGATGTTGCCTCAGTCAAACTGAGCTCTGTTAAAGACCTTAGCTTAGAAAGGCCAACATCTCCCACTGCATCCAGGGCTGTCTCCAGTCCTCCTCATCTATGTCTTGCCACTGGAAACAGATAGCTCTGGAGGAGAAAGTGAGGCTTGTGACTTTACGTGGCCCTCCCTCACTTAAATACAATTCACTTGCATGTCATGGCATCACCTCCCTGATATCATGGTCCTCTTCCAAAACAAAGGACAAACAACAACCTTTGTGAGCAGAAACAGGAGCTGTCCCATTGGGGACCCAGCTGGAACTGGCCAGTAGGGAAACACAGCTCTTTCTCCTGTTTCAATGTTATAAAGTATTTATAGATAGATAGACAGATAGACATATATAGATAAATATAAGATAAATAAATAATACAGATATACCTATATGTACATAATTTCATTTGATCTTCACCACAACTCCATAAGGTATATACCACTCTTTTTCCTATTGAGGATCCTGAGGCAGATGGAGGTTAAATGACTTTCCCAGGGTCACACAGCTAACAAGTGTCTAATGTCAAATTTGATTTCAGAACTTCCAGCACAACCCAGACCTGTTCTTGTTGAAGGAAGAAGACATGAGAGGCAGTCAGGAGCCTCAATTCTACTGAGATAAGTTCAGTCCCCACTCCACCTGACCAGCAATCAGAATTTTAGCCCATGGTTCATCCTCTGCCATCAACTTTTTTCGGACTTGGTAACCAAATAGAAGAACCCAGCCTTCTTCTCTCCCCTAACTCCCTGAATACGAAAGATGATCATAGGCCCATTTGTGCACCAGTGGACACCAGCCTCCATGGCCTGGAGACTGTTCCACAATAGGACAACAGAGACGAACAGAAGCTTTATCCATCTGCCAACCAGAGATCTGCTGACACAGGCAGGAGCTGTCCCTGTTACGAGTTCTTGACCTTGAAATGGGTCGTCATCCAAAGTTCCCAAGGCCATGTGTGAGGGAGTCATATCTCTGCAGGACATAGAGATGCCTAATAATGGAAAGGACTTGGAGTCAGGAAGACTTGTGTTTGACCCCTGCCTCAGCACAAGTAATTTCATAAACCAAAGCTAGTATTTATTTGAGAAAATATTAGCAATATTTATTTATGCTTCAGGGCAAAAATATTTTTCGGTTATGTATAAGTGGCTAAATTTAGATGGAAGAGGTAAAAATACTTATGATGATGTGGCAGAGGGTTGGCTACCAGGTTGTGGTACACCTAAACTGATCAGAAAAAGAAAATATGTCACATCCTGTGGCTTTCAAGAGGGCAAAGTTTAAACAGATTATTTAAACTGAAAAATAAACCTGTTATATTTTGACTGAGCAGAAATCTAATTGTCTTAAATTTTTTTGTAATGAATCATGGCCTTCACAACAATTATTTGTTGGATATTGTTCAAAAAACTCAAATGATTTAAACATCTCACTTCAAGGAAAAAATTGTCATATATTTATGTTGAAAGATGAAATTCAAAGTTTTACTTAAAAAGTTGACATATGGAAGAATAGTGGGGAAAATGGTTCTTTAGAAATGTCTGCAGCTGCAAATGATTTAATTATTGAAAATAACCTTCCCAGAGATTTAATTGTAAGAGTTATAATTGATCATCTGAAGTACCTGGAGACACAGTTTCAGAATAATTCTCTTCAAGTTTTTATTCTAAAAAACTAAGTTAGGTTTATAAAGCATACTCAGTTAAAATCAAAAGCATCTGTCATCTGCCATTAACAATTCAAGAAGAATTTGTTGAGTTATCAAGTGAGACAAATTTAAAACTTAAAGCTTTCTTGAAAATCATTCGCTAAATGAATTTTGGCTTGAGATTCAGACAGAATTTCTAACAATTTCTGAAATGGCCCAGAACATACTTCTGCCATTTTGTACTATGTACTTCTGCGAAGTGGTGTACTCAATATTGGCATAAATATCAATCAAGTCTGAAAAATGTTGAAAATTATCTATGTCCTGCAATATCAAATATTCCACCAAGATTTACTTATGTAAAAACAAAGAAGTACATCCATCTCATTAGGATGCAAATTTGCTTTCATTTGTAACAAATGGTAAAATTATATGTATACCAAAGAATTGTTTTAAAATAAATTTCTTTATGATTTATTATCAGCAAATGTTTGATTAGTATACCAATATATGTATATATATATGTATATGTATATGTGTGGGTATATATAGGCATATATACATATATACCTATATTTTAATATATACCTAAATATACATTTATGTGTGTGAATATATAAGCCTATAACTACATGTAGCTACATATGCATATACCTAGACACACAGACACAGACACACACACACACACACATTATATATGTATATATACCAGGGTTTACATAAAAATTTCTTGGGTGAAAAGGGGTTACAAGTGGAAAAATCTTCTTGAGAACAAGGATTGTCTTTCTTTTCTGTTCCTTCCTCCCTCCCTCCCTCCCTTCCTTCCTTCCTTCCTTCCTTCCTTCCTTCCTTCCTTCCTTCTTTGTTTCTTTGTTTCCATCTTTCTTTCTTTCTTTCTTCCTTCCTTCCTTCCTTCCTCTCTTTCTTTCTTTCTTTCTTTCTTTCTTTCTTTCTTTCTTTCTTTCTTTCTTTCTTTCTTTCCTTCCTCCTTTCTTTCTTTCCTTCCTCCTTTCTTTCTTTCTTTCTTTCTTTCTTTCTTTCTTTCTTTCTTTCTTTCTTTCTTTCTTTCTTTCTTTCCTTCTCTCTCTCTCTCTCTTTCTTTCTTTCTTCTTTTTTATACTACTTGTACTTAACACAGTACCTAACATATAATACGTGCTTAATCCATGCTTCTTGACTTGACTTGACTTGATTTGACTTGTAGGAGGTGAGACGACATTCCCATTCCTGCAAAGGTCATGTCACTCAATGGTTCTGTAATTAAGCACATCCTCCATCCCTGTTATTTTTATGTCTAAAACATGCCTTCCTGGCTTGTCAGCCCCTGTAAGTGTTAGGTTATTTTATTAGACTGTAAGCCCCTAGAGGTCAACTACTATCTCTCCTCCTCCTCCTCCTCCTCCTCCTCCTCCTCCTCCTCCTCCTCTTCCTCCTCCTTCTCCTCCTTCTTCTCTACCCAGGGCTTAGGATATGTTCCAGTACCTGGAGCACAGTAACTGCTTAACAAATGCTTTTTCATTTATTCATCAATTTGCTGCTTACTCAGCTGTGACCCAAGCAAATCATTTCCATTCTCTTCATCTCAGGCTCTTAATATGTAAAATATAGGGGGTGAACTAAATGATCTCTAAGGACCTTTTCCTCTCTACAACCTATGACCCTTTAATAATGAGTGTGGAATCAGGAATCCAAATGTGTGGTTGGAAGGGGATGTATGAGTAGGATCTATGAAGAATGGGGTGTCAAGTACAGCGATTATTTTAAGGGGGAGGAGACTTCTCACTTTGCAAGTGGACTTGTCTCTTGCCTCTCTCCTCCCCTGACCTTGGAAGAGTGGATCCTGAGGCCAAGCCAGGTCCTGAGTCATTTTGTCCCTTTCATTGGCCTCTCTCCACCCAATCTCTCCTTTTCTTTTTATCTCAAATCAAGGATCCCTTAGCCAGGAAGCATTCCCAAGCAGGAGTAATGAAGATACTATTGCCTGCTTCCAGCATGAGGGTCAGATTCAGCATTCTCATCTCCAAACACATCACATCTCAGCCTACACCTTTACAGTCAGCTAGATGGTGCAGGGAGTCTGGAGTTAGGGAGACGTGAGTTCAAATCCATCTTCAGATACTTCTTAGATCTGTGACCCTAGGAAAGTATCTTGACCACTTCTGCTTCAGTTTCTTCATCTGCAAAATAGGAATAATAATGAAATAATAATGATAATAATACCTACTACCCAGGGCTGTTACGAGGATCAATATTTGTAAAGGACTTTGTGCAATGCCTGGCATAAAATAGGTTCTAGAAAAATACCTTGTCATTCCCTGCCCCTCCCCCCACCTTCACCTCTACATCCAAAGGACTCCTCCCATTCCAAGCTCACAGAAATTCAGTTAGGACCTCAGAAGGACCCTGGCTCCAACTAAGCTTGAACCAAATTCCCCAAGAGATCATCCACTCTCCTCTGGAAAACCTCCAGGGATGAGAAAGACAAAAGTGAGGAAGGCTAAGCTGGAGGGTGCCTTAAAACTGAGAATGCAAAATGTCCCACCCTGAGGTATTTTCAGATCGTAGAATAAAGACTGAGCATTAGCAAAGATGTAGAAAAGGGAATGTGAATGTTGAAATCCATATGAAAACCCTGAGCACTTGCTGCTAGAACAGAATGAAATCCTAGAGCATAGAGTACCCAAGGTCAGGTGCAAAAATCTCTGAGTTCCTGTAGACACTCTTCACCTCAAAGACCCTATGGAAGCAAGGCCCCTGGGGGCACTCTCCCTCACCTGTACTGAGCTCTTTCTTCCTCACAAAAAGGGGAGGACCAGGTAGAGTATGCCTTCATCTCTTTCCAAGCACAGAAGCCCCAAGAGATTCCCAAACTAGAAAACACCAACACTGAGTATTCAGAGCTCAAGTTCTGATAAAGACACTGGAGCAAGGATGGGATTAAGGATACTTGGGATTAAGGAGAATCTGGAGCTCTGCTTTGAGAAAGAAGATGGTGTCATGGTGAATCCATCAGCAGAAATATGTTATTCTTAGTCACTGTGAAGGAGACAAAGAGAGAGAGAGAAGATATTGTCAGGAGCTTCCACGGTGATTAGAAATACCAAATTAACAAGAGAAACCACAAGATAGATGTTGGAACTGAAAGGATCTGGGCTATGGTTCACGTACATGCCTAACCTAATCCCATCTTTCTCTCTCACTCTCCCCTTTCTCTCTTTGTCTCTCTCTGTCACTGTCTCTGTTTCTTTCTGTCTCTCTTTCTTTGCTTCTCTTCTCTCCCTCTCTCCCCTCTCTCTTTCTCCTCTCTTTCAGATGCCTATAGGATTCTGTTCTCAATACTGTTGTTGTTTGCTCTGTTGGTGATGTCTTGACTTTCCTGTGAATTGGATTTAAGTGAGGCAAGGCTGCACAAAATCATCAGTCTCACCGTCTCTTCCAGAGTCATCAAAGTCCAGCGATGAGACAAAAGCCAAGATGGCTGGCAATGGCCCCAGACGCAGTGGATGACCTTGTGTTTGATTAAGCTGGGTTATATTCAGATTTGGATTCAAATTGGCAATAAGACACACTCCCAACAGAATAAAGGTTTTGTTGAAAGACAGGCGAAACACTCTATCAAACTCACACCCACATTAATCAACAATTTCTAATAAACACAGTTAACACAACAAAAACAAAGACACAGACAACATAGATTCATCACCTCTCAGGAGAACTCCTGCACTTGATCCTCTCAAAGCCGTGGGGGTGCCAGTTTACACAACTCGATCAAGGCCCCAAAAGGGAAGGTGGTCCCAGGCAAAGCGTCCTCCCCATGGGTGAGATCCCAATGTGCTTGTCCCATGTGGTGACTTTTATAGGGCCTTGAACAAAGAAAGTTTTTTTCCACCACAGAGGGGAGGCACCCCCGCCCCCCTCATTCCTAAGAACTGGCCAGGTTAATGTTTCTCCAGTGGGAAAGCAGTTATTTCCTATCCTTTGTCTTAAGAGTTTCCTGTTCTTTGTTCAGGGCCTGTCAGTCTCCAAGCGGGAGAGTCTAAAGATCTGCAAAGGGGGCAGGGAGCTTGATACACATGTGTTGGGCTTACATTGTAATATTGAGGATCTTCTCTAATGGTTTATCATCCACCTTGGCGTCTTTGATGTCTGACCAAGCTCTATGATTTAAACACATTTTTAGGGAAGAGAGTAACAGTCAATGCATGGAGAGTGATTGAAAATAAGTGAGAAAGTGGGGCTGATAACGAGAAGAATCCACTGGAAAAGATGGGATGGTATCCTAAGTGAATGTAAAGGGTTTGGCCTTGACAATGACAAGGGCCACTTCATCCAAGACCAGAATGAAGGAGGCTAGAGTGGGAGGAGAAATCTGAGTGATGGGAAATGAGGAGGAATAAAGAAAAGGAACTCTTGGGGAAAGGTCTCAATTTTTCAGTAAAGTATGAGGCCCAGTCATCAGCTAAAAGGGGAGTGAGATGGGCACCATGGGAGACTTCGGGAAAGATGAAAGCTTTTGGAACAGTCACTGTGGAGAGTGAAAGAGTGAGTGATTCTGTGAGGGAGATTTAAAGAGTTCCTTCCCACAAGAGGGCCTAATTGAGATTATATTTTTATATAAATTTACTGTTGATCAGGTCAAAAGCTTGTTTTCCAGGAGCCAAGATGGCAGCTGGAAAACAGGGACTGGCATGAGCTCTCTGCCAAGTCCCTCCAAAAACCTATAAAAAATGGCTCTCAACCAATTCTAGAGCTGCAGGACACACAAAATAGCAGAGGGAAGCAGGTCTCCAGCCCAGGACAGCCTGGATAGTCTTTGGGTAAGGTCTTTTGCACACGGTGCTGGGAGCAGAGCAGAGCCCAGCGTGGGCGGCGCAGACCAACCAGACCAGGAGCCAGGCAGAGTGTGCCCTAGCACCCTGAATCCGTGAGCTGTGGCAGTTACCAGACTTCTCAACCCACAAACACCAAAGACAACAGAGAAGGTTAGCGGGAAAAGCTGCTGGGGACAGAGTATAAAAAGGAGTTTGGGGTTTGGCCACCGCCCCAGGTGGAGCAGAGGTGGGACAGCTACAGAACTACAGCTGCAGTTGCTTCCTGCCCCAGGCCTACCTGGTGGGAGGACTTAAATGGCTGATCAGAGCAGGAGTGCAGAGCCTGCTGAAGACCTAAGTCTAGTCCTGGTTGGGGGTTCTTGGGGAAGGAGGAGTGCTGCTGTGGCAGCACATCCGCCCAAGCTTCGAACATAGAACTCTTTGCTCTACAAGCAGTCATACCCCATTGAAAAACTCAAGGGTCAAGTAAGTTATCTGGGAACATGGCTGCTGCTACTGCCCCTGCTCTGGCAGTAGTGAGTAGGGCTGGGACAGAGGGAGGCTGCTCTGAGGGGGTGAGAAGAGTTGGAGATGCTAACCAGGCCTCTGTCTGCCCTCAGGGTGCCTATCCCAGAGACTGGAGTTGCAGCCCTCAGTGACTGTGCAGAAGGGGATGTGTGCCCACGTCCCCTGCACCTTCTATGATGATTCACTCGTATTTGATTACTATGTCCCAGTTTATGATTATTGGTTCAGAAAAGGAACTCATGCTATATATGACAGTCCCATGGACACCTATAACCCATCCCAGAGTGTGGAGGAGCACGCCGAGGGAAGATTCCATCTTCTTGGGGATCCCAGCATGAACAATTGCTCTCTGAGTATCACAGATGTCCAATCCTCAGACAGGGGAAAATATTTCTTCCATTTTGAGAAAGGAAATGTGAGATACAGTTACAGAAATCAGGTACTTTACGTGAATGTGACAGGTAGGATGCTCCTTTCCTGGGAGGTTCTCAGTGTATGAGGCAGGGAGGTCTGGGGAAGGGGCTGGCCTGGGAGACCCTGAAGCTCCCTAGAGGAGGAGTGAGAGAACATGGGTGACATGTAGGGAACCCACTCAGGGAGAGAACACACCCACGGAAGGGTGTGAGAACCTGCCTAATGTTCCAGAACTGCAAAGGGGAGGGAACATGATGGGGTCCTCTTTGGGAGGAATCAGGACCCAAGGCATAACTGAGAGGGGCCACTGTTTATGCTAAAGAACTCTGGAGCTGCTATCAAAGGAAAGAGATTCAAATTGCAGATTTCTGACTGACTCTCTTTGGGGGATTTTACCCATAATTTTCCCTTCTCTCTCTCTGGGATTCAGTTTCCCATAATGTATAATGCAGGGATTGTTCTGTATTGCCTTTAATGCAACTTCCTCTTGACCAATGATCTGTGAATGACTCAGGGGCTGAGCATGACAGGGGATGCCCCGAAGGCTGGTAAGGAGAAGGGGCCTGAATGGGGTCCTACTATGAGATGAACTCAAAAGGGACCTGAAGAAAGGGGTAGGTAGCAGCATCTAGAAGGACACTTGAGGCCTCATTCCCCTCCCCAGCCCATGGTTCACTGTCTCTCTTCTCCAGACTTGATCCAGAAACACAATACCCATCATACATATGAAGTCATTCAAGACATATTTCCTAAAAATTGAAAAAAAATTCATCCTGCACTCAGTTCATCAGTTCTCTATCTGCAGTAGGATAGCTTTTCCATCATGAGACTTTTGGAATTTTGTGGATAACTGTCTTGATCAGAATAGCTAATTTTTTCATGGTTACAATAAATTCATGGCTACAATAAATTCATGCTATTACTGTGTATAAGATTTTCCTGCTTCTGCTCATTTCACTTTGCATTAGTTCACATAAGTCTTCCCAGGTTTTTCTGAACTACTCCATTTTCATTTCTTATAGCACAATAGTATTCCATCATAACCATATACCACAACTTGTCCTGCCATTTCCCAATTGATGGGTATTTCCTCAATTTCTAATTTTTGGCTCCCACCAAAAGAGCTATCAATATTTTTGTACATATAGGTCTTTTTCCTTTGTCTTTGATATCTGGGGAGCAGAGACTTAGTCGCAGTATTGGGTGGGGGGTCAAAGGGTATATAGTTTTTGGTAGCCTTTCGGACATTGTACCAGATTGTTCTCCAGAATGTTTTGTCCAGTTCACAGGTCCATCAAAAGTGCATTAGTGTCTCTATTTTTCCACATCATTTCCAGCATTCAGCACTTTTCTTTTCTGTTATATAAGCCAGTATAATGGGTATGAGGTAGAACCACAGAGTTGTTTTAATGTGCATTTCTCTAATGATTGTTGACAGTGTGATTTTTTCATATGAGCATTGAAAACTTTGACTTCTTCTGAAAAGGGAGTGTTCATATGCTTTGACCACTTATCAATTGAAAAATATCTCTTTAAAAAATTGGTTCAGTTTCCTGTATGTTTGAGAAATGAGACTTTTATCCAAGAAATGTGATGTAATTTTTTTCTGTTTCCTGCTTTCTTTCTAATATTGGCTTCATTGGTTTTGTTTGTGGAAAAATTTCATTTCATGTAATCAAAAATATCCATTTTGTCTCCTGTGATCCTCTCTATCTACTCTTTAGACTCTTCCCTTTTCTTTAGATTTGACAAGGAATTTTTTCCATGTTCCTGTAATGTGCTTATGACATCATTCTTTACATCTAAATCATGTATCCATTTTGAGCTGATCTTCTATATGGGGTGAGATTTGGTCTATATTTCATTTCTGCCAGACTGCTTTCCAGTTTTCCCTGTGGGGCTTGTTGAATAGTGAGTTCTTAGCCCAATAACTTGGATCTTTGAGTTTGTCTTTGAGTAACACTAGGTACTGTGGTGGTTTACTTTGGAATATTGTGTGCCTAATCCATTAATTAACTACTCTCTTTCTTATCCACTATGAGATTATTTTGATGATTAGTGCTTTGTAGTAGATTTCTGGTACTGCATGGCCTCCTTCCCCTCTCACTTCCCTGTTGGGTAAGATGAATTTCTAAATCTGACTCTGTGTCTTTGTTTGTTTGTTTGTGTGTGTGTGTGTGTGTGTGTGTGTGTGTGTGTGTGTGTGTGTGCACGTGTGTGTGTGAATGAGAGAGAAAGAGATTATACAATTTCCTCTTTGGGCTAGTTCAGATGAGAGCGAGGTTCAAGTGATACAACTCCCTTCTCCACTTCCCCCTCCACTCCTCTCCTCCACATCCCTTCATTGTAAAACTCTTCCCTGCAGGCCTTTTACGTGTGATAATTTTATTTGTTCTTCTCCCTTTCTCCCTCTCCAAGTGAATCCCTCTTTTTCATTCTTCCATTCTTTTTTTTTATATCATCCCAACATAATAGACTTATACCCCTGTCTTCTGTCTATATACTTGGCTTCTAACTGCCTCAACAGTGATAAAATTCTAAGGAGTTACAGGTATCATCTTCCCATATACAAATGTAAACAGTTTAACCTTATGGAGTGCCTTATGATTTCTCTTTCAAGTTTACCTTGTTATGCTTCTCTTGAGTCCTATGTTTGAATGTAAAATTTTCTATTCAGCTCTGGTCTTTCATCAGGAATGCTTGAAACTCTTCTATCTCATTCAGTACACATTTTTTCCCCTGTAAAATTATAATCAGTTTTGCCATCTCAGTTATTTCGGTTGTAATTTTAGCTACTTTGCCTTCTGGACACTCAATTTCCAACTCTCTGTTCCCTTAAGGTTCTTGTTCAGTTGTTTCAGTTGGGTCTGACTCTTTGTGACCCTGTTTAGGTTTTTCTTGGAAAAATACTGAAGCACTTTGCCATTTCCTTCTACAACTTAGTTGAAAGATGGAAAAACTGAAGCCAAGAGGGTTAAGTGACTTGCCCAGGGTCACACAGCTAGTAAGCATTTGAGCCAGAATTTTGAAATAATGGACATGAGTCTTCATGACTTTAGGCTTGGCAATCTATCTACTCTCTTACCTACCGGCCCTTTATAGATGTTGAAACTAAATCTCATGTGATCTTTATTGTGGTTCCACAGTATTTGAATTGTTTCTTTCTGGCTCCTTGCAATATTTCCTCACTGACCTCACAGCTCTGGAATTTGGCTATAACATTCCTGGGAGTTTTCATTTTGAGATATCTTTCAGGAGGTGATTGGTGACTTTCATTTATTAAGTATAGTTGCAGAATAGGAATGTTTATTGGCAATGGGGCAGGAGTCAGTAGATAGGCAGTGATTTCAGTCAAGAGAGAGTGGGGGAAACAGTGAAAGCATCTACTACAGGAAGAGATAGGGTCCAGGGTGCAGGTAGAGGCTTCAGTCTGGAAAAGAAGGAGAGCGTCTTCATTCATGACTAGAGTAAAGGAGGAGGTATGGAAGACATCTCAGTGATGGGGGGCAGTGAGGAAGACATTTCGTATGTCTCAGTGATGTGAGGAGAGGAAGAGGGGACAAGAAGGAGTTCTCAAGCAATGACCTCAATATTTTGGGTGAAGTCTGAGGGACAGTCCTCAGCTGAGAAGATAGGGATAAGGGGCCTAAGGACAGAAGAGAAGTTTTGGAATTGCTGTTGTGGTTAGCGGGAGACAGAATTGACTAAAGAGGAGTAGAAGGATTACCTTGCTCCAGTGAGGACCCATTTGGGAAGAATAGTGGATAAAGCCTTCAGGCGCCAATGATTGGAGGCAGTTAAATCCCATGGGGTCATAGGATGTAGAACTGACAGAGACCTTAGGGACAAGTTCTTCCAAGCATTTTATTTTACAGATGAGGAAACTGAAGGCTAGAGCGAGGAGGGGAATTCCCCAAGATCCCAGAGGGAAATAGTCACAAGCGCAAATCTCTTGATCCTCTGTCCCGTGGTCTTCCCTAGACCCTTCTGTGGTTCATGGTTTAGTGGAATTTGGAGCTTAGAGATCATAGAACAGGTGAATATCACTGGTAAAGGGACCTTTGAAACCATGGAGTCTGATTGCCTCATTTGACAAATGAAGCCATTGAGGGAAAATTGTATGGCCTGCCTGGGTCAGGCAGACAGTGAGTGACAGGGCCCTACTTCTCCAAGTCTCAGGTTCTCTCCCCTGCACCAACTCTGCCTTTCTACCTCCACAGGAAAGATGCTCAGGAAGAAGTCAGTGGTAGCAGCAGCAGAAGAAGAATCCAGAGGAGGTGCAGAGGTAGAGTATACCAGCCCCCAGTGCCCAATTGTTCACCAAACTCTCTCATTCCCCAGCTCCTTCTGCCCCAAGGCCATCTCCCCCACCTTCTATTCCTTCTCTCATGATGCTGGGAATCTGCTTTGACTGCACTTCTCTTTGCCCTTTCTCCAGGACCCCAAGAGGCCATCCTGGGTGGACTTGTGTCTCGATTCCATTTCACCAGCTGCAGACATGGCCCCAACCCCAGCAGCTCCAAAGGATGGACTAGATGAGTTACATTATGCTTGTCTCAACTTCCAAGGGGTGAAAGTCAGAGAAGACCATGTGTCCACTGAGCCCCTCACTGAGTACTCAGAGATTAAGTTCAAATGAGCAACTGTTGAAGCCTCAGCCTGGGTTCTACGCTGGATGATTTGCAAGTCATTTCCTCCCTGACATTATCATTCATTCCACAAACATATGAAACACCTATTCCAGACAGATATTGGATAAGGCACATTCCCTATGCTCGTGGAAATTTCAGTCTACTAAAGGGATAAAACACAAGCCCAATATGGTGGCCCTCCTCAAAGTTAGACTCCACTGATTGGGATCCCCAGAGAGTCATCTGCTACCTTGGGCTCCTTGGAACACTTTTATAGGCCACCATATCTCTAACCCCATAGCTTCTGAGCCCCCACCAGTGTGCTTCCCAATAACATTCAAAAGCAACAACAAGAACAAGATTTGCAAAGCATCCCTCTCCAAAACATCAAATCCACTTTCCCACCAATAAACACAGTGTATATCTGTATTGAGGGAGGAAGGGAGCACTAAGTTTTAGTGAATGATAATGAGGCACATGTACAACAAACATGTGGCCAAGGTAACTTACAACTCTGGAACTGCAGGGCGTCAGTGACTTTTGTCTTTCCTGAAATGCTCTTGCAAAGTTCACTGCTTAGCATGGTACATGTGCTATATTGCTGGCCTTGTTGCTATGCTAGTCCAGTTCCCTTCTGGTCTGGGTCACTCTACTACTGAACAGTGTTAGCTCTTCACAGGGCACTGCATCTCAGTTGGATGGGTCAATCCCTTGGACTCACTTGGCCAAGCGTCTTTATTCTTCCTTTGCTAAGCTGGGTTGTCTCGATGATTAGTGCTACAGTCTCCAGAATTTCCCATTTCAGACTATGCTCTAGGAGAGACACAGGATTTGGATGAGCCAAATTCTTCCCTCCATGCAGCCTCCAGGCTAGCAAGGAAATAAGAGACAAACGCAAAGACTGCTAATATGCCATCATATATAACAGCATTAGTGAGAAACAGAACAAAGTAATGAGTAAGAAGCAAGAGTAAGATCATTTATCAAACATTTCAGGTTCATGTTTACTAAGTGGCTACTATGCAGGCCCTGGGCTTGGTGCTTGAGTATTTCCAACCTAATTTCACTTTTGAGGAAACTGAGGCTCACAAAGAAACAGTATCGAGTTAGACCTTGAAGGTTATTATACCCAATCCCCTCATTTTATGCCTCAGGTAATTGAAACCAGGAGAGATTAAGTGACTTTCTCAAGATATACATGCATGTAGTAAATACCTGAGGAGATATCAAACCCAGGTCTTCCTGTCTCTGAAACCAGAACTTTATCCTTTATACAGCACTGCACAAAATAACACAACCAGGAAAGGATAAGGCTAGAGCTCCAACTCTCACTTATTAATGTCTTTCTTTCCTTCTTTCTTTCTTTCTTTCTCTTTCTTTCTTTCTTTCTTTCTTTCTTTCTTTCTTTCTTTCTTCCTTCCTTCTTTCATTTCATCTTTTCTTTCCTCCTCTTCCTGTTTTCTTTCCTTCCTTTCTCTTATCGTCTCTGACTCTGTCTTTATTTTTATCTCTATCTGTCTTTCTCTCCTATGATTTCTTCAGCATAGAGATATTGCTACTTCTTGCTTTAAAGACGTAGTTACCTGAATTACCTAGAGTACTTAGAGTTAAATGACATGCTCAGAATCATAAAGCTAGTGGAGCCCAAAGGTGGTACTGCACTGGCTCTGAAATTACAGGATCTGGGTTCAAATCCTACCTTTATCACTTCTTACCCTTGTGACCTTGCACAAATCTCCTATTCTGCCTGGATTGAAATTTGCTCACCTCTAAAATGAGAGGGTTGCCCTAGATCATCTTGAAGGTAGCATATGCCTCCAAATCTATGATCCCACTTTTCCTGGTGGGGAGGCCAACTCTTTGCTAGATTTACCTTACAATGAATTAACTGTATATATTGTATCTCCTCTTTCCCACACTCTAGGGAAATGTGAGCTACTTGAGGAAAGGCCCCATCTTCTTCCTATTGTCTCCCCAGTGCCTTCACTACAATTCACATTTAATAACTCTTTGCTTAATTAAATTCTGTCTCCATGTCCAACATTCCTTCCTCTCTTCCACGTTGCTCCAGAGGTGCCTAGGGAGTGGCATGGAGGAGTGGTGACCTGAGCTAAGGAGACATACAGAAATCGTAATGAGATATTCTATGTTCTTTAGGCCACGTCCACGTGCTGCCATAGCACCAGAAACACTGGTCGTGGACATGCGGGATGTAGGTTCAAAACCACATGTGTCTATAGTTTGGTGGCTCAGTGTATAGACCTGAATTTGAATCCCACCACCTAATCTCTATCTGTCTTATCTGTCTCTTCAGATGTAACATGAGGAGACTGAATCCCTGTGGTCATTTTCATTTCTAAATCTATAATCTCATGATCTAATGTGAGATACCTCATGATAGAAGTCACTAGCATTTACTTGGCACTTTAAGATTTCCCAAGTGCTTTACAAATATCCTCTTATTTGATCCTTACAGCAATCCTGGCAGTTAGGTGTTAATATTATCTTCATTTTACAGATGAGTAAACTGAGTCAAACAGAGGTCACGTGACTTGCCCAGGGTCACACAGGTAGGAAGTCTCTGAGGCAGGTTTTGAACTCGGGTCTCCCTGACTCCAGGTCCATTGCTCTGTGCACTATGGCACTTTCTTCACAGCCTTAAAGGTTAGCTATTATTATTACCTGCAAAACCTTGCTCATGTCCCTTCCTCAGTTTCTCCATATGCATGTATAAAAGATCTAGATGCCATTGTGGTGTTTGTGCTATGTGACCTTACAAGAGTTCCTTCCCCTCTTTAGGATGACAACACCTCGACCACTTATCTCATTAGGACTGTATTGACAAGTAGATTATCTGGTGCAACCTTCTTGCTTAACAAATGGAAAAACAGAAGAGCAGAGGGGAAATGCAATTTCCCTGAAGTCACATGTGTGCGAAGTGACTGAGCCTGGTTTCAAATCTGGTTCCCCTAACTGCAAAGTGGGGTCTCTTTCTACTGCCTAATCCTGTGGTCTTTTGAACCTATAGAAGACTGTGCCAATGTGAGAATGAGTTGAACAGAGATACAGATGGTTAGACAGACAGATAAATGAAAATATAGACAGACAGACAGAGACATATCATGATGGATGAAATCTGAAATAACTGAGGAAGCAAAGGTTCGAGCTTCTGAGCATGTCAATTTATTTTTTTTACATTTAATTTTCATTTTTTCTCAATTACATCTAAAAATTTTGCCTTTTATTTAAAAATATTTTGTGCTCCATATTCTTTTCCTTTCTCCTCCTCTCCTACCTCCTTGGAAAGGCAAGCAATATGATATAGATTATACATGTTCAGTCATGCAAAACATGTATCATTGTATTACTGAGAATAGCTAATTCCTTCACAGCTGATCATCATACAGAATTGCTGCTACTCTGTACAATGTTCTCCTTGTTCTATTTTGTTTATTTTGCATCAGTTCATGTAAGTCTCCACAGGTTTTTCTGAAAGCATCCTGCTAATCATTTCTTATAGTGAGGTAGTATTCCATCATGATAATACACCATGACTTGTTCAGCCATTCCTTCTTTGATGAGAATCATCTCAATTTCCAGTTCTTTGCCACCACAAAAAGAGATGCTATAAATAGTTTAGTAAATTTTCTTCGATCTTTTTGGAGTATAAATCTAGTAGTGCTATTGCTGGGTCAAAGGGTGGCTTATCAATTTATTAAGCTATGCATGTCAATTGCATAACAGATTGGGACCAGGCCTCCTCAGCTTGACACTGGTAGACTCATATCTAAAGAAATCAAAGAAAGGAAAAAGATTCATGTGGACAAAAGTATTTATATCAGCTCTTTTCTTGATAATCGAGAAGTGGAAACCAAAGGGCTGTCATCCTATTGGTGAATGGCTAAAAAAATTGTGGCAGATGAATACAATGGAATACTATTGTGCCATTAGAAAGGATGAACTGGACAATTCAGAGGAAACAAGGCAATGCTTCATGAGCTGAGGCAGGACAGCACTAGAAGAATTTATGCAGTGGTAACCACATTACAAAGGAAAACAATTTGGACGAAACTTTAGCATGGACTAGGGCATAAAAACCTCACAATCTAATGTAGAAAGGAACAACTATTAAATGCATCCTTTTCAGATCATGATGCAATAAAAGTTACCTGTAATCAAGGGCCATGGAAAGACAGACTAAAAATTAATTGGAAACTAAATAATCTAATCCCAAAGAATGAGTAGGTTAAACGACAAATCATTGAAACAATCAGTAACTTCATCTAAGACAATGACAATAATGAGGCAACATACCAAAACTTATGGGATGCAGCAAAAGTGGTCCTTAGGGAAAGTTTTATATTTCTAAATCCTTGCATGAATGAAATAGAGACAGAGGGGCGTGCAACTA
The DNA here is from genome assembly GCA_028646595.1 of Phalanger gymnotis. Taxonomy (NCBI): domain Eukaryota; kingdom Metazoa; phylum Chordata; class Mammalia; order Diprotodontia; family Phalangeridae; genus Phalanger; species Phalanger gymnotis. The sequence goes on from CM053622.1 coordinate 784,844,314, forward strand.
AAAAAAAACTAGAAAAAAGAACAAATTAAAAATCCCCAATTAAATATCAAATTAAAAATACTGAAAACCAAAAGAGAGATTAATAATATTGAAATTAAGAAAACTATTGGACTAATAAATAAAATCAAGAACTGGTTTTACAAAAAAAAATAAAAAAGGTAAAATGAGACATGACAAACTTAAATTGCAGGAAGGGACATATGTTTTCAGTCATTACCAATGTGGGAATTTGCTTTGCCAGACTATGAAACTACGTTTTAAAGGATTTATTTTTCAGAGAGACACAACCAGAGAGAGTATGAATGTGTTTGTCTAATTTCCTCATTGGGTGCAGGAAGAGTAGTGAGGGAGACTGACAAATTGCTTTCTAAAAACCTTGAAAAAGTAAATTGTACAATTGTAGCGTAGGGCAAGCATGTCTACATAATAGTTTATACGGTAAAATATCTAGAGGTTTGAGTGGTCAGCAAGCTCAGTAGGAGGCAGAAGTTTGACATTGCAGCAACGAGACTCACACAGCATGGTTCGTCGGTTCCTGCTCTCCAGATGACTCTGGGTGCTCTAATTGCTTCCAGGGCTTGGAGTTCTATTTTCAGTCAGCAGGTACAAATGGATTTAGTCAGCATGGCTCAAAAATCCATTCAGTGAATTGTTTCAAAAAATCAAAGCAGCCAAGCCGAGGATGGGAGTCTGTTGGAGTGCAGAGCCTGCAGCCACTGGAGCAGCTAGCCTAGAGGCCTCCAGCTCACAGTCTAATGGTTTGAAATTTGCCTGAACTTCCAGGAGCCATGATGGCCAGATAAAATGGCTCATATCTCTCCCTTGAATAAACCCAGAGAACAAAACCTCAGGAGAAACAGAGGAGCCAGAAGAGGGGCTTCAGTAGTTACAAAAGTGGGGGAGAGGGCCCTTCCTGTGGTGGCAGAAGGTGACTAGTGCAGGAAGAAAGGTATCCCAGCAGGCTTCACCTCAGCAGAACAAGGAGAGTAACTGAGGTGCAGGGGGTGGAGCTAACATCAATGCCAGGACCCCAGACTTGGCTTTGCACAGCCAGTGGAAGTGACAGACAGCAACACAGATACAAGCTGAGACCACCCCTGCTATAAAGCAGTGTTAGGGAAGAGGTGACTCCCAGCAGCCAAACCACCCCACACCCACACCTCAAGAAACCAGAGACCATAGCACATAAAGCTAGATTCCAACACAAAAAACTTGTGACAGAGCCCCCTAAGCTCCAGAAGCAGAGATTCACTTCAGAAACCAGGAGGGAAACAAACACCATGAAAAAGAATAGCAAGGGGGGGGGTAGAGCCAAGATGGTGGCTGGAAAGCAGGGACTAGCATGAGCTCCCCACCAAGTCCCTTCAAAAACCTATAAAAATGGCTCTGAACCAATTCTAGAACTGCAGAACCCACAAAACAGCAGAGGAAAGCAGGGCTCCACCCCAGGACAGCCTGGGTGGTCCCTGGGTAAGGTGGGCAGGAGTGAAGTGGAGCAGAGCAGAGCCCAGCGTGTACAGCTCAGACCAACCAGACCAGAAGCCAGGCGCAACATGCCTTAGAGCCATGAATCAGTGATCTGTGGCAGTTAAAAGATTTCTCAACCCACAAACACCAAGGACAACAGAGAAGGTTAGTGGGAAAAGCTGCTTGGGACAGGGAGTTTGCAGTTCAGCCACTACCCCTGGGGCAGCTGAGGTGGGGTAGCTACAGAATTACAGCTGCAGTTGCTTCCTGCCCCAGGCCTACCTGGTGGGAGGAATTAAGTGGCAGATCAGAGCAGGAGTGCAGAGCCTCCTGAAGACCTAAGTCCAGTCCTGGTTGGGGGTTCTTGGGGAAGGAGGAGTGCTGCTGTGGCAGAGCTGGCGCATCCCCCCAAGCTTGGAACATAGAACTCTGTACTCTATAAGCAGTCATACTCCACTGAAAAACTCAAGGGTCAAGTAAGTTGGCTGGGAATGTGGTCAGGCAGCGAAAATACACCCAGATTCAGTCTCAGATTTTGGAATCCTTCTTTGGTGACAAAGAAGACCAAAACATACAGCCAGAAGAAGTCAACGAAGTCAAAGAGCCTACAACAAAAGCCTCCAAGAAAAACATGAACTGGTCTCAGGCCATGGAAGAAAGTTAGAGAAGTAGAGGAAAAATTTGGCAGAGAAATGAGAACAATGCAAGAAAACAGTGAAAAACAAGTCAATGATTTGCTAAAGGAGACCCAAAAAATACTGAAAAATATACTGAAGAAAATAACACCTTAAAAAATAGACTAACTCAAATGGCAAAAGAGCTCCAAAAAGCCAATGAGGAGAAGAATGCCTTGAAAGGCAGAATTAGCCAAATGGAAAAGGAGGTCCAAAAGACCACTGAAGAAAATACTACCTTAAAAATTAGATTGGAGTAAGTGGAAGCTAGTGATTTGATGAGAAATCAAGATATTATAAAACAGAACCAAAAGAATGAAAAAATGGAAGACAATGTGAAATATCTCATTGGAAAAACCACTGACCTGGAAAATAGATCCAGGAGAGAGAATTTAAAAATTATTGGACTACCTGAAAGCCATGATTGAAAAAAGAGCCTAGATATCATCTTTCAAGAA
>CM053622.1:784847412-784862973 GCA_028646595.1 Phalanger gymnotis
CTCCCCAGCCCATGGTTCACTGTCTCTCTTCTCCAGACTTGATCCAGAAACCAGACATCTCTGTTCCAGAGATGTTAGAGTCAGGGAACCCAGTGACTCTCAACTGTACATTTCCTTGGACCTGTGGGGAAAATAGATCCTTCAAATTCTCCTGGATGGGAGCTGCCCTCTCCTCCAAGCCAGAGAGCTCTGGGGCATCCCACTCCTCAGAGATCTCCTTCATCCCTGGGCAACAGCATCATGGCACCAACCTCACTTGTCAGGTGACCCTTCCTGGAGGCCGTTTGAACACAAAGAAAACCATCCAACTCAATGTATCCTGTGAGTTCTGGGGGCAGGAGGCTTGTGTCCCCCAAGTAAGGGAGGTGAGGGAAGGATGCATTAAGAGACCATGGTCCCAGTCCAGCCCTGGGAAACCAGATGCCTTTTTCCTGAGCCAGGACAGGGAAAGCTGCCTCCCAGCAGAGACACAGGCAAGGATTTCCTGTTTTTTCTCTCTCCCTTAGTCTCCATGATTTCATGTGCCAATCAGTCAAGTTGGGATCAGCCTAGATGGCTTCTGAGCTCCCTTCCACTCTGATGATCTGTGTTTCTAGAATTCAGTGGCTTCACTGCCTGATGCAAGACTGGGCAGAGAGCCCCAGGCCCCCAGCCAGCCTGGTCCTTCTGTTGCAGATGCTGTGCAGAATGTGTCCATCACCATCACCCAGGACAACAGGACAACAGGTATCAGCAGAGCCTCAGGGTGAGGGCGGGGAGGGGACCTGGGAGGTTCAGCTTCTACCCTGAGGGTGGGCGTGGATGTACGGGGGATGAGTTAAACAGGAGAGCCAGGGAATCTCACTGTCCAGGCCCAGGTTCTCTTTGTCCTGGGCTGCCCCTACTCTTGGAATGACATCAGCTCATGTTTACTCATGACTTTAAGGGTTAGAAACCATTTTTCTCCCAACCCTTGCAGGAAATAAAGGATGGGAGACTTCCTACCAACATTTTCCAGATGAGAAGGCTGAGGTTCAGAGACGGGAGGAGGGCCTGATTTAATTCACACATGGCCTCAGCACCAGGGACTTGTGAACTCTAAATGTAGAGTCTAAATGTAGTGACCTCTCCACTGCACCAGGCTTAGGCTCAGAGGAATAAGTCCCACCTTGGGGTCCAGTCCCCAGGGCAGTGTTCTGTACACTGGACTCATCAAGGTTTCCCTGTTGTAGAAGCTGACCTGACTCTCTACATTCCAGGCCAGAGGGGAGGCTTTGCTACCTGGAGCATTGATTTTGGTTTCAGAGCTGATCTGGGAAATTTAAGGATCTTGTTTAGTAAGAGGCTATGGGAGATGGGTCTGGGAGCTGCTGTCAGTGGGGGACAGGAGTCTGGCCATCCAGCCTTACCTTTAACCCTCAGCCAGGGCTGGTGCAGTATGTGCCTTGAGGCCACAGTGCTGCTGGATGTGGGAAACTGAAACCTAGTCGAGATTACAATAGGCTCATATGAAGTAAGATTTCCAGGCTCACTGTGCAGATATTTCAGTCTCCTCAGGAAAAAAGAAAGAAAGATGGGAAGGAAGGAAGGAAGGAAGGAAGGAAGCAAGGAAGGAAGGAAGGCAGGAGGAAGAAAGGAAGGGAAAGGAAGGTGGAAGGAAGGAAGGATAGATGGAAGGAAGGAAGGGAGGAAGGAAGGAAGGAAGAAAAGAAGAATGAAGGAAAGAAGGATGGATGGAATAAAGGAAGAAAGGAAGGAAGGAAAGAAAGATGTATGTATAGATGGATGGATGGAAGGAAGGATGCAAGGATGCAAAGAAGGAAGGAAGGAAAGAAGGAAGGAAGGATGGATGGAAGGAAGGAAAGGAAGAAAAACAAAACCCAATTTGAGTGAAAGGCAGGGAATATGACCTAGGCTGAATGTGGGCTTGTAGCAGGAAGAGAGACAGGTGAGGCCTCCACTGTCTGGTTGTAGGGAGCAGCCAGGTAAGATGCAGTGGAGGAAGAAGAGGGTATAAGTCTAGGCTGGGCTGACCTGGGGGATTTCTTTCCTGTCTTGGGTCCTGTCTTCTTCCAGTTGCCCCTTCCTCAAGTGATCTTGGGGAAGTCACATCAGCTTTCTAGCTCTCAGGTCCCCGCTGTGTACAGTGAAGGTTGGAACTGGAGGATCTCTGAGGTCCCTCCAGGTTCTCACTCCTAGAACCTCCTGATCTTTTTCAGTTTTCAACCCAGGAAACAGCTCAACTCTTGTGGTGCAGGAGGGACAGTCCCTTCACCTGCTCTGTGCTGCCAACAGCAATCCCCCAGCTACACTGAGCTGGATCCTGAGGGACAATACCCTGGCCTCTTCCCAGCCCTCAGATGATGGAGAACTGCACCTGGATCTGCCCCACCTGGGGCCAACAGATGGAGGGATTTACACCTGTCTTGCTCAGCATCCTCTAGGCTCCAAGCAGGCCTCCCTGAATGTCTCTGTGCAGTGTGAGTGTGAGGGGGCTGGACACCATGGGGTACTTGGGTCTTTTTGCAAAAAGGAGAGTGTCACCTACTACGAGGAAGGGATCTCTCATATCTTCCCACAGAGCCCCCAACGGTGCTCAGCCCTTCTTGCTCCTGGGTCAAGGAGGGATTATTCTGCACCTGCTCTGTCCAAGAGGCAGCCCACTCCTTGAGCTGGTGGGTAGGTGGGAAGCCCGTGGAGCTCAGTAGCAGGGACACCTTCCAGGTGATATCAAACAGATCTGGGCCCTGGGTCACCAGCAGCCTGAATGTGAAGGTGGAGCACATGCACAACCTCAGTCCCCACTGTGAGGTGAGGACCCACAACAGGGAGGACTGTCTCAGTGTCTAGTTGATGCAGGATAAGAGGGCTGGGGCACTTAGAGGAAGGGAGAGCTGTGAGGGGGCTGATTCAGGGAAAAGTGGAGGTCAGGGGAAGGAACAGAGGCTGAGGGATATGAGGGGCTGCCCAGAGAGGCCAGGGAGATGTCCTGGGATGAGCCTGGTCCAGGAGACAGGAGTCTGAGCCAAGAGTCTCAACACTGAAACACACCAGCCTTCATCTCTCCTTCCTTTGCCCAAGGAGACAGCCAACTGAGAATTCCCACAAGGGTTATTGACAACCCAGGATGCTTTGTATTCAGTGTTAGTTAGTTAGTTATCTACTAACATAGTCTAGGGGAATTTGGGATCCAGGCCTGGGGTGGGAAACAACCTCTAACATGTGAATTAACACCTGGCCCAGAGGAACATGGTCACTAAAAGAAGGAATGGATATTCCTGGGCCTCTCTCCATAACATGTGAGAGACCATGGACTATGTAGGACAGGAGATGGATCAATGTCCTGATTTTATTTTTCAAAGGGGGAGAGAACAGACCATGCAAAGTATAGGCCAGTGAACTTGACCTCAATATTGGGAAAGTCTGAGGATGGGATATTAAAGGGGTGGTTGGTGAACAAGGAGGGAGGGAAACTATGATTTCCAAGAATTGATGTGCTTCAGCAAGACCAGGCCTGACTAACAAACCTTCTGCGTCGGTTTGATACAATACTAACACATCTGGTGGGAGGAATGTTGGAGATACAATTTAGCTCGACTTTAGCAAAACATGAGTTAGAGAATTCATGTCAGTCTTGTGGAAAAGGAGAATTTTGGATGGATACAGACCAGAGTTGGGCCTGGAAAAGGAAGCAAGCTCCCTGGCCTGGAGTGAACAGAGGCCAGGTCCTTCCCCACAGCCTGTCCTCCATCAGTGATTCAGTTGTTTCCAGCTTTAAAATCAGGGCTTGATTTTGGTCCTGCTGGCCTATGGCATCTCTCTTACTTTCTAACATGATTCAAAGACCCCAAACAGTCCTTATGAGTCCCCTGTGCTGCTTCCTTCATCACATGGGGATCAAAGATGGATTTTGTCAGGTTTCAGGACTTGAATCTCTGGGGGCAGACACATGCTGGCTTTCCATGTATGTGCTGACCCATCTCATGGGAAGTCACGTCAGCTAGCGTTTATTAACCCCCCATGAGCTGCTCAGGGGATGGCCGTATGTGTAGTGGGGCATGAGGTGATCTGGGAGGGCTGGCATCTGTGGGGTGAGGGCTGCTGAGCCTTGGTAGGTCCGCCTTTGAGGTCCACCTCTCACCCAATCTCACCTGTGGCTCCAAGAAGCTGTAGCAGGAATGGGGGCCATACTGTGCTCAAACCATCTCAACAGTCAGACTAAAGGAGGTTGAGGCAAACTGAGAGGCCTCAGAACCAGGGGTGAGTTAGGAGGTTGTCTGTACCAAGCATTTGAAGACTTCCCCTGGAGGAATGGGAGGACAAGGACAGTTTGTACCAGTGGCCATGATGGAGGCTAAAGCAGGTGCTTGGGAAGGCTTAGAGATTGGTTGGACCTCAAATATCCCAGAGTCATCTACAGCATCTCAGGTCAGGAACCTGGTGCTTGGGTGGGGGCATTGAGGCAGAAGATGGATGAGAGGAGAAAGCCTTAGATGGGTGAAGCATCAGAGTGAGTGCTGGGAAGGGTCTGGGAGACATAGATGGTAGGGGGAGGCCCCCATAGTGTTTGGGTTGGAGAATCTCCCTTGAGGTCAGGCACCTGCTGATTATGGTGTTGGAGTCACAGGTTCCCTGCCTTATTCTATTTATGTGTGAACACACAACAGGCCTAGAACCAGGCAGGAAGAGGTGTTGAAAGCAGTTATCACAGCCTGTCCCCCCTGCCCTGTGCCCACTGGGCTGGGCTCTGTTTCCTACTCCTAGAGAAGGGCCTGGCAACCTTGGACCTTGGGAATTCAAGGAGGCTGCTAAGGTCCTGAGAGGGAGAGAGGATGGAGGGGAAGGACTGAGGCTAGGGGGCAGCAAGCCCCCGCTAACCAGCCCCCACCCTGCTCACTCCCACAGCCTTTTCTGCCCAGGAGAACAGCTCTTGGCCCCTGATGCTCACACTGCTCAAGGGAGCCCTCATGGGGGCTGGCTTTCTCCTCACCTATGGCCTCACCTGGCTCTATTATACTCGGTAAGTGTGTCTGCCCTCTGACCCACAAGCTCATGGCATCCTGTACCCCTCAATTACCCCTACTCACTCTTCTTCCCAGAAATAGACCCTGGGGTCACCTTTCACTCCCCCCGTGCCTACCCCACCACCAGCCTTAAGCCTCTGGTTCTTTAAGGTGTGGCCAACACTGGGCTTGTTCATCCCACAGGAAGCCTCTAGGGAGGGAGCAGCCGCCAGCTACAGAAGTGGCCCAGTCATCTCTGTGATGGCTCTCCTAGCCTTGAACCCAGCCAAACCTGCCTCCTACCCCTTACACTCAATGCCTCCAGTTCTGCCCTCAGGGATCCAGCTACAAGAGCAATCTCTAGGACAAGAAAACAGTTCTCAGGTCTCCCCTGGGTCTCCTCTTCTACCTCTGAACAGCCACAGGCCCTTCCCCTGATTGGCCTTTGGCATGATCTCATTCATGCAGGGAGCATGTCTGTATCACAGGAACTACCACTCACTTCATGCCAAAGCCCTTACGTTCCTGATCCCTCAGCTGCCCACAGAGTACCCAGGGCCACAGTAAACAGCAGGATGCTTTCTTTAAGCTATTTTCTCCTGAGGTGATTTTGGGCACGTTCTTGGGCCTCAGTTTCCTCATCTGAAATGAGAAGGTTGGATTGGACACTCTCTGTCCCCTCCAGCAGGGTTCCTGGCTGCCCAAGGAATGAGGGTCACCAGGTGTCTGAGCACTGCCTCCCCTCCCCCACCCACTGCCTTGGACTAATGTATATCTCCTACTGGGGTGCTATGAGAAGGGAAATCCTGATACCTCCAGGACCCCACTGCTGGTCTCTTTTGCCACTAGATGGTGGCAGGCCTCTTCTGTCCTGCACAGGCTCAGTTCCTGCCACTCCTTCCCCTATCTCTCCCTGTGAAACCCCACATTGTCCTTAGGGGTCACTTCCCAGAGGAGCCACTTAGGGAGGTCCCAGGCTCATCTAACGATTCCCCACACTGGTGCAGGGCATCCCTAGAACCCCATTGGTTTCAATCAGGGTTTCCAAGCACATGCACAGTAGTCTCAGTCAAAGGGGGTCCCTGGAGCTGGGGTATCCTGTTCCCTGGATAAACCAGGCAGGGCAGCAGATGCAGAGTGGAGTGAGCTGAAGGGCCACTTTCTGTCTTCTACAAAGGCAGGAGGAGGAGTTTGGTGCTCCACCCTCCAGAGGGAGAGGAGACTGAGGGGACCTCTTCAGACTCCCAGCCCACAAATCCAAGATGTGAATCCACAAAGCCCAACTTCATACCTGGGGAATCTGCTCCCCAGTCGCTGTTTTGTGTTTTACCTTGATGAAGTTTTCACTGGGAAGCTCCAAATTGGCTCATTTCTAGGTCACTGCAGATTGGAGTAAAAGATGTCTTGTGCAAGTGCCATTGGTGCACCAAAGCATGCTTGACACAGGGCAGCCTTCATTGTAGCCCACAGACAATGCAGAGGCTACAAAGCAATGAAAACAGGCCATAGATTACTGATATTAATAATCTTTGCATTTCCATTGATTCTCACCTTCCATACATGGTCCGGTCTCATGGCACAATCCTAAAGGTTTGGGATGTCCAGGAGTCAACCTCTGACATTCTAACATGAAAACTGATTATTAATAATGACTAATGGGGTAGAGAGAAATTTAGAATTCTCCCCTCTAAATTTCGGACTTTAAGTTCATTTCTCAAGGACATTAATGTTGATAATATCGGACTCTCTTTCTTGTTCAAGGACCTATCCTGGTGTAAGCTCTCCCACTTGGCTCAGGCTTGGGTGGGGTATACACCTTAGAAATGATAGCATAAAGTCATGGGGTCTCTGGTAAAGAGATACTTTCCCTATCCAAGAGATACTAAGCCATTCTTCTTAAGTTAGCCCGTCTTTAATCAGGTTAACCAATTAGATCTTATTGCTATTTGATGGACCACCTCCTGTTTTGAAGGGTATAGAAATTATAAATCTACTCGCATGATTATCTTTGGTCCGAGAGAGGCCAAATGACCATCTTTTTACTAATAACATGCTGGCCTTATTAATAAAATGATTAAATTACCCAGAAACTCTGTCTCTTTAGTGTTTTTAAATGTCACACCACTCTTCACCCTATGGGTCAGTAAAGGCCTCTTGCTTTAGAGTCTTATCTTAGAAATTGGATGACATTGGACTGGCTTAGAATAGAAATGACTTTGGGATTGTTAAGAGGTAACATCCTTCCCATCTGACCAGGGGCCATTGGACAACTCAGGATCACATTGGGGAACCAAGTCCTGACTTAATTCTCTACATCAACGCTTTATCCCTGGATTTTTCTCAAGTCTCAGAGCTCAAAGGACCCTTGGAACATGGAACACCAGACCTAGAACATCTCTCCCAGCAGTCTGAGCACAGGACTTGGGAACTGAAAGGAACTTTAAAATCCTGTTCAAATTCTCTCTTGTTGGAAGTATCCTGGGCTCTAAGCAGGGAGGGATTCATTCACAGATGCTCACTGAGTTAGTGGCAGAGAAATGACTTGATTCAATCCACCTCAATGCCAATCAACAAGGATTTACTTATGGCCAGTTACTCTCCAGGCACAGTTGTAGGTGCTGGGCACACAGACATAAAATCAGGCAGTCCCTAAGGCTTCCTCGAACTTTTGTTCTCTGGAGGGGCAAATCAGACATTGCTAGAGTATGAAATCATGATCGCGTTCAAAGATGTTTTAGGGAGGAGGGCTCTGTCTTAACATCCAGGGTAGTGTTTTCCCAATAAGCACAGTGGATGAGAGAGAAAAATAAATAGAAGCAAAAGAAGGCGGGAGTCCCCTGGATGGCTGAGGCAAGTAGGATGGTTGTTCAGGGGAGGGAAATTTGTCCTAGGCAGGCTATGACTAAGGAAGGATTCAGTCAATCCACCATCAGTCAATAATCCTTTACTAATGCTGGGAGCAGGTAGGTGGCACAGAGGGCAGAGCACTGGGCCTGGAGTCAGAAAAACCTGAGCTGAAATCCAGCCTCAGGCAAACTGTGTAACCCAGGGCAAGTCCATTAACCCATGCAGGCTGCAGTTTCCTCATCTGTGAAATGGGGATAATAAGGGCACCTACCAACACCTTCAGGGTTGTTGTGAGGATCAGATGAGATCATGATGGTAAAGCCCTTGGCACTTTGCCTGGCACATTATGGAGCCAGCTTGCCAAGGACTTTATATGCCAAGTGAAGTATCCAGTCCTTTTTCGTAGGAGTAGTGGGAAGGCAGTAAAATTTCCTGAGCAGGGAAATGACCTGGCCATGTCTGAGCTTTAACAATATTAATTTGGCAGCTCAGGGGAGAGAGGAGGCCATGAAGGCAGAAAGAACAATTAGCAGGAGAGGTTTTGTGAAGGCCTGAATTCAAGGGTTAGCTCCAGGGGAGTAGAGACAAGCAGACTGCTATGACATGTTGCTGAGGTGAAATGGAGAAGATGTGGTAAGGGAGGTAGGGAGGGAGGTAAGGAGGCAGGGAGCTAGAGAAAAAAATTGTGTGTGTCTCTTAGATTGCTGCCCTCAGAAGAATGCCAAGGCCTTGAATGGAAATCGGGAAGTTTGGGGGAAATCCAGAACTTCATATGTACAAGAGAGGTTCAGAATCATCTAGTTCAACCCATATCCCCCCAACAATAAGTTCTACAAGGTGCCTGGCAAGCCTTCCTCCAAGGACTAAAAGACCTTTCCCATTTTGGTTCCATTCAATCTGGCCCTTTGACTGATTAAGTGTGCAGGAATGAGTTAAAAGGAGAAAGAAGAATATAATCCAAATATTTGAATTCTGGAAAAATATCTTAGCTGTGTACAACCCAACCCAACTGAGCTTCCATGTAGAATGACAACAAAGAGTATAAAAATTATAATCCTTCCAGAAATGCAGAATGAGATAAATACCATGAAGATGTATAAGGAATCACTCTGAAAAACTTTACAGACATAGAAGAAATAGTGAGTCAAGGTAAGATTGACTGAATACAGAGGACACTGACATGGAGAAATCCCACATTTAACTTACTGAGAAGTGTTATAATTGATATTAAATTTTCAGGACAGAAAAGCACATGTTCTATCTATAGAGAAAGAGGGGGAAAAGGTTATCTTATATATACATATATATATAAATGTTATATATACATATATACATACATGCACTCACAGACATACACACATATATGTATGCTAAGTATAAATAATATAACTGAGATAAGGTTACTCTCAACAGAAATCAATTGAGATATTGTAAAATAGTTAACATATATTCCAAAATAACATAAATTGCAGTGGTGAGGTTTCTCATTCCAAAATATAACTTGATACTCACCTTAGATAAGAGGAGAAGAAGAGAAACAGGACTAGTTTTATGAATTATACCCTAGCCATTTTTCAGCTTATGCAGAAGAGAGGCCTCGGATTGTTTCTCCCCTCTCAGTGACTGGGGGACTTTGGAAAAATGATATAATCCCTGGGGTAGACAGAGCATGGTATTTGAAGTTGGGTCTCGGCACCAGAGAGGGATCATGTTAGGGAAGGCAAGAGACTCTCTCAAAGTTGGAGGGGTCAAGGAGTAGAGATGGTTACAATGGGAAAACTTGGTCCCTTGGGAAGTCTTCCTCTCTGATCGCAGGCTTTTCTTCTAAGGCCCATCTCTCACCTGAGGGGAGGGAGTTTCAGAGTCCCAAAACCTCTTGGTCCATTGGAGAAGTGGGGAAGAGTGGGTGGTCAGTGAAAGAGCTCATGCTTTTACCAAATCTGTTGACTCTGAATGTTAATGCCCTTCACCATCACAAACAACATCATTTAGACATCAAACTTCTGAGAATGAGGTTCCTGAAGGAAGATCTTTTTTCACAAAAGTAGGTGAACAAAGAAAAGCCAAACTTGCTCTGTCATTTCTCTAAATGCTGGGGACTCACCCCTTGTTTTCCAGAAGGCCCTTTTTGCAGGAGGGATGTAGACCTAGGTCATGTGGGCACCTACTTGGCTTTCTTCTCTGAGGTCTCAGAAGGTGAGACCAGGATATATGGATATCTGTGGCAATGGACCTGTTTCATGTCAGGAAAAGCTTCCTAAGAATTAGTGGTGCCCAAAGTGGAAGTGGTTACCTACAGATTTTGTGGTGTTCCCTTCCTGAGCCTGGACAAACACCTGTCAGATAGTGCATTGTGGAGCTTCCTGTGCAGTGACTGCTGAGGCCCTTCCCAACTCTGCCCTTCTACTGATTCTCAGAGATTCTTCTTAACCATGCCTTTCTCCTATCACCTTAAGGAAATTAATTTCTGTATCCAAGGTCGAGGCTTTGCATTTTTCCTCTTGGGAAAAGAGGGTTAGAGAATGAGCATTTCTATGGTGCCCAGTAAGTGCCAGGCACTGTGCTAAGAACTTTCAGAGCTATTAGGGCATTTAATGCTCACAACAACCCTGGAAGGTGGGGCTATTCTTATCTCCACTTTATAGTGGAGGAAAGTGAGGCAAACAGGGGTGAAGTGATCTGCCCAGGATCACACAGCTGTGAGTATCTGAGGCTAGATTGGCCTCCAGCTCTGACTTCAGGCCCAAGGTTTGATCCACTGGGACACATAGGGGACCCTGTAAAATGATAGATTATTAGAAAAAACCCAGTGTTGCAAGCTCTTAACATCCTTTTTCACTCTGCCTCATCTGCTGTGGTTGCTATTTCTGAGAGCTCTGTGTCATCTCAAAATCTGATGAGCAGATCATGTTTGCCTCCATCCAAGTCACTGATAAAAATGCTGCAAAGCTCAGAGCCCAAGACAGATCCTTGGGCTGGTTTCCTGGAGACCTCTGGCCTTGATGACATGGAACCACCAACAGCTGCTCTCTGATGGCATTGTTGTCCATCTTCTCCATAGGATGTGATAACTCTTCCAACATTGTGCTCAAATGCAGGCCAACTATGTTCACAGCACAGCTCTCTTCTTTTTGTGGCCAGAAAAGAAAGTGAGGAGAATCTGGCATTTTCTTTGGTTGGGCAAGTCAAGCTGGCTTGTCACCATCACTACTTCCCCATTTAACCATTGCCCAAGTATCTCTTTAATCCATTCTACCACATACTTGGAAACTGAATTCAAGTCCATTGTTCTTCAGTGAGCAGACTGTTCCCTTTCCTCTTGTAAATCAAGACCACATTTGCCCTTCTACAATCTTATGGTGCCTCTGTCCTTTTTCAACTCTGCATTTTACAAATTATTTTTATTTATTTTGTAAAGTATTTTCCAATAATACAAATAAGCTTTGACAATCATTTGTTAAACTATTGACCTCTTGCCTCTCCCATCTTCATTGGAAAGGACGCACTTTCTGTTTAAGAAAGATGAAGGAAAGGAGAGAGAGACACAGAGACCAAGAGACAGAGAGAGACAGAGGGAGAGAGAGATCTAACAGATGTATATAATTGAAATAGGCTTATGATCCAATTGATAAACTCCAAATTTTTTTCGTCTTTTATATCTAGGTCATCTATAATGTGGGAGAGAAATTTTTTTGTTCCTTCCTTCTTTTGTCTTCTTCCAAATATGCCTATTCATGCTTTCCCCCATCTGGTTTCCAGATTTCCTCATATGTGCATACTTAATCAACATATAAGGCTACTCCTTTCTTGATTTTGCTTACTCAATTACTTGAATTTTCAAAAAATGGAATAAGTGAGGAAACAGAAACTTTAAAATCATAATCTTAAAGGTAAATTACCACAGTTTATTTTTAAAAAGTGGAGTGATAAAGCAAAAGAACCAATAATTTTTTCCCATGGGAACAATATATGTGCAAATACACATTATATAGATATATATGTCATCTATCTATGTATCTATCTATGTATCTATCTATACACACACACACACATATATATATATACATTGTATAGTCACAATCAAGAGTTAGAAAATGGGTTTTGCTGCAGGGAATCCCTACCAGCATAATCTGTAACAGCAGTAGAAAAGAAGAGGATTGAATGACCAGATTCCTGTTCTTTTCATCACACATGGATGTTTGTCTCTTGCTGTAGTTTTACTGGTTGAATCCAATAAAATCATGTTAAGAGAAGGAAGAAAGGAAATCACATTGTACTTCAAGACATAGTACAAAATCATACCACCTTTAGGTATGAATAGGCGACAAATAGTGCAGCATTCGAGTGACTAAAAATAGGTTGTGCAACAAGACTTTGCGGACTATCTAGATGACCTGAGATGACATCTCCCACATGGATACCTCCATCATAGTTTATCTGAGCATGCATCAAATCTCCATGTTTACATGTATATATTTTGTGTGAGAGAGGGATTCCAGCCTCTTATGCATTCATCAGAGGAGCCCCAGACTCTAGGAGTGAATCAATCAACCAATCAATACCAGAGCAAAGCAGATTTTAAGGGATTTTCCTCTAAACTCCCCACAATGTCTGGACAAGGCTTTAGCCCATTTGAAGGCGTTCTAGGACATTTAGTCATTGGATGAGGGCAGATCTTACCCACTAGGGAATCATCATGGCACTGAGTGAAAGAATCAGAGGAAGGACTGAGCTGGTGCACCTAGAGGGCAGCCCAGGGCTGGAAGACTCCAAGCTTGGGAGGGCCTTGAGGAAGCCTGCCTTGGTCCCTATAGCACAGGGTAGTAGGAGCACCAGAGGGAGAGCCCAGGTGGAGTGTTCCACTTCTTCCCACCCTCAGCTGTCAGTATGATGAGCGGCAGCTGGAACAGTGAGCCCAGAAGAGCTCTTTACTAGGCTCTGCATGAGTTTATCCTCCCCCTGTCCTGACCTGACAGTAAGCCCCCTGAGGTCAGGCAAATCTCCTTCGTTTCTGAATCAGAAGAGCCCTGCACAGGGCCTGCCACAGAGGAATCCTTTCATAAGCCACTGCATGGTTTGTAACAGAAAGCTTGGAGAACAGTCCCTGACCTGCATCAATGAGCTGCCAACTGCTTTTACTGAAATTGAACCCAAGGAGATCAAAGACCAGACAGAAGGATCCCACAACTATCAGAACCTCCATAACAAAAATCCTGATGGTAGCAATACTGTCACAACCACAAGAAAAAGGACAGTGGGGATCGAAAGGGGCAGGAATCTGACTGCATCATGTGGGAAGAGCGTATTGGAAAGTGGTGCTCGTGTGGATATGGGAATTCAGAGACGCACAGGAAGATCGGTTTGAACTGATGCAGAATGTGAAAGGTAAATCTAGGGAAACACTTTGGGCAAAGATGGGAATCCAAAGAAAAAGGACCAGCAGCCAATCAAGAGACACCAAGCATATATTAAGTGCTTACTGTGTGCCAGGCTTTGTGATAAGCACTGAGGATACCAAGAAATGCAAAACCAGCCCCCATCCACCAGGAACATGTGTTCTATCGGGATGACACCATGTCAGTAACCAGGTACTTATAAGAGAGAAGGATAGGAGAAGAAAATAAATGGAAAGGGAAGCAGGAGGTGCCATGGGTGCAGAATTTTGGTTCAAGCCAGGAAAAAGGACATGACGAATGAAAGTCTTCCAGCCAGGGGGCACAGCCAAGGCAAAGGCCTGGAAGTGGGAGATGGAATACCAAGCCTAAGGAATGGGCACTTGGCCATCGTAGGTGGCTTAGAGAGATCTTAGAGGAGAGTAAAGTAACAATAGTCATCACCAGCATTTGTGCAGTGATTCAAGGTCTTCAGAACACTTGCCAAATATCACATTTGATCCTCACAACAAGACCGAGAGGGAGGTGCTATTATTTTCCTCACTTTACAAATGGCTAAACTGAGGCTCAGACAGGGCAAAGGCTTCCAGGAAATGTCTCAGCCTGGATTTCAGCTCAGCTGCTCCTGATCCCAGGTCAGCTTGCACAGGACAGGTACAGCACCATTGGATGGTCAGCACCTGCTCTAGGCCAGGCACCGGACACTGTCCCCAATCAGCCACATAGACACGCTGCTCCATATGGCAGCCATGGCCCCAGACTGTGCAACAGATCTGTCTTCCCCCAGCACCTGAGTCCTGACTGTCCTTGGACCTGGCCCAGGATAGGAGGCACCCTCCCCCCACCCCCACTGAGCTCAGCTAAGGAGGACACGAACTCATGGGGGAAGAGGACAGGGGTTCCTCTTCTGAGGACAGGCCTCCCCCTCTCTCCACACAAGGACTTCCTGGTTCATCTTCCTCTTTGCTCTGAGCTTGACACAGATGGCCAGAGGGTGCCATGGTGTTCAGGGAGTGACACAGGGCCCCAGCAGAGCCTTCCTCTCTCCTGTCTCATAGATGCTGCTGTTGCTGCTGATGCCCCTGCTCTGGGAGGGTGAGTAGGGCTGGGGCAGAGGGAGGCTACTCTGAGGGGGTGAGAAGAGAAGGGGATGCTGACCAAGCCTCTGTCTGCCCTCAGGGTGCCTATCCCAGAGACTGGAGGTGCAGCCTTCAGTGACTGTGCAGAAGGGGATGTGTGCCCACGTACCCTGCACCTTCTATCATGATTCACTCGTATTTGATGACCATTTCCCAGTTTATGGTTATTGGTTCAGAAAAGGAACTCATGTTCTGAATGGCAGTCCCATGGCCACCAATAACCCTTCTCGGAGGGTGGAGATGCACGCCGAGGGAAGATTCCATCTTGTTGGGGATCCCAGCATGAACAATTGCTCTCTGAGTATCACAGATGCTCAATCCTCAGACAGGGGGAAATACATCTTCCGTTTTGAAAAAGGAGATGAGAAATACAGTTACAAAAATCCGCTACTTTATGTGAATGTGACAGGTAGGATGCTCCTTTCCTGGGAGGTTCTTGGTGTATGAGGCAGGGAGGTCTGGGGAAGGGGCTGGCCTGAGAGACCCTGAAGCTCCCTAGAGGAGGGGTGAGAGAACATGGGGGACACGTGGGGAACCGACTCAGGGAGAGAACACACCCACGGAAGGGTGTGAGAACCTGCCTAATGTTCCAGAACTGCAAAGGGGAGGGAACATGATGGGGTCCTCTTTGGGAGGAACCAGGACCCCAGGCAAAACTGAGAGGGGCCACTGTTTGTGCTAAAGAACTCTGGAGCTGCTGTCAAAGGAAGGAGATTCAAATTGCAGATTTCTGACTGACTCTCTTTGGGGAATTTTACCCATAATTTTCCCTTTTCTCTCTCTGGGATTCAGTTTCCCATTATGTATACTGCAGGGACTGTTCTGTATTGCCTTTAATGCAACTTCCTCTTGACCAAAGATCTGTGAGTGACTCAGGGGCTGAGCATGACAGGGTAAGGAGAGGGGGCCTGAATGGGGTCCTACTATGAGATGAACTCAAAAGGGACCTGAAGAAAGGGGTAGGTAGCAGCATCTAGAAGGACACTTGAGGCCTCATTCCCCTCCCCAGCCCATGGTTCACTGTCTCTCTTCTCCAGACTTGATCCAGAAACCAGACATCTCTGTTCCAGAGATGTTAGAGTCAGGGAACCCAGTGACTCTCAACTGTACATTTCCTTGGACCTGTGGGGAAAATAGATCCTTCAAATTCTCCTGGATGGGAGCTGCCCTCTCCTCCAAGCCAGAGAGCTCTGGGGCATC
>CM053622.1:784863473-784879332 GCA_028646595.1 Phalanger gymnotis
CTCCCCAGCCCATGGTTCACTGTCTCTCTTCTCCAGACTTGATCCAGAAACCAGACATCTCTGTTCCAGAGATGTTAGAGTCAGGGAACCCAGTGACTCTCAACTGTACATTTCCTTGGACCTGTGGGGAAAATAGATCCTTCAAATTCTCCTGGATGGGAGCTGCCCTCTCCTCCAAGCCAGAGAGCTCTGGGGCATCGCACTCCTCAGAGATCTCCTTCATCCCTGGGCAACAGCATCATGGCACCAACCTCACCTGTCAGGTGACCCTTCCTGGAGGCCGTCTGAACACAAAGAAAACCATCCAACTCAATGTATCCTGTGAGTTCTGGGGGCAGGAGGCTTGTGTTCCCCAAGTAAGGGAGGTAAGGGAAGGATGCATTAAGGGACCAGGGTCCCAGTCCAGCCCTGGGAAACCAGATGCCTTTTTCTTGAGCCAGGGCAGGGAAAGCTGCCTCCCAGCAGAGACACAGGCAAGGATTTCCTGTTTTTTCTCTCTCCCTTAGTCTCCATGATTTCACGTGCCAATGTCAGTCAAGTTGGGATCAGCCTAGATGGCTTCTGAGCTCCCTCAGCCAGACTGGTCCTTCTGTTGCAGATGCTGTGCAGAATGTGTCCATCACCATCACCCAGGACAACAGGACAACAGGTATCAGCAGAGCCTCAGGGTGAGGGCGGGGAGGGGACCTGGGAGGTTCAGCTTCTACCCTGAGGGTGGGCGTGGATGTACGGGGGATGAGTTAAACAGGAGAGCCAGGGAATCTCACTGTCCAGGCCCAGGTTCTCTTTGTCCTGGGATGCCCCTACTCTTGGAATGACATCAGCTCATGTTTACTCATGACTTTAAGGGTTAGAAACCATTTTCCTCCCTACCCTTGCAGGAAATAAAGGATGGGAGACTTCCTACCAACATTTTCCAGATGAGAAGGCTGAGGTTCAGAGATGGGAGGAGGGCCTGACCTAATTCACACATGGCCTCAGCACCAGGGACTTGTGAACTCTAAATGTAGAGTCTAAAGGCAGTGACCTCTCCACTGCACCAGGCTTAGGCTCAGAGGGACAAGTCCTACCTTGGGGTTCTGTCCCCAGGGCAGTGTTCTGTCGACCAGACCCATCAAGGTTTCCCTGTTGTGGAAGGTGACCTGGCTTTCTACAGTCCAGGCCAGATGGGAGGCTTTGCTACCTGGAGCATTGATTTTGGTTTCAGGGCTGATCTGTGGGATTTAAGGAGACTGCATAGTAAGAGGCTATGGGGGATGGGCCTGGGAGCTGCTGTCAGTGGGGGACAGGAGTCTGGCCATCCAGGCTGACCTTAACACTCAGTTAGGGCTGGTGCAGTACGTGCCTTGTGGCCACAGGGCTTCTGGGTGTGGAAAACCAGAATCTAGTAGTGATTACAATGGGCTCACATGAAGTAAGATTTCCAGGCTCACTGTGTGGATATTTCAGTCTCCTGTAGTAGGAAGGCTGAATTTACGATCTCAAAATGGATCACATATATATCTGAATGGTCGAAATCGTTGGGTATATAGAATTCTCTAAGTAGAAGGCATCAAAACATTTATTTAGGGCCCACTGTGACAGATTCACAAACCAGCCTCCCCATTCCAATATTGTGGTCACAAGCCTCCAGGCCCAATAAGCTCGCCTCACAAGAGTAGCCAGGAAACCACAGAAAAACAAGATGGTATAAATCATATTCACTGGCCTCGAGTCCTCCTCGAACTCCTGGGTCCACACACCGGTCGGCTCTGCTTTGGCTTCAGCTGTAGCTGTCTCTTAGCTCGCCTTTCCTCACAGCTGAGCCTCTGAAGTTCTCAAGCTCTGCCTCAACGATCAGAGACCAATTGGTTCCCGAGTCGGCCCCTCTTAAGTCATCAATCTACACCCACACAGGTTTCACACCTGATAGGGCTTTGGGCCTGGGGCTTAGCACTTAACAGCTGAAAGTACTTTCAAGGTAAACAAAAGCCAAACTCCTCCAGGGCACCCTTAAACTAAGTGCTAAGGAGCCTATTTTGACTTAAGGACACATCTCCTCAGGAAAAAAGAAAGAAGGATGGAAAGGAAGGAAGGAAGAAAGCAAGGCAGAAGGAAGGAAGGAAGGAAGAAAGGAAGGAGGCTGGGAAGGAAGGAAGGAAAGAAGGATAGATGGTAGGAAGAAAGGAAGGAAAAATGGATAGAAGGTAAGAAGAAAGGAATGAAGGATGGATGGAAGGAAGAAAGGAAGGAAGGAAGGGAGCAAAACCCAATTTGCCTGAAAGCCAGGGAACATGATCTAGGCTAAATGTGCCCTGGTAACAGGAAGAGAGAGAGAGGCGAGGCCTCCACTGTCTGGTTCTAGGGAACAGCTAGTGAAGGTTGTGACTAGGAGATCTCTGAGGTCCCACCAGGTTCTCACTCCTGGAACTTCCTGATCTTTTTTGGTGTTCATCTCAGGAAACAGCTCGGCTCTTTTGGTGCAGGAGGGACAGTCTCTTCACCTGCTCTGTGCCGCCAACAGCAATCCCCCAGCTACACTGAGCTGGATCCTGAGGGGCCAAACCCTGGCCTCTTCCCAGCCCTCAAATGATGGGATCCTGCACCTGGATCTGCCCCATCTAGAGCCAGAAGATGGAGGAAATTACGCCTGCCTTGCTCAGCATCCTCTAGGCTCCAAGCAGGCCTCCCTGAATGTCTCTGTGCAGTGTGAGTGTGTGGGGGGCTGGGCACCATGGGGTGCTTGGGTCCTGGTGCAAAAAGGAAAGTGTCACCCACTAAGAGCAAGATATCCTGTATCTTCTCACAGATTCCCCAAGGATTCACAGACCTTCTTGCTCATGGATCAAGGAGGGCTTGTTCTGTACCTGTTCTGTCCAAGCAGAGCCAGCCCCCTCCTTGCACTGGTGGATAGGGGGTAAGCCTGTGGAGGGCAATAGCAGCAACAACACCTTCCAGGTGACATTAAACAGGTCTGGGCCCTGGGTCAACAGCAGCCTGATTGTGAAGGAGGAGAGGGTCCCCAACATCACTCTCAGCTGTGAGGGGAAGAACCCACAAGGGACCCTCATTATGCTCTTCCAGCTGGTACGAGGTGAGGAAAACAGGGTGGGGGGAGGCAGCTGGGGCTGAGATCCCTGAGGACAGTGGGCCCAATATGGTCACCGCTCATGTTCACCCCAAACTTGTTTCTTTTCCAGATGAGTCCATACCACCACTCGTGTTCCAAAAAAGTATAATCCTGGGTGTCCTCTGCGGAGCTGCCACCACAAGTCTGCTAGCCCTCTGCCTCCTTCTCATTCTGTGAGTGTGGGGGCTGGGATGAGGAGGGGATGGGTGGGAGCGTGATTCAGGAAATCACAGTCTGCTTTGATGTCTCACAAATCCTCAGATGTTGATGCCTCCCTGAATTCAGGCACAGATTTCATAGGATTCTAAGATGGAGAATTGAAAGGGAAGTTCTGGTACCCTTCTTTTTACAGATTGAAAAACAAGAGATTTATAGAGAGTGATTTGCTCAAAGTCACTCTTATGACGTGATATGTAGTCAAGTCATGATTAAAAACAATCCAGGTCCCTAATTCCAGATATAGTTGAGCTTCTCAGGTCAAATGGGGAAGCTGGTGGCACATTGGTTAGAGTCCTGAGCCTGGAGCCATGAAGGTCTGAGTTCAAATCCTGCTTCAGATATTTAGAAGCTGTGTGAACCCTGTCAAGCAACTTAAAACCATTTGCCTCAGTTTCCTCATCTGTAAAATGTGGATAATAATAGCACCTAACTTCCTGGGCACTACACAAATGTTGACTATTATTATAATTAACTGGGATCATATCTGTAAAGTACTTCATACAGTGCCTAGCACAAAGAAATTGATATATAAATATTAGCTATTTTTCTTATACTGTTATTGAATGGGGTAGTATCTATAAGTCCTTGGCACAGTGCATGGCACATAGTAGTTACTGAGTACATTCTTGTTTCCTTCCCTGGTCCCTCCCTCTTTCCAATTCTCCAAGCTGAATGATGAGCTCAGTGTCACAGGTAGTGAGGGGCAGAACTGGATTTGGTCCCCA
Source organism: Phalanger gymnotis (assembly GCA_028646595.1). Taxonomy (NCBI): domain Eukaryota; kingdom Metazoa; phylum Chordata; class Mammalia; order Diprotodontia; family Phalangeridae; genus Phalanger; species Phalanger gymnotis. The sequence goes on from CM053622.1 coordinate 784,867,527, forward strand.
TGTCCTCCAGGGCCCTTTCCCCAAAGCAGTGAGATGAAGGGGAGGTGATCTACCAAATGGGCCTGATCATTCCTCAGAACAGGTGTTTGACAGGAGGAGGGAAGATTCCAGGTAAGAGGCTAAAAATTCCACTCTTAAAAAATATCAGGACATTTGCCCTTCTCCACTGTGTCGGAGCCTCTGATATGTTTAAAAATTTTGGTTTTTATTTTAGTATTTATTTTCTCTCCCTCCCAATGAGAAAAAAAACTAAATCCTTGTAAGAAACATCTGTAGTCCAAGAAAACCCCAACTGAATGCCCCCCCAAAATTCTGATATGGTTCCTCAGTGCCTTCATTGCTTTCATTATGACCTTTTCTCTCCAATGGTCTGTCCCCTTCATGAAGAAACAGATGCAAGATGAGAAGCTCCCTTCTCTCTGCAGAGCATTGTCCTTTTCCCATCTACTCCCGACAGTGGCCCTGTGCCTTTTCCTGCGTCTTCCCTCTACCCTTTTCATCGTCTTTAGCTCCCCGCCCCCCACCCCAGCTTTGGCTCCTTCCTAGCTTGAATGCCCCTGATCTCACCTTCCCGTAGCACTGGTACACTTGCATTCATTCTTCCTCTTGTTGCCAGTCTTTGTTAAAAAGCCAAGTTGGTTGGTGAGCTTCTTCATCTGCATCAGTCATTTTATTTTATTTTATATTTTTCTTTTTATTTTTTTTCATTAAAATTTTTGCTTTCGGTTCTGATATCTTTCCCTTCTCCCATTCATTGAAAAGGTAAGAAACACAATACCCATCATACATATGAAGTCATGCAAGACATATTTCCTAAAAATTGAAAAAAAAATTCTGCACTCAGTTCATCAGTTCTCTATCTGCAGTAGGATAGCTTTTCCATCATGAGACTTTTGGAATTTTGTGGATAGCTGTCTTGATCAGAGTAGCTAATTTTTTCATGGTTGATCATCCCTGCAATAAATTCATGCTATTACCGTGTATAAGGTTTTCCTGCTTCTGCTCATTTCACTTTGCATTAGTTCATATAAGTCTTCCCAGGTTTTTCTGAACTACTCCATTTTCATTTCTTATAGCACAATAATATTCCATCATAACCATATACCACGGCTTGTTCAGCCATTTCCCAAATGATAGGTATTTCTTCAATTTCTAATTTTTGGCTCCCACCAAAAGAGCTATCAATATTTTTGTACATATAGGTCTTTTTCCTTTGTCTTTGATATCTGGGGAGTACAGACTTAGTAGCAGTATTGGGGGGGTGTCAAAGGGTATATAGTTTTTGGTAGCCTTTCGGACATTGTACCAGATTGTTCTCCAGAATGTTTTGTCCAGTTCACAGGTCCATCAAAAGTGCATTAGTGTCTCTATTTTTCCACATCATTTCCAGCATTCAGCACTTTTCTTTTCTGTTATATAAGCCAGTATAATGGGTATGAAGTAGAACCACAGAGTTGTTTTAATGTGCATTTCTCTAATGATTATTGACAGTGTGATTTTTTCATATGAGTATTGAAAACTTTGACTTCTTCTGAAAAGGGAGTGTTCATATGCTTTGACCACTTATCAATTGAAAAATAACTTTTTAAAAAATTGGCTCAGTTTCCTATATGCTTGAGAAATGAGACTTTTATCCAAGAAATGTGATATAATTTTTTTTTCTGTTTCCTGCTTTCTTTCTAATATTGGCTTCATTGGTTTTGTTTGTGGAAAAATTTCATTTCATGTAATCAAATATATCCATTTTGTCTCCTGTGATCCTCTCTATCTACTCTTTAGACTCTTCCTTTTTCCTTAGATTTGACAAGGAATTTTTTCCATGTTCCTCTAATGTGCTTATGATATCATTCTTTACATCTAAATCATGTATCCATTTTGAGCTGATCTTCTATATGGGGTGAGATTTGGTCTATATTTCATTTCTGCCAGACTGCTTTCCAATTTTCCCAGTGGGGCTTATTGAATAGTGAGTTCTTAGCCCAATAACTTGGATCTTTGAGTTTATCTTTGAGTAACGCTAGTTACTGTGGTGGTTTACTTTGGAATATTGTGTGCCTAATCCATTAATTAACTACTCTCTTTCTTATCCACTATGAGATTATTTTGATGATTAGTGCTTTGTAGTAGATTTCTGGTACTGCATGGCCTCCTTTCCCTCCCACTTTCCTGTTGGGTAAGATGAATTTCTAAATCTGACTCTGTGTGTTTGTTTGTTTATGTGTGTGTGTGTGTGTGTGTGTGTGTGTGTGTGTATGAGACAGAAAGAGATTATACAATTTCCTCTTTGAGCTAGTTCAGATGAGAGTGAGATTCAAGTGATACCACTCCCTTCTCCACTCCCCCCTCCTCCCCTCTACTCCTCTCCTCCACATCTCCCTCCATTGTAAAAACTCTTCCCTGCAGCCTTTTACATGTGATAATTTTCTTTATTCTTCTCCCTTTCTCCCACTCCAAGTGAATCCCTCTTTTTCACTCTTCCATTCTTTTTTTTTTTTACATCATCCCCACATGATAGACTTATACCCCTGTCCTCTGTCTATATACTTGGCTTCTAACTGCCCCAACAATGATAAAATTCTAAGGAGTTACATGTATCATCTTCCCATATACAAATGTAAACAGTTTTACCTTATGGAGTGCCTTATGATTTCTCTTTCATGTTTACCTTGTTATGCTTCTCTTGAGTCCTATGTTTGAATGTAAAATTTTCTATTCAGCTCTGGTCTTTCATCAGGAATGCTTGAAACTCTTCTATCTCATTCAGTACACATTTTTCCTCCTGTAAAATTATAATCAGTTTTGCCATCTAGGTTATTCTGGTTGTAATTCTAGCTACTTTGCCTTCTGGACACTCAATTTCCAACTCTCTGTTCCCTTAAGGTTGTTGTTCAGTTGTTTCAGTTGGGTCTGACTCTTTGTGACCCTGTTTAGGTTTTTCTTGGAAAAATACTGAAGCACTTTGCCATTTCCTTCTACAACTTAGTTGAAAGATGGAAAAACTGAAGCCAAGAGGGTTAAGTGACTTGCCCAGGGTCACACAGCTAGTAAGCGTTTGAGCCAGAATTTTGAAATAATGGACATGAGTCTTCATGACTTTAGGCTTGGCAATCTATCTACTCTCTTACCTACTGGCCCTTTATAGATGTTGAAACTAAATTTCATGTGATCTTTATTGTGGTTCCACAGTATTTGAACTGTTTCTTTCTGGTTCCTTGCAATATTTTCTCATTGACCTCGCAGCTCTGGAATTTGGCTATAACATTCCTAGGAGTTTTCATCTTGGGATCTCTTTCAGGAGGTGATTGGTGACTTTCATTTCTTAAGTATGGTTGCAAAATAGGAATGTTTATTGGCAATGGGGCAGGAGTCAGTAGATAGGCAGTGATTTCAGTCAAGCGAGAGTGGGGGAAACAGTGAAAGCATCTGCTACAGGAAGAGATAGGGTCCAGGGTGCAGGTAGAGGCTTCAGTCTGGAAAAGAAGGAGAGCGTCTTCATTCATGACTAGAGTAAAGGAGGAGGTATGGAAGACATCTCAGTGATGGGGGGCAGTGAGGAAGACATTTCGTATGTCTCAGTGATGTAAGGAGAGGAAGAGGGGACAAGAAGGAGTTCTCAAGCAATGACCTCAATATTTTGGGTGAAGTCTGAGGGACAGTCCTCAGCTGAGAAGATAGGGATAAGGGGCCTAAGGACAGAAGAGAAGTTTTGGAATTGCTGCTGTGGTTAGCGGGAGACAGAATTGACTAAAGAGGAGTAGAAGGATTACCTTGCTCCAGTGAGGACCCATTTGGGAAGAATAGTGGATAAAGCCTTCAGGCGCCAATGATTAGAGGCAGTTGAATCCCATGGGGTCACAGGATGTAGAACTGACAGAGACCTTAGGGACAAGTTCCTCCAAGCATTTCATTTTACAGATGAGGAAACTGAGGGCGAGAGTGAGGAGGGGAATTCCCCAAGATCCCAGAGGGAAATAGTCACAAGTGCAAATCTCTTGATCCTCTGTCCCGTGGTCTTTCCCAGACCCTTCTGTGGTTCATGGTTTAGTGGAATTGGGAGCTTAGAGATTATAGAACAGGTGAACATCACCGGGGAAGGGACCTTTGAAACCATGGAGTCTGATTGCCTCATTTGACAAATGAAGCCATTGAGGGATAATGATATGGCCTGCCTGGGTCAGGCAGACAGTGAGTGACAGGGCCCTACTTCTCCAAGTCTCAGGTTCTCTCCCCTGCACCAACTCTGCCTTTCTACCTCCACAGGGTAAAGATGCTCAGGAAGAAGTCAGTGGTAGCAGCAGCAGAAGAAGAATCGAGGGGAGGAGCAGAGGTAGAGTATACCAGCCCCCAGTGCCCAATTGTTCACCAAACTCTCTCAGTCTCCAGCTCCCTCTGCCCCAAGGCCATCTCCCCCACCTTCTATTCCTTTTCTCATGATTCTGGGAATCTGCTTTGACTGCACTTCCTTTTGCCCTTTCTCCAGGACCCCAAGAGGTCATCCTGGGTGGACTTGTGTCTCGATCCCATTTCACCAGCTGCAGACATAGCCCCAACCCCAGCAGCTCCAGAGGATGGACTAGATGAGTTACATTATGCTTGCCTCAACTTCCAAGGAGTGAAAGTCAGAGAAGACCATGTATCCACTGAGCCCCTCACTGAGTACTCAGAGATTAAGTTCAAATGAGCAACTGTTGAAGCCTCAGCCTGGGTTCTACTATGGATGGTTTGCAAGTCATTTCCTCCTTGACATTATCATTCATTCCACAAACATATGAAACACCTGTTCCAGACAGATATTGGATAAGGCACATTCCCCATGCTCATGGAAATTTCAGTCTACTAAAGGGATAAAACACAAGCCCAGTATGGTGGCTCCTCCTCAAAGTTAGACTCCTCTTCACTGATTGGGATCCCCAGAGAGTCATCTGCTACCTTGGCCTCCTTGGAACACTTTTATGGGCCATCATATCTCTAACCCCATAGCTTCTGAGCCCCCACCAGTGTGCCTCCCAATAACATTCAAAAGCAACAACAAGAACAAGATTTGCAAAGCATCCCTCTCCAAAACGTCAAATCCACTTTCCCACCAATAAACACAGTGTATATCCGTATTGAGGGAGGAAGGGAGCACTAAATCTTAGTGAATGATAATGAGGCACATGTACAACAAACATGTGGCCAAGGTAACTTACAACTCTGGAACTGCAGGGCGTCAGTGACTTTTGTCTTTCCTGAAATGCTCTTGCAAAGTTCACTGCTTAGCATGGTACATGTGCTATATTGCTGGCCTTGTTGCTATGCTAGTCCAGTTCCCTTCTGGTCTGGGTCACTCTACTACTGAACAGTGTTAGCTCTTCACAGGGCACAGCATCTCAGTTGGATGGGTCAATCCCTTGGACTCACTTGGCCAAGCGTCTTTATTCTTCCTTTGCTAAGCTGGGTTGTCTCGATGATTAGTGCTACAGTCTCCAGAATTTCCCATTTCAGACTATGCTCTAGGAGAGACACAGGATTTGGATGAGCCAAATTCTTCCCTCCATGCAGCCTCCAGGCTAGCAAGGAAATAAGAGACAAACGCAAAGACTGCTAATATGCCATCATATATAACAGCATTGGTGAGAAACAGAAAAAAGTAATGAGTAAGTCCCAGGAGTAAGGTCATTTATCAAACATTTCAGCTTCATGTTTACTAAGTGGCTACTATGCAGGCCCTGGGCTTGGTGCTTGAGTATTTCCAACCTAATTTCACTTTTGAGGAAACTGAGACTCACAAAGAAACAGTATCGAGTTAGACCTTGAAGGTTATTATACCCAACCCCCTCATTTTATGCCTAAGGTAATTGAAGCCAAGAGAGATTAAGTGACTTTCTCAAGATATACATGCATGTAGTAAATATCTGAGGAGATATCAAACCCAGGTCTTCCTGTATCTGAAACCAGAACTTTATCCTTTATACAGCACTGCACAAAATAACACAACCAGGAAAGGATAAGGCTAGAACTCAAACTCTCACTTATTAATGTCTTTCTTTCTTCCTTTCTTTCTTTCTTCCTTTCTTTCTTTCTTTCTTTCTTTCTTTCTTTCTTTCTCTCTCTTTCTTTCTGTCTTTCTTTCTTTCCTTCCTTCCTTCCTTCCTTCCTTCCTTCCTTCCTTCCTTCCTTCCTTCCTTCCTTCCTCCCTTCCTCCCTTCCTTCCTTCCTTCCTTCCTTCCTTCCTTCCTTCCTTCCTTCATTTCATCTTTTTTTTCCTCCTCTTCCTGTTTTCTTTCCTTCCTTTCTCTTATCATCTCTGACTGTCTTTATTTTTATCTCTGTCTGTCTTTCTCTCCTATGATTTCTTCAGCATAGAGATATTGCTACTTCATGCTTTAAAGACATAGTTATCTTAATTACCTAGGGTGCTTAGAGTTAAATGACATGCTCAGAATCATAAAGCTAGTGGAGCCCAAAGGTGGTACTGCACTGGCTCTGAAATTACAGGATCTGGGTTCAAATCCTACCTTTATCACTTCTTACCCTTGTGACCTTGCACAAATCTCCTATTCTGCCTGGATTGAAATTTGCTCACCTCTAAAATGAGGGGGTTGCCCTAGATCATCTTGAAGGTAGCATATGCCTCCAAATCTATGATCCCACTTTTCCTGGTGGGGAGGCCAACTCTTTGCTAGATTTACCTTACAATGAATTAACTGTATATATTGTATCTCCTCTTTCCCACACTCTGGGGAAATGTGAGCTACTTGAGGAAAGGCCCCATCTTCTTCCTTTTGTCTCCCCAGTGCCTTCACTACAATTCATATTTAATAAATATTTGCTTAATTAAATTCTGTCTCCATGTCCAACATTCCTTCCACTCTTCCACGTTGCTCCAGAGGTGCCTAGGGAGTGGCATGGAGGAGTGGTGACCTGGGCTAAGGAGACACACAGAAACTGTAATGGGATATTCTGTGTTCTTTAGGCCACATCCACGTGCTGCCGTAGCACCAAAAACACTGGTTGTGGACATGCGGGATGTGGGTTCAAAACCACATGTGTCTATAGTTTGGTGGCTGAGTGTATAGACCTGAATTTGAATCCCACCACCTAATCTCTATCTGTCTTATCTGTCTCTTCAGATGTAACATGAGGAGACTGAATCTCTGTGGTCATTTTCATTTCTAAATCTATAATCTGATGATCCAATGTGAGATATCTCATGATAGAAGTCACTAGCATTTACTTGGCACTTTAAGATTTCCCAAGTGCTTTACAGATATCCTCTTATTTGATCCTTACAACAATCCTGGCAGTTAGGTGTTAATATTATCTTCCTTTTACAGATGAGTAAACTGAGTCAAACAGAGGTCAAGTGACTTGCCCAGGGTCACACAGGTAGGAAGTCTCTATGGCAGGTTTTGAACTCGGGTCTCCCCGACTCCAGGTCCAGTGCTCTGTGCACTATGGCACTGTCTGGCTGCCTTCACAGCCTTAAAGGTTAGCTATTATTATTACCTGCAAAACCTTGCTCATGTCCCTTCCTCAGTTTCTCCATATGCATGTATAAAAGATCTAGATGGCATTGTGGTATTTGTGCTGTGTGACCTTACAAGAGTTCTTCCCATCTTTAGGATGATAACACCTTGACCACTTATCTCATTAGAACTGCAGTGACAAGTAGATTATCTGGTACAATCTTCTTGCTTAACAAATGGAAAAACAGAAGAGCAGAGGGGAAATGCAATTTCCCTGAATTCGCACGTGTGGGAAGTGACTGAGCCTGGTTTCAAACCTGGTTCCCCTAACTGCAAAGTGGGGTCTCTTTCTACTGCCTAATCCTGTGGTCTTTTGAACCTATAGAAGACTGTGCCAATGTGAGAATGAGTTGAACAGAGATACAGATGGTTAGACAGATAAATAAAAATATAGACAGACAGACAGAGACATATCATGATGGATGAAATCTGAAATAACTGAAGAAACAAAGGTTTGAGCTTCTGAGCATGGCAACTTATTTTTTTTACATTTAATTTTCATTTTTTCTCAATTACATCTAAAAAATTTTGCCTTTTATTTAAAAATATTTTGTGTTCCGTATTCTTTTCCTTTCTCCTCCTCTCCTACCTCCTTGGAAAGGCAAGCAATATGATATAGATTATACATGTTCAGTCATGCAAAACATTTTCATATTAGCCATGTTACAAAAGAAAATGCAGACCAAAAAAAACAAAAAAAGGAAGATAAAAGAGTTCTTAAACCTTTCTCCAATCTGCATTCAGACTCCAGTTCTTTCTCGGGAGGTGATAACATTTTTGATCATAAGTCTTGTCTTAGATCATTGTATTACTGAGAATAACTAAGTCCTTCACAGCTGATCATCATACAGAATTGCTGCTACTCTGTACAATGTTCTCCTTGTTCTATTTTCTTTGTTTTGCATCAGTTCATGTAAGTCTCCACAGGTTTTTCTGAAAGCATCCTGCTAATCATTTCTTATAGTGAGGTAGTATTCCATCATGATAATATACCGTGACTTGTTCAGCCATTCCTTCTTTGATGAGAATCATCTCAATTTCCAGTTCTTTGCCACCACAAAAAGAGATGCTATAGTTTAGTAAATTTTCTTTGATCTTTTTGGAGTATAGATCCAGTAGTGCTATTGCTGGGTCAAAGGGTGGCTTATCAATTTATTAAGCTATGCATGTCAATTGCATAACAAATCGGGACCAGGCCTCCTCAGCTTGACACTGGTAGACTTATATCTAAAGAAATCAAAGAAAGGAAAAAGATTCATGTGGACAAAAGTATTTATATCAGCTCTTTTCTTGATAATCGAGAAGTGGAAACCAAAGGGCTGTCATCCTATTGGTGAATGGCTAAAAAAAATTGTGGCAGATGAATACAATGGAATACTATTGTGCCATTAGAAAGGATGAACTGGACAATTCAGAGGAAACAAGGCAATGCTTCATGAGCTGAGGCAGGACAGCACTAGAAGAATTTATGCAGTGGTAACCACATTACAAAGGAAAACAATTTAGACAAAACTTTAGCATGGACTAGGGCATAAAAACCTCACAATCTAATGTAGAAAGGAACAACTATTAAATGCATCCTTTTCAGATCATGATGCAATAAAAGTTACCTGTAATCAAGGGCCATGGAAAGACAGACTAAAAATTAATTGGAAACTAAATAATCTAATCCTAAAGAATGAGTAGGTTAAAGGATAAATCATAGAAACAATCAGTAACTTCATCTAAGACAATGAAAATAACAAGGCAACATACCAAAACTTATGGGATGCAGCAAAAGTGGTTCTTAGGGAAACTTTAATTTTTCTAAATTCTTGCATGAATAAAATAGAGAAAGAGGGGAATGCAACTAAAAAAAACTAGAAAAAAGAACAAATTAAAAACCCCCAATTAAATATCAAATTAAAAATGCTGAAAACCAAAAGAGAGACTAATAATATTGAAATTAAGAAAACTATTGAACTAATAAATAAAATCAAGAGCTGGTTTTATGGGAAAAAAGTACGTAAAATTTTGGTTAATTTGATTTTAAAAAGAATGGAGAAAACCAAATTATCAGTACCAAAAATGAAAAGGGTGAATTCACCACCAATGAAGAGGAAATTCAAAAAAATAAGAGAAAACAATTTTGAAAGACTTCAGAATGCAGGCCAATACAATAACAAAGCACAAGTGCAAAGAAATGGAAAAGAATGCCTCCTGGTAGAGACATGATGAACTTAGATTGAGGGAAGGGACATATGTTTTCAGGCATTATCAAAGTGGGAATTTGCTTTGCCAGACCATGAAACTATGTTTTAAAGGATTCATTTTTCAGAGAGACACAACCAGAGAGAGTGTGAATGTATTCGTCTAATTTCCTCATTGGATGCAGGAAGAGTAGTGAGGGAGACTGACAAATTGCTTTTTAAAAACCTTGAAAAAGTAAATTGTACAATTGTAGCATAGGGCAAGCATGTCTACATAGTAGTTTATTAGGTAAAATATCTAGAGGTTTGAGTGGTCAGCAAGCTCAGTAGGAGGCAGAAGTTTGACACAGCAGCAGTGAGACTCACATAGCATGGTTTGTCAGTTCCTGCTCTCCAGATGACTCTGGGTGCCCTAACTGCTTCCTGGGCTTGGGGTTCTGCTTTCAGTCAGTAGGTTCAAATGGATTTAGTCAGCATGGCGCAAAAATCCATTCAGTGAATTGTTTCAAAAAATCAAAGCAGCCAAGCCGAGGATGGGACTCTGTTGGAGCGCAGAGCCTGCAGTCACTGGAGCACCTAGCCCAGAGGCCTCCAGCTCACAGTCTAAAGGTTTGAAACTCACCTGAACTTCCAGGAGCCATGATGGCCAGATAAAATGGCTCATATCCCTCTCTTGAATAAACCCAGAGAACAAAACCTCGGGAGAAACAGAGGAGCCAGAAGGGGGGCTTCAGTAGTTAGAGAAGTGGAGGAGAGGGCCCTTCCTGTGGTGGCAGAAGGTAACTAGTGCAGGAAGAGAGGTATCCCAGCAGGCTTCACCTCAGCAGAACAAGAAGAGTAACTGAGCTGCAGGGGGTGGAGCTAACTAACATCAACGCCAGGACCCCAGACTTGGCTTTGCACAGCCAGGGGAAGTGGCAGACACCAACACAGATACAAGCTGAGAGCACTCCTGCTATAAAGCAGTGTTAGGGAAGAGGAGACTCCCAGCAGCCAGACCACCCCACACCCACACCACAAGAAACCAGAGACCATAGCACATAAAGCTAGATTCCAACACAAGAAACTTGGGACAGAGCCCCCTAAGCCCCAGAAGCAGAGTTCCACTTCAGAAACCAGGAAGGAAAAAAGCACCATGAAAAAGTACAGAAAGAGGGGAGGTGGAGCCAAGATGGTGGCTGGAAAGCAGGGACTAGCGTGAGCTCCCCACCAAGTCTCTCCAAAAACCTATAAAAAATGGCTCTGAACCAAATCTAGACCTGCAGAACCCACAAAACAGCAGAGGGAAGCAGGGCTCCAGCCCAGGACAGCCTGGGTGGTCTCTGGGTAAGGTTTATCCCACATGGAGCTGGGAGTAGAGTGGAGCAAAGCAGAGCCCAGTGTGGGCAGCGTGGACCAACTAGACCAGGAGCCGGGCAGAGCGTGCCCTAGTGCCCTGAATCAGTGAGCTGTGGCAGTTGCCAGACTTCTCAACTCACAAACACCAAAGACAACAGAGAAGAACAGCAGAACCTACAAAACAGCAGCGGGAAGCAGGGCTCCAGCCCAGGACAGCCTAGGTGGTCTCTGGGTAAGGTCTTTCTCGCATGGAGCTGGGAGCAGATCTGAGCAGAGTAGAGCCCAGTGTGGGCGGCATGGACCAACCAGACCAGGAGCCAGGCTGAGTGTGCCCTACCTCCCTGAATCAGTGAGCTGTGGCAGTTACCAGACTTCTCAACCCACAAACACCAAAGACAACAGAGAAGGTGTGTTGTTAAGCAAAATTGTCTCATTAGCATGGCTTTTGTTTCTTTTGAGTGGAAGTACTTTCAGCTATTAAGTGCTAAGCCCCAGGCCCAGGGTCCTGTCAGATGTGAAACCTGTGCGGGTGTGGATTGGTGACTTAGGAGGGGCCAGCTCGGGAACCAATGGTCTCTGGTCATCGAGGCGGGGCTTGAGAACGCCGGAAGCTCGGCTGCGAGGAGGGGTGAGCCGGGAGACAACTTCAGCGGCGGCGGAAGGTGTGGAAGCCAGAAGCTGCAGAAGCTGAAAGCTGCGGAAGCCAGAAGCTGTGGAAGCCAGAAGCTGCGGAAGCCAGAAGCTGCGGAAGCCAGAAGCTGCGGAGGCAGG
>CM053622.1:784879832-784895755 GCA_028646595.1 Phalanger gymnotis
TTCCTTCCTTCCTTCCTTCCTTCCTTCCTTCCTTCCTTCCTTCCTTCCTTCCTTCCTTCCTTCCTTCCTTCCTTCCTTCTTTCCTTCCTTCCTTCCTTCCTTCCTTCCTTCCTTCCTTCCTTCCTTCCTCCCTAACTCTCTCTGTTCCTCCCTTCCCTCTTTTCACCCTTGGATTTTCTCTACAGACAAAGCGGCTGAGTAAAGACAGAGTTAGCAGCCTGCCCAGAACCTCACAAATACTACGTGTGACTGGGTGCCATGTCCTGTGACTTAAAGACCTTCTTTCTTCCTCCTCTTTTTCTCCTCTGGCATCTGCTGAACTCAGCCCCTCAGAATTCTCTTCCCTTCCATCCAGGGGCCCCACTGCCTTCACCTGGTACCAGGAGAAGGACACTGACTCTGTGGGTCCCATGAGGGCTCCTCCCTTCACAGCAAATGCCAAAGCCAGGGTCCAGCCTCTTGGCCAAGATCAGACTGCTGTTGGCCCAGGTCCTGGACGTGTTCTGTACCACATGGAGGGCATTGTCACTGCTGTTCTCATGCACAATACTCTCTCCCACCCACCAGTGCAAGGAGGGTGGAACCAGGTCTCACTGGACAAAGCAAGTGCAGAGTGACAACTCCTCTGCCCATGAGCAAAAGGGGCCAAGCACCCTTGGGCGGTCTGTGGGAAGGGAGCAAATGTCAATCAGTGTAGTGCCTTCTTTTCCACCTACAGAGCCCCGGGGGCCATGTACCTAGCCTGTTCCCAATAATAGGATACCAGGAGGCTCAGAGAGGCATTCAGGGGCTAGTGGGTGCTATGTTTAGCAGGTGGGTTCTGCCTTGGCCTCCTCCCACAAGAGGTCAGTTCTAGGCCCAGAGTCTCAGTTCCCAATGGTTGAGGGAGCTCAGGTCTTGCTCCTCTGTAGCCAGAGGCTGCTATTCATCCAATAGCCTGGGTGGAAGGACTTATCCTCTAGGAGTAGGAGGGATGAGAAGTTTTCCCTGAATTCTGGGCTTGGAGGAAGAGCAGAAAATAGGACTGATGGTCCTGTCTCTTCTTTATTCCAGGCCCCCCTTCTATCTACACCTGCCTCTTGCAAACTTCTCTGTCCCATGTCTCTGGGAAACCCTGAGGTTCCTGTTCTGAGGAAGGATGTGCCTGGCTCTAGGCTGGAGTCCCAAGCTCTGTCCTCAGAGATGGGATAACATTGGCAGATTCAATATCAGAATCCAGGACAGAAACAGAGGAGACCCAAGGATTGGCCTCCATAGCTTCCACCTGTCCCCATTGTCCCAGTAGTCAAGGACATAGCTCTGGACCTGACATTGCTTCTTTACCCTCCCTTCCTCTGGGACACCGGGGCATCATGCTCACTCTCTCCCCACACTCACAGGCAACCCTGAGCTGGACAGTTGTCTCTGTGGTCACTTTGGTTTTTGGGAAGGTCACCTGACAGGTGAGGTTAGTGCCATGGTCCCATGCTTTGGGGGTGAAGAGGAGTTTGGAGGAGTTAAGATCCTTGGAAACAAATCCCTGGGAGGAGAGAGCAGAGCCAGTCCAGAAGAAGTTGGGGGGTGTCCCGTCTCTACAGCTTCCTGGAGCTATACAAGTCAGGGTCACTTGGCACCCAGACTCCAGAATGTCTGGAATGGAGATCTCTGGCTTCTGTGTCAGATCTAGGAGAGAAGAGTTTAATGAACCAGGTGGCAAAGGGAGGGGCCCCCATAATGCATACCCTCAGGCGATGGCCTTAAGATTTTGCCTTTGATGACACTTGTCTTTCCTGGGTGTCCCCTCCTATGCCCTGACTCTCCATCTTCTGGAATCCTCCACCATCCCCAGGGCCTGGGTCTCTCACCTCACCTAGGGTTCCTGATTATTCCAGCAGAGGATCCCACTGTGTGTCCTCTCAGCTGAAAGTCTCAGGGCACTCCCTCCTACCTCACTAATGTGCCTATCCCTCACTAATGATGCCTGCCATGAATATTTGCAGCCCTGTCCCTCCTTCCCAGGCATCTGCTGTCATCAACAGGCCCTGAAGTGCTCCCCTGTCTGGGGTGTTGTTTCTTTACAGAAAGAACTAGAGTGTGTCCTTCCTGCCAAGAGCCTTGTGACTATCCCTCATGTATCACCACCATATCCTGCCCTGACTCTCATCCCTCCCCCGGGCTTCCCATCACTTCCAGACACTACCTAGGACACTTCCTCACCTTCCACCTGGACAGACACCTTTTTATACTGGTAACTGTAGCACAGAATTCCCTTCTCCACCCGAAACCAGTAATTCCTGTGATCCAGCTTCTGTACCCCAGTAATGCTCAGGGAGCAGTTGTCCTTCTGTAGGTCCCCAACGAGGTGGAATCGGCCCTGGGCCCAGGGATGGACATTCCTCTGGGGGTTGTTGGTGGCCACCAGTATAGTCTGGTCTGTCCCGTGGAACCACTATCCATAGGCTGTTTTGTAACTAGTGTATTGTTGGGGGTAATGGAAGGAGCAGGGGATGGAGACACATAGGCCCTGCTGCACAGTCACTCTCTCTTGGACACGAATCTCAAACACTGGATGCTGTTGAGAAAGGGACTCTGTAGAGGACAGAGACAGAGAGACAGAGAGAAGGGAAAAGAGAGAGAGAGAGAGAGAGAGAGAGAGAGAGAGAGAGAGAGAGAGAGAGACTCAACTCAGGGTCTTCCCATGTTTTGCATCCTCTCCTCCAGCCCTTCTAGGACTAAATCCCACCCCCTTGCCCATGCACTTCCACCTCCTCCAGGCACCCCCCAGCTCTGGCTCTGATCCCACTTACCACCCCAGAACAAAGGCAGGAGCAGAAACAAGAGGTCCATAGAGAGATCCAGGGCTGATGAGAGACCATGAACCTTTCCAAGGTCAGCTCAACCTTGATAACACAGCTTCCTGGGAGGAAGGAGCCTGTGAAGTGGGAAAAAGGGGCACGAAAAAGATGGGGTGGAAAGGACAGGAGAATCTCAGATGACTGAGCCTGATCCCCTCAGCTCTTCCCTTCTTCTGAACCCTGCTGTGAATGTCTGGCCTAATGATGAGAAGTCAGGTGTGGGAAAAGGAACATGACCTGGGAGATGGAGGTGGGGGTGGGACAGCAGTGGGGGAGGAGAGTCCACAGCACTTCCTCCTTCCCTGGCTCCTTCTTCTCAGTGACCTGTTGACCTAGGCCTTCCTTCCCCAAGAGGAGCTGGGGCCTGAGGAACCAAAAAGTGGAAAGAGGACCTCTTTCTCATTCCATGGTCTCTCCATTCCCATCTATGATTCCCATCTCTAATCCCCACCCAATACCTAACTGCACCTTTCCTGTCCCCTAACATTACCCTGTTACCAGCCCCCTCTTGGCCTCTAATGTGGGAGAAGCTCAGGCCCTGGGTATGGTGGAGTCAGGGTTAGACCTTGGGATCAGGACCACCTTCCCCTGCTTCCTGCTGCCTCCTCACTGGGCTCTGCTGGCCCATACAGACCTCCACTGGCTCCTGCATGTTGGGAGATGGGCATCCTGGACCTCCCAGGACACTCTACTATCAAATACCATGAGGCTGGACCTCCAACGAAGACCTTGACCAGTCTAAACACCTGCCTCCTTCCATAGACCTCTCTAACCACTGCTGCTCTACTCTGACTCTTTCTTCAGGGATTCCTTTATTCCCACCCTCTCATTATCTGCCCATGTCAATAATGCTGATCTCCACTGCTGAAATACAAACTCTGTTGTCCACCCCCAGCTGCCCACTCTCTCACCCCCCATTGCCCTCAACTGTCCTCATTCCCTCCCACAATATCCTGCTCCATATCTCCCTGCTAGTTCTGCTGGGCTCTCTGGAATGCCTACTCCACAACTACTAAATGCACCTTCATCTTAAAGCTTTTATTTTCTCTCTCCTTCTCACTCCTGGACAGTTTTCACTTCAGGTTCTCACTGAGATACTGTTTTCTCCTGGTTCTTCTACCTCCTACCTGTCTGACTGTTCTTTCTCAGCTGCTTTTGTTGGATTTTCATCAAGATTATGCTCACTCACCATGGGGATCTGGCAACTCTCCCTGTGACCTTGGCCCTTGTCCTCTCTCCACATGAGCTTAGTGGCTAATCTCATCAGTTCCCATAGACTTGATATTTATGTCTGTGCTGATGATTCTTTGTTCTTTATGTACTACCATGCCCTCTCTTCCTCAGCTCTGGTCCCATATTTCCAATGATTTATTGTATATTGAGAAGAGAGTATTTGGGGTGTTTCAGAAGGATCAGCACCTCTGGGGCGGGGAGGGTTTGCTGTTCCCTCTTCAGGGCTGCTTTCGTGTCCACTTTTCACCCAACTCTCACCTGTGGCTCCGAGAAACTGTAGCTTGCAAAGTGCCCATACCTTGCTAAACTGTCTCAGCAGATTGGCTAAATCAGCTTGAAGGTAACTGACAGGCCACAATTCTTTCAGTGAGGGAGGGGGATGACTATCCCAAGTGTGTGAAGACTTCCCCTCACAGAATGGGCAGATGAAAAAACTGTGTTCCAAGGGTCATGCTGGCAGATGAAGCTGATGCTGCGGGTCTTAGATCTTGGTCAGACATCAAAGATGCCAAGGTCATCCACTGCCTCCCGGGCCACTGTCAGCCATTCTGACTTCTGTCCTGTCACTGGATTGTGATGACTCTGGAAGAGAGAGTGAGGCTGTTGGGTGCTGCCCTGCTATACTTAGATCCAATTCACGGGCAAGTCAAGACATCAACCGTGATGTCATTGGTCCTCTCTGAAAACAAAGGACCAAAGAACAACAACCACAATATTGAGAACAGAATGTGCTATGGGCATCTGAAAAGGAGGGGAGAGAGAGAGAGAGAGAGAGAGAGAGAGAGAGAGAGAGAGAGAGAGAGAGGAGAAAGAGACAGAGGAGGGGAGTGAGAGACAGGGAGAGATAGAGACAGAGAGAGACAAAGAGAGAAAGAGGGAGAGAGAGAAGACACACATACAGAGAGAAAGAGAGAGACAGAGAGAGAGAGAGAGAGAGAGAGAGAGAGAGAGAGCGCGAGAGAGAGTTCAGTATGTATCTGAACCAGATCCCAGAGCCTTCCACCTTTGACTTCTAGGCTGTGTATTCTCTAGTTCATTTTGTATTTCTAATCAACATTCAAGCTCCTGGCAATATCCTCTCTCTCTTTTGTCTCCCCCACAGTGACTAAGATCAATACCCTTCTGCTCATGGATTCATCCTGACAGTATCTTTTTTTCTCAAAGCAGCACTCCAAATTCTCCCTAATCCCAAGTGGTCCCCACCCTCCTAGCTCCAGTATCTATATTTGAATTTGAGCACTGAATACTCAGTGTGGGTATCTTCTGGTTTGGGAATCTGTTGGGGCTTCTTGGGTGGAAAGAGATGGAGGCAGATTGTGCCTGGTCCTCCCCTTTCTCTGAGCAAGAGCCCAGCATAAGCGAAGGAGGGTGCCCCCATGGGCCTTGCTTCCCTGGGGTCTTTGAGGTGAAAAGTGTCTACAGAAACTCAGAGATTTTTACCCCTGACCTGGGGTACTCTGTGCTCTAGGATTTCATTCTGTTCCAGCAGCAAGTGCTCAAAGTTTTCATATGGATTTCAACATTCCCATTTCCTTTGCTACATCCCTGCTAATGCTCAGTCTTTATTCTATGATCTAAAAGTACCTCTGGGTGGGACATTTTGTATTCTCAGTTTTAAGGCCTCCTCCAGCTCATCCTTCCTCACTTCTCTCTTTCCCATTTCTGGAGGTCTTCAAGAGGAGACGGGATGATATCTCAGGGAATTCTGCTCAAGCCTGGTTGCATCCAGGTTGCAGATGTCTACTCTGAGTTGACACACTTACTAGCTGTGTGACCTTAGGCAAGTCACTTAATCTCAATTGCCCTGCTTTCCCCCCTCCAAAAAAGACACCCCCCCTCAAAAAAAAGTGTGTATCAAGTGTCTGAGGCCAGATTTGAATTCAGGTCCTCCTGATTCCAGGGCTGGCACTGTTTTCACTACACCACCTAGCTGCTCCCATTTCTGTGAGCTTGGAATAGGAGGGGTCTTTTGGTTGTAGAGTGAAGGTGAAAGTCGTGGTGGGGGGTGCGAAAAGGTATTTTTATAGAACCTACTCTATGCCAGGCATTGTGCTAAGTCCTTTACAAATATTGATGCTCATAACAACCCTAGTTGGTAGGTATTATTATTATTCCTATTTGACAGATAAAGAAACTTTCCCAGGCTCACAGATCTAAGAAGTATTTGAAGCTGCATTTGAGCTCAGGTCTTCCTGACTCCAGGCCCCCTATACCAACGAGCTGACTGTAGAGGTGAAGCTTGAGATGTGATTTATTTGGAGATGAGAATGCAGAATGTCACCCTGATGCTGGAACCAGGCGGTAGTATCATAATTACCCCAGGAAGGGGAATGGACTGAAGGGAACCCCTGAGACTCTTGGTGAAGCCCAATCTGAAGGTAGCTGGACCATGGAGCTGACTCCTGGGTCCATTTTCACAACAGACCAAGCCTTCATCCCCAGCTTTTAGCTGTATGTTGTGGTAAGGGCTTAATAATGCTATTTCACTCAGTCAGTAAGTCCAAGTAGTTGAGTGTCTTCTCAGTGCCAGGCCTGTGCTAATTATTAGGGAAGAAAGAAAAAAATGAAAGAAAACCCCAAATAAAGAGTCCTGCCTTCAAGGAGTTTCTATTCTAAAGGGAGAGAAATATAAATAATGAGGGATGTGTCCATGAACACCCCTTCCCTGTCCCTCTGACCCCAAGCCCTGGGCTGCTTACCTCTGCCTGGGATGATGAGGGGATGGAAGAGTATGTTCTCTCAGCCAAGAGCTTGGGACTATCCTTCCTGTATCATCACCATGCTCTCCCCTGGCTCTCATACTGACCCTCACCTTGGGTTTTCCATTGCTCCCAGACATTTCCTAGGATACTGTCCTCACCTTCCATATGGACAGGCACCATTTTATATGAGGAATTGGATCTCAGAACCCTCTTCTCCATTCAGAAGCAGTAATTCCCATGATCCTGTTTCTGGACCCCAGTAATACTTAGGGAGCAGATGTTCATCTGTAGGTCCCCCATGAGGTAGAATCAGCTCTGGGCTCAGGGCTGGTCCTTCCTTTGGGGGTCATTGGTGGTCACCATCTTATCCTGCTCTTTCCCCTGGAGCCAGTGTCCGTGGGCTGTGCTGTTATTCCTTTATTGTTGGGAGTAATGGAACTAGCAGGGGATGGAAATAGAGCCCCTTTTGCACAGTCACTGTCTCCTAAACATCATTCCAAAACTCTGGACAGGTGAGGAGGCTGAGGTAGAGAGAATGGAACTTAGTTGCCTGGGTCTCAACTGAGTAAGGAGCAAATTGGTGAATAAATGAAAAAGCATTTGTCAAGCAGTAACTGTGCTGCAGGCACTGGAAGATACTCTAAGCCTTGGGTGGAGGAAGAAGAGGAGGAAGAGGAGAAAAAGAAGAAGAAGAACAAGGGGAAGAGGAAGAAGAAGAGAAAGAGGAAGAAGAAGAAGAGCTACAGCCTTTGCCCTCTAAAGGCTTACAGTCCAATAGAGGAACCTAACACAGGGACTAACAAGCCAGGAAAGTATGTTTTGGTTAGAGAAATCACAGGATGTGGAGTGTGATTAATTATAGGGCCATTGAGTGACATGACCTTTGCAGGAATGGAAATGCAGTTTAACCCCTTCAAAGTCAAGTTAAGTCAAGGAGCAACGATCAAGCACTTACTGTGTGCCTGGCACCGTGTTAAACGCTGCTAGTACAAAAACAAGAAGAAAGAAAGACAGACAGACAGACAGACAGACAGACAGACAGAAAGAAAGAAAGAAAGAAAGAAAGAAAGGAAGGAAGGAAGGAAGGAAGAAAGGAAGAGGAAGAAAGGAAGGAAGGAAGGAATAAAAAAAGGAAGGAAAGAAAGAAGAAAAGAAAGAAAGAAGGAAGGAAAGGAAAAAACAAAAAAAGAAAGAAAGAAGGAAGATAGGAAGGAAAGAAAGAAGGAAAGAAGGAACAAAAGAAAGAAAGAAGGAAGCAAAGGAAAAACAAAAAAAGAAAGAAGGAAGGAAGAAAAGAAGAAGAAAAGAAAGAAGAATGGAAGAAAACAGAAAGAAACACAATCTATGTCCTTAAGAAGTTTGCATTCTAATATTCTAATTAAGCAAGAGAAACATAAAAGGAGTTGTAAAGGGAGTGAGGGAAGATGAAGGTACCAGGTATGCATAGTGAGTGGAAAGGTTGTAGCTAAATTATGGAGAGGAAGAAAAGCATGGCTAGGCTCGACATTTGCCTTCTGTGGAATCAACAAGCCAACCACAGTCTCAAAGACAGTTTCTCTCTGACTCTGAACTCAGTTTGGTCCCTACAATAAAGGTCCCCACCTGCATCCTCACCCTTCTCCCCATCTGAATCTCTACCCACCCCGACTCCTCCTACTCTGAACTGTTAATTAATTGATGCAATTATGAAATGGGGAAGATGTGTCTATTTCTTTGGGTGTTGTTGTTTTGTCATTTCAGTCATGTCCTACTCCTTTCAACCCAATTTAGGGTCTTCTTGGCAGAGAAACTGGAGTGGTTTGCCATTTCCTTCTCCAGCTCATTTTATGAATGAGGAACTGAGAAAAACAGGGTTAAATGACTTGCCCAGGATCACACAGAAGGTAAGTGTTTGTGGTCAGAGTTGAACTCAGGTCTTCTTGACTCCAAAGATGACACTCTATACACCTAGTGGTATCTGGCTGCCTCAGAAAGACCACAACAGCGGTGAGAATGGGAAATCAGCCCCAAATGAGGCTGAAATCACCCTTTCAAAAGATACAAAGAGTACAGGGTGAACAGAGACAATCAGAAAAAAGAGTGCAGAGGCAGGTGAGGGCCATAAGGATGGAGATAGGAAAGTGCAGGAAGGCAGGCAGCATTGGGGATCAGAAGGGGGAAAGGCAGAGAATATCACTTATATAACCATGGATTAAATTTGGGAGCATGAAGAAGTATGGACCCAATGGAGCTGGAAGAGGTCTGGGGCAGGGGGGCAGAGTTTGAGGTCTCAGTTTTATAGGTTATTTCTTGGGGGGGGGGAACAAACTGACTTATTTGTGCCACTTTAGGTGGCGTCTATTCAAATCGTATCCAAGTCATCTCTAAGTGATCAGTAAAACTTCAAAGTTAACCTGTCCATGTCATCTCAAAGTTCTCAGTAATATAGGATGTGCCGCTGATCTTACTGTGGATGTCTGGAATTTGTCTAAGGTTTATCCACTTTAGGACTAAAAGGTCCTGTCAGCAGCACCCATATGGCTTTTCTGATTAAGCACATAGTTCCAGGAGGTGAATTTTGGTTGATATAAAATACAGTTTGCAAATTATGCCCCTTTGGTGGTATATATTGGGGTGGTATATATGTGGCAAAGGCTCCCCTTTGCACTTTACTTCTTGCTATTGCCCCTTTGTGCTGGTGACTTATAAACTCACTATCCTAACTAGAGAGTCAGGGGTGCCTGGTCAGGGGACCAGAATGAAATATCGTTTTAACACACACTCCCATTTCCATCCCACCTTTATTCTCAACACTCTTCCTTATCTCCCCTCGGTTGGAGGACTATTATCTTCCTTGTAGGCTAGACTAGTTTTTCCCTAAATGGTGCTGAACCCATCCTAGAGACTTAATTGGCTCAAGGAGGAAATTAAATATATTAGAAGGAAACTCATTACTCTCACTCCCTACTTCCAGCTGCTTAGCTTTGCTTCAGGCTTTCTGCAGATCAGATTTTCTCCAGGAGATGGAGCCCGGCAACCCTGTGTTCATCTATGTTCTCTGCTAGGCAGACAGGGGAAACCCTTCTGGATGCCCAATGACTTTCTTCCCCAGGTGATCTTTTTACTCCTTCCACACCTAGAAGCAACCTCCCTGCCACAAATGCTACTCTACTGTTAATGCGCTCTATAGCTGACACACCCTAAAGACCACTGGGTGCTGTCTCCCCCAGTTAGAATGTGATCACTTTGAGAGTAGCATCAATCTTGGCACATAGGAATTTCTTAGTAGGTGATTTTTCATCTAGTCACCCATCCATACATCCATCTGTTCATACACCCATCCATCCATCCATCCATCCCACCAACCAGGGGCACCACAGACAAAAATAAAGTACTCAGGTCAAAGACAGTCTTCCATGGACACAGTTGCTTCCTTCCTGCTAATAGTGCCTGTCTGTCCTAGGCACAGAGCATTCTTTTGGATCTTGCCACCAGCCATGCCTGTTCAGCCTAAATATAAAAGATTGGCTCTGCCTTCCATCAACCTCTGGCACTCTCTCTTCACCTAGTCTGAGCTGTGCTTTCCTATGTTGGGCTTGATTCCTCAGAGCCTCATGTCCTTTGTGAGAAATATCTGAGTTAAAAATCAGGAGACTTCTGATTGCTGGTCAGGTACAGTGGTAACTGAGCTTACTTCACTAGAAATGAGGCTCCTGACTGCCTCTTGTATCTCCTTCTTTCAAAAAGAACTGGTCTGGTTGTGTTGGACTGGTAGTCAGGAAGTTCTGAGTTCAAATCTGGTATTAGATACTTGTTAGATGTGTGACCTTGGGCAAGTCATTTAACCTCCATCTGCCTCAGTATGCTCAATAGGAAAAGCAGTGGTATGTACCTCAAAGAGTTGTGGTGAAGATCAACTGAAATTATATACATATATGTGTATATATGTATATGTATGTATATAGCATATATACACATATATGCATACATGTCCATATATGCGCATGTATATATGCATATCTATATATCTATATTATCTATCTATCTTTTCTCTCTCTTTGTCTCAACACTTTACAACTCTGATGGAAAGGAAAGAGCTGTGTTTCCCAACTGTCCAGTTCCAGTTGGGTCCCCCATGGGACAGCCCCTGTTTCTGCTCACAGAGTTTGTTGTTTGTCCTTTGTTCTGGAAAAGGATCATGACATCAGGGAGGTGATGTCATGACATGCAAGTAAATTGGATTTAAGTGAAGGAAGGCTGTGCAAAGTCATCAGCCTTACTTTTTCCTCCAGAGTCATCTAGGTCCAGTGGCAAGACATAGATCAAGAGGTCTAGAGATGACCCTGGCTGCAGTGGGAAGTCTTGGGCTTTTAAAGCTAAGATCTTTAACAGGTCTCAGTTTGACTGAGGCAACACCCATTCAGTAATTTAAGTCTACATAAGAAATAGGGCAAAAGATGGCCTGGTTTGCCTTCACAAAAGAATCAATTTAGGAGGGAAAGACCCTCTTATTTTTTGACCAGAACAGAAACAGTAGCTGTTTATCCTCACTCTGAGCCATCAAAAGCTAAGCAATGATCAAGTGGGGCTTGGGTGGGATCTATTGTTGACGAATTAATGAAAGCCAGAGGGATTTGGGTGGAAGCCTCTTGCCAGGGCTCTGAGAAGAAATCATTTGGTGGGAGGAGGAAGAGAGAACCTTGGCCTGAGGAGAACCTTGTGGACATGAGCAGGGGATCTGCCCTTTTCCACTGGTGCCCTAGCAGGGATTGGGGCAGCAGCAGCTGGCAGCAATGTCTGTTTTAGAAAGATTAGAACAAAATGGACACACCAACAAAAGGTAGATTCAGGATGTTACCCAGGAGCCCAGTAGAAAAGCTCCATTTTACTGAAGAAGATCTCAAAGACTCCATCTATACAATGTCTAGGAGTTTAGTGTTATGACCTTGACCATATATGTTCTCTAAGCTGGAACCTACTTTCTTCTGGACTTCTGTCTGTGCTTGTGGGAGAGTATGTCTCAGATGGTTCCTGGGGGGAAGGGGAATAATTTGTTATTAATTATGCAACCATGGTAAATATTTATTTTTAAAAGCTATTTAAGTCTAGTTGATTAATTGATATGAACTGATAATCAAGGAAAGACACCCCAAAATACCTCAGAGATACCCATAGAACCCTGAGGTGGAGATGAGCAGCTGTACTCTGGAAACCCACCCCTCCAGGTCAAAGTAGAGTTGGAACAGTAAGCCCAGAATCTGTGCTTCATCTTCCCTGGTGAGGAGATTTCAAATGAATTGGGGGAACATTTACCGACTCCTCCTAAAGGAAATCGAACTAATTTCCCTACCCCACCATTGCAAAAATTTTTATCTGACTTTTGACATGAATGTAAATAACTCGAGGAAACAAGAAATTTCCTAAGTTCCATATATATGTATATATATATACACACACACATATGTACATACGTATACATACATACATACACACATACATATATGTATATATATATATATACATACTGATTCTAATAGATCAAATGGAGGCAAAACTAGTCTGTTTCAGATCTGAGCAAATTCGTGAGATGGACAATTCATTCTTGGAAAACTCCACAGCGATTTATATTTGTTGTTGAGTAGTTTCAGTCATGTCTGATTCTTTGTGACCCCATTTTGGGGTTTTCTCGGCAAAAATATTGCAGTAGTTTGCCATTTTTTCCAGTTCATATTACAGATGAGGAAACTGAGGCAAGTATGGTTAAGTGACATGACCAGGGTCACACAGCTAGTACATGTCTGAGGCTGGATTTGAACTCAACGAGAGATTTAAAGCAGGTTCTATTAACTCCAGTTGATTGAGCCCATGAAGTTCAATGAAGAAAAGTCTGTTTCAATTCCAGCTTCTCATGGAAATTTATCTGAATCCAAGGCACTATCCTGTCAAAGCAAATTTACCTAATCGCTGAACATTTCATAGTGTTCAATCTCTTAAAAATAATATTTGGTGGGGGGGGCAGGTGAGAGGGACTGCATGAACCTTACTGTCAGATTTGGCTTAAGAAGGGAATAACATACACACCCATTTGGATATGGAAATCTATCTTACCCCACAGGAAAGTAGGTAGAAAGGGATAAGAGAGGGTGGGATGATAGAAGGTAGGGCATATTGGGGGAATCAAACACTTTTGAGGAGGGACAGAGTCAAAGGAGAAAATAGAATAAATGGGGGAGGGTACAGAATGGAGGGAAATATAGTTAGTCTTTCACAACATAACTATTACGGAAGTGTTTGGCATGACCACACATGTATAACATATATTGAATTGCTTGCCTTATCAGTGAGAGTGGATGGGGAGGGAGGAGGGAAGAGAATGTGGAACTCAAAGTTTTAAAAAATGAATGTTAAAAATCGTTTTTACATGCAATTGGGAAATAAGATATAGGGCAATAGGGTATGGGAATCTCTCTTGCCCTACAGGAAAGTAGAAGGGAAGGTGATAAGAGAAGGGGGGTGATGAAAGGGAGAGCAGATGTGGGGAAGAGGTCATCAGAATGCACACCTTCTTGGGACGGGGGGAAGGGAGAAATGGGTACCAAATTTAGAACTCAAAATCTTGTAGAAGTGAATGTTGAAAAATAAATTAATTAACAAAATAATATTTGCATTAGTTATAGCAAACATAATAAAATATCGGGTCTTATAGATCAGATCCCTAAGCATAAGACAAGGTGATAGTTCATTTGCTCTGATAAGGGAGAATAATAACAATGGACACTTAACTAAGGATCTTTAAGGTTTACAAAGAATTTCCACCCATTATCTCATTGGTGAAGGAGCATAAAGGTGTTATTAGCTTCACGCTACTGCTGAGAAAACTCATGTTCAGGGCGGCTGTATGATTCCCCCAAGTCACACAGCTAGTAAGCACTGGAGACTTGTACTTGTGACTTTCTGGCTCCAGGTCCAATGTTCTTTCCCCTAAATAATGTTCTTTTTTAGGGCAAAGGAGAAAGTTCCTGTTTTTGGCAAATGAAACCAATTCATCCCACACAACATCCTGTTTCGACATCCATCTTCCTCCTTCCTTCACATTAGCCCCACACCCAGCTTCTTCTCCCTTACAAAGATGTAGCAACAGGCCCAGCCTTATGACACAGTGGAAGACCAAAGATTGCCTTTCTATACTCCCTCAGTAAGAGGCTTCATGCTCCTAGCCCTAAACCATCATCCCCAAGGGCTTAGGAGCTGGTTCTTTAGGCCTTATCCAGACAGAATCAGGAGACCAGAGGTTCTCAGGATCAGAGTCCTAGAAGTGGGAGAGACCTCAGAGGCCATCTTGTCCAGTCCCATCATTCTACAGATGAGAAAACTGGGGCTTAGGGAAGTTGTGACTTGCCCACAGATTTAACTAAAGGTTTTCTGGCTGCAGTGCCAATTTTTGGAGCCCTAGAGCTCAAAGTACCTTTAGGATCTAAAACAGAAAGTTAGAGATGAAAGAGAGCTCAGAGGTTAACTAATCCAATCTCCTCAATTTATAGATGGGGAAACAGATGCAGAGAAGGTAAATGATTTGTCTAAAGTCACACAGAAATTTAAGCCTTTACTCCACAAAATCAGAAATGTACTTCTTTATTAAGATAGCTAAATTAATAACAAATAAATAATAATATGAATACTATATATCCAAAGAGATCAAGTTATCCAAGAGGACAAAGACCATTTGCCGCCTTGGTCTCTGCCTCTTGACTTATTAATTCTTGCTGAAAGTAACCTTGTCTGTTTTTCACACTAAGTCCTAGAAGAATTCTTTTCATTCTACTCTTTATATTCTCAATCAAAAGCCTGGCCCAAAGTGTGTTAACACCTCCAAGCTTCAATACTTTAGTCCAGTTTAGTACCCAGCACAAGGGAAGTGACAATGTGACCATATTCTGCCTTGGTCAGGCCCCACATTAAATAATATGTTACTTTCTGGTGTCCTGGTTTAGGAAGGACAGTGATACTATGGACAGCTCCAAGAGGACAGTAACTTGAGGAATGACCTTAAGATCATGTCCTATGACAGTTAATTAAAAGTCCTCAACAAGAGAAGTCAACAAACAAATCATGTCTTTTGAGGATGATTCGGATATCAAATTCACAAGCAAATTATGTCCCATCAGGATTAGTTGAAAGTTAAATCAAGACATCAACAAGCCAATTATATTTTATGAGGATTAGTTGAAAGAAGAGAAGATGCTTAACCTGGTAAAGAGCAGATTCATGGAAGTGGTGGGAACAGGGAGAGGACATGATGGATACATTCAGGTATTTGAGCTTGTCATATGGAGAAGGGGCTATGCTTATTCTTTCTGGCTTCAGAGGGCAGAACTAAAAGTCATGGGTGGAATTTGAAAACTAAAAATTTAGAATTGATCTATGGAAAAACTTCTCAACAAGTAGAATTCTCCAAATGTGAGATGGGTTACCTCAGGACATATTAGTACTTCCTCCCTTTAAGTAGATCTTTAAGTAAAGTGAGGATGACCATTTCTTAGGTATGTAATAGGGTGCTTTCTTCAGCTGTGGTTTTGACTGGAGTTGATTAGACTCTGAAGCTCCTTCCATCTCTGTGATTCAAAGTTTTAAGAGATTATTATCACCTTCAGTGTCCCTTAATGTAGTTGAAGATGAAATTCATTTCATGACCTCACTTTCTTTTTCTCCATTGAATTTCCAGAAAGACTTTGTGGTTGGTGAGGTATTAAGGAAAATTTTACAAAGAACAAGAAATGTGTTTAGAGAAAGTGAGAGGCTAGTCAGAGCCAACAAGAAGAAAAATAGCAGCTGTATTTTGAACTCTCATTTGCCTTCCATCTTTTTAAAAATTTTTCTTCATTGAATGCTTTGTAAAGGTGTCAGGCAGATCTGGTAGTTACCCTGTTAAATAATTCTTTAGAAACCACCGAGGACCAGGGCCCCAGCCCTGAGCTCCGAATCAGAAGCAGAAGGAAAGGGGAGGAGGGGTTAGAATCTTCCTCATACCTCCAGCAAAACTGAGTATAATGCTCCAAGGCAAAATATGGATTTTCAATAAAATAGAGGACTTTCAAGCTTTCTCAGTGAAAAGACCAGAGCTGAATAGAAAATTTGACTTTCAAACACAAGAATCAAGAGAAGCATGAAAAGGTAA
>CM053622.1:784896255-784944994 GCA_028646595.1 Phalanger gymnotis
TTCAACTCACCCTGTGCCCTCTGTCTATATATATATATATATATATACACATACCCATACACACACACACACACACACACACACACACACACACACACACACACACATATATATATATGCATATTCCCTTCAGCTACCCTAATACTGAGGTCTCATGAATCATACACATCATCTTTCCAAGTAAGAATGTAAACAAAACAGTTCAACTTTAGTAAGTCCCTTGGGATTTCTCTTTCTTGTTTACCTTTTCATGCTTCTCTTGATTCTTCTGTTTGAAGGTCAAATTTTCTGTTTAGCTTTGGTCTTTTCACTGAGAAAGCTTGAAAGTCCTCTATTTTGTTGAAAATCCATATCTTGCCTTGGAGCATGATACTCAGCTTTGCTGGGTAGGTGATTCTAGCTTTTAATCCTAGCTCCATTGATGTTTGGAATATCATATTCCAAGCCCTTTGATCCCTTAAGGTAGAAACTGCCAGATCTTGTGTTATTCTGATTGTGTTTTCACAGTACTCAGATTGTTTCTTTCTGGCTGCTTGCAGTATTTTCTCCTTGAACTGAGAGCTCTGGAATTTGGCAACAATATTCCTAGGAGTTTTCTTTTTGGGATCTTTTTGAGGAGGTGATCTGTGGATTCTTTCAATTTCTATTTTACCCTCTGGCTCTAGAATATCAGGGCAGTTCTCCTTGATAATTTCTTAAAAGATGATATCTAGGCTCTTTTTTTGATCATGGCTTTCAGGTATTTTTTAATCATTTTTAAATTATCTCTCTTGGATCTATTTTCCAGGTCAGTGATTTTTCCAATGAAATATTTCACATTGTCTTCCACTTTTTCATTCCTTTGGATCTGTTTTATAATACCTTGATTTCTCATGAAGTCACTAGCTTCCACTTTCTCCAATATAATTTTCAAGGTAGTATTTCTTTTGGACCTCCTTTTCCATTTGGCTAATTCTGCCTTTCAAGACATTCTTTTCATCTTTGGCTTTTTGGAGCTCTTTTGCCATTTGAGTTAGTCTATTTTTTAAGTTGTTGTTTTCTTCAGTATTTTTTTTCCGTATTTTTTGGTTCTCCTTTAGCAAGTCATTGACTTGTTTTTCATGGTTTTCTCTCATCCTTCTCATTTCTCTTCCCAATTTTTCATCTACTTCTCTAACTTGCTTTTCCAAATCCTTTTTGAGCTCTTCCGTGGCCTGAGACCGGTTCATGTTTTTCTTGGAGGCTTTTGATGTAGGCTCTTTGACTTTGTTGACTTCTTCTAGCTGTATGTTTTGGTCTTCTCTGTCACCAAAGAAAGATTCTAAAGTCTGAGACTGAATCTGAGTCCATTTTCGCTGCCTGGCCACGTTCCCAGCCAACTTACTTGACCCTTGAGTTTTTCATCAGTGTATGACTGCTTGTAGAGTAGAGAGTACTTTGTTCCAAGCTTGAGGGGATGCACTGTTGTTTTCAGAGCTATTTCTGTACAGCCAGCTCTGCCACACCAGCACTCCTCCTTCCCCAAGAACCCCCAACCCGGATCTGATGAAAATCTTAAGCAGGCTCTGCACTCCAGCTGCACCACCTCAGCCACCCCAGGGGCAGTGGCCGAATTGTGAACTTCTTCGACTCTGTCCCCGCAACTTTTCCCACTAACCTTCTCTGTTGTCCTTGATGTTTGTGGGTTGAGAAGTCTAGTAACTGCCACAGACCACTGATTCAGGGCACTAGGACTTGTTGCGCCTGGCCCCTGGTCTGGTTGGTCCTGCCACTCACGCTGAGCTCTGCTCACCACTGCTCCCAGCTCTGTGCGTGATAGACCTCAACCAGCGACCATCCAGGTCGTCCTGGGCTGCCTCCCTCTGCTATTTTGTGGGTTCTGCAGTTCTAAAATTTGTTCAGAGCCATTTTTATAGGTTTTTCAAGGGACCTGGCAGGGAGCTCATGCAAGTCCCTGCTTTTGGTCACCATGTCGGCTCCCCATTTACTTAAGAATTTTAAATTTTTTTCTAGATTTTTTAAAAAATGTGCATGTCAAACTTGTTGGTCTGTTCTTTCTTTTGTTGATACAAGCATTTAGACATATAAATTTTCCCCTAACTGCTGCTTTGGCTACATCTCATTTTAGTATATTGTCTCATTATTGTCATTATCTTTAATGAAATTAGTGATTGTTCCTATGATTTATTCTTTGACCCACTCATTCTTTAGGATTAGATTATTTTATTTCCAATTATTTTTTTATCTCAGCTTCAAAGGCCCTTTAATTCAATGTAATTTCTATTGCATTATGGTCCAAAAAGGATGATTTCATATTTTTGTTTTTCTGCATTTGTTTGTGAGTTTTTTATGCCCAATACATGGTTAATTTTTGTGAAGTTACCATGTACAGCTGAGAAAAAGATATATTTCTTTCTATTTCCATTCAGTTTTACCCAGAGGTCCATCATGCCTAATTTTCCTAAAATTCTATTCATCTTCTAAGCTTTTTTCTTTTTTTCGTTTTATGGTTAGATTTATCTAGGTCTTTTTTGTCTATCTTTTTTATTAAAATTGCATTCTTTTTTAATTTTTTAGACTTTTTTTAAAATTTTACTTTACAAGACTCAGCTCCACAAGATTTACCTAGGTCTTAAAGGAGGTAAATTGATGTTCCCTCACTAGTAAAAAGTTTACTATCTATTCTCTCCTGTAACTCATTTAACTTTTCCTTTAAGAATTTAGATGCTATGTCATTTAGTACATGCGTATTTAGTATTTATATTACTTCATTGTCTATAGTACCATTTAGCAAGGTATAGTTTCCCTGATTATCTCTTTTAATTGGCTCTACTTTTACTTTTGCTTTGGCTGAGATCAGGATTGCTACCCCTGACTTTTTTACTTCAGCTGAAGCATAATAGATTTTGCCCCAGACCCCTATTTTAACTTTGTGTATATTTTTCTATTTCAAGTGTGTCACTTCTAAACAATATATTGTTATTGTTGGATTTGGGTTTCTAACCCGTTCTGTTATCCACTTCCATTTTATGAATGAGTTCATCCCATTCCCATTCACAGTTATGATATATTTCCTTCTATCCTATTTTCTTCTGTTTATCCTTTCTCTCTCGCCTCCTCTTTTTACCCTGTCCCTCCTCAAAAGTCTGTTTTTCTTCTGACTACTGCCTTTCTTAATCTTCCCTTTCTCTTATCACCCCACCCCAACCCTGTCTTAGCTTTTTCCCCTTCTACTTTTCTGATGAGTAAGATGGGGATTACTACACCCAACTAAATGTGTGTATATATTTTTACTTCTTTGAACCAATTCAGATGAAATTGAGGTTCTAGTATTGCCTGATTCCTCCCTCCAATTTTTCCCTCCATTGTAAAAGCTCTTACTTGTATTTCTCTTTTATGTGAGATAATTTCCCCCATTTCTTCCTGTCCATCTCCCCTTCTCCCACTTCATTCCTCTTTCTCATCTTTCCATTTTTATTTTAAGATCACGTCAACAAGAAAAGCTTACACTCATACCCTTTGTTTAAGTAGACTAATTCTAACAGCCTAATGATAATGAAGTTCTTCAGTTTACATATATTATCTTCCCATTTGGGAATATAAACAGTTTCACCTTATTAAGTTCCTCATGATTTCTCAGTCACATTTGTGTTTTTCTCTCTCTCTTGATTCTTATGTTTAAATTTCAAAATTTCTATTCAGTTCTGGTCTTTTTGTTAGGAAGTTCTTCAGGGTTACATGTATCATCTTCCCATTTGGGAATATAAATTGTTTAACCTTATTAAGTTCTTCATGATTTCTCAGTCACATTTATGTTTTTGTCCCCTTCCTGAATCTTGTGTTTAAACGTCAAAGTTTCTATCCAGCTCTGGTCTTTTCATCAGGAAGGCTTTAAAGTCCTCTATTTAATTAAATATATATTTTCCCCTGAAGGATGACATTTGATTTTTCTGTAATCCTAGCTTTTGCCTTCCATTATATATTCCAAGCCCTCTGCTCCTTTATTGTGGCAACTGCTAGATCTTGAGTGATCTTGGCTTTAGCTCCACAGTAGTAGAATGGTTTCTTTCTCGTTGATTTCAGCATTTGCTTCTCTACCTGGGAACTCTGAAATTTGGTTATGATATTCCTAGAAGTTTTCATTTTGGGGGCCTCTTTCAAAAAGAGTTAGGTGGATTAAGTATCTATTTCGCCTTCTGATTCTAAGATCTCTAGGTAGTTTTCCTTTATAATTTCTTGAAATATAATTTCAGAGAGTCCAATAATTCTTAAAGTATCTCCCCTCAATCTATTTTCCAGGTTAGATTTTTTTTCTGATGAGATTTTGCACATCTTCTTCTATTTTTTCATCCTTTTACTTTATTGTAGTGTTCTTGATGTCTTTGTGAAGTCATTAACTTCCACCTGACCAATTTTAATTTTTAAAGAATTATTTTTTTAATGAAGTTTTGTACTCCTTTTACCATTTGGAAAATTCTGTTTTTTAAGGATTTATTTTCTGCAGTGTTTTTATGTTTATTTCTTAGCAAACTACTAATTTTCTTTTCATTGTTTTCTTGCATTGCTCTCACTTGTCCCCAATTTTTCTTCCATCACTCTTATTTGATTTTTAAATTTATTTTTGGCTCTTTTTCAGTTGTTCTAGAGAGTCTTCTTAGTCTTGCATCCAACCTTCATTTTTCTTTGAGGCTTTGCTTGTAGATATTTTCACATAGTTGTCTTCTTCTGAGTTATGTCTATGAGGCTCTGCTCACCTCTGGAGGAGGAGGGGAGGTCACTGATCTAAGCTTCAGGATTTTTTTCTTCCCTGCTCTTTCATTTTTAGTTCTGGAGGTCTGTAAATTTTCGATGCTTCCAAGATAGTATGGTATGGAGACGAACACTTGTGGTGGAGAAGGAGCAGGGGCCCTAGTTTCTTGTCACAATTTTAGAGTGAGAGGAGTGCTATCACTTGCAGTCACAAGGGAGCAGGAGCCCTTCCTAGGTAGGGACCACAACCCAGACCAGGAAAGTAGTCACCACAAGTGTTCATCTCCACCCTGCAACAGAAACCCAGAACTGGGCAATGGGCAATGGAGTTTCCAAACAACATCCATTCCTGCACTCAGTGCACATATGGGGGGTCCTCCGAAGGCTTGTTCTGACCAAGTGTGCTATCTCTCTGTCATCTCTGAGTGGTGAGACCTCTCCATATTGCTGCTACTATTGCTGTCACAGCAGCATTAACAAAGACTCATAGTTAGTTGGCCTCCACACTCCCAACCAGCCAATGTCACAGACCTCTCCTTTCACCCTCCAAAGTTGTCCTGGGTTGGAAAAATATCGCACCCTGACCTCTTTATGGGTTATTCCACCCCAGGATTCCATTTGAGATGGTATTTTAAAGTTATTTGGAGGGAAATGTTGAGAGAGTTCTGCTGGAACTCTCCCTCTACTCTACCACCTTGGCTCCCAACCATGAATTCAAAATTTTAAGAATATTAACTATGTCCCAAATAGATGAAGGGCCAGGTTATTATGGACAGTCAGCTTTTAAAGGAGGAAATTCAAACCATCACTAACTATATAAAAAGGTTCTCTAAAGCATTCATAATTAGAGAAATTGAAATTAAAGCAACTTGGCATCAGACTGGCAATGAGGAAAAAAGAGGAAAATGACAAATGTTGGAGGAGGTATGGTAAAAAAAAAAATGTTTCACTAGAGGTGTCTTGGTGGATCTGTAAATTGATCCAGCCATTCTTAAAAGCAATTTAGAATTCTACCCAGAAAGTAACCGAACTCTCCTTGGCCTTTGACCCAGCTATACCACTGTGAATCCTATATTCCAAAGAAATAAAAAAACCATAAAAGTGAGCTATATATATGAAAATATTCATAGCAAATCTTTTACTAATAGCCAAAAACTGAAAAGTAAGGGTGTAATCTCCTGATAGGGAATGGCTAAACAAATTGTGATAAACAAATATAACAGAATATTGTTAAGTCACAAGAAATGATGAAATGATGACAAATTCAGGTAGAACTGGAAAGATCTTTTTGAAATCATGAAGAGAAAGTGCGTAGAATTAGAACAATTTGTACAGTGGTAACAACAGAGATAATGAAATAGAGAGGGGAGAGAGAGAGAGAGAGAGAGAGAGAGAGAGAGAGAGAGAGAGAGAGAGAGATGGACATGGGCACCATGGGGATTTGTTTTGCTAGATTATACAGCTATATGTTGAGATATTAAGTTTCCAAGTTTTCCTTTTAAATTTAATTTAATTTCCTTTTAATTTCCTCAGTGTGGAAAGGGGTATTTGGAAAGATAGATTAATAAAAATAAAAACAAAAGATATGTGTGTTAATATGCATGCAAGTCTCGCTTTGCCCATGATAGGATGTAAGGACTCAGATCCTACCAATTATTCCAATTGTAAGGATGCAAGATCTGTTCTGCCCTGATTATGTCAATTGTATGGTGGCAGACTCCCCAAGACAAATGCGAAGATAGCAAAGAAAGAAGGGCATCAGTGTGAGAACATATGTAAATTTATTAGGGTTTACTGGGTTAGTTGGGAGAATTTCCTCACAAGATGGGGAGGGGAGGGGAGGGGAGGGGAAGGTTTCTAAAAGCTACTTAAGACTGACTTTATTTTGAACTGATAATCTAGGGGCAAAGCACACTGGTAAAGGCTTGAGTTGATGGCACTAGAAAATCACCACTAACTCCTTAGTTGTATGCTCAGAACCCTGAGGGAAAGACATGGCCAAAATCTGAGGATCTGACTCATCAGAAGGAAAGGAAGTTGGGATCAGGATCTTCCACACTTACATAGACTATACCTACAGGGCATGAACATGTTTTGAAGATATCAAAATGCTACACAAATGTGAGTTGCAGCCTATATCATAAAGGGAAGAGGGCGAAGGTTTGAGAGGAGGATTGAGAACCTCATGGATGGACATGAACTAAGAGCATCTATTGGTGAAGACATAGTGGACAATAAGGATGTGTCAGAAAGCAAGGATGGTAGGTCAGATCAAGTTAGAGAAGGGCTGGGGTAATGAGAGCTCGTGGAGCCAACGAAGGAGGAAGTGCTGGTCGCTTTTGCATGTTGTCCCTCAGCCCAGCTTCCTTCAGCCACATGTGTGACTTCACCTTGGGTTAGTTTTTTCTCTGCAGTGTAGGGGAAGGGAAAGGTTAATGGGACCAAGGTTGCTGGAAAACCCTCTCTCAGTTCCTTCCCACACCTTTTGTTTCTATTGGTCTCTTCTCCTCTGCACAGGTTCCTTCCTCCCAGGCAGCTGTATGACCAGGTCTGAGGCAAACCCACAAGACAGCTCTCTCATGACCCCTGGATTTCACAATGAACTTATGATTGCTACTGTTGTCTGTGTTCTGGAAGGGGAAGGGGGCCAGAGCCAAAGCTAAGGGTGTACCCCTCCTTCCCCGCCTTTCTCTTATCTCTTTCTCTCCCTCTATTTTCTGTCTCTGTTTTCTTCTGTGTCTCTGTTTCTCTCTATCTGTCTCCATCTCTCTCCCCCACCCTTTTCCATAGGGTCTCTTCTTCAAAATGCAGAGTATGTGATTCGTGTCCAGGGGACAGTGACCATATGGGAGGTGGCCTCTGGCTCTATTTTCTGCTCCTTCTGCTACCCCCAACAAAACAGATATACCACACATCCTGAGACAAACTGGTGGCTACCAGTAATCCCCAAAGGAATATTCAATCCTGGGCTCAGATAGGTCCTTCTCATTGGGGATCTACAGATGCACACCTGCTCCCTGAGTAATGTTGGTGGCCAGAAATAAGATGATGGAAAATATGGATTTAGTGTGGAAAAGGAAATCTAAAATACAGTTACTCTTATAAAATTTATCTGTCCATGTGGAAAGTGAGAGTTCTGCTCCAGGGAAATGTTTGGAAGTGATGGGAAGCCTTTGGTAAGGGCCAGGATGAGAGCCAGAGAAGGAGATGCTGGGGAATTTTTAAGGACAGTCTCAGAGTTCTTGTCTGGGAAGATTCATTTTAGTCTTTTCTATAAAGAAACATGACTTTAAGCAAGGATGAGAACCTCAGAGACCTTAAACAGCAGTGGATATCAGAGCTAGGAGTGTTCATGAGGGACATCAAGGGACAGTGAGGTAAGAGGGAGAGCCTTGAGACTATCAGCTGAGTAACACACTGTGGGTCCTCTGCTTGAGGAAACAGGACCCTTAGGTGGGATGAGAGACCCAGGCCCTCGGAATGGCAGGGAATTCCAAAGGATAAAGAGTCAGGGCATGGGAGGGGATGCCAAAGAAAAGACTTCTTGTGACATCCAAAGAAAAGCCCCAAGGCCATCAGTTGAGGGTGCACACTGTTGGGACCCTCCCCTTGCTACTTGGTTCATTCAACTTTTCTCTGACACAGAAGCCAGAGATCCCTATTCCAGACATTCTGGAATCTGGGTGCCAAGTGACCCTGACCTGTATAGCTCCTGGAGCCTGTAGAGAAGGGATGCCCCCCAACTTCCTCTGGACTGGCTCTGCTCTCTCCTCCCAGGGATTTGTCTCCCAAGATCTTAAATCCTCACATATCTTGTTCAACCCCAATGTGCAGAACCATGGCACTAACCTCACCTGTCAGGTGACATTCCCAGAGTCCAGAGTTGTCCAGAGATAACCGTCCAGCTCAGGCCTGCCTGTAAGTGTGGGGAGGGAGTAAACATGATGCCCAGGGGTCCCAGAGGGAGGAAGGCTAGAGAGAAAGAGCCCAGATGAGACATCCCAAGTGCCTGACTCTTGAAAAGGGAGGGAGAGATGATTCTTGGGGCTCCCCGTTTTCTTAGAGACAGATAGGTAGCACGGTGAATAAAGTGGTGGGCCTGGAGGCAGAGATCTGAATTCAGATCTGACCTCAGAGAGTCCTATCTGTGCTTACCCTGAGCAAAGTCCCTTCACCCCTGTTCCAGTTTTCTCAAATGCAAAATAAGGATAATAATAACACGGATCTCTGAGGGCTTTGTGAGGGTTAAATGAGGTATTTGTAAAGCACTTAGCAGAGTGCTTGGCACATAGCAGGCACTTAATAAATGTTCACACTCTTCCATTCCCTATCTTGGCTTCTGAAACTGAGAGGCCCAGTCTCATCTGATCCTTGAGGATGGCACCAAAGACTCAGCCTAGAGTCAGCCATGTTTTTCCATTGAGGTACTCCTCAGATAATGAGCATCCATTTTACCCAAAGAAATGGGACAAGTCATTTGGCAGAAGTCAGGTGCTGGGAGAGGGGGAGAAATTACAGGGTTCTGTAGTGAAAGACAGACAAGGTCATCGCCGCTATCTTCTCTCTATGTGTCTCTATCTCTCTGTCTCTCTGAGTCTGTCTCTCTCTGAATTTGCCTTGGCCTGCCTCTGGCTCTCTCTGGCTCTGTCTGTCTGTCTCTGTATCTGTGTCTCTCTCTGTCTCTCTGTCTCTCTCTCTGTCTCCTCCATATCTAATCTATTTCTAAGACCTGTCCATTTTGCCTTGCTAACATCTCTCACACATACCCCCTTTTCTCCTCTGATCCTTCCCCCACCCTGTAGCACCCCCTACTCACCTCACATCTGGACTGTTGTAGCCTGCTCGTAGGTCTCCCTGCCTCTAATCTTTCTCCATTGCAGCTCATCCTCCACTCAGGTATCAAAGCTATTCTCTGCTCAGACCTCAGTACAGGTCTGACCATATCACCTCCTACTCAGTAAACTCCAGTTCCTCCCTGTCATCTCCAGGATCAAATATAAACTCTTCTGGTGTTCAAAGTCCTTCATTACCTTCTCCCACCTCTTCCCCTATTCTACCCCCTGCACCATTCCCACCATCTTATACCTTAGAGCACCCCAAAATCTACCCCCACACACACACATCCATACTATGTGATACAATGAAACCAGACTCTTTGTAGCTCCTCACAGAAGGCATTCCATCCCCCAGCCGGGGGCATAGTCATTGCCAATGCCTGGAATGCTCTCTCTCTCTCCTCCTCTCCACCTCTTGGTTTCTCTGGCTTCTTTCTAGCTCCACCTGAAAGGTTTCTACAGGAAACCTTCCCAACCCTTCTAAAATCCAATGCCTTTCCTCTGCTGAATAGCACCCACTTATCTTGTCTGTTCTTTGTACACAGATGTTGAGATGTTGTCTGCCCTCAGACTGAGATCTCCTTGAGGGTAGGCATTGTCATTTGCCTTTCTTTGTATCCCCAGTGCTTAGTCCACTACCTGGCACAGAGTAGGAGCTTAATAAATGCTCTTTGACTGATTAACTAAAACTTCACTAATTCTATTGGGACATACTACGTAGGGTAACTGAAAAAATGTCATGGAAAAATCAACCTGAGCCAAGTCATTAAAAATGATGTTTGTTTAATTTCCAAGGTAAAGCAAGGCTTCAGAGAAATAATGAGAGAAAAGCATCTTCCCCTACTTTTCTGAAGACAGAAGTGATCCACAGCTGTGAAACAGTGAATATATCACCAGGTTTTTTCAATGAATTGATTGATTTTGAAGATATTTTTGTTCTACCACATTTTTCTTCTCCATGCCTACCCCACCAAAAAATCCATTGTTCTAAGGGATCAGTCTGGGAGGAGAAGAAGTGATACAAGGGAAATTGAACCAAGATAAAAACAAAAGATATCAATAAAATGTATTTTTCAAAGAAATGTGATTTACTGTCATCATCATAAAGGTATAAGACTTGGGGCTTTAGCAATGCCAAACAGAGCCAAGAAGGAAGATTGAGGTCCTCACCAAAGGACAGGGACTGATTAGCAGAGACACATGAGCAAGAGCGAGTAACAGGCACATATCAAGGGAAAAAAGATGGTGCAGTTGGCTATTAAGGGAATCAGGGCTGAGGAATGGAGAGTTCATGGGAGTCAGAGAAAGACCCTCTTGTCTAGCTTTGAGACTCTCAAGCTCCGATTTTCCCCAGAGAAGGAGTCCCTAGGTCAATGGTCATTGAGCACAAGGAACTAGGCAAGGAGGAAGTGCTGGTCACTTCCTTCTCCCACTTCTGTCCTCCATGCTGTCTTCTATTTCTACATCTGACTTCCTTCCTATTAGGCTGGGAAGTTATCTTCGGGGGCCCCTACTCTGAGGCCTATCGGAAAGGAAGAATAGATGCAATTAAGTTGGCCAATTTTTCTGAGAATCCTCATCTCTTTTATTTCCTCACCCTCCTGTTCCTGTATCTCTCTTCTGTTCTCACTAGGCTCCTTTCTCATTGAGGGCCATATGGATCGTCCTGCAGTCACCCCAAGGACAGTTCTGCTCTCCCCTGATCCTTCTGATCTTACCATGGACCTGAAGCTATGGTTCCTGCTGCCATTTCTGCTTTGGGGTGGAGGGGAGGGTAAGCAGGGCCAGAGCCAGAGCTGAGGATGACTGGAGAGAAGTAGGATGGCCCGGGTCATAAACTGGCCATGGAAGGTCTAGAGGCTAAAAACAGAGAGGCATGGAGTACCTAAGGGCATCTTGGAGGAAGGAATTAGGGCAGATGGCTTCTAGAATCCCGAACAGCTCTATATCTTTGATCTTATGAACTTATGACCCCTCTCTAAAACTAGGTTCTTCCACACTATCAATTCTAGTATTATTGTTACCACACTCATTTCTGCCAAAGTTGACTCTTCACAGGGTTTGTTCATGCTTCTTAAGGACAACCAGGGGTATAGCTAATCCTCCAGCCAGTCAATGGCTAGCCACCTTACAAGTCCATCAATTTGAGGAAATCCCTAAAAGGAACAAAGTTGGATAAACACTTCTTTTGTGCTGACCCAACTAAGTCCAAAGGGATGAAGCCTTTTCAAGATGTGAATGAATAACTTCCATTTTTTTACCTTTCATAATCAGCAACAATGATGTCACTCCCAATACAAGCAACTCAAGGTTTCATGCCTTTTACAAATGATGAATGCCACCACTCAGAGACTGTAAGGAACCATACTTGAACACCTTGTCATCTTTATTTCCTGCCCCTTACATTCTGTAATCTCATTCAGGGCTTGGGAGAACCCCATTGACCAGAGTATTCTTTATTGAAATCCTAACTACATGCTTACTGCTTCCTTTCAAGACAACTATGTCATAGTCCACTTGGATGACTATTTCTGGATTCTCAAAGGAGAAAGACAGCTCTTCAGTAGCCACTGTGGGGATCATAATAGAGAGTGAAATAAGCCAAGGTTTTAAAATATCATCATGCAGCAATATCCCACTGCAGTTAGGGGAAATGAATCCATAGCAGACACAAAAGGAGAGTCTGTGCTGAGCCTGGAAGGATGCATTCTAGACTTGGGGGACAACTACTCCAAAAGCATAGGGATGGAGACAGAGAGCTCTTTATGAGAAAGAGCCACAAGGCCAGTTGAGCTTGTTGGCAAAGTGAGCAGAGGGCAGTAAGGTGGAATAGGACTAGAAAGGTTGGCTGGGGCTAGATTGTGTTGTTGTTCATTCATTTCAGTCAAATCTGACTCTTTATGACCCCATTTGGGGTTTTCTTGGCAGAGATATGGGAGGGATTTGCCATTTCTCTCTCCAGCTCATTTTACAGATGAGGAAACTGAGGCAAATAAAGTTAAGTGACTTGCCCAGGGTCACATGGCTAGTAAGTGTCTGAGACTGGATTTGAACTCAAGAAGATGACTCTTTCCTGCCTCTAGGCCCAGCGCTCTATCCACTGTACCTCCTAGATATCCCAGATTGCTTAAGGCTTCAAATGTCAAACAAAGGAATTTGTATTTGATTCTTGAGGTAATAGGCACCATCTACAGTCTGCTTAGTGGGGAAGGGACACTCTCCTACTAAGTTAGACCAGTAATTAAAGGAAAACCATTTAAGGAGCTTTGTGGAGGATGGATTGGGAAGATGAGAGACTCCCCAAAGTTACCAATGGTCTCATAGGCTTTTTCTCAGTCCTCATTCTCTCTGACTACTCTGTAGCATCTGATACTGTTAATCGCCTTCTCCTTCTGGAGGTGCTCTCCTCTCCAGGTGTTGTGAACCAGGTCTCTCCTGTTTCTCCTCCAGTCTTTCTGGCCAGATCTTCCTTAATCTCCATTCCTGTCACTTCTGCTAACTGGAGGTACTGCTTGAGGCCCTGTTCTTTTCTCACTGTACTGTCTCATTTGGTGATCTCAAAAGCTCCCACAGCTTTAATTGTCATCTTCATGAAGATGAGTCCCAGATCAATCCATCTGGCTCGAGTGTGTCTCCTGAGCTGCACTTTGAAATCACTAACAGTCTCTTGGATATTTCAAACTGGATGTACCTCTGAAACTCAATATGTCCAAAACAGAACCT
This sequence comes from Phalanger gymnotis, assembly GCA_028646595.1. NCBI lineage: Eukaryota > Metazoa > Chordata > Mammalia > Diprotodontia > Phalangeridae > Phalanger > Phalanger gymnotis. The sequence goes on from CM053622.1 coordinate 784,909,542, forward strand.
TTGATCTTCCTCCACAAATCCTCCACATTCTGAACCTCCCAGCTGCTGCCGAGGGCACCACCAGCCTCCAATCACACAGGTTCTCCACTTTACTGTCATCCTGTATTGCTCAACTTCACTCACCCCACATAACCAATCAGTTGCCAAATTTATACTTTCTCTGCAATAATGTCTCCCAAATGTTCACTCATCTCCACTCACAGCTACTGATCTAATTCAAGTCTTTATCCCTTTCACCTGGATGATTGCAAAGCCTTATCCTTGGTCTTCTTGACTCAAGTCCCTTTCCCCCCCAATCTGTCTTTCCCATAGTTGCTGGTGATTTTCCTAAGGGACAGTTTTGACCATGTCACCTCTACTCAATAAACTCTAATTATCCCTATTATCTCCAAACAAAGTCCTTTGTTTGACAGTTAAAAGACTTCCCAACTTGGCTCCTTTTTCATCTCCAGTCTTTGACATTCTACTCCCCTCCATGCACTCTATGATTTAGACACACTGGTCTCCTTGCTGACCCTCAGAGCAGGACAATCCATTTCCCATTTCCATGCTCTTCACTAGCTGTCCTCTTTCCTGCCAAGCTCTCCCTCCTCAATTCTGACTCTTGGAATCTCTGGCTTCCTTCAGACTCCTCTCAAATTCCACTTTCTACAGGGTGGATGCCTTTGCCAATCTCTACAGCTGCCAGAGCCTAACCCATTAATTACTTTATATCTACTCTGTATATAACTCATACAGACCTAGTTAGGTGTTGTCTCCCCTAGTAGAATGTAAGGTCCCTGAGGGTAGGGACTCTCTTTTTTCTTTGTATCCCAGATGCTTATCAAGAAGTAAGCCCTGAATAAATGCTTGTTGCTTGATTGGCTAAGCATAGGGAGATGGGTTAGCGGGCTATTACAAAAGTCTAGGGTAAAGTTATTGGGCTGGGATGGTGGCTGTGTGATCTTATCTTTTCCTGGAATAAAAAGGCAATAAACCTGCAAAGACCGGCAGCCAGGAGGGAGAAAAGCCTCCAGTCTATTCCATAAAAGGACTACTGAGATTAGAAAAAAGATTGGGTGTGGGGGAGAGAGTTAGGGGAGGAAATTTGATGGCTGTCTCCAAAGACTTGCAAGACTATTATGTAGAAGAGGGCTTACATTTCTAAGATAAGGCTGAGTCTGTTTGGCCCCATAAGATAGACCTACAGCAAGAGGGTAGAAGGTTGAGGGTGGAGGAAAGAAAAGAGAATTGCAAAGAAGTAAATTTGGGTAAGAGAAAAACGTTTTTTTCCAAGGCAATCAGGGTCAAGCCCAGGGTCACACAGCTAATAAGTGTCTGAGGCTAGATTCGAACTCAGGTTCTCCTGACTCCAGGGCTGGCCAGTGTTCTATCTATTGAGCCACCTAGCTGCCCCTGGAAAAAAAAAAAAACTTCTAATGAATAGATCTGTCCCAAAGTGGAATGGGTTGCCTTTGGATGACACGGGTTCTCTCCCTCAATGAAGGTCTTTAAAAAGATGCATGGCCCCATCTCTGGTATGTTGTTGTGGGGCATCCTTTATCAAGAATGGATTGGCCAACTCATTTCTCAAATATATAGGAGACTGAGACAAATTTGAAAAAAATATGATCCATTCCCCAATTAATAAATTGTCAAAGGATATGAACAGGCAGTTTTCAGGAGATCAAAGCTATCAATAGTGACAAGAAAAAATTATCAAAATCACTATCAAGTAGAGAAATATAAATTAAAACAACTCTGAGGTACCACCTCACACCTATCAGATGGGCTAACATGACTAAAAGGGACAATAACAAATGTTGAAGAGGATGTGGAAAAATTGGGACATGAATACACTCTGTCAACTGCTCTAACCATTCTGAAGAACAATTGGGAACTGTGCCCAAAAGGCTATAAAACTGTTCACACCCTTTAACCAAGTAACCAATATCACAACTAAGTCTGTATCCCAAAGAGATCAGAGAAAAGGAAAAAGGACCTATTTGTACAAAAATATTTATGGCTGCTCTTTTTGTTGTAGCTAAGAAATCAAAGGCATGCTCATCAGTTGGGGAATGGCTAAGCAAGTTGCAGTATATGATTATGATGGAGTACTACTGAAATGAGGAGCAGGTTAGTTTCAGGAAAAAAAAAAAACAAGGAAAACTTATATCAACTGATGCAAAGTGAAATGAGCAGAACCAGAACATAGTACATAATAACAACAATAAGGAAGATCAACTGTGAATGACTTACCTTCCCTGATTAAGACAATGATTCAAGATAATTCCAAATGACCATGACGAAAAATGCTATCCACCTCCTGAAAGAAAACTGATGAACTCTGATGCAGATTGAAGACATTTTTAAACTTTAATTTTCCTTAGTTTTGTGTGTTCGAGTGGCTAGTATAGAAATGTTTTGCGTTACTGCACATGTATAATCGGTATCATATTGCTTGCTTTATAAGAAGATGGGAGAGGGGAGGGAGGGGAAAATTTCCAACTCAATTTTTTTAAATTTTTTTTAAAATGTTAGAGAAAAATTATATGTAATTGGGAAATAGTTAATGAAATACATAAAAATATATTTTTAAGAAATGGGTTGACCAAGATGGTCACTGAGGTTTCTTCCGACTTGAACATTCTATGATTCTGTAAGACAATCTAGTCTTGTGGTTGCCAACCTGTTTGGCTCAGGACTTCCCATGGCTGGGTTTGTAAATCGCAACTGACTCATCTTGGGGCAGCTAGGTGGTGCAGCAGATAGTGTTCCAGAACTAGAGTCAGGAACTCATTTTTGTAGTTCAAACCTGGCCTCAGATGAAATAATAGCTGTGTGAGCCTGGGCAAGCCACTTAACCCTATTTGCCTCAGTTTTCTCATCTGTAAAATGAGCTGAAAAAGGAAATGGCAAACCACTTCCATATTTTGCCAAGAAAACCCCAAATGGGATCAGAAGAGTCTGACATGACTAAAAGACAACTAAACAACAACATTTGGTTAAATCCCTGGCTACGATAAATAAACGAAACAACTGTTAAACTGAATAAAAAGGCCAGCTCACATACATGTCTTACTGTTTGCACATACATGCGTACTTTCTTCACTAATCAAATCAAATTCATTTAAAGACATTTCTGGACCAATGTCACTTATTGCCATCTTATCTTTTCTCAGTGGGCAACAATTATATGAGTCTCTGTGGGAAAAAAATTGAAAATTTAAATGGGGTAGAAACTTGAATCTGTTCCTGATGTCTTGTTTTCCGGAAAACAAAACAGAATACCATAAAAGAAAAGTCAAGAAGCATTTATTAAGCACCTACTATTTTCCAGGCAGTATGCTCATGGCTGGGGACACCAAAAAAAAAGGTGGGGGGAAGGAAAAAAAATCCCTGTTTTCAAGTAGCTCAAAACCTAGTGGTGAAGATAATATGCGATCAACAAGGCAGATACAGGTTAAACTGTAGATAATATCAGAAAGAAGGCCCTGGCTTTAAGGGGGACTGAGACTTTTTCCATCGGTGAGACTGAGGCTTGTCTGCACTGAGTTCACACTCACAGACGTTCCATCACCAGTAGGGTGTAGGCTACATGGTGCCTACACTGGGCACAAATGGAGGGACAAGAGGGATCAAAAGCCAACTGGAAGAGTGGAAGGAGTGGAAGCAGTCAGGAGACCTGGGTTCAAGTCTGGTTCTGCTCATTTCACTCTTTATTTCATGCTAGTCTTTCCTTGTCTTTCTAAAATCATTGAGTTCGTCATTTCTTATAGCACAGTAGTCTTTCACAATCATATACTACAACCTGTTCAGCCATTCCCCAATTCATGGGCATTCCTGCAATTCCAGTTCTATGCCACCCACAAAGAGAGCTGCTATAAACATTTTAGAACATACAGGTAATTTTCCTTTTTTCCCCAATTATCTTTGGAAATAAACCAAGTAGTAATATTGATGGGTCAAAAGTTATAGATAGTTTAATAAGTCTTTAGGCATAATTCCAGATTGCTTTCCAAAATGGTTGGATCAGCTCATAATTCCACCAACAATGAATTAGTGTCCTATTTTTTCCACATCCCCTCCAACATGTCACTTTCCCTTCTATCATTTTAGACAATTTGGTTGCGCAAAATGATATCTCAAGGTTGTCTTAATTTGCATTTCTCTAATCAATAATGGTTTAGAGTGTTTTTTCATATGATTATAAATTGTTTTGATTTCTTCATTGGAAAGCTACCTGTTCATATTCTTTGAGCATTTATCATTTGGGGAATGATTCGTATTCTTATAGATTTGACAAAGTTCTTTATATATTTTAAATATATACCTGATATCTGATAAAAGATCTTTAAAAAATTTTCCCCAATTTTCCATTTCCCTTCTGATCTTGGCTACATTGTTTTATTTGTACAAAAATCTCTTAATTTAATGTAATCAAAATTATCCATTTGACATCTAATTTTGCTCTCTATCTCTTATTTATTCATAAATTCTTCACCTCTACATAAATCTCACGTGTTCTTCTAATTTTCTTGTAAAATCTCTTCTTATATCTTATATCATGACCTAGAGGCCATGTATCGATTTCGACCTTATCTTGGTAAATGGTATAATGGCTTGGTAAATTAGTTTGGGTAAAATTGTCATTTTTAGTATAATTGCCTTGCCTAACCATGAACAATTAATATTTCTGCAATTATTTAAATCTGATTTTATTTGTATAAAAATTTTCTTTAAATAATTTTGTTTATATAGTTCCTGGGTTTGTTTCAGCAGGCATACTCCCAGGAATTTTATACTGCCCAGAATTATTTTAAATAGGGTGTTTTTTATTATTTCTTCTTGCAGAGTTTTGTTTGTGACATATGATGATTTGTGTGGATTTACTTTATATCCTGCTACTTTGCTAAAATTATTGTTTCAATTAACTTTTTAGTTGACTCTTTGGGATTTTCCAAGATATCATATCTTTTTTTATTGATTTTACTAAAAAAAAAATCGGTCCTTTCCCTTCTTTGCTTTTTTCAGGAAAATAATCCTTTGTGTTTTTTAAATTAATTTATTTATTTTTAGTTTTCAACATTTACTTACATAAAATTTGAGTTCCAAAATTTCTCCCCATCCCTTCCCTACCCCACCTCAAGATGGTATGTAAATTGACATAAGCTCAACATATATATTCATATTAAACCTATTTTCACATTAGTCAGAATTAGAAGAATTAGAAACAATTGGAGAAACCATGAGAAAGAAGAAAGAGAGGAAGAGAGAGAGCAAACAATTTCCATAATTCTTCCTCTGGATGTGGACAGAATTTTCCATCATCAGTCATTTGGGGTTGTCTTAGATCCTTGCATTGCTGAAAAGAAATAAGTCTATCAAAGTTAGTCATTGCATAGTGTGGCTTTTAGTATGTACAATGTGCTCCTGGTTCTACTCCCTTCACTCAACTTCAGTTCATATAAGGCTTTCCAGGTTTTTCTGAAGTCTGCCTGCTCATCATTTCTTTTTTTAATAAGTTAATTTATTTATTTTTAGTTTTCAACATTCACTTTCATAAGTTTTAAATTTTCTCCCCCTCCTTCCTCTCCCCCCTCCCCAAGATGGCAGGCAATCTGATATAGGCTTTACATATACATTACTATAAAACATATTTTCACATTAGTCATGTTGTATAGAAGAATTAGAACAAATGGGAGGAACCATAGGAAAGAAAAAAACAAAATAAACAAAACCAAAAAAAAAAAAGAAGAAGAAGAAAATGCCTACTTTGTTCTGCATTTAGACTCCATACTTCTTTCTTTGGATATGGATAGCATTTTCCATCATGAGTCTTTTGGAACTGTTTTAGGTCCTTGCATTGCTGAAAAGGTTTAAGTCTATCAAAGTCAGTCATCGAATACTGTGGCTGTTACTATGTATGATGTTCTCCTGGTTCTGCTCACTTCACTGAGCATCTGTTCACATAAGTCTTTCCAGGTTTTTCTGAAGTCTACCTGTTCATCATTTTTTTATAGCACAATAGTATTCCATTGCATCCATATACCACAGCTTATTCAGCCATTCCCCAATGGATGAGCATCAATTTCCAGTTCCTGGCCACCACAAAAAGAGCTGCTAAAAGTATTTTCGTACACATGGATCCTTTCCCCATTTGTATGATCTCTTTGGGACATAGCCCTAGAAGTGGTATTGCTGGGTCAAAGGGTATGCGAATTTTTATAGCCTTTTGGGCATAGTTCCAAATTGCTCTCCAGAATGGTCGGATCAGTTCACAACTCTACCAACAATGCATTAGTGTTCCAATTTCCCCACATCTCCAACATTTGTCATTTTTCTGTTTTGTCCTGTTAGCCAATCTGATAGGTGTGATGTGGTACCTCAGAGTTGTGATTTGCATTTCTCTGATCAATAGTGATTTAGAGCATTTTTTCATATGCCTATAGATATCTTTAATTTCTTCCTCTGAAAACTACCTGTTCATATCCTTTGATCATTTATCAATTGGGGAATGATTGGTATTTTTAGAAATTTGATTCAGTTCTCTATATATTTCAGAAATGAGGCCTTTATTAGAGACACTGGTTATAAATTTTTTTTCCTAGTTTTCTGCTTCCCTCCTAATCCTGGTTGGCTATGTTTATGCAAAAACTTTTCAACTTAATATAATCAAAATTATCCATTTTCCATTTCATAATGTTCTCTATCTCTTGTTTGGTCACAAATTTCTCCATTCTCCACAAATCTGACAGATAAACTATTCCTTGCTTCCCTAATTTGCTTATGGTATATGCCTTTATATCAAAATAATGCACCCATTTGGATTTTATTTTGGTATACGGTGTCAGATGTTGGTCTGTACCCATTTTCTGCCATACTATTTCCCAGCAGTTTTTGTCAAATAGTGAGTTCTTATCACAGAAGGTGGGATGTGTCTTATGTACTTAACCTATTCCACTGATTTACCCCTCTTACCTAGTACCAATTGGTTTTGCTAATTGTTGCTTCATAACACAATTTAAGTTCTGGTATGGCTGAGCCATCTTCCCTAGCCCTTTCTTTTCATTAAGTCCCTTGACATTCTGGATCTTTTGTTCTTCCAGATGAATTTTGTTATTATTTTTTCTAGCTCTATAAAATAATTTTTTGGTAGTTTGATTGGCATGGTTGCTGATCACTTCTTACAGCAAAATAGTATTCCATTACACTTATGTACCACAACTTGTTCAGCCATTCCCCAACTGATGGGCATTGCCTCGATTTCTAATTCATGGCCACCACAAAAAGAACTGCTACAAACATTTTTGTACATGTTGGTCCTTTCCCATTTTTATGATCTCTTTGGGATACAGACATAGAAATGGTTATTGCTGGGTCAGAGGGTATGCACAGTTTTATAGCCCTTTGGGCATAGTTCCAAATTATTCTCCAGAAAGGTTAGATCAGTTCACAATTCCACCGACAATGAATTAGTGTTCCAATTTTCCCACATCTTCTCCAGCATTTATCATTTTCCTGTTTTGTCATGTTAGCCAATCTGATAGGTATGATGGGGTACCTCAGAGTGGTTTTGTTTTGAAACAATCCCTTGTTCTAAGAGGTGGCTCTGGGGAGGGAAGGAAGAGGGATACAGAAGGAAATTGAGCTAATATAAAAACAAAAGCTACCTAATATGATTTTTAAAGCAATGGGAATTACTGTCATGATCATAAAAAGACAATAATGAGGTTTTAGGGACATAGAAGAGGGCCAAGAAGGACTGAGACCCTCACTGAAAGAGACTGAGTAGTGGGAACATGCCAGGGGAAAGGGAGTCAGCAAAAAAGACATATGGGGAGGAATCGGGATGGTGCAGTTAGGTATCAAAGAGCAGCTAGGTGGTACATGATAGAATGCTGGGTGTGGAGTCAGGAGGACCTGAATTCAAATCCAGCCTCAGACACTAACTGTGTGACCTTGGTCAAGTCATCTACCCCTGTTTACCTCAGTTTCCTGATCTGTAAAGTGAGATGAAGAAGGAAATAGTAAACCACTCCAGTGTCTTTATGAAGAAAACTCCAAATGGGGTCATGGAGAGTCAGACATGACTGAAAAAATGACTGAACAAGTTAGGTAACAGGGATGGAGCAATGTAGAACCCATGGGGGTAGTGAGGGGCGTCTTGTTCTCTGATGAGAAAGGAGTCTTTTGACCTATCATCCATCCGCTGAGCACAAGGAACCAGAGAAGGAGGAAGTGCTGGTCGCTGCCCTCCCCTACCTCCATCCCTCAGGCCGAGTTCCATTTCCACAGATCTGACTTCCCTCCTAGTGGGCTAGTGGTTTCCTCTGGGGCCCCTGCTCTGAGGATGAGCAGAAGAGAAAAGCTGGTAGAACTAAACTCCCTGATGTTCTCAGAAGCCCCCTCTCCTTTCCTCTGTTCTGATGTGCCTCTTCCCCTCCTCTTGGCATTCTTCCTCCCAGAAGGCTGTGTGAATTGGTCTGAGGCTGCCCCCTAGGTAGCTCTGGTATCCCCTGATCCCCTCATCTCACCATGGAACTCCTCCTCCTGCTGCTGCTGCTCCAGTTCTGGGAAGGTAAGTGGGAATAGAACCAAAATGGAGGGTTCCTGGAGAGAGGTGAGAGAGTTTGGGGGATAAATTGGCTGTAGAAGGTCTGGAGGTGAGATTGGAAGGAGAAAACAAAGGAGGCCTTGGGCTGAGTCTTCCTCTTTTCCCACAGGGTCCTTTTCTCAACAGAAGCAAGAGTTTGGGATTTTTGTCCAGAAGAGAGTGACCGTGCAGGAGTGGCTGTGTGTCTCCATCCCCTGTTCTTTCTACTATCCTCCAAAATACAAGAATAATGACACAGGCCATGGATACTGGTACCACAGAGAATTCTTAAACACACCAGTGGCCACCAATGACCCCCAAAAGGCTGTTGAGTCCTGGGCCAAGGGCCGGTTCTACTTTATTGGGGATCCCCAAATGGATAACTGCTCCCTGAGAATTACCGGGGCCAAGAAATGTGATCAGGGGGATTATGAGTTCTGTATAGAAAAGGGAAACCTGACCTACAGTTACACAAATGACAGAGTGTTCATCCAGGTACAAAGTGAGTACTCTGTCCCAGGGAATTGTTTGGGGGTGATGAAAAGACCAGGACAGGAGCCAGCTGGGAAGCCAGGGAAGGACATGCTGGTGATATATGAAGGACAATCTCAAGGACATTGGACGATCTCAAGGACAAGGAAGGACACACTATGATTCTTTCTGTAAAGAAACATGACCCTAGGCAGGGGTGAGCACTTCAGAATCTGGTCATCAAGGACAGAGGTAGGGAGGGGGTCTTCATAGGTGTATCAAAGGGACAGACACACTAGTGAAGGGGCCTCTCCTTGAAGTACTAAAACACTATAGGCTGAGTATGATATGCAGTCACTGGGGATGGAGAGCTAAGAGTCAGAGAATAAAAGGGAAAAGCCAGGGAAAGGACCTGCTAGTGACAAAATCGATCACCCCAAGCCATAACCTGGCTGTACACTTTGGGGTGACCCCTCTTCCTTCCATCTAACTCACTACCTCTCTCCTGTAGATCTGACCCAGAAGCCAGAGGTCCACATGCCAGAGATCTTGGAACCCAGGCAACTGGTGACCTTGACCTGTGTGGCTCCTGGAGGCTGTAGAAATGAGACACCCATCGCTTTCTTCTGGAATGGGACTGCCCTTTCTTCTCAGAGACTGGCCTCACTAAATACCAATTTCTCCAAACTCCTGTTCATGCCCCAGCCACAGGATGATGGCACTAATCTTACCTGTTGGGTGACATTCCCAAAAGCCACAGTGAGCACAGGGAGAACTGTCCAGCTCAGGGTTGCTGGTGAGTTTGGAGAGAAGGGCTGACTACATGCTTGGCTTGCTCAGGGGAAGGAAAGTTAAAAGGGAAGGCTAAAACCAGTGACACTGGGTTCTTGGGTCCTGAGACTATGGAGAGCTGAACCTCTGAGAAGGTCATTCCTTAGAGATCCCCCATTTCCTGTTCCGGGTTATGGTATTGAAGGTCCCAGTCTCATTTAACCCCTGGACCACAGCACTAATCTCACCTGTCAGGTCATGTCAATTTGTAGTTGTTAAGGGCATACTTTGTGCAAATGAGATACAAAAACAAGCAAAAAAAATGCCTGTCTTCAAGAAGCTGACAGTATAAAGGGAGAGACAACATTCTAACCACTATGTACAAACAAGATATATATATATATTGGATAAATGGGAAATAATCAATTAGGTAAAAGTAAAAACATTGAGAAGGCCTGAGAAAGGCTTCCTGTAGAAGAGGGGATTTTTACTGGGACTTGAAGGAAGCCAGAAAAGTCAGTGGGTGGAAATGAGGAGGAAGTGAGTTCCAAACATGGCAGACATCCACTGAAAATGCCCAGAGTGGAGAGATGGGGTGTGTTTTTCAGGGAACAGCAGTCACTAGATCGAGTGCATGGTGGAGAGTAAGGTACAAGAAGACACTCTAGATGAAATATCATTGTTCCTGGGGCCATGGGATGGGTGGGGGTGGGCAGGACAAGAGAGTCTAACTCCTTCCAGATTGTATTTTTCCTCAGATAGAGGCCCACCGAGTCCCAGTCTCTTTTCGAAAACAGTGATTCAAGGAGCCTTGGTTGTAGTCATCTTGGTTGCTGTGCTCTTCATTTGCCTGGTAATTTGCCTGTGAGTTTTCAGCTTAGAAACCTGAGTGAGATATCTGAGAATATGGAATATAGAGTATCGGGGGGTGAGGTTTAGAATGGGGAAGGTCAGAGTTAGGAGGGCCCTCAGAATAGGGAATATCAGAGTTGGAAGGGCCCTTAGAACAGGGCATGTCAGAGCTGGGAGGGGCTTAGAAAGGGGGATGTCAGAGCTGGGAGGGGCCTTGGAGTAGGCAATGTCAGAATTGGGAGGTGTCTAAGAACAGGAATATCATAGCTAATAGTAATCTTAGGACACAGAATATAAAAGCTAGGAAAGTCCTTAGAATGGAAAAATATTAAAGCTGGGAGAGACTTAAGGACATAGATTGTTTGAGCTTAGAAGAAAGGAAGAAAAAAGAATTTATTAGGCGCTTACTATGTAACAGGCACTGCGCTAAGTGCTTTACAAATATTATCTCATCTGATCCTTCTAACAAATGGTAATGGGGGAGTAGGTGCTATTATTATTATTCTATTTTACAGTTGAGAAAACTAAGGCAGGCAGAAGTTAAATGACTTACACAGGGTAACACAGTGAGGAAGTATCTGAAGTCAGATTTGGACTTAGGTCTTTCTGACTCCAGGCCTTGTGTTCTGTCCACTGTAGCCCTGAGTGGCCTCATATGGAGCAGCGAACATAGACAACAGAAAGTCAAACGTGAAAAGAAACTTAGAAGGTCACAGCTGTAAGGGATGTTAAACGTCATGTAAAATGTTCATAAGCAAACATGGCTGTCCTTTCTCAGCGTGAAAACGATGAGGAGAAAACAGCCTGAGGGAGACGCGGGGGCCTCAGCATCCAGCACCGACCGGCTCTCCAATGGAATCCCACTGGTGAGTTACCCCAGACACTGGACTCCCATCCCTCAATCAGCATCACCTTATAGAACATCAGACAAATAGAAAGGATTGGGAAGAAGGAATTCTCATCCCCATCCACACCAATATGGTGGGCTTCCAGGATGATGGGGATTATCAACTTCCCAACACTGAATAGTTTAGTCAGACCGACAAGACAGCACACTCCAACCATTGCCCAGCAACGTACAAATGGTCACGATGCAGACATATTGATGGTTAGCTCCACTAAGCTGACCCTAACTCATCCCTGGAGTTTTTATATGCAGGGGAAATTCCTCCTATGTGGACTCAGGTTGGAAAAGACACAGAGCATCTGGCTTGGTCGAGAAGCTATAGTTTGTGAAATGGGAAATGGATCCTGAGTGATTGACTTTGCCTGGGGCGAAGATTCATTTTCATTCATCAAATTTTTATTAACAAATGTGCAAAGCTCTTTGGCCCTGTGCTAGAAGCGATGCAAAGTTTAGATAAAACTTGATACCTGCCCTCACAATGCTTACAGTCTAATGGGGTGGGGAGGGAGAAGTAATGTAACTATGTATATCAAATACTACTTTGAAACATATGGACATGGGGCTCTGTGAGACAGGAGGGTAGAGATGAAAAAGCCACACCAACCAGTGTGCTTATGAAAGATTCCAAAAGAATTGGCATTAGAGTGAGCTTAAAAATGGAATAGAAATTCATCAGATGGAGACCAGGATGAGGAGAATGGAGGAGGGGAGGAGAAGAGAGACAAAGAACAAGCTGGGAACAACCCGAAGAGGCAAAGAGGATGGGCTACGTACTAGTGATAGCAAGCCATGAAGTCTGCCTGGAGTTTAGAGTACTTTGAGGAGAATAATGGGATTTGGAGCTGGAAAGATAGGATGGTGCTAGACTGTAGATGACTGGAACTCCAGACTAACAAAACTGAACTTTACTGGAAAGACAATAGGGAGCTACTGAAGGTTTTTTTCAGCAAGGGAGTGACATGCTCAAGTCTATGTAGAAGGGAAGATTATCATGGTAGCCTGGGTTGGAGGGAGGAAAGAGAGAGACCAGGCTAAAAAATCTATTCAACATTAGCAATAGTTAACAGAATTATAAACCTGGAGGTATAACAGAGACTTCAGTGGCCATCTAGTTCAACTGGAGTCTTCAATATAAGGCATCCTAAAATTCTTGGTGCACTTCCAAGCTGTTAAAGCTAACCTTGTATAACACACCCAACAAGTGGTCCTCCGTCCTTTGCTGGAACACACCAGTGAGGGGACACCCACTTCCTGAAGGAGTCCATTGAACTTTTAGATAGCTTTAATTGTTAGGATGAATTTCCCAACACTGGGTTTCAATTGGCATCTTTGCAACCTCTATTCATTCCTCCTGGTTCTGCCCTCTAGGGATAATCTGTCTTTCTGTGTGATAGTTTTTTTTTTTTCCAAAACCTGAACACAGCTCTCATGCCCAAGTTACCCATTGTTTCCAGTCCTTTTCCACAAGCTAAGCATACTCTCTTCCTTCAACCCATCCTTACATGGCAGGACTGTCAAGAACTGTCACCAAACTGATTGTCTTTCAGACAGCAATGCTCTCTTCCTTGTCAATGCATTTCCTAAACTGCAATGCCCAAAAGTAAACATGAGGTATGGTCAAACCCAATCACAGTAACAAGGAACTATTACATGCTTACTATGGAAACCGTAGTTCTCTTAGCACAGCCTAAAATATGATAGCTTTCTTGCCTACCATAGCATGTTGCCAACTCAAAGTGAGTTTGCAATCCATTCAGATACCAGGTGTTTTTCAGAAAAAGTCATTGTCATAGGATGCAGAGCTCATCTTATCTGATCCCCTTATTTGACAGAGAAAGTCCCAAGGGGCAAAGTGACTTTACCACCACTGTCAAAACCAGAATTAAAACAAAGATTTCTGACTTGAAATTAAATGTTGTTTATAACAAAGTAGCTCAGGGATGAAGGGAAGAGAATGGTGTGAGATTCATCCAGAAAGGTGGTTTGCAGATAGATTATGGAGGGCCTCAAAAGCCAAGACAGAGAGTCCACCCTCAAAAAATAGGATCACAGGATTTAGAGCTAGAAGAGGCCTTGGATATATTCTATTCAGCCATGTCATTTGACAGCTGAACAAACTGAGGTTCAGAGAATGAAATTAATTTACCCAAAGTCAAACAGCTAGTAAGTCACGCAGCATTTGAACACAGATTGTAAATTGTTCTTTCCACTACACCGTGATGAATGGAAATTGAATCAAGTGAGAGTTTTGTAAGGATGAGAAAATATAGTAGTGTTTATAGGCAGTAGGGAAGCAGACAAGTAGACAAGGAGGAATTGAAGATTAATGAGGGAAGGGGAATACAGAGGGGGCAATCTACTGAAGAAGACAAGATGGAATGAGATCTCTGGTGAATATGGAAAGAGTTTGCCGTGGCAACATGAAGGAGAAGAGTGGGAAGAAAGCATCTGAATGATGTGAAATGAAGAGGGAAGACAAGGGAGATCTTGGTAAATGTCATCAATTTCTTCACTGAAAAATGAGACAAGATCATCAGCCAACATGGTGGAGGCAGGTTTCATAGGAAACTTGAGGAGAGAGGGGAAAGGCCTGTGACTCTTCACTGCAGTGATAAGGGGAATAATGACTTGATCAGAGAAGAATAATAGGATTGCCTTGCTATAATGAGGGCACAGTTGAGATTATGTAACACAAATTTGCAGTGGACCCAGTCAGTCCTCCAGCTCCTTTCAGCAGCTCATGAGTAGAACTGAAGGAGGCAGGTGATGGGGCTTGGCAAGCATGATTGATGATAGAAAAAACAGCTGAATGATTTTAGGTTGGAGGATGGTATTAAACTAGTTCACTCATGGGTTAAGACTAGGGAAGGGAAGAGAAAGTAACCACTGGAAGGCCCAGTAGAGCATATAGCATGGAAGATTAGTGCTGGAAAGAATATTAGAACATGGAACCCAGAATGTCAGGGCAGAAAGGTAATGGAGAACAGGGACAGGCAGAGATGAGACCTTCGATACCTTCTAAGGATGCCATCCCTTCCACAAACTCTCTTAACCTTTCTCTGTCTCACAGGATCAGCATGAGAATTCTATACAGCACACCAGCTCAGAGATCCCTCCCCAAATTGTACTGATCTCCTGCTCACAGGAGAGGGAGGACCAGGTACAATATGCCTCTATCTCCTTCCAAGCCCAGAAGCCCCAAAAGATCTGCAAATCAGAAGACAAAAACACTGAGTACTCAGAGCTCAAGTTCCAATGAGGAAGCTAGAAGAAGGTGTAGTAAGAAGGCCGAATTTATGATCTCAAAGAGAATCATACATACGTCTGAACGGTTCGGAATCGCAGGATATTCTCTAGGTAGAAGGCAGAAGGATTAAAACATTTATTTAGGCTCCAAAGTAACAGACCCACGAACCAGCCTCCCCATTCCGATGTTTTGATCACAAGCTTCCAGGCCCAATAAGTCCACCTCACAAGAGTAACCAGGAGGCCACAGCAAAGCATGATGGTATTAAACCAAATCATATTCATGCCGGTAAGAAGATTACCCACTCCCCTCAAGTCCTTGCTCAGCACTCCTCGGTCCACACACAGGTCAGCTCTGCTTCCTCAACTCCTGCTTCAGCTTTGGCTTTATCTTCAGCTTCGGCTATAGCTGTCTCTGCCACCATCACCTCCACTTCCGCCACACTCTCCAAGCTGTGTCCCAGCTAGCTGACTGCTTCCTCTCTCCTTCAGCTCTTCTGCTGTCACCAACTGCCTCACCAACTGCCTCTCTGCCTCTTAGCTCTGCTCCAACTGTTCAGCAAGCTCCTCCCACCACAGGCTTCTATTGGCCCCAGTCCTAGCCACTCCCCCCAGGATCCTGGGAGGCTCACATCCACAGAGGTTCCATACCCAACAGGGCTCTGGGCCTGGGGCTTAACACTTAGCAAGGCTCAACAAAATACACTGAGTTACTCAAAGAAAACAAAGACCATTTTGCTTATCAATGCAGAAGGGGTTAGGGGAATGATAAAAAGTGTCTGGGATCAGAGATCATCTGTAAAAAAAACGATGACTAATAATGCTGCCAGATGATATTTATTGAATCCATCCACAGACATTTATCCATATTAGGCACTGTGGTGGGAATGCAAGAGAAGGACAAGGCATAGTCCTCCATGATCTCCTAAGACAAATAGGCAGAAAACAAAATAATGAGAGAACACAGAATATAGAATGTCAAAGCTGTAAGCCTCCAGGCCATGGGCCACATATATATTTAATCCTTATCTTTCCACTTGTTTCAGTCCCACATGACCAACTTCCTATTAGACACCTCCACCTTGTATTGCTTAGAAATCTCACAGAATGAAAACATTATTATCTATGTCCTCCCCACCCCCAGCCCATCTTTCCTTCAACTTTACCTAATTTGGTAGATCACGTAGGTTCACAATTTTGGACTCACCACTGACCCTTTGCTCTCCTCCTTCCTCCCCAATCCCCACTGAAATCCAATCAGTTGTCAAGTCTTATCCATTCTATTCCCACAGCTTTTGCCTCTGTTTCCTGCTCTTCCCTCATGTGGCCTCTACCTTAGTTCAGGCACCAGCTCCTCTTGCCCAGATGGATATAACAGCCCCCTAACTAGTACCTGCTTTTGAGTTTCTTCCCCACTCCAGTCTATTTACACACACACACACACACACACACACACACACACACACACACCACTGCCAGTTTGATATTCCTAATACACAGAACTGACTGTTACCCTACTATACAAGAACCTTCTCTAGCTCTTTCTTCCCTCTAATACAGAATATGGACTTGTAACCTTGTATTCCAAGTCCTCCAATCTGTCTCTCACCCTTCTCTTATATCATATTACTTCCTTTGAAACACTGTCCATTTATTTCAAATTGGCTTGCAAGCCATTCTTCCATCACTCTCCCTTTGTACAAGCATTCCCTTACATCAGAAATGAAATCTTTTCTCACTATTATCTCAGAGAATCCCTAACTTCTCTGAAGCAGAGATCAAGAAACATCATTGAAGGAAGACATTTCCTGAGCTGCCCAGTTATTAGCTTTCTCTGTGTCTTAAAATTACTTTGTATTTGTATATTATTTTATATTTGTATATTGCATATATTATATTTTATTACATATGTATATTATATATATATTATATTTTATTATATATATTATATTCTATATCTGTATATTATATTCTATATCCATTTGTGCTTACTTATTTGAGTGTCCTTACCACACCACAAGACAGAACTTCCTTGAGGGCAGGAACTCTTGTTTTTGTCTTTGTATCACTAGCACCTAGCACATAGTAGGTCCTTAATAAATATTTACTGAATTAAACTGGATCGAATAGTACTTATAGGTGGAAGAGAACATGGAGATTATCTAGTTTAATACTTTATTTTGTAGAAGAAGAGACTGAAGCTCAAAGAGGCGAAGTCACTTCCATAAGGACACACTTAATGTCAAACCCGGGCACTCTGCCACCAAATCCACAATCGTCTCCAAATACCATGAAGTTTCTCATTGCTAATCAGCTACCTGTTCATTTTGCTCTTCCATTATTAGATCACAAAACTGCCAGGCCTTCTCCACTTAGCCCTATTCTAGTTGGGTTTCCTAAGAATAGAGTGCTAGACCTGAAGTGAGGTAGACCTGAACTCCGGTCCCACCCTGGACACTTGCTAGATGCAAGATGCATCATTTCTCAGAGCATCAGTTCCCTTATCTGTAAAATATAGATAACATCTTCAATAATTACCTCCGAAGAATATCATGTGCATGACACATTATTTTAATATCAAGTTTTTCTTTATTTTATTTTCCTTTTTCTGTTCACTCTAGTGAGAGTAGGGGAGAAGCATTAAAAATGACCATGTTCAAGTACCTGAGGATCAGTTGTTCTATTGATTATTCAGTACCAAGGACAGCGTTTTAGTTTCCCTTGTACCAATTAGTAATGTTCTCGAGTAAGAGAAACAGGGATGGTCATTTTCCTCAGTCAATTAAGAGTCCTTGAATAGAAGTAAGGAGACCTGGGTTTTATCAGTGCAGATCATGCATTGATATGTTGGAAACTACAACACATCATTTCAGATTGCAAAAGAAAGACAAGCTCAGGTGGCTAGATTTATATACCAAAGACAAGCTATCCTTTAAAAACATTTGTGAATGTTGTTCGGTCATTTCAGTCATGTCTGATTCTTCATGACCCCAATTCGGGGTTTTCTTGGCAAAGATACTGGAATGGTTTGCCATTGGCTTCTCCAGTTCATTTTATAAATGAGGAGACTGAGGCAAACAGGGTAAAGTGACTTCCCCAGGATCACACCTGATGACATACTACAATTACAAGTCTCAACACATCCTTGAAAATTCAGCAATGAAAATGTGTAGCAAGTGGAGCAGTATTACTAACTGAATTGTTGACTGTAACCAGTCAGCTATAACATGGATCCATCCAAATCTAAGGACAATGTTTTAATTAGATGTTTCCCTACTCCTGTTCTCCAAAATACATAAAATGAAGAACTTTCAAAATATAGTGAACTGGAAGGGCAGGATAAGATAGATATGATCCCCATCTTCCTGATAGAAGTCTACAGAAAATGAGCTTACATTTCAATACTCAATTACAAAAAGCAGGCTTTTTATTTACTTGCGAAATAGTCTTCAAAACATATAAAAAACAGTAACAGCAAGACAGAAACATTCTCAGGGTTCTTCCTATCTAAATGCCATAAAAAATTTGAAAAGAATGAAATGTGACAACAATAATAACAATAAGTTCAATAATAATAAATGTAATTATAAGCATAACATTTCTAATTCATGCCAGGGAAAGACGGAGACTGAAGGCTTCAAGACTGAACATAGAGGCCCCATTAAACTAATGACCAATGGCAATATCTACTCATATTTTGGTCTCTTTCAGTCAAGACATGTTGAACATAAAGATGTCAAGAAGAAAGTTATGGTTCAATGTGCTAAGAGACTTACCGGCATCCTGAAATCAAAGTTGAATGGCAATATGGGTGTGGAATATTACATGTACCATTAAACATAATTGATGTGAAGGTTTTTTCTGAAAGAAAAGACAGAGTATGAAGAATTAACACCAATAAAATATCAGTCATCATATATACTTTAGAAAGCAGTAAATGGAGATTTTGAAAGTATCTTAATAAAAACTTATACGATATTGATGAAACAGAGTCCATCATCCCTAGACAACTGCAGAAAAAGTAATATTCCATGTCCTCAAATGGGAAAGAGGATGGATAATTATTCTTAATGCACAGGAAAAGTAGGATAAAAAATTACAGAAATACTTTTGGAACAAACAGACATCACTTCCCCAAACAAAAGAAAGGAATAAAAGTTGCATACCACTAGATTTGTTAAATGTAGCCCAAGTGCTTTACTTATGAATAGAGATCATGATGGCTAGAATCCAAAAATGGAGTCAAAATGTTCTCCATTGCTAATAATCACATGAATTCAGTCAACAACATGGAGACCAAAAGGTGTCAAAAAACAGGTGAGTTATGTGGGGGTGAGGGTGGTGTTGGTGTGTGTGTGTGTGTGTGTGTGTGTGTGAGAGAGAGAGAGAGAGAGAGAGAGAGAGAGAGAGAGAGACAGACAGACAGACAGACAGACAGACACAGACACAGACACAGACACAGACACAGACACAGACACAGAGAAGAGAGAGAGGAAATGTAAAGGTTTATGATGACAATTCAGGAATGGGTCATTGCCACCACAAATTTTAAAAGTATTACCCTTAAGCAGCCTTGTCTTAATGATCACTGTAAATTATATAAAGTGGTAGACACTATGCAACACATCGCCACAGGTTGTACAACTTTAATGCCTACTGAACCCCTAGCAATATATGACCAGCTGGCAAGAATTAGGCGTCAAAAGCTTACTATTTTTTGTGGACTGATAGACACCAAGTTCCCATACTACAAATTCATACCTCAGAATATCATTAAGAACTCTAGTACTGAACCAGACCATTATCCCAAATATAACATTGATCCATAAACACTTAAGAACCACATTTTAAACAGGTAGTGCCATACCAAGTACTCATAACCACGAAGCTTTCTGGAACCAAAAAGCCTTCAAAATATAGATTTAGCAAAAGAAATCAAAATCATGTGGGAGCAGGATGAGGTCCATATTGTACTTCCCATCATGGCTTTAACTGGGGTTTCACAGAGAATGCTTTTAGTGAGTCTGCAGAAAATGAGTTTATTTCTTCATCCATTTATTCTACTACCAAACAGGTTTGTTTGTTTGTTTGTTTTATCCATTAGGTATAAAAGTATAATACCAGGATGGTGACTTGCCCTAGGATTGTTTCTATGTAAGATCAATTTTAAATAATGAGAATGTTATTAACAAAGGTAACAAAAACATTCAGCACCTCACCCTCGAAGCTCATTGTCCATGTCACAAGGAGGGTAGCAATGGACAAGCAGGTGGATGCTAGCCTGGATGATATCCATCAAGGGTTTTGTGTGCCTAGCAGGGATGCTTTTTCAAAGAGGCAAATCGCACTCTGGAAACAAAACTGATATATTATCATGTGGGTCAGAGGGATGCAAATGCTCCTAAGAGACACAGAAATATGTGGGTTCTACTCAGACCTGTCATACCAATCATCTTAACGTAGACAGTAGAGAAATGAGTGATGCCCCATCATTTTCTGGTACCACAAGAAGATAAGAACCCTGGGAAAAGGTGGTGCATAGATAGAGTGCTGGTTCTGTAGTCAGGAAGAGCTGAGTTCAAATCCAGCCTCAGACACTTACTAGCTACATGACCTTGGGCAAGTTATTGTGTCTGCCTCAGTTTCCATAACTGTCAAGTGGGGATAATAATAGCACCTCTCTCCTAGGACTGTTGTGAGGATCAAATGAAATATTGTAAAGCACTTCGCACAGTCCCTGGCATATAGTAGGTACTATAGGTACTATAGTTACTCACGTAACTATAAGCAGTTATTATTATTATCAATGAGTATTATTATATACCTGTTGGATCATTAGAACAGGCAAACCATAAGGGACTACATGCACTCTTTTTTTTGCAGGGGGGGGAGGGCAGGGCAATTGGGGTTAAGTGACTTGCCTAAGGTCACACAGCTAGTAAATGTGTTAAGTGTCTGAGGCCATATTTGAACTCAGGTCCTCCTGACTCCAGGACTAGTGCTCTACTCACTGTGCCATCTAGCTGGCCCTCCACAAACTCTCTTAATTGACTGATACATGAATGTTTTAGTATATGCCAATACATACTCATAACACAACTAGAAGCTGATCTTACCAGCTGTAGGCAAGGGGTTCATACTGCCTTTTCTCAATACTACAGTTAGACAACAACCAGTGAAAGTCAATCACATTAGAAAAATTAGGAAAAAGACCCTACTTCATTCCTAGACAAAATTAGAGATTAAAATCAAGCAGCTACAAAAATCAGGAGAAGGAGAAGCTAAAGAACTCCAGGTCCCTGAAAAACTTGACTCAAGACAAACTCCAGAAATTCTACCTAATTGTGAAACACAAAACAAAAACATCTTTCAAATGATTTTGAAAGGGGAATAGGCATACTTAGACTCAAATTCCAAAAAGCCTTTCTTGAGTTTGATGAAACACTGCAGATCAATCATATGAAAAGAGTGATTAATTTTTAACAAGATGACACCTGCTATGACCCTCATGCATCATCACAGCCTTCTACACAGCATTTGGCCATTTAACAGAAACATATAAGACCATTCCAAGAGATGCTCACAGCTGAAAATTTTATCCATTGCTGAAATAAGAACCACAAGAATGAGGGGAAGCTAGGTGGTGCAATGGATAGAAGTCTGGCTCTCAAGTCAGGAAGACTTGAGTTCAAATCTGGCCTCTGACACTTACTGGCTATGTGACCTTGGGTAGGTCATTTAGCCCTGATTGTCTTAATAAAAAAAGAACCACAGGAGGAAAGTTTTAACCACCCAAAAATTCAGCAAAGGAGGGAATCAGTATAATAGTGATAGTAACAATAATAGTATTTCTATAACACTTCAAAGTTTACAAAGCATTTCTTTACAGTGTCTTTATTGAGGTAACTAATTGGTGTGTTATTGCACCCACTTTACAGATAAGAAAACTAAGCATTAGAAAGGTGATGTGGTTTGTCCAGTATCACAAAGCTGGCAAGGCAAGACTTGGAACTATCAGAATCCAAGGTGGGGGTAGGAGGGGAAAAGGACGTAGACACAAATTCAGAGAGAGACTGAGACAGAGATGATAAGGGGAGGGAAAAGAAGGGAGAAAAAGGGAGGGAGAGAGAGAGGAGAGGAAAAAGAAGAGAGGAGAGGGGAGGGGAAGGGAGAGGGGAGGAGGGGAGGGAGGAAGGAAAGGGAGGAGAGGAGATGTAGATAAAGATATATATAAAGATTATATATATATATATATGTATGTATGTATGTATATGTATATATATGGGCAGCTAGGTGGTGCAGTGAGTAGAGCACCGGCCCTGAAGTCAGGAGGACCTGAGTTCAAATCTGGTCTCAAATACTTGACGTGTTTACTAGCTGTGTGACCTTAGGCAAGTCACTTAACCCTAATTGCCTACCTCCCTCCCTCAAAAAAAGATATATATGCATATATATATACACACACACATATATATATATATATATATATAGAGAGAGAGAGAGAGAGAGAGAGAGAGAGAGAGAGATAAAGGTATAGATTTAGCTATCAAGAGAGACAGAGCTAGAACTGGAGACAGAGATAGAGTAACCTCTATCTAGAGATGTCTTATTGGGTCTGGATCCTGAGACTTCATCTGTATAACAAGCTTCTTGGTTAAGAAAATTCCTCTATCAATGCAGATCAGCAACTGTGTTAAATTTCAAATCTTAACAAGTTACTGGGGGCACTGAAAGGGGCAGCTAGGTGGCTTAGTGCATAGAGCCCTGGGCCTGTGGTCAGAAAGACTTGATTTCAGATCCAGCCTCAGAGATGTGCTAGCTGTGTAACCCTGGGCAAGTCACTTAACTTCACTTTCCCTGACTATAAAGTAGAAATAATAATAGCACCTACCTCTCAGTGTTATTATGAGGATCAAATGTGATAATATTTGTAAAAAAAGATAGGCAATTAGTACAGTACCTGACCCATAGTAAACACTACATCAATGTTACCTACAGCTGTTATTATTACTGGTCTATGGTCTCACAGCTAGTAAGTTTCAGAGGTGTCACCTTCCTGTCTCCAGTATAGATAAAGAGAGAGAGAGAGACAGAGAGACAGAGAGACAGAGAGAGACAGAGACAGAGAGACACAGAAATCATATAACAATAGATAATTTTGATTTTCATTGGTAGAAGGGGATTCTATATCAGGAGCTCTTTAGAATTAGAGATGCTTTATGTGTGCATATGTGTTTTTATATCAAGAAGCATTTCTCAGACCTCTACTATGCACCAGGGACTGTGCAAAGCAGAAAGATTGCTCAGTGGTTAAAATTCTGGGACTCAGAATCAGGAAGACCTGAGTTCCATTCTGACCCGAGACACTTACTAGATGTGAAACCCTAGGCAAGTCACTTGACTGCAGTCTGCCTCAGTTTGCTCATCTGTAAAATGGAGTTAATAATAGCATCTACCTGGCAAAATATTCTATCAGTGGTAGAGCTATTATATATGCATATATGTATCTAGCTATTTACAGAGAGTCCTGAAACAGAGACGGTCCAGCAGCTAGTATCGGTTTCTAGTTGTAAGGACATCATGCCCAATTTACCATGGGAAGCTCCTAAATGAACCTTTTATTTCCCAAAGTCTTCAGGGTAGGGTGTCACTTCACCATTCACAGAATCCTAAAATTTTAGAGAATTCTAGATCAGAACCTTTGCTGAAACAACATAATAATAAGTAAAATGACCTCAAGGCTCTGCTTAGGCTGTGTTGAAGGCATAGATGGCCATACTGACAGACAGCCCTACCAGTTGCTGGCTGCCTTGCCAATGGGTCCTGGGTGGAGAGTTCATGTTGTCTGGGTCCCCAAGTAAGCTGATGGGTTCAGTATGCCTGGATCCCTTCCAGGCAAGCTGGGGGAGTATCAGGACTCCTGTGGAAGAATGCAGTGTGGGCTGAGGGATCAAGACCCCTGGGTCACTGGGTGAAGGGTCACACCTGGGTGCTTTAGGGGAAGGATTCCTGCCTGGTTTCTTGAATGGTGAAGCCTAGGGGTCACGTGGGAGGGGCAAGACCAGGGTTTCTGTGGCGACTGGGGCGGAGCGGTGCAGGGGCACGAAGAGGGTCAGGATGCATGGTTTCTTGGGAGGGGTATTGGGGGGGGTTGGGTTTGGATCCTTGCCATCGCGGGGTCTGGGACACCTGACCCCTTGCCGGTGTGGGGCATGCAGGTCAGGACTCTTGGGTCCTTGCCAGTGCGGGGCCTGAGGGTCAGGACACCTGCGTCCTTGTTGGAAGAAGAGAGGGGCAGGATGCTTGAGTCCCTGCGTTGTAGGCTCTAGGGGATGGGATGTTTGCCTTCTGATGCGGGCGGGGGCGGCTGGTGGGCAAGATGCCTGGGTCGCGACGGGGGCGGGGGTGAGGGAACTAGAGATTCAGAAGGGGGGTGGGCAGAACCGCAGTAACAAAGGCCTCTCCATCCGTCAGGCAGCGCCCCCCCCTCTGCCCCGCCCCGCGGCCCCCCGCATCCCCTGATTGGCCGGTCCCCCTGCCCGTCAGCGCCGCCCCCTCCCCGGGTCTGCAGCAGGGCTCTCGCCGGCTCCTCGCGCCCCCCCCGCCCGGTGCCGCAGGCGGGGAGCCCCCCTCCCCCTCCCCCTTCCCCCCCGGGCCCCGCGCGCCCCGGACCGGCCCCCCCTTTCCCCCTCCCGCCCCCTGCGCGCCGCCATGCCCCCCCCCGCCCCCCGGGCCCGGCTCCCGCTCCTCGCCGCCGCCGCCCTGGCCGGGCTGGCCGTCATCAGCCGAGGTACTGCAGCGCTGGGGCCGGGGGGCGGGGAGGCTAGAAGCTTGGGTCCCTGCGGGGGGCGAGGAATCAGGACGCCTGGGTCCTTGGCAGCTAAGAGGTTATCATTGGGTTCTAGAGTTGGAAGTGACCTTAATGATGTATCTGGGAGGAAGGGAGGGATGGATTCCCGGGTCTGTGGTGGGGGGCGGGGAGGGGCAATGGGGGATCAAGAAGCTGGGGTCCCCCTGGGAGCAGAAGCTGGACCCTGGAATAGGTGAGGGGAGGGCGCGGGGAGAAGCACTGCTGAGTTTCTAGGGGGTCCCAGAGATTTGACAGGGGGTGACAGTCCCCAGGGGTCCTGGGGCCTCGGCCGCCTGCCTGGATCCCAGCTGGTTGAGAGCAGAGGAGGGGACTGGAGGGAATGGGGTAGGGGGTGGGGATGGGGGGGGGGCAGAAACCTGAGTCCTGAAGCTGGCTGGACGGGAGAGAAAGGGATGGGAGCAGGGGACTGAAGAAAACGGCTTCATCCGCCGGGGGCGGAGGGCAGGGGGTGGTTGTCAAATAAATGGAAGAGTATAGAGCATTGGGGTGGAATAGGGGAGAAGGTGAAGTAGGTCATTTAGGGTTATTTCAGCAGGACAGTGGGGCTTGGAGGCCAGACCACCGCGCGGGCGGGGCGGTTGGGGGGGGGGGCTATGGGGGTGTGGGGGGAAGAGCTGTGCTGGAGATGCCTGTGTCCCTGAGGCAGGTGGGTGCTGAAGGATGGGACCGTCTGGGTCATGGGGGATGGGGTGCCTGTGGGATAGGGAACAGGGACAGGACAGTGGATCATCCAGGTATCTGAAGGATTGGGGTAGCTATGGGGTGGGAGGGGGTGGATGAGAAGGAGGGCCAGCGCTGGCAGCGATTTCTCCGGCTCCTGCCGGAAAGGTTAATGGGCTGAAGAGATTCTGGACTAATTAAGTTTCTCTGGCCCAGGCCTACCTCGGGCTGAGGTTTCTCCCAGCAATAAATGGGTTAAGGGGGCCTAGGCCACTTCCGACCTCTGGCTCCCAGAGGAGCTTCTCCCGTAGTCAGGGATTCGGCCATCTCCTCCAGCCAGGCTGGGGTGGCCGGGGGGGGGGGGGGGGGGGGGGGGGGGGGGGGGGGGGGGGGGGGGGGGGGGGCAGGTGAAGGTGGGGGCTGGAAAGGGCCGAAGCTTTGCGCTGCTCTCTCTGCGTGACTGAACCTGGTTCTCTAACTTCCCCTTCTGTAATGTCTCTCAGCTTTGTCTCTGACCCTTTCTGTGTCTCTGTTTCTCAGTTTCATCCCACTGTCTCTGTTTCTCTTTGAATCTTCTCCCTTTCATATAACTATCTCTCTTCTTTTCTTCCTTTTCCATTTGTCTTTCTCTTTTGTTCATTTATTCTCTACTTACTGTGTCTATGTCTCATTCTCTCTCATCTCTTGATGGTCTCTCTGTGTCTCTTCATGTCATCCTATTCTTTCTGTATGTTTCTGTCTGATGTCTTCTCTTTACCTGTCTCCATATCTCTTTCTCTCTCTGGGGTCTGTCCGTTTTTGTCTCTGTTTCTAACTCTGTCTCTTCTCTCTCTCTCTCTCTCTCTCTCTCTCTCTCTCTCTCTCTCTCTCTCTCTCCCTCCCTCCCTCTCTCTCTCTCCTTAATGTAATTTTGATCTCTGTTTCTCTGTGAGTGTATTTCTGCTCCTGTTTCCTTCAGCATCTTTCCCTCCTCTGCCCATCACTTCCAAATCTAAGACCCTGCCTGTGTATTTTCCTCCTCAAGTATCCATCACTTTCTCTTTCTAAACTGTTTCTACCTTGTCTCCAAGTCTCTGAATCTTTCTCTTTTTGTTATTGTGTCTGTGTCTCTTTTATTTGTTTCTGTTTCAGTATTTTTCCATGCCTGTCTCCTGATCTGCTTCCCTTATTTCTCTTGGTCTCTATTCTTGCTTCCCTACTGTTTAGTTCATTAACCAGGATAATGAAAATCTCTTAGCAAATAGACTAGGAATCATTGACCTAGGTTTTGGTCCCAGATCTCTCACTAATTCTGTGTGACCTTGGGAAAGTCATTTTCCTGCTTTAAGTCTCTTTTCCAACTGTCCAATAAGAGGGTTAGACTAGGTGGTTTCTAATATCTCTCCCAGTACTGACGTTCTTTTTTCTAGGTTTTCAAGTTCATTCAGCTCTAATATTCTACATTCTATGTTCTAAAATCCCCTTTGCCATTAACATTCTCTGTTTTAGGCTCTAAAGTTACTTCAGAGTCCGACATTCTATAGTCTTTCCCTTCCAGGAAAAGGAATATATCACTTTCTGCTCTGAGTTCTCGGGGTGCTAAGAAACTTCCTAATTCTGATATTTAAGGTTCCTCCCAGCTCTGACAATCTCCATCCTGTTTCCTTAGATCAGTTCTACCCTAACATTCTCTGTTCTAGGTTCAAAAGTTCCTTTTGATTCTGACATTCTCCATTCACAAAGTCTGTTCTAACTTTGACATTATCAAGTTCCTTCCGATTCTAACCTTTCACTGTTATAAAGAACTTTTAATGTTTTAAGGCCTCTTCCATTTTTTGTTTGGTCATCACCTCTTCCTTTCATATTCTCTATTCTAGATTCCAAAGTGTCTTCCAACTCTGCCCTTCTCCATTCAGAAAGTCCCTTTCTACTCTAACATTGCCTGTTCTAAGTTCTGGGGACTCTCTCAGCTCTGATGTTTTAGCCTAAGGTCCCTCTCAGCTCTGGCATTCTCTGTTCTAAGTTCTGAGGGCCCTCCCAGCCCTGATGTTCTATCCTAACGTCCCTCTCAGTTCTGACATTCTCTCTTTTTAGGCTGATTCCTCCTTTCACATTGTTCTTGAAGAAGATATGAAGGACATGGCATTCGAGTTGCCACTGAGGTGAGGGCCACCTCAGACACTTTATGTTCTCTATCTTAAGAACCTTTCCAGATCTGATTGAGATGTTCTCCGTTCCAATGGCTTTTGCAATTCTCTGCCTCTGTTATTCTCTGATCTTTCCTGATCCTTTCCCACATCCTGAGCCTATGTGGGCAGCAGCTGCCTCAGTAGCAAGAAGCCCCCTTCTGCTCCCACTCTTCCCACCCCCTCTAGCAGAACTCGTCTTTCCCTAGGGAGAGCAGAGCCAGCCAGGGCTGAGGTCTGAAGACAGGTAATCTGACTCATGTCTCTTGGCAGACACCACTGAGGTGATAAGTTTTGTGCTTGTTTCTTTCTTGCCTGTTTGGGGGCTTCAGGTAGCAATGAAAGGACTGAGCTTCCTTCTGAAAAATACTTGTCCTGAGAAGACGTCTGGGCTGCTGGGACTGTGGGAGTCAGTCCTATGGCATGCATTTGAAGCAGGGGACACTGTATACTTGATGAAGAGAGATGAATAGGCTCCACCTAAACAAGTCCCAGGTCCACATTGAGATGATAGATAACTTCTGAACCTGGCACCCTGAATAATCATTTTCTCCACTCAGGGTAAAAAACTCAATCTCTTGTTCCCTTTCTCCCAAGTAATAACCTGCTTCTCCTATCTCCTTTAAAATAATTTCCATTGTCATGTAATAATTCCAGCCAATAATTAATCCATGAGTATGACTTTGGGGGGTCTGCGCAGCTGGGTTCCTACAGGTACATCCAGATCAGAAGAGCTGAGTCCTTGAAAGGGGTGTTCTGGGGACCCTTGAGAGGCAGGAGTGTGTGCGTGTGTGTGTGCGTGTCCATATCCCACACTCTTCTCCCATTCTCTTCTGTGTGGGTGTCCGTACCCCACGCTCTTCTTCCATTCTCTTGTGTGTGTGTCCATACCCCACACTCTTCTCCCATTCTCTTGTGTGTGTGTGTGCTCACACCCCATTCTCTTATGTGTGTGTGTCCATACCCCACGCTCTTCTCCCATTCTCTTTTGTATGTCCACACCCCACATTCTTCTGCCATTCTCTTCCATGTATGTGTCCATACCCCGTGCTCTTCTCCCATCCACTTGTGTGTGTGTGTGTGTCCATACCCCACGCTCTTCTCCCATTCTCTTTTGTGTGTCCACACCCCACACTCTTCTGCCATTCTCTTCCGTGTGTGTGTCCATACCCCGCGCTCTTCTCTCATTCACTTGTGTGTGTGTGTGTCCATACCCCACGCTCTTCTCCTATTCCCTTGGTCTAACTCCTGCCAAATTCTTGTAAAATGGGTTTTATATTGTTGTTGTTGTACAATCATGTACAACCCTACATGACCCTGTGACTTTTGTCCACGGAGCTTTCTTGGCAAAAGTACTAGACTGGTATGCTATTTCCTTCTCCAGTGTGTCTCCATTTTACAGATGAGGAAATGAGGCAAAAATAGGAGTTAAATGACTTGCCCAAGGTCACACAGCTAGTATGTGTCTCGGGGCACATTTGAACTCAGTTCATGGTTAGTAAGACTGAGAGCTGGAGCTTAGATGGCAGAGTCAGGAGGAATATTAGACCTAATTAATCCAAGCTCCCTCCCCTCCCTTACCCCTCGAAGCTTTTTTCTGTGGTTCTCTCTAAACATCTTCTTGCCTGAGGGATTGCAAGTAGGAAGGGATAGTCCTTCATTTCTTCATCTCGGTTACTTCACTTTGTGGCAGTCCCACCTGTTGGCTTTCTTCCATCCCTCCCATTGTATTGTATTGTAGTACCCTTCCCCAATGGAGGACATTTAATGATTATGCCTGGTGACAGAAGTGAGACTATAAATCAGATGTGTGTGTATGTGAAAGAGAGAGATGGGCAGACAAACAGACAGAAAGAGAGGGAGGGAAGGAAAGAGGCAGAGAGAGGGAGGGAGAGACAAAGACAGAAAGACAGAGAGAGACAGAAACAGTGAGACACAGAGAGACAGATACAGAGAGATGGGGGAGAGAGAGGCAGACACAAACAGACAGACAGACAGAGAGAGACAGGAGAGAGGGGGAGAAAGAGAGAGAGAGAGAGAGAGAGAGAGAGAGAGAGAGAGAGAGAGAGAGAGAGACTGAGAGAGAGAGAGACTGAGAGAGAGAGAGAGAGACTGACTCTAACTCTGGAAGGAAACTTCATTTCAAATAGTTTGTGATTACCAGCTCACATGTATATGTATCTAAAGATCTGTGTGTCTCTATGTATGAAAGTATGTCTTTGTGAATTTGTGTCTATATGTCTGTTATTTGTGTGTGTTCTTGTTTCTTCGTGTTTTTATATGACCCTGTACATCTTTATGATTGTGTCTCTTTAGATAGCTGCGTATTTGTCTGTGGAGCTCTATCTTTCTTATTTGTGTGTCTGCTTTTCAGTATGTTTGAGTGCATGTCCGTGTCTATATCCATGTGTCTCTGATTCTGTGGGGTTTTTTTTTCCTTCCTGGATGTGTGTGAGTTTGTATCTCTATATTTATGTGTGTGTATGTGTCTGCGTCTGTCTGTCTGTCTGTCGTTGGGACTATGTATCTACCTGTTTGTATATAGGCATGTCTGAGACTTTTGTCTTTGTAACTGTGTCTAGATGCCTGTTTGTTCAGTGTGTGTCTGCGCTTCCTTCTGATGTGTGTGAGACTATGTGTCCTTGGGAGTGCCCCTGCCTGGGTATCTCCATCTGTTTCCCTTTCTGTGTATGAGTGAGTGAGTGTCAGCCTATTGAAATCAAAGATCTATAGCATCTAAACTGGGAGGTGGGGCAGGAGCGGGGATCGTTGCTTCAGGGTCTGGGTGGGGCAAGGAGGTGGCGCTTAAGGTGGAGAGGTGTCCTTGTGCCTTCCATGGCACTGACTTATGACTGTGTCTCAAAGTTACACCGATTTTCAGAAGGTCTTGCTCTCTGGAGAGAGTACTTTGAACAGTGGAGAAAGTCATAAGGAGGGCAGGAAGGGGGTGGATAAAAGTTGCCTGTCCCGGTGGGTAGGTGTGTTCTGTTATTTTGTGCTTGTTTGCCTCTGCGTGCCTCAGTGTATCATAGGGATGGTAATTTCACCAAATTTCTTTCCCCGGTGTTCCTTAAATACAGGAAAGACTTGGGAGGCGGGAGCAGGGGTGCCCAGAGACAGGGGAATAGATATGATCTCAGATAAACTCTAGGATGGGGTACCTGTTCCCCATCCATCCACCACACACACATATACATATACCCAGAGTCTAGGGATGGAAGACTCTAAGGGGACTTAGAGTTGCCTGGTAGCAATTGTCCCAGGATAAAAAGGGACCTGGATTAATTAGCCTCTCCCCTCTCTCACCTCCTCATATTGCCTGCTGGGAGATTTGGCCAGGATCTTTTCTCACTTCTCCCATCAGTGGTTCCAGGGTATTTTGTAATCCATTTTAGGCAATTTGTCCCTCCCTGTCTCAACATTTTTGTCTCTTAATGTCATTGCGTCTATGTTTCTGTTACTGTCTCTCTCCACCGCCTTGTCTCTGAATCTCTCTGTGCTGGGAGAGTTTGCCAGCCATAACCCACTAGAAAAAGGGATGACAAGGGCTACCTTGTGCTTGTGTTTACAATGTTACGGGGTGGCACAGATTATATAGATGACATACTAGCCCTGCTCCAGGTTTTGTGCTTGTGGGGGATGGGATGGAGATCATATGCCCCACCCCTCCCCCTCTCCGCAGGGTTGCTGTCCCAGAGCCTGGAGTTCAGTTCTCTGGCAGACAATTACACCGTATGCGAGGGAGACAACGCCACACTCAGGTACAGCCGAGACCCCGCCCTATGCAAAACTCCCCCCATCCCTCTCCCTGCTGGTCCCCTCCCCACAAGGTGCCCCTTCTCTCACGCAAGGTAGGTGCCCCATTCCCTCCCCCAGGGAGCTCCCTCCCCCAGGGTCCCCAGCCCCCTCCCCCTGGGGCCCGGTGCCCAGGCCGGTGCCAGCCAGAGCCTCCCCCGTGGCCGCAGCTGCTCCATCGACGAGCATGTGACCCGCGTGGCCTGGCTGAACCGCTCCAACATCCTGTATGCGGGCAATGACCGCTGGACCAGCGATCCACGGGTGCGGCTGCTCACCAATTCTCCTGCCGAGTTCTCCATCCTCATCACCCGAGTGGGCCTGGGCGACGAGGGTCTCTACACCTGCTCCTTCCAGACCCGGCAGCAGCCGCACACGGCCCAGGTCTACCTCATCGTGCACGGTAAGAAGCAGGGGTCGGCTGCCCCAGCGAGAGGCGGGCACCGGGTACGGATCTGGGACCCGGGAAGAGGCCAAGGCAGAGACCTGGGAGAGATGGGGGAGGATACGCACGGAGGGGTGGAGACAGAAACAGAGACTCAGGCAGAAGCACCCAAAAAAGCAGGGACCTCGAGAGGGACAGAAACTCGGGCACAGAGAGAGAGGAAAGGAGAAGAGAGGAGAGAGAGATAGAAGAGAGGGAGGAGGAAAAGGGGAAGGGAGGAGAGAAAGGGGGAGAGAGAGAGCGGAGAGGAGGGAGGGTAGAAATGAAAGAGATAAAAGAGAAGGGGAGGGGGAGAGAGGGGGGAGGAAGGGGGGAGGGAAAGACGCTGAGAGAGAGGGGTGCAAAGTTAAGTGGGAGGGGGAGATAGAGACCAAAATAGATAAAAAGGAACAGAGCCCCAGAGAAAGATAGAAACAAGGACACAGACAGCCACAGTAATCAAGGAGCGATTGGCATGGCTCCAGAGACCCAGAGACAAACCTAGGGATGAAGAGACTCAGTGCTGTCCTGCTCCTGAAGGCTGCTGTGCCACCAAAAGCCCCCAAGGGAGGGAGGAACATAGACTGAGACAGAAATAGAGACAGGGGAGAACACATCAAGGGAGAGACAGAAAAAGGGCATAAGAGTCAGAACCATCCAAAGGGAAAAGAAGAGGAAGACAGACAGAGACAGAATCAGATGGGGACAGAAAGCAGAGAGGCAGAAACTGTCAAAGAAAGATACAGAGCCGCCCAAAGAAAATGCTGAGGCAGGCTTTTGTGCCCCAGCCCTGCCTTCTCAGGGCCCAGTAGCTGCTAATATAATGGACTATTGCACCTTTATCATCCACCCCCATCCTAGGAGGCAGGAATCGAAAGGACCTGATGCCTGGGTCCCTGAGAGGGATAAGGCTAGGGAGGAGGATACTTAGGTATCTAGGGGGCAGGAATTGAAAACTGAGAAGTTGGGGTTCTTGAGGAGAATGAGGCAGGAGAATCAGGGCACTTAGCCTACTTTAGTAGGCAAGGCTAGAACATTAGGTGCCTGGATTACTGAAGGAAGAAGAGACCGGAAGTTCAAAATTTCTGGGTCCCTGGTGGGGGTTTGCGGGTAGGAGTCCAGGATTCTCAGAATCCTGGGGGGGTGGGGCGGGGAGGGTGCTAGGGGATCAAGCTGTCTAAAGGAGGTCAGAGATGTGGGATCAGAAAACCTGGAATACTCAGAGAAGAAGAGCTGGAGGATCCTGACCTCTTGGTCACCTTCTGCCTCACCGCCCCCCCCCCCATCTCTCTTCAGTCCCTGCCCGAATCGTGAATATCTCCTCTGCTGTGACAGTGAATGAGGGTGGGAACGTGAACCTGCTATGCCTGGCTGTGGGAAGGCCAGAGCCCACAGTCACCTGGAGACAGCTCCGAGGTGAGGGCCCCCACTCCAGCCTGCCTGATTCCCCACCCTGGGCCCTCTGTTCCCATCTCAACCCTCAACCTCTCTTCCCAGACCTTGCACTGCTGGACTTGCTATATTCCAGACCCTCCCCAAATTCCTTAAATCCTAAGTCCCAGACCATGAAAGATCCCTATGGTTCCAAATCATGCATGTGTGGGAAACTCATGTTTTACCCCAAGACCATAGTCATAGAGCTTAAACTCCCAGAATTAGAATTCACTGAGCCTCAGGAGGCATCCAGTCGTCCAACCATTGCCTGTGCGGGAATCCGGCATGTCTTGGAACACCTCCAGTGATGGGGAGCCTCACTGCCTTTCTGCCCTCAATAGCAGAATCTTGGAGATAGAGGGATTTCAGAGCCCACCTTAGGGGCAGCTGGTGGCCCTAGATAGAGCACTGGACTTGGGTCAGGAAGATCAGAATTCAAATTTGGTCTCAGATACTTCCTAGCTGTGTGACCATGGGCAAGTCACATAACCTCTATTGTCCTCTGTTTCCTCAACTATAAAACAGGGATAATAATAGAACCTACCTCAAACAGTGGCTGTGAGAATCAAATGAGATAATGTCTTTAAGAGCACTTAGCACAGTACCTGGCACATTGTAGGCACTATATAAGTATTCATTCTGTTCTCGTCCCTTCCCCTCTAATTCAACCCACACCTGAATGGGAATTCTCTATCCAACATCCCCAGCAAGTGGCCATCCTGTCATTGCTTAGAGATTTCAAATGTTTGGGAACTCATTACAGTACTGTCCCAAATATTCGTTCATTGTTTTAACGGTCTTGGAAGTCAGAGATGGGAGAGACCATGAAATATGTAATGATGGAACTGGGAGAGACCTTACAAACACAAAACATCAAAGCTAGAAGACAGTTCAAATCCCATCTCTGACACTGACTTTATGATCTTGGTCAATCACTTGACTTCCCTTAGCCATAAAATGAAGGGACTGGACTCAGTGGCTTCTGAGGCCCCTTTGAGCTCTAGATCTATGAGCTTTTGAATGTACCCTCTGTTAGGAGTATTAGGTAAGAACATGGGCCCTGCCCTCCAAAAACCGGTAGTCCAATAGGGGAGAGAGGTGTGCATATCACATCACCTAAGTGATACAAAGGAGAATGAGATGAGGGTAAAGGGACAGATCCAAAGAATCAAAGAATGTTGTAAGAAATTTGAGAGAAGTACATTTCACTGTGGGTAGAGGGGTGTTAAAAAAAAGTTTCATGGAGGAGATGCTACCTGACCTAGAACTTTAAGGAAGGAAGAGACTTCAACAGATATCTGAATAGGGAACTGAGAGAAGACCTTCCAGGCATAAGGATGTACATGGAGGGAGTGGGATGAGATAAGTCAGGCAAGGTGTGGTTGCAACCCATATCATGGAGGGCTGTTGAATGCCAATATTGAGACTACTCAACAGGCAATAGGAATCCCTGAAGGCTTTTGAGTAGGGGAGCAGCAGGATTACAACAGGAATTAGGAAGATGAGTCAGCCGTAGTGTGGAGGACGGGTTGGAGGGAGGGGGGAAGGAGACTGGATACAGGAAGATGACTTTGCATGCTATAACAAAAGTCCAAATAAGAGACAAAAAGGGCCTTCACCTTCTAGGGCAGTGACCAGGTAAGTGGAGACAAGGGGACAAATGTAAGTGATGTCATTTTGGTAGGATGTGCAATACTTGACAACTGACTGGATTTGGGAAGTCAAGGAAGAAGAAGGATGACTCTAAAGTTTTCAACTTGGAGAATAGGAGAATGGAGTGCCCTGAAGAAAAAAGTATCACAGATACTGAGAGTTGGAGAGGAACTCAAAAGGGCATTTAATCCAAAACATACTTAAAAAGGAATTGCCTCTGCAATATCCCTGAAAAGTGGTCCATGGGGTAATTCCCACCTTTCCCCATGGATCTCAAGTTCATTACCTAAGGGTTTTCCCAG
This sequence comes from Phalanger gymnotis, assembly GCA_028646595.1. Taxonomy (NCBI): domain Eukaryota; kingdom Metazoa; phylum Chordata; class Mammalia; order Diprotodontia; family Phalangeridae; genus Phalanger; species Phalanger gymnotis. The sequence continues at coordinate 784,944,668 of CM053622.1, forward strand.
ATTCAATAGTCTGTGATTCTAGGGAAAGCTAGCTATAAGTCTTCTCTAGCCTGTCAGTAAAGCATTAAATATTTACTGGATAGGATCATAGAATAATGGAACCTCTGAGCTACTGGGAACCTCAGAAGCCATCAAATCTCTCCTTTACCTGAGCACAAATCCCTCTTTCCACATCCAGCCTGTGCCTTGTGTAGTAGGAAGGCCAAATTTATAATCTCAAATATAATCATGTATATGTTTGAATGGTTCGAAATCGCAAGGTATGAGCGATTCTCTAAGTAGAATGCAACAAAACATTTATTTAGGCCCCACCGCAGCAGATCTGCG
>CM053622.1:784945094-784971724 GCA_028646595.1 Phalanger gymnotis
CCGAAAAGACTCCAGGCCCAGAAAGCCCGCCTCACAAGAGTAACCAGGAGGCCACAGAAAAAACAAGATCATATTTAGCCAAATCATATTTACTGGCCTCAAGTCCTTGCTCTCACTCCTGGGTCTACACACGGGTCAGCTCTGCTTCCGCAGCTTCGGCTTCCACTGTGGTTGTCTCTTGGCTCGCTTTTCCTCCCAGCCCAGCCTCTGGCGTTCTCAAGCCCCGCCTCAACGACCAGAGACCATTGGTTCCCGAGTTGGCCCCTCTTAAGTCATTAATCTGCACCCACACAGGTTTCACACCTGATAGGGCTTTGGGCCTGGGGCTTAGCACTTAACAGCTGAAAGTACTTTCACTCAAAGTAAACAAAAGCCAAACTCCTGAAGTGCTAAGGAGCCCATTCTAAGGAGCCCATTTTGCCTTATGAAACACCTTGCAAAAAGCCTGGCAAGGTACTCTGCACCTAGATAAGACATTTAATACATTTTTATTGAATTGGAGATCCAAGGATAATGGTGGCCATCCACTCTTCATTTGAGGACCTCCAATGATGATGGGGAACTCACTGCACCACGCATCCCATTCTCTTTGAGAGAGCTCTGATTGTTAGGAAATGTATCCTCATGCCAAGCCAAACTTTGATCTCTGATCACTAGACCTTCCACCTGTGGTGGGAGAGGCCCCAGGGACCCAACCCATTGGGTTCAATTCAACAAAATTTGATTAAGCAGAGACTATCCTATGTGATCTATACTGGAAGAGAAAAGAGAGCTTCAATATAAACTATTCTCTCAAATAGCTTATAATCAAATAGCTGCATGGTAATTGTCAGGACTTACTTCTCTGGACCTTAAAACAGAGAATGCTAGAGCCTTAGAATGTGGTTCCATATTCCTGAGGATAGAAAGAACCACTGAACTTAAAATGTCAGGCCTGCAAATAATCATAGAACATGGGAAAAAAAACTGGAAAAGTCCTTAGAACTTGGAATATCAGATCGTGGAGGAAATCTTAGGAGGAAAAAAGGAGAATAAAATCCCACCAATAACTGTAATAACAGCAGAACCCGCCAAGGACCTATGACTTCACTTAGCTGGCTAGGACTATCAGCCATAATGATGGCTAGCATTTATATTGCCCTTTTAAGGTTTTTGAAGCGCTTTATAAGTATGATACTGACAGCAACTCTGGTAGGCTGTAGCTGCTAGTATTAAGCCTATTTGACAGATGAGGAAACTGAGGCAGGCATAGTGAAGTGACTTGCCCAGGGTCACACAGCTAAGAAGTATCTGGGGCTAGATTTGAATTCAGCTCTTCCTGACTCCAAGTCCAGCACTCTATCCATGTACCACCCAGGTGCCTCAAAGGTTGAGTGACTTCTGTATGGTCACACTGCTAGTCTGGGTCTGAGGCAAGACTTAAACCTAGGTCTTTCTGACTGAGGAGCTGGCTGTCTATTCACTGTGATGTACTGCAACTCACATAAGGTTTGTAAGATACTGTGCAAGCTTTTTCCCATTTGGTTCTTAGAACAGAGAATGTCAGAGGGAGTTTAGAACAATGTCAGGGAGTTTAGGACAGAGAATGTCAGTGGGAGTTTAGGACAGAGAATGTCAGAGGGAGTTTAGGACAGAGAATGTCAGTGGGAGTTTAGGACAGAGAATGTCAGAGGGAGTTTAGGACAGAGAATGTCGGAGGGAGTTTAGAACAGAGAATGTCAGAGGGAGTTTAGAACAGAGAAAGTCAGAGGGAGTTTAGAACAGAGAATGTCAGAACTAGAAAGCTCCTTAGAATACAGAATGTCAGAACTAAGAGGGTCCTTAGAACACCAAATATCAGAAGCAGGAGGGACCCTGCAATATGAAATGTCAGAGCTGGAAAAGTTCTTAGAAAAGACTGTGAGATCTGGGAAAGAGCTTAGAACAGAATCTGGCAGGTCTGGTTAGGTTCTTTGAACGTAGAATGTCAGAGCTGGGTGGGTTCTTAGAACACAGTCCGCAGAATGCACGAGCTGGGAGGACAGATCAATGTTCAAAGAGCACACAGCTCCAAAAAGTCTGAGTCATCTCTGGCTGTGATACCCGGTTGCTAGGCCCAGAGCCTCTTGAAATTTCTCTAAGATTTGCGATCCCCGCAGCCCACTTCGCCGTCACCGTGTTCTCCAGGTCCCCAGGCATACCCTCCCTGGCTCTTCAGACCCCGTGTCTCCTCCTCCTAGGTGATTCACGAAATCTCTGACCCCGGTACCCCAATTCGTAGACGACGCCCTCTCCCACTCAATGATCCCCGGACCCCAGGGTCCCCAGCCCCTGTTTGCCCCCTCCCCGAGCTGTGCCCCTGCTGATGTGTGTCCGTGTTGTGCCCGTGTCGTCCCGTGTTTAAGTGTGTTTGTGTCCGCCCTGCCCCTCCTCCCTCAGACGGCTTCACATCCGAGGGTGAGATCCTGGAAATCTCGGACATCAGGCGAAGTCAGGCGGGGGACTACGAATGTGTGACCCACAATGGCGTGGCGTCGGCCCCCGACAGCCGCCGCGTGCCAGTCACTGTCAACTGTGAGCTCCTTGTCGCCCTGGTCCCCGAAGAGGAAGGGTTAGGGGGAAGGCAAGACGCCCGAGTCCCCAAAGGGAGGGGGCTGACGTCCGAACCCCCGGGTCCCAGAGGGCGTGGGCTTGAAGGAAGGACACCTGGGTCCCTGAACTGACAAGTCCAGACCCCAGGGGTGTGGAAGAGAACAGTTAGGCCGGGAGCGGGGAAAGTGCGAAATCAGAACGGCATATCCAGCCCCGTCCCCTACTCTGCCTTAGACCCTCCAACCATAACGGATGTGACGAGCGCCCGGACAGCAGTGGGGCGCACTGCGCTGCTCCGCTGTGAAGCTATGGCGGTGCCCCCCGCAGACTTCCAGTGGTTCAAAGATGACAAACAGTAAGGAAGGACGGAATGGCTAGAGGCCTTCTAGAGGGCGGGTCCCCAAGTGACGAAGGGAGGGGTGGGCAGGTGAGGAGAGTGGAGTGAGGATTTCTGAGAGCTGGGCCTGCATCTTGGGTAAGGATGAGAGGGGTGTGGGCTTCCTCTAGGGTTCAAAGGGAGGAATGGGGGCGGGGGCTAAGCCAGGGCAGGAGGGAATGCTCCTGGTGGGCACGGTGGGCAGAGGTGGGCTATAAACTGCCAGGCTGGGGGTGATTAAGGATATGTGCGCCGGGCCCTCCAACCCACTCCAACAGAGGGAGTGTAGAGGTGGTGGGGTCCCACACACACACACACACACACAAGTCTAGGGAGGCACCAAAGGAGGGAGGGACTGACGACCTTGCCCACAGGCTGGGGGGCGGCGCGGCCGAGGGCTTGAAGGTGCAGACTGAGAGGACCCGCTCCATGCTGCTATTCGCCAACGTCAGCGGCCGCCACTACGGGAACTACACGTGCCGAGCCGCTAACCGACTTGGGGCCGCTAGCGCCTCCATGCGCCTTCTTCGTGAGTGCGCCCAGGCTAGAGCTGGGGACAGGGGCCGGAATCGGGGCCAGAGAGCCCCAGACCTAGGAGCAAAGAGGAGAGGCACGGGACTTGGGGGGGGGGGCACAGAAAATGGGAGACCGAGGCAAGGAGCAAAAGTATGGAGGGCCGAGAGCAGAATGAGAAATACAGGGTGAGATGCAGAGACAGAGCCACACGTAAAGACTAGGAGCCACACGTAAAGAAAAGAAACTTGAGGGAAAAGAGAGAGAAAAACAGGGAGAGATTCTGACAAAGGCAGGGAAAGATGAAAGAAATGGCAAGAGATGAAGAGATCGCACAAGTGGAGACAAAGGTCAAGAATCAAGGGCCAGAGAGGCCCCAGCTTGGAAAAAAGACAAGCAGAGGGCAGAGGGCCAGAGAAAGAATGGTCAGAGAAAAGCAGGAAATAGGGACAAAAAGGGGGGGGGGGGGATAGGAGGACACAGATGTAGAGAATCACATCTGGAGAGGAGGGAAGATTGAAGGTCTGTGATTGCAAACAAAAGACAGCGAGAATGGGTGGGGGGGCCAGGACACACAGCACCCAATGCCCAGGGAGCCAAGGAAATGGGGGGGGGGGCTGAAGTGCCTTCATGCCTCCTGACCTTGTTTTTCCTCCTCCTTCCCTTCTGCCTTCAGGCCCAGGCTCCCTGGAGAATACAGCCTCACGGCCCCCTGGGCCCCTGGCCCTACTCTCTGCCCTGGGCTGGCTGTGGTGGGGAGGCATGTAGGGGCCAAGGCTGACAGAGACAGGACCCTAGCAAAGGAGTGAGCCAGCAGCCTGGAGAGAGTAAGAGCCAGCGAGGAAGGCCCAGAGTCCCGGGCAGAGGAGGAGGAAGAGGAGAGATCCTTAGAGAACCCATCACTGTGAGGGATAAACGCAAAATTATGCATCGTTTCTACAGCCATTGTCGTCACTCGTTCACGTGTCTGACTGTACCCTAGTTGCCCCTGACCCCCTCAGCCCTGGCCTCGACCCACTCTGGGTACCCCCTTTACCCCTGCCAGCCACAGGCTGCCTTTCACCTCTGCATGCCAGCTTTAGGTGGTTGAATTGGCTGCAGGGGTCCCTGGCCCCCACCACCAGGCTTAGCTTTAGCTTTCTCACCTGTTGGAAGTGGCCCATCCCCTTTTGTGTTGGATTTTGGCCCCAGTGAAGGGGAAAGTTGGGAGAGGCACTGTGACATCTCTGGGCCTCTCCCAAAAACCAAGGCTGCCTGTCACACTTCTGGGTGTCCCCTGCCCTCCCTCCCCCACTTTCTGGCCTTCCCCCCAGGCCGACTGGTGCTTCCATCCTACTGTCAGGCTGGTGGCTGTGGCCTCCCCCGCTTCAGCTGTCTGCCTCAGTGCTATGTCTCCCACCCCTCTTCCACCCTTAGCTGCTTGCCTGTGTCCCTGGCCCTGTCTACTGGCTGCTGGCTGTCTTAGCTCTCACCACTCGGGTCTTGGCTCGAAGCCCAGTCAGTGATTGTACCTCACCCACACGTACCTGCACCTACCAGCGACTGTGATCAGCAATAGTCCCCCCCTACCCCCACCCCCAGCTTTAACTATCTTCTGCTCTGGGTTTGGCTCCCCCAGGCCCAACCAGAGTTTCCACCCCAGAGGTGGTGGTTTTGCAAAGGGACAGAGAGGATCTAACAGGAGGCCTGCTGCTATCTAGTCCACTAGAGACCCCCAAACCCACCACTCAGGCTGAGGGTGAATCCTGGGCCCAGTCTTAGAGATACTGGTTAACACTGTCCACTACATCAACACTTCCTCAATGTCCATACCACTCAGAGCTGGCCAGGGCTAAGGAGGGTCTGGGGGGTGGGCTGGATCAGGGAGGGACAGGGACTGTACCTCAGAGGGGGGCACGGGCCCCATCCACATCGTCTTCCATTCCCAGGGTCCTGAGGGGTTGGGGAAGGGAGGGGAGATAGGGTGGGGGTGGGGGGAAGGACCCTGGGACCCAGTGTGTCCCAAACCATGGGGAGTGTTGAAACCGCCACACCAATAAACACCTTTTTCCAAAACCCTGTCTGTGGCATCCCTGTCCCAGATAACTAGGCTCCAATCACTCTCTTTGAGAGACCTTGGCATCTGGTCTTCAACCTCCCGTATTGGTTGGGGACCCCCATATCCTTATCCCCAACTTCTCCCAAAGTACCCAGAGGTCCGTAAAGCAGTTTTATTCCTCACTGCTGTCCACCAAAGGTACACTCATACACACCCAGCCCAATTCAACCTCCAGAAAACTTCCACCAACTTATAAGCAGTCACACGGGAAGTCCTGCCCCTCCACCATGCCAAATTAGGAAGTCTCATCCCACCACAGGCAATTGGTCTTTCATTTGCATGAGAAAGGCCACTTTCTGCTCTGGTCTTAAACAAGAAGTCTTGCCCCTTCAGATTCCTAAACCTGGTTCTTCAAGGAGGAAAAGGCAGGAAGCCCCACCCCCTCAGCTGTGCCAGGATAGGAAGTCTCCCCTCTTGGGGGACTGGGTGGGATGGTGAGACTTGAGATCCTTGACTTTTCCACTGTGCAAATCAGAGAGTTCCAATCTTAGTTGTACAAAGTTAAGACCCTTCATCCTCTGCTGGGGTCAAACAGAAATTCCTGAGCCCCCAGGAGTCTGAACAGTTTAATGTCTTCAGGGAGGGCCCACGTTGGCTGCTGCTGTTCACACCTGTGTAGCTGATCGAACTGTTCGGTGGACTCCCTTGGGACTGGCAGCAGTGACCTGGCTGGGGACCACAACCTGGAAGGAAAGAAGTAAGAGGGGTGGGAAGCCGAACTCCAGGGTTTAGGGCAGGAAGGACGAGGAAGTAATTTTACAGTCCATCAACCACCAGTCTACATCTCCATACCTCACCTCTCCCCAAGTGTGTACTGGCAGAGGGAGAGGAGGGAACAAAGTTCCAGCCCCAAGTAGGTGAATACAAATAGGAATTCTCCCTAACGTCTTGTAAAAAAAAGAAGAAACAGGAAGTCCAACCCCAACCTGGCGGGGAAAAAGGAAGTCCTTCCTCTATCTTGTTAAAGTAGGACTTATCTCACTTTATGGAAAAAAAAAATATGAATTGAATTAAAAAGGAAGTCCTTCCCTATCATGGGAAGAAACAGCAAGTTCCACGTTATGCGGCCGGTGTTTTTAAAGGAGCCTTAGAATCATATGGGTTCATCAGTTCAACCCTCAAAGCCTAGGGGAAGTGACTGGACCAAGGTCACACAGGTAGCAGAGTGGCCACTTGAATTCAGGTCCCATAACTGCAAATACCACCACCCCCTTTTTTTTTGTTAGACATCTCCCACTCTTAATATACTTTTATGGTAGGGAGGCTTACCCTTCCACCTTGTGGAAGGGAAACCAATCCATCTCACTGCCCCAATCTGAACAGTCAAGTACTTCTCACTCTGTATCTACTCACAGGACAAGCCCAGGTTGGACTGGGTTCTGCGGCAAAATCATGGGGGGAAGGTTGTGGAGACCCTAGAGAGGTTACACTCTCTGTCTTCTCTGGGTTGAAGACTGCAGGGGGGAAGATCAGGGGCTTCTTCATGCTGTTTCCTACATAGAAAAAGGGAAAGGAGAAAGTGTGTTACTGGTTAGCTGGACCTCCCATACCATCCCCTCTCTGCCCATGGGTAAGTCTGGCCTCTCACTGGCCAATGGAGGTAAGGAAATGGGGGGGAGGGGGCACCAGAATGAGCTTTCTTCAATGTGTCCCTTTTTGGTCCAACTGGCTTCTGCTTCCCAGGTATCCATTCCCTCCCTTCCTATTGGCTAAAAATTCCAGGTCCCTTTTATCTTCCAAATTCTGCTCTATACCTACTGTCCAAAAGTGAGATCTAATCCAGGGATGAGGAACCTGCTGCCTCAAAGCCATGTATGGCTTTCTAGGTCCCCGGGTGTGGCCTTTTGACTGAGTCCAAGTTTTATAGAACAAATCCTTTAATTAAGGGGACTTGTTCTGCGAAGTTTGCATTCAGCCAAAGAGCAGCCCTTGAGAATGTAGAGGGCCACATGTGGCCTCCAGACCAAGGCTCCCCAATCCTGATCTAATCCAACCCCAGTGGGCCTGGTTCTGCTCCGCTCCTTCCCCAATGGTCATCCTTCTCATTAACCAAAGTTGTCATCTTCTCCTCTGCCCCTGGTCAAGGTTTTTGTCTGTTCAATCCCCAGTGGCCATGGCTCTGCTCCCTCTTCACTGACCAAGCTCCTTATCGCTTTCTCACTCTGGGCAGGGTTCTCATCTGCTCCCTCCCCACTGGCCACTGCCTCCTCATGGCCTCACTGGCCACTGTGACTTGTTACCATCCCTTGCTCACCCCATAACCGACAGGCACAACATCCAAGCAGGACCAGCAGAGCTGTAAGGAGGGCCAAAGCCAGCAAGGAGCCAAGCACAATGCCTGCAATGGCCCCGGGGCCCAGGATGGGACCTGGTTTAGAGAGGGAGACAGGACTAAGGATGGTACCCAGGGCTCAGATATTCCAACCTGCCTCAGGTATCCAACTGTGTTGTCCCCAGTCCCTCACAGACACAGGCATGTAGACCCCCAACCTCACCAGCCCGGTAGCTCCGGCTGGAAGAAGGAGTCCCAGGCTGACCACCCAGAGTGGGCAGCACACGAAGCTTCCAAGGCCCTGGGGGCTGGGAAGGCAGGAGGACTACAGCTGAGCGTTCCTCGGGCCCCAGCAGTAGCAAGGATGTCCAGGCCCCTCCACTCAAGCCTGTGGCCCCCGCTTCTGGTTTTTCTGTCCGTGCCTGCACTTCAAAGCCACTGACCACACAGCCACGTTCCACATCCCACGTCAAGACAGCAGCCCCATCGGCAGGCTGTAGCCTCCAAGAGGAGATAGAAGGCCCTATGTGAGAAGGAAAGGAGAAAGAATGGATTCAGCTCCTTAGATCCCTAAGCAGGCAGGAACTGGGGGTCCCTGGTGGATCAGGACACCTGTATTGTTGACAGGGCAGGGATGGGGACAAGGACCGATGGGTCAATGATGGGGCAGAGAGAGAGAGCTGTAATTCAGGACTCTGGGATCCCTCTGGAACTGACCAATGAGGGTGATCCGGTTCCCACCAGCCCCAAGAGCCCCGCTGCACAGCACAGAGTAGTTCCCCACATCATGCTCCAAGCTGAAGTTGCTAAGGAGAAGCTTATGGCCATCGGGGCTTAACTTCAGGCGGCCCCCACCCCCTGGCGCCAGGGGCCGTCCCTCTCGAGCCCAGGCCACCCTTGCCGGTGGAGGGCAGCCACCGGCCTCCAGGGTCACCAGGGCCTCCCCAGATGCGGACTTCTCAGTCTCCAGCCTCAGCAGCACTTCCTGAGGGGCCTCTGAAGAGGAAAAGCAGAGTCAAGAAAACTGCTCCCGTAGAAGCTAATAGCCAGCATTTCTACAGCTTTAAGGGATCAGCCCCACTTGGGAACTGAAGCAAACAGGGTGAAGTGAGTTGCCCAATGTCACAGAGCTGGGAAATGTCTGAGGATGAATTGGAACTCAGGGTTTCCTGGCTTGGAGCCCTATCCAGGGGTCACCCCGTACCTCGGAGAAAGGAAGTCCTGCCCTCCCTGGAGAATAAATGAAAAAAAGGGATTCCCACCCTTTCTCCCATGGTAGAAAGAAAAGTACGCCTTAGTTCTAAAATTAAAAGAAAAAAGGGGGCAAATTTAACTCCTTGTCGATGGGAAAAGGATGATTCTAGCCCAGAGCCCAGGGCTGTTCTTAGCCATAAGAGGAAGTTCCACCTCTTTTGTGGAGATAGAGGAGGAAGTCCCACCCTCACCACGAGGTAAATGGGGAAGTCTCTAAGAATTAAGAGGAAATCCTCCTCCGAGACAAAAGATTTTTTCCTTGCACTTGGGATATGGCCCGTTTAGCTCTGTCCCGGAACCCGGGTTACTCTAGGTAGAGATGAAATCCCGCCCCTGGCTCCCAAAAGCGGAAGTCCCGCCCCACCCCGTTCCAAGCGACAGAAGTCCCGCCCCCGCTCACTGGGCGTGACGCTACAGCTTCTCGTGGCCGCGAGGTGGCGCCCGAGGCATGTGAAGGTGACTCCGCTGAGCTGTGGCCGCGCAGGGACCGAGACGAATAGCGAGGAGGACGCGGGGCCCGCGGGGACGTCTGGAGGCAGCCCCGTCCACTGCACCGAGGCTCCAGGGATGCCCCCGGGCCACGTGCAGCCCAGCAGCAGGCTGCGGTCACCCGGGGAGCCTTGCAGGGAGCAGCGCGGGGAGCCGGGAGGCGGGGCTGCGGGAGGAGCGGCGTCAGGAAGCCCCGCCACTCCAGTCCTCTCCTCCAAGCCCCCCTCACGCCAGCGCTCTCAGCCGCGCCTCCGCGTAGGCCACGCCCCCTTCCTCTTAGCCCCGCCCCAACCATCTTCTCCCTTGAACTCCGAACCTCCCTACTTTCGCCCTTCCCTGCCTGCTCTAGCAGAGAACTGCGCTCCCTGTCTCCGCCTCCCCTCAGACCCGGGCCCGCACCGGCCACGGTGAGGTTGAGCAGCCCGCGGCGCCGGTGTCCTGTGCGTGGATTAGCCGCGAGGCAGGCGTAGGCCCCCGCGTGGGCTGGCCCCACGCCAGGCAGTAGGAGTCGAGGTCCCGCGGGCACGGCGGCCTCTCGTGGGTCTGCCAGGCTCCAGGAGAGCTCGGCGGGCGGCCTGGAAGCGGCGTTGCAGCGCAGGGTCACATTGCTGCCCACCGAGACATAGCGGGCGGGGCTTGCGTCGCGGTCCGAGGAGACAGTGATGACCGGGGGATCCGGGCCGTCTGTGGGCGGACGAGACATCAGCGTCCTCTCCGAACCCGCAGCCCTGGACCTAGGCATCAGGACCCCCGACCCGGGAGCTCAGCCCCTTGAACTGCACCCCACCTCCAGAGACCCAGGGCACCTGCCCTTCCTACTGCAGGTGCCCTCCGCCCACTCCCCGCCGGGGATCCAGGCACTCCCTCCCGCTCAGCTCCCACCTCTCCTCCCCCTTCGCCTTCCATTCATCGGGGATCCAGATGTCTGATCCCCAGCTGTGCCCCTCACTTACATAGGACAGTGACGGCCGCCGTCGCCTCACTGGCCCCGAAGGGGCTCCGCACGCGGCACGAGTAGTTGCCCTGGTCTGTTCTCTGCGGATGCACGATGACCAGGTCGATTCCATCTGTCCTCAGCCGAGCGGAACCCTCACCATCTCCGGGCGCCGCTTCGAGCAGCCGCCCTCCCTGGCTCCAGCTCAGTTGGCCCTGACTCGGCCTGGCTCCCACGCAGCGCAGCCGCAGCTCTAGCGCCCCCTCCTCCGTCACTGGGTCCGCGGGTGCCACCGCTAATTGTGGCAACGGCTCTGCGGAAGAGATTTGACAGAGAGCGACCTGCCTTAGGCGCCCCAGCCATCCTCCCCCTCTCCCCCCAACCCCAGGGAGTCCTAGTGTCGCCTCCTTCTCTCTACTTCAGGTGAGCAGACCTAAGGGATAATCCTAGCACGGTGCCTGACACAGGGTAGGCACTTTATAATTTTTTTTTTTTTTTGTCGTTGATAAGAGGAAGATTTGAACTCCTCTCCTGCTTTACTGAATGACTCTGGGCAAGCGACAACCGCAGCCTGTTTCCTCATCTGTAAAATCCTGATAAGTGGATCAAATGAAATAATTTGTCTGAAGAGCTTTGTAAACCAGAAAGCTCTATATAAATGCTGGCTATTATTAATCGGCAGAACTGGAATAGGCCTTTGACAGCGTCTAGTCCAGTGCTCCTTTTACAAATAAGTAATCTGAAACCCAGCGCCGGGAAGGGACGGAGGTCAGTTCCTCTTGACCCAGACGATCCACCACAGCCCGCCAGTTCGTTGGATTTCTGGACTCCTCTTTCCCCTCACCATACACATAGACTGCGACCTCCCGGAGCTCCCGTTCGCGCCCCGCGTGAATAAGCTCCGCGGTATAGTGCCCGCTGTCAGCCAGTTCTGCCTGCTCCAGGTCCAGGCCACCCGTCTCCTGGTCAAAGCGGAGGCGGGCCCGGTAGCCGGGGGCTAGGCTCGGTGGGGCGGCTTCGCTCCCCAGGGTCCCAGCCGCCAGCACTGTGGCTCCCCGACGCCAAACCACGACCAGACTGGGTGGGTCCAGGGCTGGAGCCGGGGATAAGCGCAGGGAGATGGGAGAACCCACGAGCACCGACAAGGGACCCTCAGCAACCCGAGGGCTGGACTGCTGAGAAGGGACTTGGAGAGGCGACTCTTCCAAATCCTGAACTGCAGGAGGCTGCGTTCTCTCTCCGGGGGTTCCAGGAGAGAAGTCGTTCCCACCCAGGGCCGTCGTGGGAGGGGCTTTTCCACTCAGAATTGTTGAATTATCACTGCCACGAAAGCCGCTGGAATAGGAGACTCTCACGCCAAGAGAGGGCACCGAAGGTGAAATTCTGCCAAGAGCTGCAGGGGATGACGTTCCCACGCCTGAAACTGGATATTTCATTTTCCAGAGAGAGAGAGAGGGAGAGAGGACAGTGGGAGAGATGGGTGGTAGAAGGCAGGTTCTTACACCACCAGGTGAAGGTACTTTGAGAAAGATGCCTAGAGTGGGGAGAAAGCTCCCCCATAACTGCTAAGTCTGTAGAGAGGGGACCTCACAAAAAAAATAAAAAAAGACCAGGGTAGGATCTCAAGGCTTCCCTCCTCCCTTTCCCAAAGATCCGGGGTAAAAAGCCTAAGGTTATGGAACCCTTACAGAGAAGGCTCAACTTTTAGGAGCCCTCCAGATGAAACACTCCCAACTCTCCCACAGAGGCGCAGTGAGTCCACACAAGGTAGAGATGTCTCTTAGAGCCTAGGGTCCTGGAGACAAAGGATTCCCCCAACAGTGAAGTCTCCTGTGAGGACACCTCAAGAAAAATTAAAGTCTCCCATAATGAAGGGACAGAAAAGGTCACCCATAAGGGTGACCTTATCCTAAATCTTATACCTAATACCTTATACCTAAACCTAGGTAAAGGCTTCCCCATTTGCTGTGGGACTTTAGGAGTTAGGTATGGAGGGGTGCTCACCCAGAAATAGGAGTAGCAGCTGCTGGAGAGGCTGAGGCCCCTGGGTGGCCATGTTGTCAAAGGCAAAAAGCCAGGGGTAGGTCTGCCCTCCCAACCCTCCTTAGAGTCAAGACGGGTCTGACAAGCCAAGCAGCTTCCTGGGTGGGGAGCCCACACAGAAACAGGGGACACAGCCCATGGATTTATGAATAGAACTATGACAGGATTCTCTTCAACACCCTGCCCTCTCCACACTTCCTCCATCCCATCTGAAAGTTCTCATGAGCCTAAAGACATTGGTGACGGGAATAACCTTGGCCAAAGCAGAGGTCCAGGGTTTGAAGGGGGTGCAGCCCTGGCTTCAGAGATTTCTCAGCTACTGAACAAAGCCCTAGTCCCAGGGAAACCCTAAAGCCCTCAGGAAGTTTTTAGTCTGAGAGAATGAGGGAAAAGGGAGCCACTCCTCTAGATGCCAGTGAATCAGTGGCAAGATATGTGGAGAGGATGGAGTCAGGTTGAATTCCAGAAAACTTCTTGAACCAGGTGTTTCCAAGGGCATGTTCAAAGGGCAAGACAAGGTCTCAGAGAGAAGGTAAAAGGGGGAAGGGTGCCACAAATTTATTGGGGGAGAGGGAGTTCAAACATGCCCTGCCTCTTTCAATTTGGCCACCAGGTCTTCAGTGGTTTCCACCTTCACCCCTGCTGTGCGCTGGGGTGGATCCTCCACACTGAGCACAGAAATGCGGGAGGCTGTGTCCACCCCCAGGTCCCCAGGCTTCACCACTTCTATCTTCTTCTTTTTGGCTTTCTGGAGGAAGATTAAAAAGGAAAGTCTAGGCTCCACCATTCTGGGAGGGGCAGAATTGATGTTCCTACTCCCACCAAAGCAGCAGAAGGGAAAAACGTCTCCCCAGGGGGCCACCCCCAAACCTAGACTTTTGGCCAAGACCCATTTAAGGACCTTTTCCCAATGGCAAGACGGCCCTGGTGCATCAATAGACAACCACTACAGGGGCTCCCAGAAAGTGTGACCAGAGACCCTTGGAAGCTGACTGGGCCACAGGAAGCCCTGAGCCAACAGACCGGGAACCAGTTTCATTAGTCTAAGGCCCAGATTTTACAAATGAATCAACAAGATGGCAGTGGACAAGAAGAAACACTTAAGGACCTTCTGGCTTATGGGACAGCCAGGTCTGAGGCTCCAGTGCACACTTCCCGATGCCATCTTCAGGGCCGCTGAGCCAATCATTTTTCAACATCACATCCCTCCTCAGAGTACAAACATCAATGGTGTATCCAGAAGAAATGGACCCACCCCACATTTGGAGGTGGTAGGAAGCGAAAAGGGAGGAGAACAGGGAGTGGGGGCTGACTTTCAGCAGATAATTTGGTAGAATGTGTAGGGTACCAAACCTGGAGTCCCAGATTCAAGTTGTACCTTGGACGTTTATCAGCTGTGAGCCCCTACTGGGACTCAATTTGCTCATCTGTAAAATGGGAATACAAATAGCCCCTACAGTTGCTCTGGAGACTCAAACAAGATAATGGCTCTAAAGTGCTTTGTAACCCTTGGTCTTTAGACCTACAAATATAAGCTACTGCTAAATGTCTGAAGAGCAGAGAAGGATGAGAACTGTTCTGTTTAGGGGAGGGCAGCAGAGGGTGACAGCTGAAAACAGGCGTATTCAAAAGGATTCCTGGAGTTCAGGAAACGTGTTCTAACCATCGGCACTTCGGTACAATGGGAAGCTTGAGGAAGCAAAAGCTGAATGACCACAGACCAGGGATGATGGAAGATGGGCTTCACACCCTCCCAAGTCCTTTCCAACCTCTTAGTCTCCTCTCTCAGGAAGGTCATAGAAGGGATCATGAAAGTGTGAAAGTACTGAAAAGGGAGGGAGAGAGGGGTGTGGGAGTGTGTGTGTGTGTATGTTTGTGTGATGGCTCAGACTAGCCCAGCCTGAGTGTCTGGGAGTTGCCTGCCCTTGCTCACCATGATATTGGGTAGAGTGGCATATCGGGGCTCATTCAGCCGGAGGTCAGCAGTCACCACAGCAGGCAGCTTGAGGCGAATTGTCTCAAGCCCACCATCAATCTCCCGCTCCACTGTCAGCTTGTCCCCATCTAGTGACAGTTTTGAGGCAAATGTGCCCTGGAGAACAGGAGACAACATATGTTGAGACAGCTAACATGTGAGTGTGTGTGTGTGTGTGTGTCTGGAAGGGTGGTTACCGGAAGTATGGGGGGAGCTTGGAGATGGGGGGGGGCGCTACAGGGAGTGGAAGGGGAGCTGGATGAGGCAGTCAGAGGGTGTCTCAGGGGAGCTGGGGGAAAGGAAGTCACAGGGATCCAGGAGCTGTCTAGAGTCAGGAAGGGGACCAGAGTAGCAGAATGTACCCATAGTGTCCCAAAATCAGACAGGGCTTCACGGTACCTGAAGTGGAGGGCACCACGCAGAGGGATATATATAAGGGATGTTCAAGGGAATTTCAGGGAATGGACTCACTCTCCCACATCTGGCATTGCATTCCCAGAGGCTCACCTGAGGCCAGTCAAGCATGGCTGCTGTCATCTGTCCAGTCTGATTACAGTCATCATCGATGGCCTATGAGGAGGGGAGATGTAGGAAATTGCCGGGGTACAACATAATGCTAGAATGTGGAACCTAAGAGCTGGAAGGGTCCTTAGAAGTCATCTTCTCCAACTTGCTTTTAAAAATAGGGAAACTGAGGCACCAAGCAGGGAAGGAATTTAGCCAAGCCTATGCTGCTCCTGTCCACCCAGGGGTGAGCTCCCTGGAGTGCAAAGACTGAGGCTCCTCCTACTAGTACCTATGTGAGGGTAGTGCAGCACAGGACAGGCCATCCCTCAGACAGTCAGACCTGGGACTTCTCGGTGATTCCTAACCCTGGAGCACTTGGCCTTGAAAGGGGGAGGGAAGAAAAATATGGAGGAGTCAAAGGAAGAGAAAAGTGAGGCAAAGGGGACCAAGAGCAGAAAGCAGGTGCAGGAAGGGGAGAAGGAAGAGGCTGGCTTGGGTTCTCCCACCTGTTTCCCCAGCAGCACCAGCCCAGCTTTCTCTTTCTGGGCCAAAGCAGTGAGCACTCGGGAAACCTGGAGAGGGCCCAGGCGCTCTGCCTCACTTTCGGACACCTCCACGTGAATGCCTCGGTCAGCACCCATGGCCAGAGCTGTGCGCAGGGTCTCCTGTGGGTAAAGAGATGGACGCAGTCACTGCCACCAGCCCTCCCTGCTCCAGCCCCTCCGCCCCCCACACCAGGCCCAGGGGTCAGAGACACTCACCTGGCACTGCTTGGGGCCACAGCTGACAGCAATCACCTCCTTCAGCAGCTTCTTCTCCTTCAGCCGCACGGCCTCCTCCACCGCAATCTCACAGAAGGGGTTCATGGAGTGTTTCACCCCATCTGTCACCACGCCGGTCTTGTCCGGCTTCACTCGGATCTGGGGGGAGCAGGGGAAGGGCAGTCCAAAGGCCAGGTCAGAAATGCAGCAGCCCCAGCTACGGCCACCTCCCTCTGGCCCCTACTTGGGGGGGGGGAGGAAACCAGCTCCCAAGCCTACTTCTCCTGGAAGCCTCCCAGAACACCCCTTATCCATGAGTCCTCCTTGGCCAACGTCACGGTCCTGTGCAGGGGGGTCCCTCCCCAGGGGATGCCCTCTGCTGCACCCCAACCAGGGGGTTCCCTCCCCGGGTGACCCCCCTCTCCTGAAAGTGCCTTTTCTGGACCTCAGTTTCCTCCCCGATCTCTAAGCAGGCTCCCTTGCAGCCCCGCCCCTTCTCGGTCCCGGGCTAGGGGGTGGGGCGTGCGAGGGGAGGGTCGCAGAATTTCCCCGCTGACCTCAGAGTTATAGCCACTAAAAGGGGTGCAGCACCCCCCTCCTCTTTCAAACCTGGAGACTGAGCCGGGAAGGGAGACATCGATGTTAAAGGTCAGCCGCTCGACCTTTGCCCTCGCTTGGCCATAAGGCCACCCTGCACGTTCGCGCTCCTGCGTCGGCCGGGTTCAGTCCAAGAGAGGGGAGGGGGCGAGGTTAGAGGTCGCGCTCACCTTCACAGCATAGTCTATGACGCGTTTGACTCCCACCAGCGCGCGCAGCTCCGCCATCTTGATGCCGCCTTCGCTTCCCAGCCTGAGGCTGTGGCCACTGGGCAGGTGTGTGCTCGAGAGGTCGAGCGCTCCGCCCTCACAGCTCCAACAATCAGAGACCGGAGCTGTCTGTAGACTCCGCCCCTTGACTCCGTCCTTCACCAATCAGTATCCACTAACTCCTCTGCCTCTCTTCACTCCCCGCCTCCGAAACTGCGCCCACTTTTAGCCAATACTCCTCCCCACACTGCCCGCCGCCGCCCTCCACCAATCAGAAACTAGTCTTGATCTCGTTCCATCACCACCACCACCACCCCCCACCCCCCACCCCCGCCTTAGCAAGCCTCTCTCCTCCAATCAGCCGCCGAATGCCTTGAAAGCTGGGGTAGGGGCGCGCGACCACGGACCAATGAAGGGAGTAGGTGTGAGCTGGGGGTAAGGCTTGGACGCCAATGGCGGGCAAAGGGCACACAGCTGGTAGGGCGGACCTCCTTGTTCTAAACGAGGTCCAAGGGCTGGAGCCCCTCGCGTCTTTCCTCCCAACAGTGCATTCGTTGCGCATGTGCGGGAGGGAGCGCGTCTAGAAGGATGCGCACGGGGGCGGGGCCAAAGGGCGGGTGAGGGTGGGACCTCGGGGAGAGAAGGCGGGGCCACAGCGAGAGGGCGGGGTTCAGTCTTTTCCCTTCCTCCTCCCCCCTTCCATACAGTAAGTCACTCCTTCCCCTCTGGCCACCTCCCACCAGGGATTTTCCCGGAAGGCTTCCAGGAGGAGGGAAATCCAGCAAGACTGGGGGAGGGAAGCCCCTTTATTAGCCTAGGTCCTCGGCCCAGCCGCGCTGGGCTCACAAGCACACGGGGAAGCCGCTGATGGCGTCTGTGCTCTGCAAGATCATGTCCGCGAAGAGGAAGCAGAAACCTAGGGGAGGGCGCTGGGTCACTCAGAGGGGGATGGAGGGTCCCAGAGAGAGGCCTGAGTGACTTATTCAGGGAGAGGGAGACTGGGCGTCCCGGGAAGGGGAGGGGGCTGGGTGATTCAAGGAGACTGAGGGTCCCAGGGAGGGGAAGGGGCTGGATGACTCATTCAGGGAGACGGAGACTGGGGGCCCCGAGGAGGGGAGGGGGCTGAGTGACTAAAGGAGAGAGGGACTGGAGGCCCCAGGGCGGGGAAGGGGTTGGGTGACTCAGAGGGAGGGGTACTGGGGTCCCATGTAGGGCATAATAGGGCTGAGTGACTTCGGAGGAGAGTGCTGGAGTCCCTAGGAAGGGAAGGGAGGGGAGGGGACTACATGTCTTTGGAGAAGGGACCTGAGTTACTGGAGGGTAGGCCTGGGGGTCTCTGGCGGCTGAAGGGGGCGGGGGAGCTTGATGGAACCAGGAGAAGGAACTAGGGGTCCCTGGGATGGGTGGAAGGACGTGAGGATCTCCACCTGGGCCTTACTACCTGCGAGGATGGAGAAGGGCAGGGCTAGCCAGGCGGTGAAGTAGGACCAGGAGAAGAAGCTGTCTACCTTCCACGCGTCCCTCGCAGTGTAGCCCACCATGCCTGCCAGCAGCAGCAGCGCTGGCCCCACCAGACCCCCAGGGTTAGCAGAGGTGGAGAGCCGAGGTATACCCCGACTTCTCGAAAGCTGCGGTCCTGCCTGGCTCTCTAGGTGGTGTTTCACCCAGCACCCCGCTCCGCCCGCACCCGGATTGTTCTCCTCCCCTTCCAGACCCTCGTCTACTTTCCTGGGCCTGGCCTCCTTCTCTGGCTCCGCCTCACCCTTGAGCTGGACCTCCGCCAGCCGCTCTCCCGACTCCTTTTAGTCTAGCGGAGCCCCTGGCCCTCCCCTATTCCCAGGTAATGTCATACCTTAGCCTCTGCTCCAGGCCCACCTTCTGTGTGCCCCTTGTCAGCCCTGGTTGTCTCATAATAATCTGACTCTCTCCCCCTCTAGCCTTACACTTGCTCCTTCTCAAAAGTGCAAAGATGCTTTCCGAGACTAACTCCTGTCCCGACTTCTTCCAGAAAACCTCCCTGGCCACCCTTAGCCTGAGCCCCAATCTCTCTACCCCTCCGCTCCCGGGTCTGGTCCTGGCCTCGCCCCATGCCCGCTTCTGGCTCGGTCCCTCTCACCGCTCAGGAAGAAGACTAGGCAGGCGTTCCGGCCCCGGGGTGGGATAAGGTTCCCGTCCCGGGATGCGTGCAGGACTCGGATGCCCAGCACTGAGGCCACAAGGCCGGAGCCAGCAGCCAACACCACACAGGCCGCTGTCACCGCCAGCATGGCTGGGGAAAGGGGGGGAAGGTGTCAGCAGAAACACCTCCACCTCTTCCCCCCCCCCCGCCACGAGGCTCCAGCGTACCCCCTTGGTGATTAAAGGGGACGGGGGTTGATATGATGTCTGGATGGAGGCTGTGTTAGTCAGGGCCAGTCCCCAGGCAAGGGACCTCTTCCCTAAGAGGCCAGTGTCGGGCCATTGTGGTGATGCAGTGAGTCACAGGCGTCAAAGATTTAGACCTGAAAGGAACCTCAGAGACCAGCCAATGTTACAGTTAAAGAAACTGAGGCCCGGGGCTAGAATGGCAGGACAAGGTGACCCCAGTGCTGTGCTGCCACGAGGAGGGGCGGCACTCACTCTCGCAGGAGGAGTAGGTACAGTTGTTCTTTCGACACATCCGCCACAGTCCGTTGTGGCCATCAGAGAAGCGGCTCCAAAAGTCAGTGGCGATAGCCAGCACTACGAGGATGTTGGCCAAGACGCCCAGCGACAGGCCGGCACTCTGCAGGCTTCTCTTCACCCCCATCCAGGGGCCGCTACAGGCCAGGGGAGTGGGAGGGCTGGGACTCCAGGTATGGAGAGGGAGCCTTCCCACCCACTCTCTTCTTCCAGGGTCACATTGAAACCATTCCGTTTGAGGGGAACTCTTCCCCACTTTTGCCCCTCCCCCTACCGGCGTAGCTCATGCCCAGCACAGCTAGCCTGCTCTCCAGGACGAGTCCCTCCATTTGAGGGGAGCCCCCCACCTGCCTGGCTCACACTCGGATCAGCTAGCCTGTTCTTCAGGAAGAGTCCCTCCATTTGAGGGGAGTCCCCCACCTGCGTGGCTCACACCCAGCTCAGCCGTCCTGCTCCAGCACCTCCTGCCTGGGGTGGGGAGATGAAAGGTTAGTGGGGGACGGGGACTAGGGTCTCTATGAGGAAGGAGTTCCAGAACCCCCTTATACCTCATTAAAGGAACACACACACACACACACACCATTCCTTGAGGAGATGGAACCTGTTCCTCCTAGATCAGCAACAGGATAGATGGAGGTTGGACACAAGGACAAGAGAAGGAGGGGAACAACAGAGGGGGTTCTAGGAGCAGAGACAAGAGGAGAGAGACATGGAATAGGGGGAAATTTGCAAACAGCCTGAGAAATTAGGAAGAGAGAGGGGGAGAATGAGAGCGTGAAGAGGAGAAACAGAAAGGAAATACTGAGAGGAACAAAGAAAGGAGATGGTGTGTCAGGAACACTATGAGCCAGGATGGGTGATGAGGAAGAAAAAAAGGGATTCGGGGAAAACTGGAAGGGTTGTGTTGGCATAGACCAACTCTATTCAGGGAAAACTAGAACATAGGAAGTGCTGGGAAAATGGGAGAAAGGAAGATTAGGAAACTGACTGGAAGCAGACCAGGAGATGGAGAAAAGAGAGAAAAGGCCGAGTGGGAATGGAAGGTGGATACTCGTGGGACCCTGGGTGGGAGTGTTCCCGGGGAGAGTGGGAAAGGATGTGTGGTTGGGAGGAGTGTTACTGGGAAAGAGTGAGAGATCACAGGGGAAAGAAGACCAAGAAATGAAGGGTTCAGAAAGCCAAGCAGAGTAGGGACTCAGGTTTAGTGTTGGGAGGAATGAGACACAAATCAATCCAAGAATCAACTTTTGATTTATTCGGTGAATCTAGGGCTGATTTCTCAAGCTGAGAGGCTCTCATAGTTTGGACGGGGAGCCCCCCGGTACACCACAAGGCTCAGGACTCCTGTTGCAGTAGAAAGAGGGAGGCTTCAGAGGTGACTCATTTTGATCTCCTCCCCAGCAGCCCCCAAGCCTCACCATGTACCCCTCCCTCCCCCAGCCCACTCATGCCATGTTCTCCATCCTCCTGATCTGGAGCTTCTCTCTAGAGACCCAAGAGGTAATGGCCACTTTGGCCAGTCTCTCTCTTCCTGGGATGGCAGGCCTCTAGTCCTCCACATGTTCCCCATATCTCACTTCCCCCACTCACCAGTGAAAAGGAAGAGGAAGACAGAAATCCAGCCCATGTAGAAGGACCAGGAAAAGGTGATCTGAATCTGAGGATGATCAGACTCCTTCCATCTCTCTCCAGTGTAGACAGCCATTCCCACGGTGCTACAGAGAACTGTGAGTGGGAGCTGTGAGGCCCTTCTCTCCTCCCCAAGCTGACACTTCTCCCTCCTAGGGTTCTCTCCCTCCCCTGCCATGGGGCTCACCTGCAGCAAAGGCTGTGATACAAAAAGTCAAAGAGGCGAAGCTGGAGTCGCAGAGAGTTGGAGTGATGACGAGGATCAGACAGGAGACAGACAGCAGACCTGCCACTGCTGCCAGAATTGTGAAGACTCGGGTGGCCTGGATGAAATCTGCAAAATGGGTACTAGCAGCTCAGCCCAAACTGGATGTTCCAAGGTCAACAAATACCAGGGGCTGCCTTCTTACCTTTCACAGAATCCCCATCTGGATGCCAGAGGCCAGAGTGAGCCTGGTAGTTAGGGCTTACAGAGGCAATCCAGTTATCAGTACTCAATGCGACCAGCAAGAGGGCCAGACCAAGGCTCCCAGAGAACAGGGCAAGCACCCAGAAGGGACGCATCCTTGACCCGGGTCCTCAGGAACTGGGAGTGCCTTATTCTCAGAAGTGGGCAGTAACAGGAAGGCCAGACACCTAGGGCCTTAGGCAGTGGAAGCCAGAGAAGAACAGGGAGCTTGGATCTTGTAGGTGAGGTAGGAAGAATTTGGGGGGCAGCCTGAATTCCTGGGTGATGGGGGTGCCAGTAGCTAGGGCCTGAGAAACTACAGAGGACTGGAGGCCAAATGCTTGGGTTTCAGGAGGCTGGGAGGAGACTGACATCTGGCCAAGACTGCAAAAGGTTGGGGGCTCCAAGTGTGGGTCCCGGAAAGGGAAGCGGTGGGGGATTTCACACCAGATCAATGACGCAGGTCATCTTTATACTTCTCTCCTCAAACCCTGAATGTCACTGTCCTCTCCCTGGGTCTAATGGGGGCTGGGTGTGGGGAAAGGCAGGTAAAGCTGACATCCCACCAGGTAGTGAGGATGGGGTATTAGGGGAGAGGCCTCTCCCTCCTATTGCCTGGAAGAGGAGGTATCCTGGAGATGGTATGAGAAGGTCACACACACACACACACACACACATACACACACACACACACACACACACACCCCAGTGGCATTCACCAGGATGTGGGTAGGCGGGGATGTGGCTAGTAACAGCAGAGGCTTGGTAAAGCTGACTCACTAAGCCCCTTTTGGTTCTGTCCTGGGGAAGGGATGGTGTGACTAGATGCCTAGATCCCTGAAGTGAATAGAGGCTCAAGGCAGACACTTGGGTCCCCAAAAGGGTTTGGCACTGGGAAATCTAAGGCAATGTGGGACAGATACACAGTGGAGAACTAAGGAGAATTTGGGAACTAGGACTCCTAGGGTCAAAGGTACTATAGGATAGACACTTGGGCCCCAAGGGGCTTCAGAGCCTGAGATGCCCAAGATTTCATGGGCTTTGGGACTTGAAATGTCTAGGATGCCAACCAAAGGTTCCATTTATTTCCCAAAAATGCTGCTGGTCAGACTGTTCGTTTGTTTGTTTGTTTACTTGGTTATTGACTGTTTTTGTTTATACAAATGATTTCTTAGCTGGAAAACCAAGATGGCTTAGAGACTGCTTCAGGACACTTCTCTCTCCTTCCTCCCCCACTATACACAGAGAGTAGAGCCCAGGGGATTCTTGGGAAGAGTGACAACAAAGAAGAAGGGGTCCTAGAAGTAAAGATATTAGAATGAAGAAAGGGATCCCCAGAGGCAAACTCAGAGGCAGGACCTGAGAAGCTACACACACACACAGCTGCAAGACACACACACACACACACACACACACACATACACACAGCTGCAAGAAGGTCCAGCCCAAGAAGGGGCAGGGGCTGCCTTCAGCTGGAGGTTGACATGGCTTCTTGGATTGAGTTGACCATATGGTTGCTTCTTGGCTTCGCCCTTTTCTTGTACCTCCTCACCAGTATCAGAGAGCCTTTGAGAGGGGAGGCTTCTTAGTTCCCATTCCCGTCCCCTTCTCCAAAGCCACCTCCACCCCCACCCCATCGTCATTCCCATGCCCATCTCCATCCTCACCCATTTTCCCTTTCCAATCCTATCCCCATCTCCTGCCCATTTCCACTTCCATCCTCATTCCCATGCCCATCACCATTCCCATCCTTATCTTGTTCTCCCTTTTCAACACTATCCCTATCCCCAGCCCTTATGAGCCCCTATGACCACCTCACCACTCAGGAGGTACAGAGTGCAAGTGCCCCAGCCTAGGTAGAAGACCCATTCGAAGATAAAGTGATTGATTCTACGGAGAGAAGTTAAGTGTATGCTGACCATGAAGATGCTCTGGCCAACAAGTCCCAGGAAGGCTGCAGGAAGAATTAGATGGTTTCATCACCCCAGAACAGCGAATGGCCAGCCTCCCATCACCTCTCAATCAAGCCCTATAGGGACACTGGAGTCTAGGTGTCTTACCAGTGACAAAGCTACACAAGGCAGAGAAAAGGTAGAAGAATGTCCTATCGTTCACTACATTTATCAGTATCAGGAAGATGTCCACAAAAGCCAGGAAGCCTGTCACGATGGCTATGCCCATCAGCACCTGGACTACCTTAATTGAGACTGGAGAAAGGCAGTGATAGTGATGGCTAATCACACACACACACTCTCTCTCTCACACACACACATACATGTGCCAGGGTAAGTCCCCTGTACCCACATACCCTCCCACAGGAAGAAACCTTCTTAGACTAATGGACACCAAGTTGCTTAAATCAGGTTCAGTAGACTTGGGGATCCCCCTTTCCCCTATCCTCTACCTTTATTCGCACATCCATCTTCACTCTCTACCTTCTATCTCTATTCTCCATATTTATGCCTATCCCCATCCATATTCACTACCTCCTTCCATATCCTCATTCCCACTTTCTGCCCTCCATTCTCCTCCCTATCCCCATGTACCTGACTTCAGAATATCCTCACATATTTTATCCCCACAGGGCTTCCACAGGCCCATGTGGAGATCGGTATGAGACACTTGAATCTTCAGCCAGTAGGGCAAGGACACAGTGAGAAGGAGAAGCATAAAGCAAAGGGTGTTTAGGGCCACTTTGAAGGGCACCAAGCCCTCAGTGTGGTTGAATGAATTCCAGTCCTGCTTCTTCATTTTTTCACACTGAGAGGCTTTGGTACAAGGAAGGCAAAGCCTAGCCCAGGGTGATTCTGGGAGCCTGGACTATCTCAGTCTGGCCTTGTCTTGCTTTGCTTCCTCTCTTTATCCAGTCCCTAATGTTTGGCTCCAGTTTCTCTTAATTTCTGCCTGTCCCTCTGCTTTGCTTCAGATGTCTCACTGTCCTCCATAGTTATTTCCCATCTCTTCAGCTCTTGATCGCTTCTTATCCCATCAGGGCCTTCCTAATCTCTTCAGTTCATTCTTGGTTTCCTCAAGTCCCTCCTAGTCCCCAAAGATTTTCCCCTGGGTACAACAGTTGGGCTTCCCCCCAGGCTTATCTGATCTTCCTCACTCACTCAGGGGCCCTAACTGTCATAGAACCTTCCAAGACCCCCAAGACTGACATCATCACCCACCCCAGTTCATGGCAGAGGAGGAGGGATGAAGTGAAGCTTGGAATTAGGAATGGAGATAAAGATAGAGAATAAGTATAGATTTGGGGATGGGGTGAGTTGGAGGTGGCTTGGGGAGGGTGGTGGAATTGAAGGTAGGCATGGGGGAAGGATGTGAGGATGGGTTTAGATTTGGGGCTAAAATAAGTGGGTTTAGGGATGGAGTTGAGATGGACATTAGTATTCTTAGTGGGGTGGAGAGAGGGATGGTGGAGGAGAGGGACAGATAAGGAGTGGGGTTAGAGATGGGGATTACAGGGACCATCATGGGATCAAGTTGGTCACTGAGATGATGGTGGAACACTGGGTTGGGGAAGAAACCCGGGCTTTCTTTAATGATAACTTCATCTAGGAAATTCACATCGATCTCTTTTCATCCTTCTGTCTCAGTTGATCTTCCTTGCTCTCTGGATTTCTGTTTCTGGCTTCACCACACTCAATATCCAGGTTTCTCTCTACACCCTCATTTTCTTCAAGGACCTCAAGAGGGTGGAGACAAATCTCACAAAGAGGCAAATCTTACTTTACTGGGGGAAGGGAAGATTTGATGTGGGAAAGGAGGAAGTTTAGACACCTCCACCAGCATCAGGACTAGGGAAGTGCTCCTAAAGGTCTATCCAAGAGGAGAATTATGGCCATGGGGGGGGGGGGTAATGGAGGTAGGTTTCTTTGAGATCTTGGCAGCAAAACTTTAGATGTCTGTGGGTCTTGAAGTAGAACTCTGAGGATTGGCATGGTCTTGACTTGGGGGATTCGTAAAGAATGATTGAATTCTAGAGCCCAAGGGATATGAGGAGGTTTTAGGGTTTGGGGAGACCCAAGGCTGCTCAGAGATGAAGGATCTGTTAGACATCAGGGAAAAGGAAGTTTTAAAGTCCACAGGCTTTGGGGCACTCTCAGAAGGCCTTGGAGATACTGAAGCTCTAGTGGGCTTTGGGATCCAGAAGACGTAAAGAGCTTTTCGGGATGTAGATTTTTTGATCTTCGAGGGCTCAGGTTGCTTAGTAGCTTTGGCATCTGAAGAAATGATCTGTGAGACTACTGACTGCTTCTCCAAGGACTGTATCAGAGATGTGGAGAGATGAAGATGATGATGGAAGAGGAAGGACCCTGGGGAAAGGAGAGGCACCAGCTGTACTCCCCAGGAGTGGGAGGCCAGCTCATTTCCTTTATTTTCTTGCCTTGGCCTCCATGCTCCACCCCAACATCTATCCCACTCATTATGACCACTCCATATCCCTTCTCAATCTCTTCTCCTCCCACATCACCATTGCCTATCTGGTTCCTTCACCTCAGTCTATACTCCCAATACTCTTGCTTCAACAAGCCCCTTCCCAATTTTCTGTCTCCCATCCACCCTCCATGAAATAATAATAGTATTGACATAGTGCTTTAAGGTTGGCAAAGCAATTTACAAAGATCTCATCTGATCCTCACAACCCTGGCAGGGAGGTGCTATTACTATCTCCATTTCACAGATGGGGAAACAGACTTAGAGAGGCAGTGACTTGTCCCACGATCACACAGCTAGTAAGTGCCTGCAGTGGAATTTGAACTTGGGTCTTCCTAGCATTCACTCTACTGCATCACCTAGCTGCCCTGCTGTGGTCCACAGCTATCCGCCTCTCCCCTCTTCTCTACTTCCGCCCTCTCTACTAATGCTTTCTCTTCTTACCCTTCCACAGCTCCTCTCCACCCACCTTATATCCCATCTAGATACTCTTCCCTATCCCCAAGCAACAGCCTTGACCATGTTCTTCACAGATCTTCTCACCTCTCCTCCTTTCTCCATCCCTTCCCACTCCTCTAATTTCTCCTCAATCATCTCCCTTCCGTTCTCCACATCATCCCTTCCTCCCCCACCTGCCTCTCCCCATTTGCCATACAGCCCTTTCCTCGATGTCCCTTTCTTTTCCCCTCCATCTCTTTCTCCCTCTCTGCTCTCTCCCTGGAGTACCTTTCCTGCCTGCTGTAATCCATTTCTCCATCCTGTCTCTCTCCCTCAACATCTTCGAATTCCCTCTGTCTCCTCCCTCTCATCTAGCCTTCTGCTCCTACTCTCTTTCCTCTCTTCTCCTGCCCCC
>CM053622.1:784972224-785009805 GCA_028646595.1 Phalanger gymnotis
CACTGACCTGGAGAATAGGTCCAAGGGAGATAATTTAAAAATTATTGGACTACCTGAAAGCCATGATCAAAAAAAGAACCTAGATATCATCTTTCAAGAAATTATCAAAGAGAACTGCCCTGATATTCTAGAGCCATAGGGTAAAATAGAAATTGAAAGAATCAACTGATCACCTCCTCAAAAAGATCCCAAAAAGAAAACTCCTAGGAATATTGTCACCAAATTCCAGAGCTCCCAGATCAAGGAGAAAATACTGCAAGCAGCAAGAAAGAAATAATTTGAGTATTGTGGAAACACACTCAAGGTAACACAAGATCTAGCAGCTTCTACATTAAGGGATCGAAGGGCTTGGAATATAATATTCTTGAGGTCAATGGAGCTAGGATTAAAATCAAGAATCGCCTCCCCAGCAAAACTGAGTATCATGCTCCAAGGCAAAATATGGACTTTCAATAAAATAGAGGATTTTCAAGCTTGCTCAGTGAAAAGACCAGAGCTGAATAGAAAATTTGACTTTCAAACACAAGAATCAAGAGAAGCATGAAAAGATAAGCAAGAAAGAGAAATCATAAGGGACTTACTAAAGTTGAACTGTTCTGTTTACATTCCTACATGGAAAGATGATGTATGTAACTCATAAGACCTCAGTATTAGGGTAGCTGAAGGGAATATACATGTATATATAAACAGAGGGCACAGGGTGAGTTGAATATGAAAGGATGATATCTAAAAAAAATCAAATTAAGGGATGAGAGAGGAATATATTGAGGAGGGAGAAAGGGAGAGACAGAATGGGGTAAATTATCTCACATAAAACTGGCAAGAAAAAGCGGTTCTTTGGAAGGGAAGAATGGATAGGTGAGGGGGAATGAGTGAATCTTGCTCTCATCGGATTCGACTTGAGGAGGAAATAACATATACATTCAATTGGGTATCTTACCCCACAGGAAAGAAGGAGGATGGGGATTTAAAAAGGGGGGATGATAGAAGGGAGGGCAGATAGGGGAAGGAGGTAATCAAAAACAAACACTTTCGAAAAGGGATAGGGTCAAGGGAGAAAATCGAATAAAAGGGGACAGGATAGAAGGGAGCAAAATATAGTCAGTCTTTCATAACATGAGTATTCTGGAAGGGTTTTGCATAATGATACATGTGTTACCTATGTTGAATTGCTTACCCTCTTTGGGAGGGTGGGTAGGGAGGGAAGAAGGGAGAGAATTTGGAACTCAAAGTTTTAAAAGCAGATGTCCAAAATAAAGTTGTTTTTGCATGCAACTGGGAAATATGATATACAGGCAATGGGGCATAGAAATCTATGTTGCTCTACAAGAAAGTAAGGGAAAAGGGGATGGGGGGAGTGGGGTGACAGAAGGAAGGACTGACTGGGGAATGGTGCAATCAGAACATATGCCATCTTGGAGTGGGGGGAAGGGTAGAAATGGGGAGAAAATTTGTAATTCAAAATCTTTTCGAAATCAATGCTGAAAACTAAAAATGTTAAATAAAAAAAAAGAAATGCTAGCAATAAGAAAAGAACAAGAAATTGAAGGAATGAGAACAGCCAATGAAGTAACACAACTAATTGTTTTTGCAGATGATATGATATACTTTGAAAATCCTAGAGATTTAACTAAAAAGTTAATTGAAACAATAATTTATCAAAGTAGCAGAATATAAAATAAACCCATATAAATCGTCAGCATTTCTATATATCATCAACAAAACCCTGCAAGAAGAGATAGTAAGAGATATTCCATTTAAAATAACCATAGACATCATAAAATACTTGGGAGTATGCCTGCCAAGATAAACCCTGGAACTACATGAATATACTTATAAAATACTTTTCATACAAATAAAGCCAGATTTAAATAATTGGAGAAATATTGTTTGTGGGGGAGCAGGCCAATAAAATAAAAATGACAATTCTACCTAAACTAATCTACTTATTCAATGCTGCCCCAATTAAATTACTCCCTCCCCCTCAAAAATTATTTCATTGAGCTAGAAAAAATAAGGAAATTCATTTGGAAGAACAAACGGTCGAGAATATCAAAGGAATTAATGAAAAAAAAAATATGTAAACGACGGAAGTTTAGCAGTACCAGATCTTAAATTATAAAGCTGTAATTATCAAAACTATCTGGTACTGGCTAAGAAATAGGAAAGTGGATAAGTGGAACAGGAGACAATACACAGTAGTAAATGATTTGTGTTTAACAAATGTAAAGATTTAAGTTCCTGGGATAAAAATTCACTATTTTGTAAAACTTGTTGGGAAAACTGAAAAGCAGTCTGGCAGAAATTGAGCATAGACCAACATCTTACATTGTTTACTAAGGTCTAAGATAAGGTCAAAATGGATAGATAACCTAGATAAAAGGGAAGATATCATAAGAAAATTAGAAGAACATGGAAAATAATACCTATCAGACTTATGGATAGGAGAAAAAATTATGAATAAATAACAGCATTATGAAATGTAAAATGAATAAATTCATTATACGAAAAAAAAAGGATTTCCACAAATAAAACCAATGTAACCAAGATTAGAAGGATAGCAAAAAATTGGGCAGGGGGAGGGGGAAATTTATAGTTTCTTGGATAAAGGTTTCATATCTCAAATATATAGAGAACTTTGCCAAATTTATAAGAATATAAGTCATTGCCCAATTGATAAATGGCCAAAGGATATGAATAAGCAGTTTTTCAATGAAGAAACCAAACCATACCTAATCATATGAAGAAATGCTCTAAATCATTACTGATTAGAGAAATGCAAACTAAAACAACTTTGAGATATCTCACAACTACCAGATTGGCTAAAATGGTAGAAGGGGGAAATGAAAATTTTGGAGATGTGGAAAAATTAGGACACTAATTCACTCTTGATGGAACTGTGAACTGATGCAACCATTTTGGAGAACAAGCTGGAATTATGCCCAAAGAGTTATAAAACTGTATATTCTTTGACCAACAATACCGTTTTAGCTCTCTTTCCCAAGGTGATTGGGGGAAAAGGAAAAGAACCTATATGTTCTAAAATATAGTAGTTCTCTCTGTGGTGGCAAAGAACTGGAAATTGAAGGATGCCCATTAATTTGGCAATGGCTAAATAAGTTGTGGTATATGATGGTGATGGAATACTACTGTGCTATAGGAAATGATGACCAGATTGGTTTTAGGAAAACATGGAAAGACTTGCATGAAATAATGAAGGGTGAAATGAGCAGAACCAAGAGAACATTGTATACAGTAACAGCAATATTGTTTGAGGAACATCTATGAATGACTAAGTTATTCTGAGTATTTTAATACTCGAATTAACTACAAAGGGCCTATGAAGGAAGATATTCTCCACCTCCAAAGAAAGAAGTGCTAAATAGGTGCATGAATAGTGTGGTTTCTAATGGGTCCCCTGAACAAGTTTTATACACAAAAAATCTTTCCCTAATGAATATTGATACAAAAGTTTTAAATAAAATACTAGCCAGAAGATTACAGCAATATATCATAAGAATCATTTACTATGACCAGATAGGATTTATACCAGGAATGCAAGGTTGGTTCAATATTAGGAAAACTAACAGCATAATTGATTTTATCAATAACGAAACCAACAGAAATAATATTATTATCTCAATAAGTGCATAAAAAGCTTTTGACGAAAATACGACACCCATTCCTATTAAAAAAAAAAACACTAGAGAGCATAGGAATAAATGGAGCTTCCTTAAAATTATAAGTAGCATCTATCTAAAACCATCAGCAGCTTAGATATAATGGGGGTAAGCTAGAAGCCTTTCCAATAAGATCAGAGGTGAAACAAGGATGCCCATTATCACCCCTATTATTTAATATTGTACTAGAAATGTAGCTATAAGCAATAAGAGAAAGAAATTGAAGGAATTAGAATGCACAATGAGAAAATAAACCTATCACTCTTTGCAGATGATATGATGGTATACTTAGAGAATCCTAGAGAATCAAAAATGTTTCAAGGTATAAAATAAATCCACATAAATTATCAGCATTTCTCTATACTACCAATGAAATCCATCAGCAAGAAATAGAAAAAAAATCCATTTAAAACAAAAATATGCAATATAAAATACTTGGGAGTCTATCTGCTAAGACAAACCCAGGGAATATGTAAACACCACTGCAAAACACTTTTCACATAAATAGATCTAAACAACTGGGAAAATATTAATGGCTTATGGGTAGGCTGAGCCAATATAATAAAAATGACAATTCTACCCAAATTAATTTACTTATTCAGTGCCATGCCAATCAAACTACCAAAATTACTTCATAGAGCTAGAAAAAATAATAACAAAATTCATCTGGAAGAACAAAAAGTGAAGAATATCCAGGGAATTAATTTTAAAAATATGAAGGAACGTGGCCTAGCTATACCAGATCTCAAATTGTGTCATAAAGCAGTAATCATCAAAACAATCTAGTATAGGAAACAGAGTGGTGGATCAGTGGAATAGATTAGGTACAGAATACACAGTATTCAATGACCACAGTAATCTAGTATTTGATAAACAGAAAAATCCAAGCTTTGGGGACAAAAACTCACTATTTGACAAAAAAAGAGTAAAGTAGTAAAAAACTGTAGTTGGACAGAAACTAGGTGTAGACCAACATGCCACACCCTGTACCAAGATAAAGTCAAAATTGGTACATGACTCAGACATAAAGAGTGATAATATGGGCAAATAAGAGGAGCATGGAATAGTTTACTTGCCAGATCTATGGGTAAGGGAAGAATTTATGACTAAACAAGAGACAGAGAGCATTACAAGATGTAAAATGGGTAACTTATAATATTAAATTAAAAAGGGGTTTTGCACAAACAAAACCAATACAGCCAAGATTAGAAGGAAAGCAGAAATCTTGCAGGGGAAATTTTTATAGCAAGTGTCTCTGATAAAGGCCTCATTTCTGAAATACAAAGAGAACAGAGTCAAATGTATGAGAATACAAGTCATTTCCCAGTTGATAAATGGTTAAAAGATATGAACAGGTAGTTCTCAGAGGAAGAAATCAAAGCTGTCTATAATCATTAAAAATTCTCAAAATCACTAATAATTAGAGAAATATAAATTAAAATAATGCTGAGTATCTCACACCTATCAGATTGGCTAACGTGACAGAAAAGGAAACTGATAAATGTTGGAGGGATATGACAAAATTGGGACACTAATACACTGTTAGTGGAGTTGTGAACTTATCCAACTATTCTGGAGAGTTGGAAGTAGGCCCCAAAACTATAAAACTATGTATACTCTTTGACTAAGCAATACCACTACTAGGTCTGTATCCCAAAGACATTTTTTAAAAAGAGAAAATGACCAATTTATAGACAAAAATATTTATAGTAACTTTCTTACAGTGGCAAAGAATTGGAAATTGAAGGGATACCCATCAACTGGGGAATGGCTTAATGACTTTTGGTGTATGAATATAATGGAATACTATTTTTTAGTAAGAAAGGATGAGCAGGAATGCAATACTATTGTGCTATAAGATGAGCATATATGTTATATATAATATATATTCATACATGCATATGGAATGCTTTCAGAAAAAACTGGAAAGACTTACACAAATTGATATAAAATGAAGTGAGCTGAACCAGGAGAACATTGTATACAGTAACAGCAACATTATGTGATGATCAACTATGATTGACTTAGCTCTTCTCAACAAAACAATGTTCCAAGACAATCCCAACAGACTCATGATGAAAAATGACATATACATCCAGAGAAAGAACTAATGGAGTCTGAATGCAGATCAAAGCATACTATTTTTCACCTTTTTTCATTTTTTGGTCTGTGTTTTCTTTCACAAACATGACCAATATGGATATATCTTTTGCATAATTGCACATGTATAACTTACATTAAATTGTTTCTCATCTCAGGGAGGAAGGGAGGGAGAGAATTTGGAACTCAAAGTTATAAAAACTTTAAAAATGTTTTACATGCAATTGGGAAAAATAAAATATTATCTAAAAATAAAATAATAGAAAGAGCACTTAGTTTGGGGGCTGAAGTTCTGGGTTCAGATTCTAGCTTTGCTACTTGTTACCTTTGTGACTATAGGCATGCTACTTGATGGTACTAGATAATCTCTTAATTCATTTCTAGCTCAAAATCCTATGTTCCTCTGCTCAGAAGACTTCAGTGGCTTCCACTCACTTCTAGGATAAAATATTAACTGTTCAGCCCCGTCTTTAAGATGGTTTACAATCAAGCTCCCCCTTGTCTTATTTCATACCCTTCTCCTTCACACACTCCAAGCTCATCTTAACTGGACTCATAATTGTTCCTTGATATTTTCTTGTGCTTGCTGCATCCATATAGTCCATCTCCTACAACAAAAATGTCTTCCCCCCCATCTGCAAGGTCCAGGCCTATAGTCACTCTGTAACCCCAACCCCCTTTCTCCCCATCTCCCTTCAACCAGAAGTGTCCTTTCCTTCCTCAAATTTCCCCCAGAGAACTTAGTTTTAATATTTCCTTTGATCTTATT
Source organism: Phalanger gymnotis (assembly GCA_028646595.1). Classification (NCBI taxonomy): domain Eukaryota; kingdom Metazoa; phylum Chordata; class Mammalia; order Diprotodontia; family Phalangeridae; genus Phalanger; species Phalanger gymnotis. Next base: position 784,978,774 of record CM053622.1, read on the forward strand.
ACTTTGGCCACCAGGATTAAGCACTGGATAGAGCATTGGACCTAGAGTGGGAAAGAGCTAAGTTCAAATTTGACCCAACACTCATTGGCTGTGTGACTTTGGGCTGACAAGTTACTTGACCTCTTTCAGCCTCAGTTTTCCCAACTATAAAATGGGGGATCATAATAGCACTCCCCTTCAAGGTTGTGAGGATCAAAATTATATCTGGAAAGCAATAAGCACAGTGCCTGGCACATAGTAGGTACTTAATAAATGCTTGCTTCCCTCTTTTGTCTTTCTTTATGTGGACTTAAATCTGGTGATGACAAGGAGCCTCGAAAGGCTCTAGTGACAGAGTGAAAGCTCTCAGCTAGTGATTAGAGTGGGGGGGTCTTGGAGACAGGAAGACTTGAGTTGGAAACTTGCCTCAACATTCCTCATAAAGCATCAACCCACCTCACCAATCACCTTTAGTTTTTCCCAGTACAATTAACCTTCATCTCATCCTCTAACCCCTAGCTTATCCTCATCAACCCACCAGGCCACCTCTCTGGGCAAAGAAGTGGACATGAGGTGGAGTTGATGACTAAGAGAGGGAGGTCCCAGAGGCATCAGGTCCTGAGGAGGTAAGTGCTAAAGGGTGATGAGAAGTCATGAATCAGGGGCCATTTGGGTAAATTATTAGCAAGAAGTTATTGGACAGGCATTAGGCAATCAGAAGTCAGATATGAAAGGCAAAGGGTCAGTTTGGAAGGGCAGGGATTAGCACCTATTCCATGCCACCTGTGACAGGTTGGGAGTCACCCATCATAGCTGAGATGTTGAAAGTTGAAAGACATATGTCACCAGTTAGAGTGCAAGACTAGAAATCACTTACATGTGAAGGGGAAGGGAGGGGAAGGAGTCCTAGACTGAAGGTGACAGCTTCAGAGGCAGTAGGAGAAGGCGACCATGGAGGTCTAGAAGGCCTTACCGATGTTCTTGATGATCTTACACTGTTTCCTCACACATATGATCCACGGGCTGGCAAACACCAAGGACTCGTGTTCGTGCTGGTAAAAGAGAGCCCAGTACGGGACAAAGCACATTATGGCCAGGAGGGCCATGCTCTTGAGGAAGAGGATACCAGGGATGCTGGGGAGCAAATTGAGACTCATCTTGGATGGCCTGGCTCAGCACCACCTTGATGATAGTCATGACCCCATACCTCCCCAGATACCTCTCTCAACTGCCATGGAACTCTGTTCCCCAGCCCCCACCCTTTCAGCGATCTGAGCATCTCAGTTCCTCAGTCCAGCCCATTCCCATTCAGAGGCACAGAGATCTTGATCTTCAGCCCCTCTCTCAGAGCCCCAGGCATCCTGAAGCCCATGCCTGTCCTGTGGGGTATGCAGGTTTTCTGATTCCCAGTCACTAGCTCCCTTAGGGATTGGGGCAGCTTCATCTTCTCAGCCTCACTCCCTCAGTGACGCCAATAATCACTGGTACAAATATTGACTCAGAGACCACAGGCGGGTTTCACAGTAGTTTTATTAGAGGTCAGAACAATCCTTTCCATTCTTCCCTCCCCCCTGCCTCAATCTAGCTCCCAGACATTCAGACTCCTGTCCCAAAATTCTTTGGGAGCCCAGATATCCAGCTCCTGTGGCTGGTCCATGTGGGGCTCAGATGTCTGAGCCCCAGCTCTCATCCCTCCCCTAGATCCAGGTATCCTGACTCTGCTAGACCCAGCTCTACCCCCCTCAGAGACTCAAGCATCCAGACCACCCTATCCCCACCCTCTCAGGGACCCAGACTTCCTGTTCCTTCAGCCTTCATTGATCCAGGTCCCAGTGTGAATGGGAGGGTGGGGAGCATATTGTTGGGGTCAGGGACAGGGAGTATCCAGGGCTCCATGGAGGATGCCAGGACTCAGCGAGGCCCAGACAGGCGGCGACATTCATGCATTCGGTAGGCACACATGTAAAATATTCCTACAAAGACAGAGGGTCTGAGGGAAGCCAGGCCAAGGATCCAGGCCCTCCTCATCCCCACCAATTCACCACAGTCTTTCCCACAAACCCTGACTGATAGCTCCCCTCTCAGCCTGGTCCACCATTACCTGCAAAGAAGGTCATGAGCAGAGACACCCAACCCAGAATGTAGGACCAGGAGAAACGCCAGTCACCAAAGCGCCGGCCCAGAAAGCTGACGGTGACTCCAGTGTAGATGGCCATGGCAAGAAGGACGAAGAGAGCTGGGACATAGACAGAGGCCCAAGGGAAGGATGGAGGTGGGGATGGGGGGCAAATAGGAAGTGCGAGGGTAGAAATTGGGGTGTGGAAGGATGAGGGTAAATATGGCAGTAGGTACTGGGGTAGATTTGGGGGTGCAATTGGGTGTAAAGATGGGATAGGGTAGAAATTGAAGATAGAGGATGGAGATGGGACTAGGGATGGGAATAAAAGATGAGGACATGGACCTGGGGTCACTGGCTCTGTATCCATGGAGCTAGTGTTGGTGATAGAGAATAGGATTAAAAATGGGGACAACAATGGGATTGGCAATGGGTTTGTGGGTAGTGATAAAGGATGAGGAGATGGGGCTAGGATCTCTGATTCTAGATCCAGGGATGACCTGGGGTGAGAGCCGAGGATGGGGATGGCACATGAATAAGGACTTACATAGGGTCATTATTGTTCTTAGGGTTCTCACTGATTTGAGTGGGTCCAGGCCCAGTTGGGGGACGACCTGAGTCCAGGCAAAAGCCAGGCGGGAGAGGGGAGGAGGGAGGAGGTTGGTCACTTACTGGAAATAAAGAACATGATGCCTGCTGAGAAGGGCCGTGTGAGGCGGTGGAAGGTGGGCAGCTGGGCAAAGGCCAGGATCCCAATGACGATACCCGCAAAGCAGCAGAGGGCAGCCAGGATCATGAAGGCCCGAGTCGCATTCCAATATGCTATTGAAGGGTTAACGACAGCTCACTTCTTCCATTCTCAGGCTCCAGTCATGGCATGTTGGGGTCTTGCTGGGGTGGAGTATCCAGATACCCTACTCCCCCACAACTCTATCTCCCACTTTTTGTCTTGCTATATTCACCATGTCCCAACACATCCTATTGGGCCATTAAGTCACTGACTCCTTACTGCCACAGCCCATTCATGACTTCTCTTAGCCCTCATACTGTTTCTCCTTCCCCTAGCATGGTCTCTCCACCCTCCATTCCCAACTCAAAAAGAAACCTTAACTCACTGTCATCAGCAATCTGCTGCCATTCCCACCAGTCTCCTCAAACTGCCTTTTACATCATTACCAATGACCTTCTCATTACTAAATCCAGTGGCTTTTCCTGAACCCTCAGCCTCTGGACCACTTGACAGGGCCTCTGTCCTCTCTCTTCTTTCTCCACACATTTGTCAAAGTAATCCTCTTGATCTTCCCTCCTCCACTCATAATCCTCAAGTGGTTCCCTATTACCTGCAGGGTAAAACACTGACTACGCAGCCCAGTGTTTAATTGACAATAAAAAGTTAAAATCCTATGGAGTCTGAAGGTTCACAAAGTACTCTCCATACACAATGCCATTTAGTTTTTCCATCAGCAGCAACAGGCATAGGAATGGACCTCAGAAGCCTTCAGGCACAACCCTCTCATTTTACAGATGAGGAAACTAAGGACTTAAAGAGGTGATGTGAATTGCTTGAGGTCTTACGGCACTAAATGGCAGGTCTGGAGTTCAAACCCAAGTCCTTTCGACTCTAGATTCTGTGTTCTTTCCACAAAGCCCCAAGTATTACAGAGAGATTATGTGATTTGTCTAGGGTCAGTCATACAGCTGCTCTGTGGCTGAGCCATGATAGGAACCCAGGTCCAGCTGCTTCTTTACAGAGCCAGCCTGGAGGGCTGCCCTCTTCTGCCTTTTCCCCCAATGCCCCTCCCACATTTCTGGCTCCATTGGGTGGGGAGAGCTTTCTCAGCTTCCTCCAGATCATTGCAAACCCATTGGTCATCCCCCAAGCCCTTGTTTGTGCCTTGTAGAATCCTTCTCTTCCTTCCAAGCTCGGCATAGGCACAGCCTATGGGGAAACCCTTCCCGATCTTCCAGGATCAAAGTGTTCCCTCCCTCTTCCAGTTTTCCCGGAGAACGTGGCTCCTTCTGGCCAACCTTTTGGTGATGAGCTTCTCAATACTCCACAAGGTTACTGCTGGACTTGGGCTCGAGGCTTCCCCAGCTTGGCAGGATTGGTCAGATTTATTTTGATCCCCTTTCATAGTCTCTGAAAAACTAAGGTCTCAAATGACTTTTAATCTCTGTTCTCATTCCTGGCTCTGACACTAACTGAATGTATGGCCCTTGTGAAGTCATATTTTTCTCAACATTTTGGATTAAAGGCAAAGATGGTGTGTTCAATTTTCAGGAAAGGGATGACCATCACACAGTATGACAGAGGCAGCATCCAAAAAGATATTGACCAGCTAGATCAATGTGGCTGAATCTCCTCAAATGAAATGAACAAAGGATAAATGTAAAGTTTTACACTTGGGTCTTCACCAGTGGAAGATAGAAGAGGTTTGACTGAGTGAAAGTTTGTTTGAGAAGGATTCAGGTTATTGGGGTTTTTTTGTTTGTTTGTTTTTGTTCTTACTGGTCAGGGGAAACTTGCTGAAATTGAAAGCTATCCCAAAGTGAAATGGGATGCCTTGGGAAGTAGTGGGTCCCCTGACCCCCAGAGGTAGTCAAGAAGAAACCAGAGGACCCCTTATTGGGTATGTTCTAGAGAGAGATTCTTTTTTGTGCACTGGTTGAAAAAGAAAGTCCAAGAACTCTCCTCCAGTTCTGAGATTCCGTGATCCTGAGAGGTCCCATCCCCTTCCCAAGCTTCTATTTCTTCTGTAAAGTGACAATAATAATAGCTACTTTTATACAGCACTTAAAGCTTGAAAAGCTTTTTCACTTGATGCTCACAAAAGTCCTGGGACATTGGTGCATTATCTCCTTCTCACAGATGAACAAACTGAGACTGAAACCAGTAAAAGCAATTGTTACACAAGAGTCTGAGGCAGGATTTGAACTCAGGCCTTCCTGACTCTGAGCCTGACTACTGTTCCTCCCAGCTGCCTCATACTCATTCTAACTCCCTCACAGGGCTGTTAGAAAATGTATAGAAATGTGATGTCATTAATAAAACACCAACTGTACCCAACATCACATTAACAGCAAGCAACTATGATAAGAATTCTCTTGGTAATAATGGGAATGAAAATAGCTGACATTTATGTGGCCCTTCTCACGTGCATTAATTATCACATTTGATTCTCCTAACACACTTAGCCTTCTGCAAATATGATCTCCTTGCACCCCCACAAAAATCCCATGAAGTTGGGCAGAAACTTGTAATTTGTCTTCTCCATTGGGAGACATTGCAGTGTCTCAGGTGAAGTAATTATTCAGGGTCACACAATGATTAAGCCTCAGGTATATAGGTATAGAACCCTGGAACCCCACAGCAGGGAGGAACCTTTGGGATCAAAGTTTTAGAGCAAATCCCTCATTGCAGGTAGGGGAACTGAGGCACAGAGAAGCAAATAGAGCTGGAAGTAGAGGAGGAAAATGGGGTCTGGTTCTTCTCCCTTTGAGTTGGCCTGTGTGATCCAAGGTTTCTTTGAGCAGTAAAGACCAATGTTCTAAGGCTGTTTCCAGGCTGCACCCTTCCTCCTCATCACCACTTCCCAGGCTTTCTGCTTCCCTTCCAGTCTCGGCTGACATCCCATCTTCTGTAAGAAACCCATCCCATCTCCCTTCATGCTAACACTAGAGCTTCTTCTGTGGGACCACCTCCAACTGACTTGTTGATGGAGTGTGTCTCCCTCATGAGATTTGGTGAGCTCAAGAGCAGGGACTGATTTTTGACTTTCTTTGCACCCCCTGTATTTAGCACAGTGCCCGGCACAGAGTAGGAGCTTAATGTGCCACACCTTGACCTGGTCCCTCCAACGTACCCTGAGTGTCCTCTGCATTTATTGCTTTCCTGTCTTGTGAATTGCTTCACCTGGATTGATAGGACTGATTTCTGTTTCTAGCTCTCTCTGTTTCTCTCTGTTCATTTTTCTATCTTTTTCTCTGTCTCCATCTCAGTTTCCCTAGGGTTTTTTTCCTGACCTCCCCATCTCTGTCTTTATCTATCTCTGTCTCTTCCTCTCTTTTCCCTCCTTCCTCTCCTTCCTCACCCTCCCACCTCCCATTCTCTCTCTCCCTCCTTTCTTCTTCTTCTTCTTCTTCTTCTTCTTCTTCTTCTTCTTCTTCTTCTTCTTCTTCTTCTTCTTCTTCTTCTTCTTCCTCTCCCTCTCCCTCTCACTTTCTTCCCTCTCTTTCTCTCTCTGTCTCTGTGTCTGTCTGTCTGTCTCTCTCTTTCTTTCTATCTCTACCTTTCTGTGTCTCATTGTCTCTGTGTGTCTTTGTGTCTCTGTTTGTCTCTGTCTCTGTATCTCTCTGTCTCTCTGTCTCTGTCTCTGTGTGTGTGTGTCTCCCCATTGCTTGATTTCTCTGTTTATATCTACAAACTGTCTTGGTTATTTCTGCCTCCCTATCTCTCTGTCTCTGTTTCTCTGAATTTCTGTCTGTCTCTCTGTCTCCCCATCCTGCCTCCCATCTGTCTGTTTCTATATCTCTTTGTTTCTCTATCTCTACCTTGATGTTCTGGTTTCCGTTGCTATCTCTATCTCTTCCTTTTTGTTACCATTCTACCTCCATTTCTATTTCTCCTTGACTCTCATTCTTCCTATATCTGTTTCTCATTCTTTATTTCTTCATCCTGGCTTTTATCTGCACCTCCATCTCTCAATCAATTCCAAGAATACTCATTAATTTAATGTACATGGATAAGCAGGTCTCGAAGGAGATTGTGATGGTGGTAGATATATGTGCAGAGATATATGCCAAATGTTTCAGGAAAATTTGAGAATGGATTTAATTTGTTAGGAAGAAAAAAAGAAGGAAGGAAGGAAGGCTGGAAAGAAGAAGAAAGGAGGAAGGGAGAAAGGAAGGAAGGAAGGAAGGGAAAGGGAGGGAGAAAGAAGGAATAAAGGAAAGAAGGAAGGAAAGAAGGTCTCACATTTTTAAAGAAGCCTTTCCCATTTCTCTTAATACTAAGAAGGAAGGAAAGAAGGGAAGAGGAGGGAAACAAGAATTTATTAAGCACCTACTATGTGCCCAGTACTATACTAAATGCTTTACAAATGTTTTATCACTGCAACACTGTAGGTCACTATTGTTATCTCCATTTTACAGATGAGGAAACTGAGGCAGACAAGTTAAGTCACTTGCCCAGGGTCACACAGCTAGGAAGTGTTTGTGTCCAGATTTGAGCTAGGTCTTCCTGGCTGCAGGTCTGGTGCTCTTCCCACTGCACCACTATAGCCTAAGGTTGAGGGGAGGGGGATATGGGGAGAATCGGGAAAGGCTTCATGAGGAGCCTCCAGATAAGGAATGTGCGTGGTCAAGGCATTGGGGGTAGCTTGCACCAGTCTGCAGATACGAGGGATGGGATGTCCTGCCTGGATGGAGAGAGCCGGCGCTGCAAGTTGGCTGGAATGGCAAGCATGTGGGGAGCGGAATGACACAAAATTACCCGGGAGAGGTGGGGTCGCCGCAGGTTTCAGAGGGTTTTAAGTGGCAAATGGAGGAATTCGCTCTCCCTTCTCTAGACAACAGGAAGCAGCTCAGCTCTGTGAGCAGGGGAGCAGCGGGGTGCAGTCAGACCTGTGTCTGAGGAGGGCTGGGTGGCAGCTAGGGGAGGCTCTACCCTATGCAAGGGTGTTGGGAGGGACAAGGAGGTTTACAGAGCTTTTCCCTCACAAGGCGGCAGGGGTGGGAGCGGTTTTACAGAGAAGGAAACTGAGGCCCAGAGGAGTGAAGTACTTTGCTGAGGTTGTGAAACCAGTGAATGTCTGAGCCGGGACTCAGCTTTCTTGGCTCCAGGCTCCCGTTCTGTTTGCTAAACCATCGCTTTAGGTGAAGACTGGACTGACCGTCTCTGAGGCTTGTCTCAGTTCTAGGTTTCATTGTCTGTTCTAAGGCCTCTCCCAGCTCTGACATTCCCTGCTCTAAGGCCCCTCCCAGCTCCAACATTTCCTGCTCTAAGGCCCCTCCCAGCCCTGACATTCCATGTTCTGAGGCCCCTCCCAGCTCTGACATTCCCTGCTCTAAAGACCTTCCCAGCTCTGACATCCCCTCTTCTAAGGGCCCTCCCAGCTCTGACATCCCCTGTTCTAAGGTCCTTCCAGTTCTGGCATTCCCTGTTCTAAGGTTCCCCTCATTGCTGACATTTTCTCTTTTAAGGGTATTCCCAGCTTTGACATTCTGCTCCAAGATTTCTCCTAGCTTTGAGATTCTCTAAGAGCCCCCTCAGCTCTAACAATCTGCAAATCGCTGAATCTCCCGACTCTGTGCCTGTCCACTCACTCTTCTCTTATCTGGCCTGCTCTATCCAATTAGGGCCAAATGCCCAGTGCCCCAGCAGCCTTCTGCCCAGGGCCCCAGAGGTGGGCACCCCCACCTCACCAATCCCAGCCCGCTTACCGATACTCTCAGTCTGCAGGTAACATTTGTTACTGAGGCAGTAGCGCCACAGCCCCTGGTGGGCAAAGGCCCCAGACAGCCGGTACTGCATCCAATGGTCTGTAGCTGTGGCAACCACCAGGAGGATGTTCCCCACCCAGGCACAGAAGAGGCCCCCGCCCATAAAGCTGTACATGGTGTCCTATGAGAGGGAGGAGAGCAAGGGGAAGAGGAAGAAGGGAGGTGAGCTAGCTACAGAGATCAGGTGCTTGACTATGGGACTAGACTCTCAACCTTGGAGGTACTGGGGACCTAAGGGCCCTGGATCTTAAAAGCACAAGATGCCCGGATCATCCAAAGGGCAGAGGCTGCATGCCTGGGGCTTTGAGGGCTGTTTGGAAGGTGGGAGCTGGGGATTTTATGTCCCAAGAATGCCAGGGTCTTTGTAGATCTGATTTTGAGGGGGGTTGTGGTCTGGGGATGGACTCTGTGTCTCTAATAGTTTAGTGGCAAAAGTGTGAGATGTCTGGGTCCTTTAGAGAGGTGAGAATGGAAGGGACAGGAAAGCACCTGGTTCACCAAAACTTGAATGTTCTGGACTGGGAGGAGGCATAGTTGGCCACCTGAGTGTCCTAGAAGGTATGAAGGTATCCTGGAGAGGGCCTAATTATCTAAGTCCTTGAGGGGGTGGGAGTGATAGAACCATATGTTTAGGTCCCCAGGGGCAGGGACAGGGCAGGGGCAGAGGTTGGTTTCTGAAGGAAAATGGGCTGGGTTCTAGGTCCCCTGGGTATATAAGCTACTGAGCTAGATACCTTGGTGTCTCTGGGGGTCCAAAGATCTCCAAGGGGGGGATGTTGGATACCTGCATCCTTTAGGTGATTGGGGCTCAAGGGGTGCAGATCTCTGAGTGCCTAAGGTTGTAGTGTCAGCAGAATAGGTTATCTTGGCAGCCCCCAAGGGAGCTGGACAGACTAGATGCTTGGGTCCCCGAGGTGGTGGGATTGGGGATATGAGTCCCTGAAGGAGCAGGAGCTGGAAATACTGGGAATTCACGATCCTTGGGCCCTTGATGGGGTTTGGGATGGGGTTCTTAGTTATCTATGTCTCCCAGTATAGGAGCTGATGCCTGGCTCCATACCTTGGTCGCAGAGATGGTGCCGAACCCTCCGATGATCACGTCCCCCTGGTGCAGACTGAGTCCCAGCCCAGCCCCAGCCCTTCCTGAATGCCCTCCCCTGGTGCCTCCAAATCCCTTAACCCATCAGGACAATAGGCCCAGGCACCAGTAGCTTCTAGTCCCTATAGTTGCTGAGTTGGCGAAGCAGGCCCTAAAAGGGAGTTGCTGAGACAAGTGATTTGGTGGGAAGGGTAGGCCCCCACCCCCAGCTCCTCAGGGCCTCCCCCTGCCTTCCTTTGATCTCCCTCAGCTGGTCTGTGACCCCCATAGTTACCTGGCCCCTCCCAGATCCAGAATACTCTCCTTTCTTGGTTAAGCCTTTGCTGCCAAGATTCAGATCCCAGGACACAAAAATGACTGAGCAGAACCTTTTTATTAATGGAACAGAAGACTACGATGCTTAGATTCCTCGAGGCCAAGAACTAAGGGATTAGGGTGCAGGGATCCCTGATGGGGGCAGTGGCAGGGATTAAAATGCCTGGGTCCTTTATTGGGGGCCAGGATAGGGATTAGAGTGCCTAAGGTCAGGTCCCCATTAAGGATAAATTGTGAGGAGAGATGGGGCAAAGAAGGGACCACCAGATGCTCAGACCTGCTGGACAAATGGGGAGGGAGACCCATTCTTTGGGGGTGGGGGTGGGCTGGGGACCTCTAGCCATGGTCAGAGTCAGGGATGGGAGTGGGTGTGGGAAACAGAATGCAAGTAGGAATTGGGTTGTGGCTGTGTGGGTGGGAGTGTGATCAGAGAAGGGAATGGATTTAGGACTGGGGATGTCTAGGTCTGCTTTGGAGCTGGGTTTCTGGAGGAGAGTAACTCTACCTTTCATAGACCACCTACAAAGCTGGGAAGGTATTCCAGACCCTAGAGAGGAGGTGCCCCTTAGGGTTAGGGGGCCTGAGCTTCTGGGCTGCTCTCCTCATTCCCAGGGTCCAGGAGCATATTCTCAGAGCAGACGAAGGTGGCATCTTGGGGGCCTGGTGTGGTGGGACTCTGGGCTCCCTGGTACTCACTCTCCCAGTCCTCAGCATGTAGGGTGGTGGCAGGAGCAGGGGCCTTTTGATGGTGGTACCTGCCCTCACAGTCCTCCTTGGACTGTGGTGGAGGGGCAGGGGGCCTGCATTGATGATATTCTCTCTGCCACTCCTCTGGGGGTGGTATGGCTGAGGTGGCAACAGCTTTTTGCTGGTGGTACTTGCTATCTCGCTCCTCCTTGGACTTTGGCAGAGGAGCAGGGGTTCTTCGGCGCTGGTACTCACTCCCCTGGTCCTTGGTAGGAGGTCGCATGGGTGAAGGGCGCATCCTCTGGCTCTGCTTGGTGATGCCTGTAGGGGCTCCCAGCCCTCTGCCACCTGGGGGCCCCACCTCTCCTGGCCAAAGAGCTTCCCTCTGGCTCTGGCTTTCAGCCCACTGCTGTTTGGGGGGCTCCTGGGCTTCTGGCTGATCCAAGGATGGTGGCCGGGCACAGCAAGGGTTAGGGTGGCAAGGACAAAGGGCTGGGCCAGGCCTAAGGCTGTAGGCCCCAACCAGGGCACTGTGGAGAAGGTAGGAGAGGGCATCCAGTCTGATGGGGATGGTGAGAGCTGCCAGGCCCTCAGGGAGCTGAGGCAACACAGATCCTTGTGCCATCACTGGCCCAGGCCCTGCCTGGCTCAGGGCCAGGGTCTGGGGTACAGGGATGGAACCTGGTGACTTCTGGGGCTCAGAGAGGCCACTCCTGCAATAAGAGATGGCCAGAGGTCAAACTATCACCATAAGGGAGAGGAACAAGTCATTACAGGCCCCTTCTGGGTGCTTCCCCAGCTAGGCCCATTCACCCTGCTACTGTCTGAGTCTCCTATCTCTAGATCAGGTTTCTAAGTCAGAGCTGGGAGGGGCCTTAGAACAGGGAATGTCAGGGCTGGGAGGGGCTTTAGACAGCACTGAATTTAACCTGCACCCTTCTCCCCACCTTCATGTTACAAATGGGCAAACTGAAGTCCAGAGAGAAGGAACTGACCAACCTACTGTCTGTAGGGATCCCCAGTATTAGGATCCCCAGCACCTGGGTCGGTGCCCGGCACACAGTGGGTGCTTAATAACTGCGCGTTGATTCTCTGATTAAGGTCCCTGAAGGAGCTGAGGGCTGAAGAGAACTAGAACCCAGGTCCCAGGACCCCAACCCAGGTCTCAGTGCTATATACCACACCCCTGCCCCCTACGAGCCTGGCTCTCAGAGCCGCTCTTTGTCTCTATCAGTGGGCCCTCATCTCTGACTCTGTCAGTCTCCAGGTCTTTGTTTTTCTCGGTCTCACCCTCCAGATTCTGCTCTCTCTCGCCACTGATCCATCTCATAAAACAGGTCTCTTCTCTAACTGGTCTCCACCTCCAGGCCCGCCACTGAAGAAAGGGCTAGAATTGAATCCCTCCGCGGGTCGGTTGTGGGCCGGGCCTGAAGCAGGGGCGCGGGTGGGGCTGGTGGAAGATTTAGTTCCCCGAACCGCGCCTCCCAGATCGTCAGTCAGCCACACTGAGGGACGCAGGCACGAATCGATCATCAGCCAACGTTCTTAAGTGCCTTTTGTAATAGGAAGGACAGGCAAAGCCGTATAGGAAGGCTTCCCTCAAAAAGCTTTCATTATGAGGAGGGACACGCGTCCACATGTCAGTACAAGCAGCGGACTAGAAGCAATCAGGGCGCACGGTCTCTGTTTTTGTCTTCCTTCGGATCCGCAGGGTTTAGCCGGTGGGAGTTTAGCACATAGTAGGAGTTTAGCTCATAGTGGGAGTTCAATAAATGCTTACTGGCTGCCCTAAAAATACACACAAGGTAATGGAGTTGGGGTGGGGAAGCAAAGGCCAGATGTGGGAAGTGGCCCGTGATCTGAACTGTGAAGGAAAGTGGGGATTCTGTAAGGTGAAGGTGAGGAAGGAGAGTAGGCCAGGCATGCCGGATAGCCCGTACTAAGGAAGAAGAAGGGAGACAGAATTTCGGGGCCAAAGCACAGCAAGGAGTCCAGTTTGGCCGCACTCTAAAGTTTGAGCAGAGAAGCTTGTATTAATGAAGCCAGGAGGAAGCATAAATGCAGCAGAAGATCAATTCAATGGCATTTGTCGAGGCTGCGTCTCACGTGTAAGACACCATGCTGAGGTGTTTAGTAGACAAAGTCCCCGTCCACCGGGATCTTCAAGTCTCTCAAGGGATACAAGTAACATAAATCAATGGAAGATAATTCGACGAAGGATGATGGTGGATCTGGGAAGCCTTCCCAGAGGAAGTGGTGCCTGAGCTTGTGCTTTGAAAAAAGATCACCATGTTGAGAAGTGGAGACGAGTGGGGAAGGAATACCCCTTTCCCCCTGCACCCAACACACTCCCCACAAATTTAGCAGTGTCCTGATTCTTCAGCTCCTCACTTCTCCCCATCAGGAGCTTGGGTTTCTGGGTTCCTGTACCTGGAATCCCTTCTACATGACCTCCTCTTCCTTGACTCAGACCCCAGAAGGTTGAGAGACTAGATGTTGGATGAACTTCCTGCTCCCCATACCTCCAAACCTTTCCTGTCTCAGAGAATGAAATGGCTCTTCCATTATCTTTGCCCAACCAAAGCTCTCCAATTGTACCATCCACCCCATTCACTTTATCCAATTCTGAGACTCCAACCTATTCTCGGTCACTTCTGCTTTCCTCTCCCATCTCTTCCTTTCTACTGACCCCTTTCACGGGCTCAAAGTGCCAATGTATTCATGTCTGTCCTAACCTTAAAAAGTTATCCCTTTGCCTTTGTGGTAGGAATTTTCAGCGTTCTTAACTAGCCAGTACCCAAATAAGCAGCACAGGATACAGACAGGGCAATTGCAGTTAACTCGAGAATGTGACACATGCCATCAGCAGGTGATGAACACATGTGTCACATCATTCCACAGATGACATATATGTGTATATACATTATACACAAATGTATTTATATAAGTATGTGTATATGCTTTCCTTCTGAGCTACCTGACCCAGAGAGAGCAGCAAAAGAGATATGTTCCTTACAAAGCAGTTTTGGTAAGAGCAGGTACAGGATGTAGGCAGGAAAAGGTACTTATTAAAACAAACAAAAAAGATGGTCAAATTGTGACAGAGAGAATATGTCCTTGTTATCTTAGTCATTTATACTAGATCAAAGGAAATAGGACCTTCTTTATCAGTCGGTCACTTAACATTGGTCTAGAGCCTCGCTTGTCAGATAGGAGGTAATTTATCAGAGAGGATAAAGAGAAGGAGCTTACTTTCTTGAACTATGGAAATCCTCTGAGTTATCTTTTGTAGTCTGGTGGAAGTGAGGTACTGAAGGAGATAGTATGTGCCAAAGAAGTATCACAGGGAAAGAAAAAGAAACCAAGCAAATACAGGACAAAGTGGAGTCGGTTGTGTTCTCCCCAAAACCCACTTTCAAAACTCTTCAACCTCCTCAAGCTACCTTCCCATCTCTCACCTCCCCTTCACCATTGTGGCAATTGGGGGAAGCATCCTTGACTTGTAGGTGGATTCCTCAGACAAAGCTACATACACCAGGTTCAAGATAGCTTTTGATTCCTAATCCACTAAAAATCAGAACTCATGAGCCCCCACCCATGCATTTACCTTGCTAGTCAGACAGAGGACACAATCAATTCAAAGCAAAAGGATTTAATTAGTAGTATTAAAACATTTCCCTTAGAAAACTAGGGTCCACAGTCCCACAAATACACCATATGTGGAAAAGTGGACCCAGATAAGGAATATATGTATAGAGGTGCAGAGGTGCATATGTAGGAGGCATTTGAGACCCAGGCACAAGAATGGAGGGGGCAACTCCTGCCTCCAGTGCTTTGGGGCAGCCAATTTCTTCTTGTGAGATTATTTTGCTGCCCTTAATCTGTCTTAGGCAGATCTGTATCCTTGGAAGGCCCTTGATCCCTGTTGGCATCAAGTACCATGTGGTCTCTACCAAACATCCAGTCTAGGCTGAGCATTGCTTCCTGCTGGTCTTCCATGGCTCCTCCTCAGCAATACTTTGCTGACCCTGGAGTAATTTCTGGTTACTACTAGACAATACTTCACTGGGAATGAAACTGTAGAGCTTTTCTGGGCTTCCAGATTGTGGCTCAGTAGGAATCTTTGGCTGAGGTGCTAGGTCTTCCTCATGGAAGGATGAGCAGGTTCAACCATCAATCTTGTAGCTTAACACTTAAAGCCTTCCCAACCTACTTGCTAATTTCCTCCATTCTTTTAGGAAGCTAAAGCCTCAAAGCACCCAAGCATCAGAGTGGGTGGACAGAAGACACCAGCTCAATGCTTTTTTTTCCTTAAGGTGAGGTCAGTCTAGAGGAGAATAAGTGGTACGATGTATAGAATGCTGAACTTCTAGTTGGGAATTGCTGAGTTCCAAGCCTGCCTGACTTTTTGTTCTTACTGAAGAATTTTATTATTTTTTTCTAGTTATATAAAACAGTCCTTTGGTGGTTTGATATGTCACTGATAAAATTAAGTCAGGAAGTATTATAATTTTTATCATCTTGGACATTAATATTTCTCTAATTATTTAGATCTGAATGTGTGTAAGTTGGTGTTTGAAAACTGTGTTCATATAGTTTCTCTGTGTGTCTTAGCAGTAGGCTCCCAAGTATTTTATATAGCCTGGAGTTATTTTAAATGGAATTTCTCTTATTATCTCTTCCTGCTGAGTTTTGCTGGTAATATGCAGAAATCCTGATGGATTTATGCAATTTATTTCATATTCTGCAGCTTTGCTGAAGTTATTGTCTGCATTCTTTTTTTAGTTGACTCTCTAAGGTTCTCTAAGTATACCATCATACCATCTGCAAATAGTCTTAGTCTTGTTTCCTCATTACCTCTGCTTATTCCTCCGATTTCTTTTTTTTTTGTCTAATTGCTGTTGCCAGCATTTCTAGTACAATATTGAATAACAATAGTGATAACGGACCTCTATGTTTTAGTGCTAATCTTTTGGAAAGTTTTCTAGTTTACCTTCATTACCGATAATGCTGGCTTTTAATTTTAAATACTTATAATTTTAAAGAAAGCTCCATTTATACCCATGCTTTGTAATGTTTTTAACAGGAATAGGTATTACATTTTCTCAAAAGCCTTTTTTCTACATCTATTGAAATAATCATATAACATTTTGTTGGTTTTGTTGCTAATATGGCCTTTGTTTTCATAATATTGTTTTCCTAATATTGCTTGGGGGGGCAGCATAAATAACCCACTTAACAGGGAGAACTGGAGGTGTGCCTCTTACTACAGAAGAGCAGAGATGCAAAACTCAGGAGTGGGCAAACTGGAAAGCAGCCAATGTGATGACATCACTGGAAAATATTAGTAGCTCTACAATGTAAAAATCATGTCACTTCTCCATGCTTGTCTATTGGCTACACATAATATCCCCATGTGTGCATGCTCCCCCATAATTCCTATACACATCCACTCTTCTCATTGGTGTATTTGTGGAAGGGAACATATTTTGTGTTTGGGTGGCAGGCTGTGTGTGTTGGGAAGGGCAGTTCAATACTTTCAATTGCAACTTTCTTACTATATTATTTCATTGAATGTTTTTGCTTCAAATTAATCTTGCCTTCTGGCAAACTAGGTTCATAAGCTGTGACTTCATTTGGCTGAGGACCCTTAGAATAAATTCAATCCCCCATAGCTTTTCTGGTGGGCCTTTGTGAGAGAGCTCCCATGTGTGTAATCTGTCTCTTGCCACTCTCCTGATACTTCTTTCTGAGGTCACCAGCATCCTCTTGATCACCAAAGGTGATCTGTTCCATCCTGTTTGCTTTACTTAATGAATTACCTCAGTAATAAATTTATCTTTAAGAGGTAAAGGAAGCAATGAGGAGACCTTCTGCTCTGGATCAGATACTTGTCAATAAGAAAGAAATGGTTGCTTATGTAGAAATGTAAGGGCAATCAAAGTTGGACTTGTTGCTGTTTTTTTTTCTTTTGGAGTTCTAGTTCTTCTCAGCACTAAGGCAATCAAGTGCCTTTGATTGAGTCTTGCCTTTGATTGAATCAAGAGCCTTTGATGATCTGCTTAAGTCACAAGAAAGCCTAAGTCACATGAGTTTGAGTCACATGACCCTGGGTCACGAGGGTTGTGCTGCCCTCTGACCCTGAAGAAGTGTATATATACTCTGAGGTTAGCATTTTGCTATGGGGCCTCACTCATGGGAAGAGTGTTTGTGTGATGTAGTCAGATGAGACTCTGGGTAGCCATTAAGTAGCTCCCCCCACCCCCAACTTTGAAAAGCCAGATGTTGGTGCTTCTCTCTATGGTAACTATGTATCTATGTAATGGTCAGACAGCTAGAAGCTCTGTCTGTTGATTTGTGTTATTTTCTTTACTTGTAATTCCTACATGTAATTTCTGTTTGTATTTTCGCTGAAGTTCAGGCTTGTGACTTTTTTCCCTGAACTAACTGAATGATATATGTATGTTTAATTAAAGTAAGATTGTTAACCTCTTAAAGTTGCTTTCCTTAGAAAAGCAAATCAAAGAACCTGTGCTAGCAGCCCTACTGTGTGTTGGTGTTATTGGCCTTACACCTCCACGGTAGCTGCTAGTAACATTGTTGTTATAAGAAAGTATGGAAACTTGGCAAGAAGTGGATATTTCCATTTAGAACTTATAATATTGGAGAGAAAAATGGGACATAGTGTGATATGCACGCAAAATATGTGGAAAGCAAATTCATAAGGTAGGTAGAAATTCATGACCTAAAATTCAAAAAGGGAAATCAGTCTAGGAAAGAGAAAGCTCCCAAAAATTAAGTTCCAAAGATATAGAGAGAAACAATTTTCATATGGTGGAAAAGGGAGAGTTGTCCAAAGTGGTGTAGATGGACAAAGAACTTATCATCCAACTAAGATTTTTAAATGACACAGATAGAGCTGGAAGCAAGGGTAGGTAGAGGGGAACAATGGTGATAAATGATGTTTATTTATCAGCTCTGTAATTTTCCTAGAGCATCTCACATTTATTCTCTCATTTGAGCCTCACAACAAAGCTGGAAGGAAACATAAATACTAATATCCTCATTCTAGAGATGGGGAAGTTGAGGTTAAGTGGCTTGCCCTTGATCACACGGATTTGAACCCAGCCAGGACTTCTTGATTTCATTCAGGAAGCATTTATGAAGGCTTTTTTTTTTGATTAGGAAGTTACAAACTAGAAAAGAAAATGGCAAACCACTCCAGTATCTTTGACAAGAAAACCCCAAATGAGGTCACAAAGAGTTTACGAGACTGAAATGACTGAACAAGAAAATGTGGCAGGCCCCATGCTAAGGGATGAGGGTACAAAGACAGGCTAAAACATGGCAAGCACTGTATTCTGTTGTATTCCACGAGGATCAATGCAAATGCACGGCGTGGTCCTGTAAGGAAACTCAAAGTGAGCATAAGCTAAAACCTAAAAGCTGAATCATGTTTATTACAGCAATAAATTGTTGGGTTTTTTTAACCTGCTAATTACAACAATAAAGGCTAAATAAACCTATGCTGAGAATCAAAGAAAGGATGTGAGGATGGTGATGGAGAAATGAGAGAAGGGAAATCCACTCATTTCTTTAAGTCTGTTTTCTCTCTCCATGACGATGCTCTCTGGACTGGTAAAGACAGAATAGAAATAGAGTACAAAGCATCTGAGTAAAGCCTAGATGACCACTTGTTACACTTGGTGTCGAGGAGATTCTCAGACAGCCAATGACTACGATACCAAAATTTTGTTGTTCAAACCCAGAAAAGTAAGAAAATGATGAGAAAACCCCCACTTCCTTTGAGGATTTCAAGCCTAGGCCTAGAAAAACATCTTGGGGCAACTGAAAGAACTGGCAATTGTGGACTGGAAAACCAAAGTGCCAAATTGCATCTGCTCCTGATGCAGAGAATCCAAGGAAAGAATCACACAAAGCCCGAGTGATTAATCCAATCTTTATTCGCGAATTAACTTTATAGGAGCCCCTGTAACAGCACTTTGAGATGGACAGCAAGCATTGGCAGACATGTTTTTTGTTTTGCTTTGTTTTTTTTTTTTTACTAAAGCTACTTGGGTTGGGGTGGGGAGGGGAGATATGAGATGAGCTGAAGCATGTAGGATGTCACCAAGGAAGCAGAATTTGTGAAAGTTCAACTGAGATGGAACTGACTCATAGCCTGCCACACATCATTTTTGATCTAGCTAGGATATATATGAGTTTCTTGCCCCTAACAGTAACCACGATCCATTTAATCCATAATGCTCCTAACTGTGACCATCATCCACTTAACCCACAACCCACCCCTTCATGGCTGGCCCCAATAATCATCATGCTGACCTCTTCTGGAATGCCCCTAGGGTGAGGGAAGATGTAACAGGGGCCTAAGGGCTTTGATTGCCATACTATCTGTAAATCATAACCATACAGCACACCTTATGCATGGTATATGGGGAAAATATTAGAGCACATTGCATGGTCTTAATTTCATTAACAAAAGTTTCTAGGTCACAAGAGTCATTGCCTCTCAGTGGTTCATCTCTCCAAGATACTCCTCCATGACCATGGACAGACATAGCCATGCAGATCCAGTCAGAGCACTGTTCCTCATCGGCCACATGGTGCAGCTAATCTATGCACTGGTTCTCACATTCCCAATGGGATCAGATGACAATAAATGTAAACTGAATATTAAATGAGCAAAAAGAGTGAGAGTATGACTATTCTGTGCTTAAAGGGTTATTGGACTGAGGGCTCCCTTTCACTAACTAAGGGTGCCATTTAATTAGGGTCATGGCTTATGCCATACGGGAAGTGAGTTTTGGCAAGCAATTATCAATTCACCCCATCACTGGTGACCAGAACCCAAGAAGCTGATGTATCCTAGGTTGGGAGTGTTGCCATAGGGCCTGATCAGATCCCTCATTAGATGTAGCAAAATCTAATCCTTATGGGAGACTACAATCTGCAGAACTATCTTGTGCCACTAATGCTTAAGCTTTAGTGAAGGCAGATTGTTGGTTATTGCCCTGTTCCCACTCTGTCTCTTTCCTAATAATGGCTTACAGTGGCTATGAGCATCAGACAAGATGGAGGATAGAACCCCTCCAATATCCCAACAATCCCCAATAGTAGGGGAATTTCCTTCAATAGCAGGAATAAGTCAAGCTGGAATTCTGTTCATTACAGCCTTTGGGATAACCCATGTTTTACCTGACCACATCACACCAAGAATCTTCTCCTTGCTAGGGTTTACTGTCCGTCCCCTTTGAAAAGAATGTTTTGAAGTCAGTCAAAACACTGCTATCATAAAGGAAAATTGTCATATGTTAACATGATATCATTAATCTGATGATAGCAGGACCTACAGAAGCTGGTATGGCATCCAGCTTATGGGTGACCAGACCATAGCAAGGCCATGGTCCTTCCTGGGTGAACACAATCTGTTTTTGTGACTCCTCTGCTACATCCAGCACAACATTTCATTCCCCCACTCTTGTGGTCCATCTCCTTATCTAAGGTGATGGCTCTGGAAGCTGGAGAGCTGATGGGAAGGGAATATAGGATCTTCTCTGTGCCAGGAGCGGTGCTAAGCACTTTTTCTAAATATTATTTTGTTTGATCTGAGACTGATAATAGAATTAAGTCTAGGAGTGGAGGCCGTAGAACAATCCTCTACTGACTGTGACCACTGGTATGGATGATTCAAGATTTAGAGCAGAAGCAGGGACCAAATATGAGGAGGGTCCAAGTACCATCACTGTCAGCTGCCTCAAAGAACAGTGGATCTGTAAGCCAGACATAGGGAAATAGCTTTCCTTGTTTAAATTCTGAGGGACAGAACTGGGGCCATGGACATTCTTTCCCCCCTCAACACACATACACACACACACACACACACACACACACACACACACACACATCTTATTCTCTCTCTGTGATCTCTAGGCAAGTGCATTTTGGAAATGACCTCCAGTCCCTCTTGAGATAGAAAAAGGCAGCTGTAAGGAATCTAAGCAGAGAGTAACATGTGGTCATACTTCAGTTTTTGTTTCTTTTCTTTTTGCTATGTCTAATACACTTTGTGGCCATGGTGTACTGATTACCTGAGTCCAGTGTGTGTAGGTATTGTTTGGAAATAATAATATGGGAAGGAAGTGGAAATGAGATGGAGGCAGATGTGAGATGGAGGTAGAAATAGGAATTTGTAATCAATATAAACCATACTTTAATCAAAATTCAGAACCTGAACAGCATGAGTTTTAACTTTCCAAACCACTCAGAATTGTATTGTGTATCCCGCCCCCACCCCCACCCTCCAGATCCCCCACAGCACACTGCCTGACGCATAGTAGGCACTTACTAAATCCTTATCTACGAACATCTGATGAAATCACTTGGATGGTGGCTTGATCATAGTCCCATCTAGTGGACAGTTCAGATAATACACTTTCTTACTGAATAATTCATTGGCAAACACATAACTTTTCTGAGTTTAAAGTCTTTATATTGTCCATAGTGTCCTAAATTCCAAAAATCATCAACATTTCTTATGATTACTAACAAGAGGTGGGAAGAAAAAAAAATAGAAATTCTATTGGGAGTAACTATGAAACACAAATAACATTTGGAATTTTATTTACCAAGACACATACAGAGTATGTAAAAATACAAAATGGTGTTGAAAGAATTGAAACAAGATCAGAATCATTGTAGGGATATCCAATGTTTATATCTGAACTGTTTCATATAATAAAAATTAGGACATTGTCCAAGTTATCATGCCAGCTTCATGCTATCTCAACCCAATTACCAGGGGGTTACTAGGCAAAATAATAACTCGATTCATTTGGAGGAACAAAGCATAAGAACTAGAGAAAGGGGAAAACATGGAAGGCATGAAAGGAAGCCTAGAATCAGAAGATCACAAATCATATTATAAAGTAGTAATGATCAAAAATATTTGGTGCTGGTTAAAAAGTTTACGAAAGGAGAACAATGGGGCAGAATCAATGTTCTGATCAAACCAGAGAAATAAACAAGCATAGCAGAAAATGGTCAACCAACCCAAGAACAGAAACTAGAGGTGGGAGAAGAGACTCTTTCTTTGGCATTTTATAAAACCAGAACTGCGATTTCATCCAGTGTAAGAAGCTTCCAGGGAGGAGCTTCTTCTACCAAGGCAAATTAGATAATAACTCCTGGGAAAACTGAGCAGCAGCTTAACAGAAATTAGGTAAAGAATACCTACTAGATGTCTGAGGGAAGATTTGAACTCAGGAAGATGAATCTTCCTGTCTCCACTGCGTACAATGCCACCACCTAGGTGCCCATGGTTATCATGGTACGCACCTAAAACCAATGACTAGCAATAGATAAATACAAAAAATTTCCCAATAAAAACATGGGTAAAATAAGGATGTTCCTTTTCCTATCACTGGACATAATTCTAAAAAATACTAGCTATAGCAAAAAGAAAAGCCAAAAAGAGTCAAGGCATTAACCTCAGAAAGTAAGATACGAAATAATTCCTATATGCAGATGACATGATAGATGACTTAGAAAACATTAGAGAAACAGCAAAACATTTATTGATGTGATTAACAGCCTCAGTACAAGTATCAACATACAAAATGCATCGATAGAAGCCTTTAGCATTTCTCCATCACAATTCAAAAACAGATAACAATGACAGAAAATAAATCAATAGACAATTATTAAGAATCCATTACATACTAAGAACTGAGGATGCAAAGACAAAAATGAAACTATGTCTCCAGAAGCATCTATTCTATTGGAGGAAATTACAAGTACACATATTAGTACATTGTAATGTATATATATATATATACATATATATGTAGATATGTCTGTGTATGCATACATACGTGTGAATCTGTGTATGTGCACATACACACAAGTATGTATATACATATATATATCATATGGATGAGGTTGAAACTTAGCTCTTATTTGACTTATTCTTTAACTAGGCACAAACCCTTTTTTGATTGAATCAACCAATCAGAACTTATACCTCCTGAAATTAATCAAATCCATTGTGTGAGAGGCTGGGTCATTCCCTCAGCACTTTATATAAAGGGAGTTGCTATAACAGAACTGAGGAAGAAGAGATTCTAAGTACCCAGATTCCAGTGGTCAGAGCAGTATGGATCAAAGGGAGAACTGAGGGTGGCAGAGAAGTGAGAAGTCAAGGTAAGTGCTTGGCTAGATGAGCATGGAAGAAAGGAGGATGCAGGCTTAGGGAAGTCTCAAGAAAAGATTGGCTCTTTCCCTAATTTCCCCTCCAGATGCCTATCTGCAAACACTATAGTAGTACAATCTACTTTTTCTCTACTCAGATTTTTCCAGTAAGCTAAATTTTGCCCCAGCCACAAAGAGGTTATCTAATCTCTGCCTAGGCATTAGGAATTTTTCCTAATGGGTGGGTCAGAACAATTGTGACTGAACTCAAAACTTTTCATCTAAAATAAACCCTCTAAAGCCAAAAAAGGAAAAGAAGTGGATCTTAGGGGCCATTATATTTCCCCTTAGACTTAAAATAGTCTATTTTTTTTCACGGTGTTACATTTACAGAGAAAGTATAAGGCAATTTCAGGGATGATAGACTCTGATGACTATGGGCATCAAAAAGGGAGGATGTTGTTCAATTTAGCATTGAAAAGAAGTTGAGGTAAAGAGAGTTCATTTCAGGCATAGGAGGTATTCCCCACCCTACAATATATTTCATACTTGGCTCTGCCCTGTGGAATTCCTCTCCTTTTTCATGATAATAGCTCACATTTATATAGCGGTATATTGCAAAGCACTTTACAAATATTACCTCATGTGATCCTCACAACAACCTGGGGAGATAGGTGCTATTATTATCCCCACTTTACAAGTGAGGGAAAGTGAGACAAATAGAGATTGAGTGACTTGCCCAGGGTCACATGACTAGGTAAATGTCTGAGTTACTTCTTAATTCCAGGTTCAGCTTTCTATCCATTGTACCACCACTACATTTTGTTGTTTTTCATCCTTTGTTTTGGAAGAGGACCAATGATATCACAGGTGATGCCTTGACTTGCACACAAATTAGATTCAAGTGAAGCAGAGATGCACAAAGTTGTCAACCTCACTCTCTCTTCCAGAGTCATCAAAGTCCAGTGGCAAGACAAAAGTGAAGATGACTGACGATGGCCCAGGATGCAGCAAGTGACCTTGGCATTATCAATGTCTGACTAAGTTCTAAGTGCTCCATAGCTCCTGCTTTAGCCACCTTAATGGCCATTGGAACAAATTGTTTTCATCCTCTCGTTCCACTGGGAGAAGTCTTCACGTGCTTGGGATAGATACATCCCTAACTGTTTGACAGGTTTAAGACCCTTCGGTTGCCCTCAATTTGGTTTAGCCTGTCTGCTGAAATGGTTTTACCAGGGTGTTGTCACTGAAAATGCTATGGTTTCTTGGACCCACAGGTGATAATTGGATGACAAGTGACACCAAAGGTGGAAGAACAGCTCTCAAACCAGAGTTGCCAGTCCTCCTGAACACCCCATACAACCCTCCTTGAAGCCATTTCTGATTCTCCAAACTACAAGGGCTCTCCCTTCATAATTACCTAGTTTTTATTGTCTTCTGTATATGCTCATAGATACAACTTGTCTCCCTTGTGATATAAGCTTAGAGAAAGTAGGGATTATTTAATTCTTTGTATGGGAGTCCCATGGGAGCTGATAATACCTCTAAGATAGCAAGGGAAAGATAAATTGTATTCAAAATGATTCCAACATGCATCAAATATCTGAGTCAATCTGACACGACACACTCAAGACATCATAAATAGAATTTTTTAAAAACCCTCTGCAGAAACCAAGGAAGACAAGTAATTGGAGACATATCAATTACTTATGGTTAGAAGGAGGCAATTTAATGACAAATAATGATACTTCCTAAATTAATTTGAAGATTTATTGTTGTACTATCAACTACCAATGGCTTACTTTATAGAGAAGGACAACATATTAACAAAATTCAGTTAGAGGAACAATAGCTTCTAGAACCTCTAGGAAAATAATGTTTAAAAATAAGAATGAAAGGGCCTCAAAGTATGTTATAATACATTAATTGTCAACACTATTTAGTATTGACGTTTAAAAATGGAAAAGTATATCAGTGCCCCAAAGCAATGATTTTCATTTGTGCTAGCACAAGGCAAATTCCACCTCCTGTTGCCACTTCACTCTCCCCCTTGAGATGCAGAAAACCTCCAGTACAAAGAGGAACAACCTTCCCATTGACTGCAAGTGTTCTGTCTCCTGC
This sequence comes from Phalanger gymnotis, assembly GCA_028646595.1. Classification (NCBI taxonomy): domain Eukaryota; kingdom Metazoa; phylum Chordata; class Mammalia; order Diprotodontia; family Phalangeridae; genus Phalanger; species Phalanger gymnotis. The sequence goes on from CM053622.1 coordinate 785,003,799, forward strand.
CACACCTGTTCCTAGTGGGAAGACGTAGAAGAGGAAAATTGGAGGGGAATGGGGACTTATTTATTCTGCTATGTAGGTTTGATGTCCATTTCCTGTTATATCCTTTTCTGCACCCTCTCAATCATTCAGAGGGAAGAGAAATAGTAAAATAGGGCCTTCAAGCTGACCATCCAACCATGTGCCTCTCATTCTGACTCCAGACTGAACTCCAATCTCCTTTGGGAAGAAGAATGGCACCCTCCATACAATGATGAACATTGTCATCCCTGGTCATATTCTTCACATCCCAATACCTCTTAATTCCTATAGATCATCATCCCAACTCCATTCCACACTCCCATTACTTGACTCCTCACTCGCATCCCCCCAACCTTTCCACACCAAAGTTTCAACAAACACAACCCACCCTGCCACTGTGCCTTCTGGAATGCCTATTCCATTGGCAACAAACTTTCCTTCATCCTAAATCTTTTCCTCTCCCACTCCTTCCATCTACTAGCTATTTCTGAAACCTGGCTCCTCAGATGGCACAGTCTCCCTGGCCCCCTTTAGAAGACTGGGCTCATTAGTCAAGGCAGGGAAGTTAGAATACTCTTCGCTTCTCTTTACCACCTCCAAGTTTATTTCCTTACCTTCATCACTAAGTAACTTCTCCTCCTTTGAGGGTCATGATGGCCAAATCTACCACTCAATGAAAATCCTGGTAGCTATTATCTATAAGCCTCCAGGTCACTCCCCTTTCTTTCTCAATGAGTTCAAGATGTGAGTCACATTTTTTCTCTCTTCCTCAATTCCTGCTCTCATATGAGGGTACATATTGACTCTGACTCAAATGCCTTAACTCAGTTTCTCAACCAATTCACTTCCCATGACCTACTTGTCCAATCCACTTCAGTCACACACTTAGCACAGCATCAGGCATATAATAGAACGTTAATAAATCTTTATTTACTGACTGTCTGACTAAATAAATAGTTGGTAAGACACAGTAAGTAAAAAAAATCTGAAAGTTAAGAAAAAACAAATTGCTAACAAAACAAGTTGGTAAAGTAAATTGATATATGTATCAAGAGTTTATAGTCCCAATACCCATGTAACTCACTCGTTAATTCTCACAAATTAATTCTCAACATCTCAAATTTGAAAGTAATCTAGGTCCATGCTTGAATATTTCTCTATTTTGAAAGCAAATCGCAATATATTTCTCGTTAATTAACCACTTAGTTTTGAGCCCTCCTCAGTTTATTAAAAATTAACATCACCTTTTATTCTATTAAATATAGAAATATTTTTAAATTACCTATTTAAAAACTGTATACATCTCTTTTTCATAAGTAGTTGCCCACGCTTCTCTGAATTTATATCTGTCATTTCTAATAGCACAGTAATATTCCATTGTATTCTTATACCACAGTTTATTTAGCCATTCTCCATTCAATGAGCATCTACTTTGTTTCCAGTTCTTTGCTGTCACAAATGTGTTGTTATCAATATTGTAGAGTATATGATGACTTTCTTCTTTTCAAGAATTCCTTGGGGTATATGCCTAGTAATGGAACCTCTGGGTCAAAATGTATGGACATTTACATTTCAGTTCAATTCAATTCAATAAACATTTATTAAGTACCTACTATGTGCCAGGCACTGTGCTAAGCACTGGGGATACAAATAAGAGAAAATTCTCATGATTAAGGAGCTTACAATCTAATGGGGGGGGGAAGAACACATGAAAGGAAGATGGGACCCTAAGAAATACTTGGAGGGGGAGATGGGATGGGGTGTATCTTGTTCTGAGGAGTTGAAACCAAGCAGAGTTGCAGATGGAAAGTAGAAGGAGCTGAAAGTCCAGATCCTGCCCTCTATAAAAGAAAGCTTTGGGAAGAGCTTATGCTCCATGCTCCAGCCCTCCAATCAGAGAGGAGCTGAGGCTGAAGGATGTAAGGTGTTGAGTATCCAAGGCTGAGTTAGCGGCAGGGTAACAAAATTTGAAGTGGTCAACTTATTAAGTCACTTTATCTGCATAATTCCAAACAGCTTTCCAAAATGATTACACTGATTCACAGCTCCACCAACAATGCACTAGAATGACAATATTCTTACAACTTCACTAACATTAACTATTCTTATCTTTTATATTTATCAGTTTTCTGGGTATGAGGTACAACCTTTGGGTTGTTTTGATTTGAATTTCTCTTACTGTTTATCATTTGAAGCACTTTTAGTATGTTTGATTGTGAACTGCTGGCAATTCTTCTTTTGAGAACTGTTTGCTCATAGCCTTTGACCCATTGAGAAATTACTTTGGTTGTGTGTGTGTGTGTGTGTGTGTGTGTGTGTGTGTGTGTGTGGTCTAGATATCTTGGGTACCATATCCTTGTCTGAGAAATTTCATTCAAAGATAGTTTTTTTCATTCAATTTATCTCCCTTCTTGCTCTAGATGCATTACTTTTGTTTGTGCTGAGCTTTTCACTCTCACAGAATCAAAACTATGTATTTTACCTTTTATACCTGACACTATCTATCCCTCATTTGGCTAAAAACATATCTCTCACCAATAACTATCTCATGAAAGGTATGTGATTTCTTTCTCTATAATTTAAAAAAATATGAAAAATAAAGTAAAAAATATTCTTTGAGCTACATTCAGACTCCATTAGTTCTTTTTCTGGAGGTGATAGCATTTCTCAATTGCTGAGAATAGCTAGGTCATTCATAGTTGATCATTATACAATATTGCTGTTACTGTGAGAACCTGAAAAGACTTTAGCCTGAAAGGGCCAGGGTCTCCTAATGCATCTTGGGCCATCTCCAATCATCCTGGTGAATATCAGACCACTGGACCCAAATGACTCTGAAGGAGAAAGTGAAGCTGATGACCTTTCACAGTCCTTCCTCACTCAAATCAAAGTCAACTGCAAGTCATGTCATCATTTCTCTGATGTCATGGTCCTCTTCAAGAATGAAGGACAAACACACATACACACACACTCTGTTACTGTGTACAATGTTCACCTGGTTCTGCTCACTTCACTCTGTATCAGCTCATGTAAGTCTTTCCAGATTTTTCTGAAATCATTCGGCTCATCATTTCTTAGAGCACAATAGTATTCCTTCACAATCATATACCACAGTTTGTTCAACCATTCCCCAATTGATGGGCGTCTCCTCAATTTTCAATTCTTTGCCATCACAAAAAGAGCTGCTATAATGTAGGACTAAAAAGATATAGAGAGCATAAGGAAATGTAAAATGGATAATTATGATTACATGAAATTAAAAGTTTTTGCACAAACCAGTGCAACCAAGATTAGGAAGAAAGCAGAAAACTGCAAGGGAGGGGTGGAATTTTATAGCCAGTATCTCTGATAAAGGCCTCATTTCTCAAATATATAGAGAACTGAGCCAAATTTATATGAATGCAAGTCATTCCCCAATTGATAAATGATCAAAGGATATGAACAGGCAGTTTTCAGACAAAGAAATCCAAGGCATCTATTATCATGTGAAACGATGCTCTAAATCAGTCATGACAAATGCAAATTAAAGCAACACCAAGGCACCACCTCACACCCATAAGATTGGCTAATATGACAAAGAAGAGAAAATGATAAATGTTGGAGGGGATATGGGAAAACTGGAACACTAATGCATTGTTGGTGGAGTTGTGAACTAATCCAACCATTTGGGAGAGTAGTTTGAAATTCTGTCCAAAGAGCTAATCCAACCATTCTGGAGAGCAATTTGGAACTATGCCCAAAGGGCTATAAAACTGTGCATACCCTTTCATCCAGCAATAGCACTATTTGGTCTATATCCCAAAAAATATTTTTAAAGGAAAAAAAACATTTGTACAAATATATTTAGAGCAGCTCTTTTTGTAGTGGCTAAGAATTGGAAATTAAGGGAATGCCCCTTAATTAGGGAATGGCTGAGCAAGAAGTGGTATATGATTATAAAGGAATACTGTTGCACTATAAGAAATGCTAAATAGGATGGTTTCCGAAAAATCTCGAAAGACTTACATGAGCTGATAACAAAACGAAGCCAGCAGAATCAGGAGAATGTTGTACACAGTAACAACAAAATTTTATGATGGACAAGTGTGAATGACTTAGCTGTTCTCAGCAAAACAACGATCCAAGACAACTCCAAAGGACTTATGATGAATAAATGCTATCTACATTCAGAGAAAGAACTGATGGAGTCTCAATATAGACTGAAGCATACTATTTTCTCTTTCTTTCCTTCTTTCTTCCTTCCTTCCTTTCTATTTTTCTTTCTTTCTTCCTTTGAGTTTTCTTATACAAAATGACTAACATGGAAATGTTTTACATCATTGCACATGTATAACCTGTATCAGATTGCTTACCATCTCAGGGAGAAAGAAGGATAGTGAGGGAGGGATAGAATTTGGAACTCAAAACTTATTTTTGAAAAAGAATGTTAAAAATTGTTTTTACATGTAATTGAAGAAAAATAAAATATTTTTAAAAGAGCTACTATAAATATTTTTTATACAAATAGGTCCTTTTCCCTTTTTTTTTATGTCCTTGGTATACAGCCCTAGCAGTGGTATTGCTGGATCAAAAGGTATGCATAGTTTTATAGCCCTTTGGGCATAGTTCCAAATTGCTCTCCAGAATGGTTGGATTAGTTCACAGGAAGTGTTTTTTCTAAGTAATTTAGGTTTTTTGATTTATTCACCACTGGGTTATTGAACTCTATTTTTTTTCTGATTCTTCTTTGTCAAGGCTATTTCTTTAATCTTCTTTAATTGGAAAGAAATACCAGTTTTCGTGATTACTACTACATAGTATAGTTTGACAGATGGGAATACTGCTCTTGGTGGAAAGTGGGAGCCCTTTGTAAGAGGAAGAAAAGTTAACCTTTGGAAGGACGTTAGAGAATGGAAATATGCCATCAAGAGGAAGAAGATAAAGAAACAAAAAATTGTACAAGTAAAGTCAACAAGCAAATTGTTCTCCTCCCACCCAAGATAGGTAGTTTGTGAACATTTTTCCTCTCTTTTAATCTTTGTTATCATAATGGATCACTGAATGGGGAGGATTGAGGAAAATATTGAGACATATAAGTGTTGATTTAAAAGAAAGATAAGAATACAAATTTAGCTTTAAAAATCATAATGGCGGGCTAGAATGGTCTGTTAAATGGTCTCAGGTGTTTGTCGTGTGATTTTGGCTTGGTCCTTAACTTGTATGATTTCCGCTGCAATAAAGGGTTTGAATGGATGGGCAGAGGACCTTCCATGAATACTGAAGGAGTTCTCAACCCTGAGAATTAAAGATGACACCCTTGTCATTAGCCCCAAGCTTGCTCACGTTGCTGTAGATTCTTCCTTGGGAAGAAGGTATAAAATTGAACTTTAGAGAAAAGACTGGCTGATTGCAGCCATTTTGCCTCTAGACTTTCTTCAAAGCAGAAAGGCTTCCCAATTACCCCTCCTCCTCTTCTATGTAGGAAGAGGGGAGAGAATTTCAAGACCCCACAACTCAAAGTCTCCTGTCTCTTTGGCTGAGAGCCCAAGGGTTAAGAACCCCAGTTAGCTGCACAGGGCCATGAAAGGGGAAGGGAGGTCTGGACTAAGAATTCTCTCAATACTACTAGAAAGAAATCCAGCTTTCCCTTTGACCCTCCCCTAGTCTCATTCAGGCAGACCCTCTGTGTTTCTTTATTGATCTACTGAGCTGATTTTTCTCTTTCCAGGTCCTAGAATCGTAGACTGGAAATTGAGACAAGTGATTACAGCTTCTGGGCTCCATTCCAAAAAAGGTAGGAAAGGAATTGAGTCTTGAGACTCAGAAAGAGAGAAGGGAAGGCCTCTGGCCTAGGGGAAATCTTTGTTTTTTTTTTAATTTATTTTTAAATTTATTTTTGACGTGTTTGGTTTTCAGCATTGATTTTCACAGGCGTTTGAATTACAAATTTTCTCCCCATTTCCTCCCCCCCCCAAGATGGCGTACATTCTGGTTGCCCTGTTCCCCAGTC